>CM073593.1:108321482-109006482 GCA_037074705.1 Zhengitettix transpicula | reverse complement strand
TATTTTCTTGTAACGATCCTCCACCCCCACCCATAAGGGTGCTCCTTTCTATTGCTGTAAGGGGTTTAAATTATAACATCGGTATAAACACTATGTATTTTTATGGTGATAGACAAGCGACCAATGGTGGAACCCTTACCTTCCAATTACGACTCATTCCTTTAACCAGACGATAGTCTATCCCCCTTATATAATATTTTGGCACACAACGACCAGCAGAAAGATAAAGTATATATCTGATTTAATGAAAATATTGGAACATCTGTCAAATTTTTTCCTGGTTCCTTTCCTACAGATTTTTTACGACCAATGGTGGAACACTTTGCTTCTAATCTCGACTCATTATTTTAACCAGAAGACAAACCCACCCTTTGATGGAATATTGTGGTATTCTACAACCAGAAAAAGGGTAAACATAAAGATATTAGTACTCCTGTACAATTTTTTCTGGTGTCTTTGGTACTGATTTTTCCAGGATAACTGGTGAAACACTTCTTATCACGAATAACACTCTTCTAATTGCACGAACACATTCCTGGGTTTTTGGAAAATTGGCACTATCCAAAGTATCTCTCCACTGGAATCAGAAATTGGCATAATCTAAAATCCAGCCCAAGCCAGAAGTCAGTTTCCATAGCATCATCCTCCCAGATTAGGCAAACCAGAAGGGACCACGTGGTTGGTCCTTTCAAGAATCAGATCCGACCACTCCTGACTCACTCGCTCCAATCTGTGTCATAATGTCATCACCCTGAGCACCTGAAACCTGATCAACCACTCATCTGAATATCATAAAAGAATAATCAACTTCTGGACCAGAAGACAATCTTCCGCCATTGATGCCATAATTTGGAACTCACCGACCAGACGACGCGTTCCACGATCGAGCAATTGGGAAAAAAATTTGCTTAATCGGAATTCTTTGACCATGTAACATGTCGTGGTTGGCTGGGACCTTCCTCGCTCCTCGGGGATGAACTTTGGGCCGTTGGCTGGCGCTTTGCCCGTGTCCCTTGTACTTGTTAATTACCTGAGACGGAACGACCACAACTCCCGCTGTGTACAATACCGCTAATAAGTCACACCTCTACATGTCTTCACCACGCCCTTTTGGACGATAGAAAAAAAAATCCCCGCTCAATGGAAAACAATGGTCGAAGCGAACATTGTCACATTATGCAAAACATTATTTATTCTTCTTCCTTGAAGATAAAATAAACGATCGTCTCGATTGTCCGCGCTGTATTTAAATGGTGGAGGCTCATCAGCAGGATGAATAGCTTAATTGCGTACCAAGTACCCATTGTTACCTTCCGTCTGCTGGCTCTAGTGAAATATTACCCGGGGGCGGATCTTGATCACGTGTAACGCGATTCTGGAGGTTTACAACCGACGAGGACGTCGTGGGGACGCAGGAAAGGTCGAATGATCGCCACCTGTTCTCTCAAGACCAACGGAGTTGATTGGCTGATCCGCCCCTTGGGTTTCACACACTTCAGCAATTATTTACGAATACCAGAGATTCATTCATTAAGCAATAAATTTGCTCTTCCAAAACTTTATACCTGCTTGCTCAGCGGTCAGGATTGAGGAAGGTCCCGGGGAAGGGTGTCCTCTCATGGCACGGCCGCTCTAAATACGGCACCGGACCAAGTACAAGACTTCTGGGGCAGCGTGCTTCTATAAGCAGTTGAAATAAAAACAAATACGGATTTACTCAGCAGACTCGGGCTTTGTGGTGAGCAACGCCTGGAATCACGAATGAGGCCTTGTAAGGTAATAAGCACGCGCTAGCGCTGAGTAACTACAAGTCACCTGATGATGGGGGTTACCTACGCGCCTCAATGAATACAGGCCAGATATCACCGGACCAACGCTATTGCTAGAGAACGATGGCAGTGAACGTCATCGAAACGTCGCGAATATAATTGTTTACTCGGTTAGAATCCCCGAGAAAACTTTATTCAAATATTTTGGGGGTGGTTTATTTTGTGAGCATGGTATTTATTTTCTCCCGGGCTGAAGTTGTCTTCAAGATGGCGTCCTGAAGATTTGTTGTGGTGATTTGCTTTAGGATCATTACAGGTGCCGGTGAAACAATGGCCCATTACAGACGATCTTGAACACGAGAAATTGATTTCTCTATTGTGAACAGACATTCACGTTTTTTCCTTTGGTGGTCTGAGACCAGCTTCTTCCTCTGGGTCCAGAGGCTCCGAGGATTAGCGGTGGTGGTGGTGGTGGTGGTCCATTACGACTCCAAACGCCGATGCTATCGACTTCTTTACAGCGCCATTTGCATTCGGTCGTCGCCAACGCGTAAATCTCCTGCAGAACAAGTGTCCTTCATTAACGCGGACGCCGCGAGGGCCCGAGAAAACAATTCCTCCGGTGATAAACAACGATCGTCCGAGATGACGTCAGGTGCGATTCTCAGAAACAAATAAAAACTGCGGGAGGCGGGTCAACAGATTTCCCACGACGATTAGCCACAAGCGACTGTCGGTGCGCAAAGGACTAATGGAAGTCCATAAACAAATCCGCTCAGATACGAGTCAATTATCTGCAGATCCACATCTGGACTCATACCATTATTAGATTTTAAAATTTATTACCTCCATTAGTCGCCCTGCTGGGGAAACAGGAAAGGCATAAAAATAAAGTCAGCAGATATTCAGGGACACAAATAAATTGTTGAATACCTTAATTGAAAATACAAGAACAAAGGTGCGATGAGAAACAACGATGTATAAGTAAATAATAAGCATTACAACTGAAAGGACGTATTTTACAATACTGAAATGTGGTCAAGAATAAATCTATCCAATTTTTCACTTAACAATTTATTTCGTACGTGTCAAATATTTTTTTAGGTATTGAAATACTCACAATTTAATTTATTTTTAACTAGCTCTGTGTTCGGAGTTGCCAGGGTTGTCTTATCTACAACCCCGGATTCGTCTCTAATCTCTAATGTTTCTTGTAATGCCCCCCGACCACTACCCCTAATTGTGCTCCCCTCCCTATCACTATCCATGTCATTGACCCCTGACCAATATTTATTCAACGCAAATGTCGACTGTTTGACATATTTAAAAATTTCCACCCCCGACCACCTTCGCTTAAACGGCGAGTTGAATGTCATAATTAAAGTTCGTGACAACAATAACCCCTGATTCGACTCCAATCTCGATTGTAATCGCGTTATTTTCTTTTAACGCACCTCCACCTCCACCCCTAAGCGTGCTCCCCCTCTTCTTCCGAAAGGGAGGTTGAAATTAAACACAAACAACATCGCTAGGAACATAATCCATGTCATTCTTCCCTGACCATATTTATTCAACGCAAATACAGACCGTTTGACATATTAAAAAATTTCCACCCCCGACCACCTTCGCTTAAACGGCGAGTTGAATGTCATAATTAAAGTTCGTGACAACAATAACCCCGGATTCGACTTCAATCTCGATTGTAATCGCGTTATTTTCTTTTAACGCCCCTCCACCACCACCCCTGGGCGAGCTCCCCTCCAAATGCCGAAAGGAAGGTTGAAAATATACACAAAAAACATGGGTAGAAACACTATTCATGTCATTGACCCCCAAAAATATTTATTCAACTCAAATTTCAACCATTTGAACAGGTTTGAAAGTTCCGACCTCCGTACCTGGGGATGATAAACGTGTCTCACCCCCACAGTATTAGTTTCCAGTTCAAAAGGAACATGTGGTCGAAATTTTGTCAAATTTGGGTCCATGGGTGAGGATTTCTATGTTGTTTTATTAGGATTAGATTTTTCAACTTAAAAATGTTCTTTCTGATAAATTATTCGGCATTTATTAGTTACACGACGTAAGAAAAATATTATTAAATATATATTTTACGTACAGACGAGTGAGTTGGGATTATATTTAAGGGATGAATGAGACTCAAACTTCTGCGGTTTCAGGGATCAGTTAATAAATGTTATTAGATAATTAATTTTATCGTCGTGTCTCAATTAACATGTTGTAGTGGCGGGGGGGGGGGGAATAAATGCCGTATTTTTCTTAATCAGTTTTGATTTTTATTCCGTTTTTAGATTTCAACTTCTGTTAAAATACGTAATAATGCTTAAAAAACCGCTTTAAATAGAGAAAGAATAACTAAGAAAATTGAAATTCTAATGTTTATTTTACCTATTGCACCTGGTTTTGTAGTTTAAATCGTCATATCTGAAGATGTCGCAAATAAGCGACGAAACGTAGTGGAATTTTCATTAAATATATATTATTTCTGACTTCAAAAGACTGTTGTTTGTTTAGAAACTATAAAATTTCCTCAGTTATTGTCACTTTGTATTTGACGAAACTCCGTAATATTAATCTTTGTCACTAACCGTGATAATTTTCTGAGAACAAGGCCGCAGATTGTCAGCTATTTTATTGGAGCGCGGGTCCGACAGTAGCGATGACGTCACTAGTGGGTAACTGTGTTACTATCAGGACTTGACGTCCGGTAATGAGTCCTACGGTTGGAGCAGGCCACCGAGACTGGAAGGCGCTGGAAGGAGAAGCAGAAGCAGTTTCTGTGGGCGCCGGACTAACGGTGCGGTAACTGTTCGGCGTCCCACTTAAGACAGGAGAGAGGAGGAACCAAGGTCACTGTGCCATCTGCCTGCGAGCCCAGGAACCCATATCAACCAATCTGCATTCATATTCTAGGACGGTCATCGCCCGGTGGCGAGAAATTCCTTTACTTTAAAAGGCTGACGCAAATATTCCATTTACGAACGGCTGGCTGTTGGAATAATTCACGCTAGAATCGGTTATAAAACAATAAATAGGGGAAAAATTAGAATTAAATAAATGACGGAATAAGCCTGCAAATCCCTGGGCAGTTTAGCCAACACACGCATAAGAAATTTAATAGACTAATAAATATCTATTACATAAATTAACGACATTTTAATTCAACGACGTTTCAACCCCCTATTTTTTGTACATTCAGTAAAATAATACTGGAGGCGACTGAAAAAACCATTTAATGAGGGAATTTTTTACATTGATTCCTCATTAATGAGAATTTTTTTTCATAAGATTTTTTTTAACTGAACGTTTTATAATTTATGTTCACTCCACATATTCAGATTAAGTTGTTCTTATCATTTCTCTACTTTTACAATACACGTGTGTTTTAAAATTAATTAATATACCGCAATCTTCCAGCAACTAGTCGGTTTAATGATAACCTAAAACAGATTCTTCATGAAAGTACCAACAAGGTTTCGAAACGTTGTTCTAATCTATCTTCACCTAATAAATAAAATAGACTGTGACTGTGTGTCTGTTTTTCGCTAATAGCAAAAGAATGAAGCATTCTACTGAAAATAATGTCCAGTGATAAATTGTAGAGGATAAAATTATGCATGTAATGGTGGACTCCAGGACAGAATTAGGTTGAGGGAAGTGGGAGAAATTCTGCGTCAAATTTACGTAATTTTCCAAGGGAATGCAGTTTGACGTATTTATAGTGCTGATATCTCCAAAATGGTCGGCTGGAGAGTAATTTGTCATGGAATAAAGGTTGTATAGAATTTAATTCTCTTTCCATTTCATGATTTAGTTATAAAAATCCATTGATAATGGCCGAAAAAATACAAACATTTGCTGCCTGGACACCGCTAATATCATGGCGTCGAGGATGGGAGTGACGTCACGTTCTGCTTGCTATTGTTTCTTCCTTGTAAAATAATATTTGAAACGCTGGACTCTTCCTTCCTCTTAGAAAATTAATACTCTTACATCAGCCGTGCGCAGACAGCAACATGCGTGTGTTTTCGACCATTCTCAACGGAGTTTTAAAATCAGACCATCCTTTGGAAAGAGAAATAAATTCTCTACAACCTTTATTCCGTGACTAATTAGTTTCCTGCCGGCCATTTTGTAGATATCAGCACTAGAAATAGGACAAACTGCATTCTCTTGGAATATGACGTGCAATGTCGTAACTTGGACGGAGGATTTCTGCCACTATCTTCTACCGAATTTTGTCCTCGAGTCCACCATCACATGCAGAATTTCATTCTCTACAAATTACCACTAAACATTATTTTCAGTAGAATGCTTCATTCTTTTGCTATTAGCGAAAAACTGAAAAATGTACAAAATTTCGTTGTTTTCAGGCTATCTTGAGTTTGTTACTTTTCAGCTTCTTCATCCCCAATTATGTGGTGTTATTAATTTTTTTTTTATTTTCAGGTACGTTCTTGGAGGCGGAGTTGGATCCTTTCTCCCTCGGGGGAGTGTTCCTCAGGTAGGAAGATCACAGGCTCCTTCAACATCAGAAGCATTCCTCTGTGCTTAATCTTTGCCAGGAACTCAGGTGAAGGTGTGGGGGGGGGGGTTGAGGAGCAACAACTCAATAAAACTACCTTCACGCGTGGGCGGCGCAAAGGAACCCACAACGTTAAAATATTTCCAACATTCCTCATCTTAGAAAGAAAGGGAGGGGCAGTAATATTAAACACGACCTTCAAATACAGACAAACTGACAATAACTGAGAAAAGTTTCTGTAAACAAGAGTCTTTTGATGACAGAAAAATAGTGCATTTATTCCCCCCCCCCACCACCACTACAACAAGTTAATAGAGACACGACGGTGTCATTAATTATCTAATAATAGTTATTAACTGAGCCACGAGTTTAAGTCTCATTCATCCCTTAAATATAACCCCAACACACCCCTCTGTACGTAATAAATATATTTAATAATATTTTTCTTACGTTGTGTAACTAATAAATTCGGAATAATTTAACACAAAATTAATTTTTAGGTTGAAAAATCTAATCCTAATAAATAACATAGACTGAGTGTGTGTGTGTGTGTTCCTTATAAAAGTCTACACCCATGGAGCCAAATTTGACCAAATTACGACCACGCGGTCCTATTGAACCGGAAACAAATACTGTGTGGGGGTGAGACACCTCTAGCATCCCCAGGGACGGGGGTTGAAACTTTCAAACCTGCTCCAAAGGCCGAAATTTACTTCGCATAAATATTTTTCGGTATCAAATATATTGATAGTGTTTCTCCCGATGTTCTTTGCGTATTATTTCAATCCCTTCTGACATGGGAAGAGAGCAGCACCCTTAGGGATAGGGGTAGATGTTTCGTTAGAAGAAAATAACGCGGATACAACCGAGATTGTAGTCAAACCCGAGAGTATTGATGACGCAGAGTTCAACTGTGACATTAAACTTGCAGGTTAATCCCCCCAAGGGCGAGGATGAACGTGGTTGGAAATTTTAAATCTGTTAAACGGCCCATACAGGAGTTGAAAAAAATTATTTTACGGGGTCAAAGAGATTCTGTGTATAATTTTAACCTCATTCGACATGGGAAAGAAGCACCGTTAGGGGTGGGGGGGGGGTTGGATGAGCGTTACACAAAAATAACGCTAAAACAACCGAGATTTGAGGCGAATCCGGCGTAATGGATGTCGCTGAGACAAATTCTCCTTCAAGTTGCCGATTAACCCCCGCGTGCAGGGGTAGAAATTTTTAAATAGCTTCTTGTTTATCCTCGGTGCCGTTTTTTTTCCCCGCCTCTCAAACTGGTGAGGCGTGACTTATTTTGTGAGCGCGTTGTGTTGTGTTGACGAGGCACGCCGGCCAGAGGACAGGGTTTCTTGAACTCTTGTGAGATGTCGGAACGAAATGATTGGCCTCAGGAGAAACGATCCGTTCCAACTTGCCCCTGTACCATTCACCGGAGGCGCCCACGAACAATCGCGTCAGGTTTGGGGCTACCTGAGAATTGGCGCATTGTGACTGAGGGACAGGTGGAACGTCTCTCTCCTCGGAGCTTTGTCCCGAGCTCGGATGTGGCGTTTACCAGCACGAGGAAAGGTTCCCAAAGGACTGTGAGAACTGTGTAACCATCATCTGAATACCAGAGGAGACCTGCTTTCGTCAACGACCGGCCCGACTCAGGAAATCGTCCCAGGTCCGTTGACATATCGACCGATCACAACTTCTGTAAACTTAAATGACCGGAATAACCAAATACACGTCCTGAAGAAGGATCAGATTCAACCTTTAACATCCTTCTACTGACAATCGAAGCTTCAACTTGGTTCGTTGCAAAAATACGTCACATTTTGATGTACCTTAATACCCTTTTTTTAAAAGAAAAATCCGTTATTTACATTTATATAAAGCTGTTTCTCCAAGAAAAAAAATCTCAGCCCTTCTGTACTTGATTTATTGGGGTAATAAAACATTATTTTTAAGAAAAACGATAATTTGAGATTTAAAATTACTGTTTTTTTCTGCACAATTCAGATATTAGTTTCCAGAAGACAAATAATACTTTTTTAAGTCAAAAAGAAGTTTACATATTAAAGAAAGAAAAAAAATTGGCGCTCAACGTGGGGCTAGGATAGTCTCGCGTTCTATAAACTGGGTCGAGCAGCCTACAGCATGTTTGTGTCCTGTATTTCTACGCCCCCATGTTTTTTTTGGTAACGTTTTCGTGTTTTAAACGTTACAAAGTAATTAAATGACATTCACTCTCAAACGTTACAAAATATTTTCCGTGGTTTCTTTACAATAATTTTTTTAATGGTCGTTGCAATTAGAAATTCTTTCAAATAGTTTCGCAGTTAAAATGTTCTCATATTAGGGAGACCACTCCTACGTCAGAGCCGACAGTCAATTTTTTTTCCCCGAGAACCAATCAGAAGTCAGGAACGTCATCGCAATAGAGAAACATTGAAACGCGTCTGAACTGTACAACGAGACTGAACCATTAAAGGAAATTCCAGAAGTCAGCAAACAGTTTGTTGAAGAAATGGCAGCCAACTGTTTAATTAGCAAGACTTGTTGATGACCTCATGGTATTTCCCTTATCCTATCCTAGATCAAGATTACCTTATCTATCGCAGTGAAATTTTTAGTCACGTTTTCTACGTTTATTAGCACCATTTATGGTTTTTGACAAAGAAATCCTTTTTTTTCGGTTCATCGATAGTCTCAACGTAATAAAAATATTTTTCTTGGGATACTATTTATAGCTTTAATTCTAATTTTAAAATAGTTCGAATTTTTGAGGGTGGGGGGGGGGAGATAATTGGTGTGAAATGTCATATTTCCTTTTTAAGAAAACTTGTGAACCAATTTGAACCGGTAATAAATTTAAGTAGTTACTGAGTGAAGGAAAGCGTCGTCGTTGTCCACCCCCGCCCGTACCTGGCTTACGTAAGAGACCAACGCGACCTACAGTAACGACAACAACAACTCCTGGCTGACTGACGTAAGAGGAATTATTCGCGCTGTCAGCTGCGCGTGGCGACGACGTGCTTGCCTTTTAAAAACGGAAACACAGACTTGTGCTAGACGTTGCGAAAAAAAACAATAATTACGGTAGGGACGACGACACACACACACACACACACACGCAGAGGTTCTCACGTCCAACGTAGCGAATCTCCGTAACGGTTTCCTTTTATAAATAAGTCTTACTCGTGGTTGTCGTGGCCTCCTAACACAAATTATTATTACATGTTTTTATTCATTCACCAATTTTCAACCCCCTTTTCTTCGACAAGGTGAGCGTCTAACCTACCCCAAAGTTATCAAGACCATCAGAGTCTCTCTCACACCAACCACATCATCTCAATGTCGCGTTATGTTTTGCTTGGCAACGAATCGAAAATTTCCTTCGAAAAAAAATTATCTAGCACCCTCCCCCCCTCCGCAACCCCCCAAATGTTGTACTGGTGTTTTACAAGACTGTAAAAGCTTTGATTACATTTTTAAATTGATAAAATAAGTCTCCTAATAGCGATCAGAATAATGAAAATACAGACCAAAAAAAGGGGGGGAGTTCAACGTTTCGGCACAATTATGAGACGGATAAAAAAATGGGGGAACTAAATTAAATTTATGGAATTATCATACAAATATTAATGTCCAAGTAAGTCAGAATAAAATAATTTACATAAAGAAGTGAAGTTATAGTTCGATTTATAAGCAGCTGTCCATTTTTTTTAGGTGTAGCCAGGCTATGTGAAAGTAATCCACATGGTGGCAACTACCCTCTTATAGCACAGGAAAGGGATCTGAAAGGGGGGGTGCGGAAGGGTAGAGGAAGGTAGCCAAGGGTTAACTAGGGCCGCCGGACTATGGTTTAAGGATCCTACCCGGCAATTTGCCTTAAAGTGATGCAGGGAAAACCCTAAAAAAACCTGCATCAGGTAGGTCGGGCATTTGGTACTTGTCCCACGGCTTTCCCCGGATGACGGGAGAGGAGTTTGCTGTGGAATCGCAGCTTTCCCCTCGCCATGCCTTGACCGGTTTAGGAGGCAGCTGGCCGAATATTCCAATAGGAATAGCGGACAACTCTTACCGTATGCCCCAAGGTCTGCGACCCCGGAACACGCACCTCTCAAAACAGGCCTCGGCATGTGGGAACCTTAGTTAAAAAAAAAACAGAGAGAGGTGAAGGCATCCCCAGAGGTAGCCTTCTGGGTAGGTTCACCTGCGAGAGAATGGTTCAATTCAGAGACGTTTCTGCATTAATACCTGAAGAAATCAAAATGTACCTGTGGAAGACTTTGTAATATTTTCAAAAAATATTTGATTCTAAGATTTTTTTAAAAATGTAATTAGTGGAAATTGAACCATAACTGAGAATTTATTTGTTACTAAAACTAAAATATGGAACCGATAAAATCCTTAGTTTACGAACCTCTTCAGATGAGCTTAAAAAATTAGTTTCGTAATTAATTTAATTCCTTAGTTTGGGGAACTCTTGAAATGTATCTAAAAATTCAAATTTATTCATCCCTTAGCTTAAGGACCTCTTCAGATGTATATAATTAATTAATCTATTTCTTCCTTACTTTAAACATCTCTTTAAGACGTTTCTAAAATATTAAAATTTTATCCCTTAATTTAGAGACGTCTTCAGATGTATCTAAAATATTAATATCTTAAATAATTTCAACCCTTAGCTGAGAGACCCCTTAAAATGTATCTAAAAAATTATTAGAGACCTCTTCAGATGCATCTAAAATATTAAAATTTCATCCCTTAATTTAATGACCTCTCTTAAGATGTATCTAAGAAATTTATTTATTTATCCCTTAATTTAGAGAGATCTTCAGATGTATCTATTTATTCCTTAATTTAATGACCTCTTCAGATGTATCTAAGAAATTAATTTACTTATCCCTTAGTTTTGAGATCTCTTTAATGTGTATATAATATATTAATTTCTTAATTAATTTCATCCCTTAGTTTAGAAACCTCTTTAGATACATCTAAAACAAAATTTATTTATTTATCCATGAGTTTATAGACCTTTTCAACGTATAGTGAATAATAAAGATAGCCAATTCAGACAACAAGGGTAATATAAATACCACACAACATATCTGGGATCCTTGTTCCTTTCGTCAGGTGTTAAGAAGAGCCTAGAGCGACGCAACTGTACTCGTCAGCTGACATTACTCAAAAGCCTTCAAGAAATCTCAAAAATATTAATTTCTTAATTAATTTCATCCCTTAGTCTAGGGACCTCTTCAGATGTATCTAAAAAACTAACATAATCCCTTTGTTCAGAGACATCTTCACATGTGCCTATAAAATTAATATCTTAATTAATTTTCTGATAACTCTGAAGAGGACTAAGGGATGAAACGTTATGTATTTTAGTTAATTGTTACATTTTAATTCATAAAGCTATGACACTTGTAAGATTTCCACCAATTATATTTAATACAAGTCAGTTCTAAGTTTTTAATTACAAATTTTAATTTAAATCCTAATAAAAATCCTAGTCAAAAAAATACTTTTCATGGACCTTGATGAAGCCATATTCTGGATTCAATCAGGTGTCAAAGGTCATTTAGGATATTAAGAAAACTGACACCCTGTTTACTGTATACTTGATTACATATTAAAGGTTTTTTTTAATATTTTTAGAAACTGCAGATAAACTTTTACACCATTTTTAAACCAAATTTGCCTTCAACGAGGTCAGGAAGGAGTGGTTTTGTATTAAATAGTTGAAATGTATGTCTCGTTTTTATTTTGTTATTACTGAGGTCCCAAATGTTAATTTATAATAATTTCCTTGTCTTAAATTCAGAATATCGGGGCCGATCTTTTCCGTGTACTTGTAGTTAACGACAGGTTGTTATTACCCATCGTGCACTCACCCTTCCAACTTTCTCTCATTCCCGCGATGTCGGTCCCACATGCGAGCGAGCTCCTGATGTCATCGCTTCTACATGGTCAGAGATTTTGTGGAATGCGGTCTTCCTCCACAAGAAGAAGTTTTTCTTTTCTTTTCTTTTTTTTTTAAAACCATCTTCTGGTAGAGTTGTTGCGGATTGCAACAGCGGCAGTTTGTAGACCACAAGCACGTCTCTGAACCGTTGCTGATCGGGCTCTCGAGGAGGAATCCTCAAGGATGTGGTAATCGTCCCACTCTCTAGGGAGACCTTTCATCTCTCACAGAGGTTGCAACTCACTCTGGCGTTAAGAAAGGGAACGATTTCATTAATACATACACTTAAATTTGTAAACAGTCAAAATTACAAACGGTTACAGAATATTTTCATGACAAATGATCTCGTCTAAGCCCCCCAAAAATCATAGAAAATGATTGGAATACAACTTGTAAATTATAAGGACTCGTTAATAATGTCAAATTATATCGATAAACCCAATTGAGACCGTCCAAAAAATTTATTTTCTGTGACGTGTCGTCTCAGACCGACGTGCGGCCATGATGAGACAACAGGTATAAGAATAAATATAAACAAAATATTTTTTTTAGAATTTATCAGGTAAGAAGATTGTCTGCAATCTGTAATGAACAATCAGAAAAAATATATATCTAATACGAAAACATTAACGTCTGATTGAAAATAATGAATAAGAAACATAGCAAATTCAGAGAGAAAGGGTAATAATAAATACCACACAACGTTTCTGGGGTCCTTGTTTCTTTCGTCAGATGCTAAGAAGAGCCTAGAGAAACACAACTGCACTGGTCAGTTCACAACACTCGGAAGCTTTTGATAACCAAGATAAATATTTCACGATCCGGATATATTTAAATAATTAATTAGTCCATTTAATTAATTACGGTTATGTGATAAAATAATTGTTACTTATTCGAGGTTAGCGTAATAATGTATCGATGCATCACTAATGTTTTTAACATTTCCATATCTAATACGTAGTCGAGACGCGTGACGTCAGCGGATGACGTCATCGCCGCACCGGTTGCAGTCGACAGCTGATTCTTCCCCCCCCCCCCACCTGCACGTGGCCCTTTGTATGAGAGATTCTGTTGTGTGTCGGGGGGGGGGGGACCTCGTGTTTTGATAAAAGACAATTAAGAAACAAAACTTATACCCAGGGGGGGGGCAGTGGCAAGACTCACACGATAATTTGTCTGGTTATTTAAGCAAATAATAAACATTTATCAGCTGGCATAAATCACTAAAGTCACTTTAGAAAGACGCGAGCAAATAATGTTGTAGAGGTTAAGCATATATGAGAATTACCTGTTTTAAAAAAGCTGTAAAATCCTGACCTTCCTGTTCAACCACCAGACTCCAACTGACCCAGCATTTATAAACAAAATGACTGGATCACCAGCGCCACAGGTGTCAGAAAGACGAACTACCTTGGTTTATATCCAAAATGTCTTTCGATTAAAATGAAATAAAATAAACGTTGTACCATACGATATCATTAAATTGATATAGCAAATTGTTGTGATTAAAAAAAATTACACAGCGATTTATTTGTTAATCTTTTCCCATGGCGGAAGACGAAATATTTGAAGTCTCGTGAAACTGATGGTTGTAATAGTGCTTGATGGCTTCTGGAAGGTTCCTCCCTTATAGATCAGTAAATACGACAACAGGTCACAGTTCAGTTGAGCATCTACGACTATATTTTCCACGGACGGATCGCCTCAGGTGATGGCAAGTCAGCGACTAATCGCGAAAGGTCAAGATGAAGCTTTCTCTCGCCATTATTATGTATAATTTTGACGAATTTGGTGGACGTTATTGACCATTCGCGGACTTTCACACTTTCGAGCTCGGTGACGAGGAGGGAGGAACCTCCTTCTTCTTCCTCTCAGTCAGAGGTTCAGGTGCGTGACTCTGGTTCGGTGGTGAAAGGTGATTGTTGTAAGGTCAGGCGTGGGCGTTGGGAGGAGAGCGAAAGTGTGGTGTGGTTGGGGTCCGTCCAGCAGCAGCTCAAGAGTGGTGGCAGTTGCCAACCTCCGGCGAATGTCCCCGCCAATAATGTTACTTTAACGTCTGCTTTGAACTAATAAAACAATTGATGACCGCATGCAGGCACTTTTTCTTTTTATTACGACGACGTTTCGATACCTTTTTGCACCATCTTCAGGTTTTTTCCTACTACGGATCCCCGGTGCGATATTCCTCCGTCCATTTAGACCTCGTCTCTACAATTATTTTAAGTAAATCAATAATTCTGGACGTGGCCTCTGTCAGAATGAAGAACGGGTTTTCATATGTAGGCTGATGAATGACATTTACCTTCATGGCTCGAGCATTGCCTCATGAGGATCCGACTTTTGAGTTAATTACCATCAATGTCACATCATTAATTGGGTCCTTAAAATTTAGACCCGTGAAGAATTTGTGATTCAGGGGGTTGTTTGGTGTGGTATATAGAGGGTGGAGGACTCGACTCCGATGGCTCAAAAGCTTTCCTGAATTAGGAAAATATTAAAAATGGCTGATGGGAATTTTAAGACACCCTCAAAGTCATTCAAGGGCCGTTTTACTGAAAAGCGAACAAATTTCACCAGTTACCGAAGGTTAAATCAAGCTTTTTTTGATATTGGAACGTTTGACATCATGGCGGATTGTAGTTTGTAATTTTGCCTCTATATCGGAATCGGCTCGACCGTTGTCTGTCAAGGTTCTGGAGTCCACCCTGGTGTTTCGAGAAGACTGAGGACAGTTTGGTGGCCCTTTTCAGGAGCTCTGTATAGCGACGAAGTAAAGTTTAATAGGAATCCAGATGGCGTCGCTTTAGGATTCACCCCCTCCTGAAGCGGTTCTAACTTCGTCGACCCCTGAGAATGAGTCACTGGTTGTTCCTCACGACCCCCGGACAGCCGAATGTCGGTCACTTTGCAAAGTAGCTCTGTGACGACGGCGGCCATGACACTTCTCTCCCTCCCTCTCTCTCTCTCTCTCTCTCCCTCTCTCTCAGTGCAACGCTCGCTCGCGTTTTATAATTTATCTGGACGATTCTCACTGCTTAATCAGCTTCCGCTGCCCTACTGGAGGGTGTGTAGTGGGGGGGGGGGGGAGGGGCGCACACACTCTTGAAGGAGGGAATCTGACCACGTACAAAGCTCTCAGAGAAAAAACCGGCTCTCTCTCTCTCAAGAGACTGGTCTGGCTGGAGCTGGAGCTGGACCTGCACAGCGGAAATGCAGCAAAAGTGCAGCTGCACGAACCTGCCCCGGAAAGGAAACCAAAGATATACCAAGGTCTCCTTGTGAGGGGGGTTCGAAACGTCTTCACTGGACAAAGAATAAACATAGTAACACTACGCACGGAACTTCAAATAAAATAACTAGCAAGAGACTGGATGCCAACTTTATAAAAAAAAAATATTCCAGGAAACTAATTATGAGAGCAAGTTTATGAATAAATAAATAAATTAGCATTTCATATTTTAATATAAAAATTATGGTCATCATTTTTGTATGTAAAATTTAATTACTGTTATATTAATATCTTTAACGTTGTTCTAAAAATATATAAAAACGGTCCCAAAGTTACCGATCAAGACTAGATGAACGTTTCAGCAACCTTTGTTGCTTTCCTCAGGTTTACATGTAAAATTAGGTTCCGAAGGTTTTGAAAAATAATAAAAAAAAGACCATTACAGAAATAATAACAAATAATATACGGACTCGGGGTCAGAAAATTGTAGTGGATTATTAACAGAAATTAAATATTACGACGTTTCGTCCTCTTTTTAACAGCCTCTTCAGATTGGACAGTCTTAATCTACAATTTATGAATTAGTAACATAAGGATTTATAAAGTTACTTAGGGAACAATTACGTAAGGTAGATTAAAATTGTCCAACCTGAAGAGGTCGTAAAAATGACGACGAAACGTTGTTAATTAAACGCTGCATTTTTCCGCCTCAGTGCTCGTATATTTTTTAAAAATTTTATATTATTACGGGGTCCAGGGAGAAACCTTCCCGCCCCCCCGTTTCGGTTTCCCCCTCGGATAACCATCGTCAAGGGAACGGAATAATCAGCAGCTTCGGTCTAGAGGTTACCCCGCGAGTGACGTAAACACACACACACACACACACAAGGACACGGACACTTTCACCTAATTTGGTTTCTTCTCATCGTTGGAACCCTGAAACTTTGTCCCACACACGAAATAATTTTTTTTAATGTCCTTGGTTGACGAAATACCGCGGGGGGATTATTCTCTGACGTTTTCGTTTAATGTAATTGGTTATGCGTAGAGAAAAAGTCTGTCCTGTCTTTCTGGTCTTATCCTCTTACATTTCACTGATTTCCTGTTACAGAATATTTTTCTGATTAAGAAGTTACCTGAAGATCATCCACTTTCAGGCCATTTCGCCTTTTAACTCCCTTATCCTGTGCTATTCTCCTATTTTTTTTTATTTCCTCCGCCTTCAAACTTTTTCATTTTGACTCGTCCAGTTTCCTCGGTACAAGAGACAACTTGAAACAATATATAAGGCCGGATGATGGGAATAATAATCGTTTGTTCCTTTTATAATGATCTATAATACCTGTGTGGAGGATTACAATATTTTATATATATATATATATATATAGCTAAATTAATTCTCTCGTCATTAATTACTTTTTTCGTAAAAAAAAATATTTTTCCGGGTCAAAACGGAGCTTACATGTGTTTTTTTTCGATTTCATCGTCCAATTATTTTTATTATATTAATTAAGATACAATCTACGTGTCCTATATATCTATATATAGCGTAATATTTACAGAGTTAATTTTTTCTGAATTTAAATTTCAAGTATTTGAAGAAAATCAGTCACCTGACTGTTACTTAAGATGAAAAAAATTAATGGGATCCAAAAATTCCAAGAAACTTAATATTAATTAATAAACACAGCGTTCATCATAGAATGCCCTGTCCATTAAAAAAAAATTCCGTTAAATTGGAACCTGATGATGTCGCAAATTAAGTGTTGAAACGTTACTACTGTAATAAATAGTCCCGCTTTTTTTTTCTGACTTCGAATTGGCTTATTTATTAGTTTTATTGTTAGTCAGAGAATACATATTTATATATATATCAAGAAAATTGTTTATTCTAGCACTGGAATTTTTTTTAACAGAACCTTTCGGGGGTTTTTTAGCCATAGACATTACAAGCATATTAATAAAGAGTAACATTGTACGTCTGTGGTGGCAAAGGGGGCGTTGAAGGTTTCCCTGGCTGTAGTTTAAGGATCCTACCGTTGTTCATTGCCCGACGCTGAGGCAGATGAGCGTGGGGGGATGATGCAGCATTGCCGACGCCATGCCTCAGTCGCGCTCACGGAACCAATCAATCCACACCACATTAGTGAACTCTGATCTCGACGCTTGAGTAACAAGCTTGTTGTAAATCTCTCACACGCCAATTCTCTCTTTCTCTCTCACGGTGCCGGGAACAATGGAGTCACGGATCAATTAGCACACACACACACATGACGGGGGCTACTTTAAAGCGAGCGGCCGCCCAATTAACAAGGCTGAGGTTACGCTTCAGGAACCAAAGAAAGAAACAACATAACACTGTAAAAACCAGTACCAGCTACCAGGGGGTTGAAAATGATACTTAGTGTATCACCATAAGAAGAAAAATCAGAATTCCTAATACAGGTTTCTAGTGGTTGGAGAAGATACGATTGGAAATGTACCATTTGAATTCAAAATAAGTTTGAAGATGGAATCGATTTCAAATCTTCACACTGACAACGATGGTCGTTCCTCTGCCAAGAGGGACCGTTGTTACAACCCGGCGCGTAGGGATACCAAGGGAGCCGTTCATCCATTAAAACAGCTTGAAATAGGATACAAGCATCGTTAAAGGATATATGGTCTGAGGGCGACTGCTGATGTCGTCTAGTGGCACGGGCAATAACCTAAAATCAACGAAAACGTTGTATAAAAATACAGAATAAATAATCATCGGACTAACTGACATTTCAATGAGATAATTTCATAATTACCCTTAAATTAAGTCCTTGTTACATCACTTCAAAAACACCCGAAATTTGGAAGGAATTTCGATATTATCACATTTAAATACTACTGATGTTTGGAGGACCCTAAAAATAATTAGGGGTGAAACGTCACGGTCTATTTTAGTATTTATTACGGTCGAAACGTCGTGTGGTAATGATTTCTATTTTTAATTAGTTAATAAACATCTTTTCTGACATGTTGGCAGTTGTTGTGTATTTTATTACTTAACTAGCTTGGGGGTGCCCGGCGTTGCCCGAGATGTCATTTATCCATAACCCCCCCCCCCCCGATATGACTCCAATTTCGTTTGCTTTTGCGCTATTTTTATGTAACGCTCCTCGAACCCTCGAATCCCTAAATTTGCTCACCTTCCATGCTAAAGGGGGTTGAAGTCATTGACCAAATATATCGGCCGTTTTTACATGTTAGAAGATGACCACCCCCAAAATGTACGATAATCAAAAAGTATTTATTCCACGCAAAAACCGGCCGATTACATTGTCTGAAAATTTCAACCCCCGTCCACCACCTCCCAAACCCGTCACGTTACCCCCCAGGTTGTCACAATTAGACTCGGCGACATTCATAGTCTCTGAATTTATTCGAATCTCTATTGTTTTTGCGTTATTTTTATTTAACGTACCTCCACCCCCATCCCTAAGATTGCTCCCTACACAGGGGTTGAAATTATCCACAAACAGCATCGGTCTAAATACTATCAAAATAATTAACCCCTGGAAATATCGACCGTATAACATGTTTGAAAATTTCCACCCCCCGACCACTCCCGTTTCTGGGGGGTGGAAGACGCGTCTCACCCCGCAGTGTTTGCTTCCTGGTCGCAAAGAACACGTGTACGAAATTTGGTGCAATTTGCTCCACCGGTGTAGATTTGTATAAGGAACATACAAATATATATATACATACAAACAAACAAACACACTTCTTTATTTATAAGATAAAACCTGTATTGTAAAGGTAATAGTTTTATTAAACGTAATACTGCATCAACTCTTCCACGTGTAATACTCAAAGTTGAAGAAAAAGTCCTTGTAAATGTCGCTAAGCACCTTCCTGGATTATAACAAACTATTTTGTAAATTAATATCCGTAAGTCCTGCTGTTTTTTCTTCTTAAAAATTTGAAAAAAAACATAACTCTAATTTTTTAACCCATTTAAAATGAATTTGGATGCAAATTTCAGAATTATGGAGGCAAAGGTTAATTTTTGAAATGTTGCAAATAAGACTGAAAATAAAATTATAAAAATTTCTGGTTTTTCAAGGACTTTTCAATTAATAAAAATGTTTCCTGACTTCACTTATTTAGAGAATTGTCAATCCACGTGATAACAATTATATCAAAGTGCTAATTGTCTTTAAAAACAGAAGGTTTCGGTCCTCAACAATTAATCATCTTCATCTGAAAATATTTACATATATCGTGAATTGTTTGGTAATTTGTCTGGTAATTGGTTCGTCTAACTGAATTAATTATGAGTGTTTTCTGTCTTTTGATTCATCGTAGAAGGAATTTTCATTTTCTCCTGACTTAACCTGCATTGAAATCCACTGTAGAGTAAATACTGAATAATTTATAGTTCATGAATAAGAAACGTAGCCAATTCAGACGAAACGGTAATATAAATACCGCACAACGTTACCTTGTTCCCTTCTTCAGGTGCTAAGAAGAGCCTAGAGCGACACAACTGCACTGGCCAGTCTTTAATGACTAACGGGATCCACCAGGAATCAATCAGGTTGCTTGTCGAGGTAAAATACAACTAGTCTCGTCGCTGTAGGCTCTTCTTAACACCTGAAGAAAGGAACAAGGCTATGTTTATTATTATTATTAATTTAGAAGTGAATGAACGTGATGGCGTGGGAGCAAAGCGTCAGGACGTGGTCGTTGTCGGCGCAGGAACTTCCGAATGTGAGTGTCCTTGAAGCCGCAAAGGTTACTAGACCACCGTCGGAGCCGCGGAGGACCGGTTCGCAACGAGTGCGCGAAAATTGCTCACGGTAACGGTTTTATACCTCGCCCAGTGTGTGAGATCGCCCACTTCACCTTCAATTATTTCCAGATTGCACGGGGTTTATCCGCGGGCGTCCATGAAGGATATTAGGAGTAATTACCGAGCAGCGCGTGGATAAACAAACTGTGAAGGATGAACAACGAACAGAAAACCAGGTCCACAAGAACCGTTACGGAGTGGACTGAAAAGATCACGAGATGTCGACGGAACGTCTCGTGCTTGAGCAACGCCATCTTGGCTTTGCAGGCAGATGATGGACTAATCGGACGACCACCGGAGCAAAACTAACCTAGGCTTCTGATTGATAACCAGACGGAGAGAGGCACAGAAGGTAGCTTTCTCCTACCCCATCTCGCGTCTCGTCTACTCGCTGAGGAATCACCTTCAGTGGCTAACAGGAAGCAATCAGGCTACTTGTCGAGGTGAAAGCAGACAGCAGTCGTTGGTCTTTGGGACCCAGAAGCGTTGTTGACCGACGACGTGCGGACCACCGGCCAGTTTGGGTGACGTCGTCGATGGCGTTCGGTTCGCCATAAGTCAGCCTCCGGCGGACAGACAGACAGACGACGTAGATGCGTATCTGCCTTCCGCACCTGCCACGAGCGAGTATCTCATTAGGACCTGCTCAGTCGGGTCAGAGATGTCTCGGAATATTCGTTGTCATCCTGCGGACTCAACTTCGAGACTCCATCAACTATGTCCAGATATTAAACTACAGTTGCGTAAAAGCCAGAAAAATAAAATGATTAATGAATAATAACTGTAATTTTCTTATATAAACTCGCGACGTTTCGTCCTCTAAAAGTAAAACCTCTTCAGGTCATTCCAATTAAATTATTAGGAGGCTCTAAATTCTATTACGCACTCAACTGTGTTTTTGTCAATTTACATTCCAAATTTATCATATAAATTTTACTATTTTATCTGATTACCTGAAGAAGTTACAAAATTGTGGACGAAACGTATGTAAAATTGTCTTATTTATTGACTACATATTAAAATATGAATGTCCAATACATTAAATCTAATAAAATAGACTTTATAGGAGTGTGTGTGCATGGTCCTTACACAAATCTACACCAGTGGAGAAAATTTCATCAAATTTTGTACACGTGTTCCTTAAAAACCGAAAGCAAACACTGTTGGGGGTGAGACACATTTACCACCCGCAGGAACAGGGGGTGAGAATTTTTAAACACGCTAAAACGGCCGATATTTGCGTCGGATAAAAATTTTTACAGGGTCAATGAGATTGACAGTGTTTCTCCAGATGTTTCTCTGTATAATATAAACCCCACTCGGCATAGGCGGGGAGCACCCTTAAGGGTGGGGCGGTTTCGTTAAGTAAAAGTAACGCAAAAAACAACCGAGATTGGAGTCAAATCCAGGGTTATGGACGTCGCTGAGTTTAATTATGACAACCCTGGGCAACTCCGGGCACCCAGATAGTATTAAATAAAATTATTATTTTTCACTTAACTATATTTTTCGACTTTTATGGCCATTAAACTTAGTATTTGTCTTTAAAAGCCGAATGGTTTGGAAAGCAAGGAAATATGTGAAGCCGATTGCGATGAACTTCACAGAAAAATTAAAAATAAAACTAGAACATTTTTACATTGATTCACAAAACTAAATTGATCTCAGCAGCTTGGCGTAAAGGAAAATGTTTTAAAATTGCTCAATCGACCTTGAGGTTATTCAAAACATTTAAATGTTTTTTTCCCCTTAAAATTTCAGGTCCAATACGTTTAAAAATCACAAATCATTTCAGCTTCAAGCGAAACACACACACACACACACACGTTGAACTGTAAATACAGATTAATTCTTCGTAGTAAAAGTGCAGAACACAGGAGTCGCCGCACTCTTGGGACGACGCTGCAGTGTCGCCATCTTGCGGCCGGGATATTCGCGTGCCCGTTGCCTTGAAGCCGATGTCCACGTGTCGGGGATCAACGCCCGCAGCCGCGAGTCTGGACGCTGGAGCTGAAGATCTGTGCGACGACAAGTGTGTGCTAGACCAGGGACGGAGCGCGCGTGGGCCGGCGCTCGCAGGTGTTGTTCGCTTGCTCCGGTTTCGTCGTGTCGTAACCATTGTCTCAACAACGGGCCTGCTTAGACTACCAAATCGTGGCGAGCCTCGGCCGGTCTTTTTTTTTTACCTTTTTTAAATAATAAATTCGAAGTAGCTGGAGTGGGCGTTTTATTGGCGATGCACGTTAGTGACGTGATTGATGCAAAGCAGCGTCGTCGACGTTGGACTAATCGCGGCCCTCATCAACCTGGACTGACCGATTACGTCCAAGCTGAATCCTTGACGACTGACACAGTCAGCATTATCTTTGCAGTGTCTCCTTCAACCGTAACCGCTTCAGTTTTCATGGCGTTGACGAGCAGAATCATTCATTCGATCCCACACCAGGGTCGGGAGCATTACAACAGTCTACGGACCAATATCGGAGGTCGTGGTGTATTTTATTATTGTTTTCCAACTCGTTAGTGAAAACCCAAGTTTTCCCATTCGAAAGGTCCTCGGAAATTTTGCACCTCTTCTCAGTTTTTCGTTAATAGGAAAATCATGGCACATTCTTTTGAAAATAATGTTCAGTAATAAATTGTAGAGGATGTAATTCTGCATGGAATGGTGGACTCGAGGATGAAATTAGGTCGGAGGAAGTGGCAGAAATCGTAGAAAAATTGGGTCTTATTTAGGAATATTTTTGTGTTATCTGACATATTAACAGGATTTAGTGAGGCCGTTTTAAGTCAGGATTTTTTTAGTTAAATGAATGGATAGAATATTAACATATAATAACATATCCTATTGCCTCATAAGAGGGCTGATGGAGAATAAATCTATCTATCATAAAATTTACAAGGGTAACTTTTAATAAAACACCACACATTTTCAACCCCCTTAATATTTTTTTTGGGAGAGGATCTCCTCATGGTCGTGTAAAAATCAATAATATAAAAATAATTTAAAATTGTGTTAATTAAAAAATTAATAATCATAGGAATATCTTACATGAACAAGATTTACAACCGAACGTGTCAGTCAAGGATAATTAGTTAACAGTGTAAGAGTTCCATGGTGAGTGTCTGTTTGCAGGTCACTGTGCACAAAGCGACGCAGGTGTCCGTTTGTTCCCTATATATTTAAATCGTGTAAATGTAAGTTACTCCGATGCAAATATATTTAAATCATGTAAATGTAATTCATTCCAATGACTTTTTTTACATATGTCATGTGTTTTGAAATTTAATCAATACTTTAAACAATTTTAAATTATTATTTTTATTATTATTACGAAAAAGAATTAGGGGACGAAAAGATTTTGCTTATTTTACTAAACAGATTTCATTTTAAATTTTATATAATTAAATGTGGTATCGAATACAGGCAGTTAATAAATTTGTTTTCTGACTCGATTGGCCCACACACACACACACTCACACACAAAAAGTTTGTAATAATTAATATGGACAGGATTGATAAGCCAGAGGGTGGCTGACTTACCTTACAGTGAGAGTTGGTGTCGACACGCCGGATAGTAAAGGAGCATGTCAAATTTTGCAAGGACTTAGGCTCCAGTTCCTTACGGCAGAACAGGGACGGTCGACCGCACAGTTGTGTCCTGGGGAACGGAGTCTTGGGAATGCTCCGTCGTGGCGACACCAACCCTCTGTTTAAGGGTAAATCAACCGCATTTGTCTGTCTTTCCTGGCCATTTTAATAAAATTAATACAACTGTAAAGGTTTTGATTCAACAGAAACTATGGACTGTTCTCAGTGTTGACGTCACTAGTTTCGCCGGTACTCAGTTGCAGTGTGCAAGAACCCCCCCCCCCAGGGTTGTCCAAGGCTGCGGTTGCCCAACGCCCACGACCATTGTGTAAGTTGCCTCGTGCTGTGTAGGTCACACGGTTAGGGACTTTACACATTTCTCCTTTCTCAAGGAAATATTATTACTTTCTCTCCCCAATTACACGCGGCAACGCAGCAGAAACAAACTCTTCCCTCGTGACCCCCACCGGGCGCGTGAATCAAATTCTCACTCGGCTCGGCTTGTTTTCACAGGTTTTTTGTTGTTGTGATTGTTGGTTCTGCTCGACTGCGCTAGAAATCGTTGCTAATGAGTCAGTTAGCTGCTCCCTAGTCGTTAGTTTCGTGCGGATATCCCCAGGTCAAGGAACAGGAGTCATCTCCGTAACTAAGGTATTGACGTCTTTGTAAAAATATAACTGTATAAAATAACTAAATTTCTAAATTTAGGCCGTGGAAGAATGTGACCCAGTGAGTCTGTACAAGGGTAGCACAGATGGTAAGAACTACTCCCCGTACCATGTGGAGGTCCAGGGGTTTTCCATCCTGATCCTCTAGTTTAATTCTTTCTAAAATTTGACTTCAGAGCCACAGTAAAAAAAATTATTTAACGTCCCAGACCGAATTTTTAGGCCCTTTAAAACTCACAATTTGCAAGGCTGTTGATTGAAATAGTTATTTTTTGTTGTTGGTAAGCTTCAAGTTAACATAATTTTTTTTTAAAATAACTCTTATTAAATTGAAGCAAAGAAAATATTTCGGGGTATTAATAAATGCAAAATACAGTCAAAAGCACAGTTGGCAGCATTGACAGTGCCGAAGTGACTTATCTACGTCACAACAAGGCAAGAATTATCACCAGTGAACGAGGCGAGGATCAGAGTTCCACGGTGAGTGTCACTAAGTTTACGGGACACCGTTCACGAGGAGGGTTTTCGTTGGCTCCCTCTAATTGGTATTTTGTGTCTGAGGATTGTAAAGGAGAGGAATGCGTTAATACGTCTTTGGTGTTGGTCCGTGCAGATAGTGTTACGACTGTAATTCGCTGTGACAGGAGCTGAAGTGGTTCCAGCCAGTATCGGGTGTTGTGGCGGCGGCGTCTGGTTGGTTCACAACAACGGAGCTCCGTGGGACAACGCCCGATTCTCACACACGTGAATCCTCTCAGACTTCCGTGTCCAATATCAATACTTTGATAAGAGGCTGCTCGTGACCAACGATGGTCTGCCGTTGAGTCAGCCTCGTGCAAGGTTCTCCAGCCTTGGACTTCCCGAGCGGGGGTTATGTTGGACGGACGGAAATACCACCGCGGAGCTTCACACGGACCGAGACCGACCGCAAAAAAAAAAGGGAGAAAGCCCGCCCGACAAGAGTCATTTGCGAACCAAAGTGGTGCGATAATAATTGCTGTTACTCTCGCTTTCAGAGCGGCAAACAATTTGATGGAGATTAGCATCGCGGACAGAGCGCGCGCGTGCAGTTACGCAAGCGTGTGGGAACGTCCCACGCCTTCTCCAGGCTCCTTCCGGAGGGCACTCGCATACCAATCTCTCTGCCTCTGGAGACGCCTCTCCACGAAACACAGCTTCCAATTTCATTTTACAAATTTAATACCAATCTAGTTTCAATTACGAGCAGGGGAAGAAGCGTCGTGTAGCATCACTTCATTTCTCAGTCATTTCTCTATTTCTTCTAATTATTATATTTTAAAACAGACGTGTTATATTTTAGTTTCTAGCAGCTAACCCTTGATAGAGAATGAAAAATCTTTAAGAATCAGGTTTGGTAACCCTGCTCCACCCTTCCCACTTCCAGGTTCCATCCTCACGTTCTCGGAGCATCTCAACTTTGGTCTTCTGCCTCGCTGCTTCACCAACCACAACTTGCTTTATGAAAGCCTTCTTATTCATATATCTAAGCCCTTTAGGGGTGAGTCTTGCAGTAGCCAGCAGCTATGTAAAAAAAACCCTCGCAATTCACTTCCTACAAACAAAATAAATATCTAAAATCACGAATAAAACTTATATTTGAAACGATTAAAAAGAAACCATACTTGTATTAATTTTTTTTTGATATTTTTAACCCAAAACTTCCTCAGTTACAATGCGTTTTTATTAGGTGATAAGATGAGAAATATAGAATTTAGTAAAAGAGGAGAAAGTCTGACGGGAGAAGGTCTGCTAGGGCTATTCTCTCGCAGGCAGAACCTTTTAAGAGAGATACGAAGGGAATACCTTTGGGTATGCCTTTTCCTCTCCGTTTTTGAACTAAGGTTCCCACAAGCCGAGGCACCTCGGCCTGTTCTGAGAAGTGTATGTTCCGGGGTCACAGACCTTGGGCATACGGTAAGAGTTGTCTGCTATTCCCATTGGAATAGTCGGCCAGCTGCCTCCTAAACTGGTCTAGGCACGGAGAAGGGAATGCTGCATCCCCACAGCAAACTCCTCTCCCGCTATCGGAAGGGCGTGGGACAAGTACCCAATGCCCGACCTACCTGATGCAGGTTTTTCTAGGGTTTGTCCTGCATTACTTTTAGGTGAATGCCAGGTAGGATCCTTAAACCATAGCCCGGGGGCCCTAGTTAACCCTTGGCTACCTTCCTCTACCCTTCCGCATCCCCCCTTTCAAATACCTTCCTATGCTATTAAACGGGAGTTGCCCAACGTGAATTACCCTCATGTAGCCTCCTGTTACACTAAAAAAATAATTAGTAAAGGTATAATATGTAAAGGCGGTGTTAAGGCGTCAAACCTATGGGG
Organism: Zhengitettix transpicula; assembly: GCA_037074705.1. Taxonomy (NCBI): domain Eukaryota; kingdom Metazoa; phylum Arthropoda; class Insecta; order Orthoptera; family Tetrigidae; genus Zhengitettix; species Zhengitettix transpicula. The sequence continues at coordinate 108,979,542 of CM073593.1, read as the reverse complement.
AAAAATTTTTTTTTTTCATCTGTAAAAGCTATGAATTAAGGAGCTGTTATTTTACGTGCATTGTGTGGATGTTATTTAACATAATTTGTCATCTGTGGTTGAAATGAAACGGCTTAATTGAAAGTAAGTGAATAGTTCCTTTAGGAACAAACTGACTGGGGATCCTCAAGCGCCGTTTGTGACGTCTAAAACTAAACACAGGTTGAAGGACGTGACACAAGACTGTCATTGGCAGGTAGCGTCGCACACTGTCGGGACTGGACGTCAAGTGATGGCAGCGGATCTCCGCCGTAAGTCACAGTGTTGAGACAATCCTCTGCTTGTGTGGTCCGTGCGACGACAATTGTTGGCCCGCACCTGCGCGAGTCCGCGGACCAATGAGGACCAGCGTGGCTAAAAGCCTTCCTTCAGACCATAAAGATCCGGCCAGTCATTTACGGAGAATCCTGATCTGTCACGGGCGCCATTGTGGGACCCAGTAGCAACAACTTCTGAGGCAGCTGGTAAGCGATTCATTGAACGGGAGAAATAACAAATGGCGTCGAAAAAGAAAAGAACTATACAAGCTACAGGACTTTCAGTTACTCGTTCGATTCCTCCGGCCCCTTCCGTAAAAACGTCTTTCTTGTGGAAATGAAGATACCGGAACTTGAAGCGACTGGACTAGGAAGAAAACTAATATCAAGGCAGTTGTTTACCACAAAAAAAATAAAAATTAAGCTGACTCCAGCAGAGTCCAGTCTGTCCGTCTTGTAAGCCCTCAATCTCTCCAAGTCACTCGAGTCTTCAATCTCCGAACTGTAGAAACTCAGACTAACTGATCAAAGATTTGATGACCTTAAACGGACAATATTTTTATATTAGGGCCTGTCATCAATTATTTTATTAATCCAGAAACAGACGTTAAATTAACATCTCAGACTGACTAATATTAAAACTGCAAACAAATACAGTTTAATTACCCATCAGAATATTAAGTAAACAAAGTCTTAACATACATGATCATGTTTAAGTTAAATATCATGTTTTAAAATACGATAATAAATATAGGGGCTGGTGTGTTTTAATAATTAATTTAAAAATAAGTCATATTATTACAATTGTTAATTTATTTCTAATTATTTAGCGTAATCTGACAATTATAATTTGATAAATGAATGATTAACATTTCATCAAATATGCCAGGAAAATGTATTAATTAATTAAACCAAGAAAGAATCACTTCATACGACGTTTCTTGGTGCAGATTTACGGGACGGGGAGTTCGAAAACCTGACTGTAGTATCAATGGGTGAGGTTTTTCCGGTGGTGGGGGAACGTGATGTATATATAAAAAGCAAGAGAACTTGTAGGCTTCTTCTTGTTTCGCAGTTATAATACCGTAAGACGTCGTAGAGTATCAATCACACACACCGGGGCAAAGTTGATCCTCCGTAGTGAATACAGGTTGCTATATAAACTACTCGGGCAAATGTAAACACGAAGGTTTCGGTGAAATATGTTGACTTTATCCCTCGTTCATCACAGAGTTGACTTTCCCCGACGGCGTGTCGTAATGCGAAGGCTTGTAACTGAAAGTATTTCTTGTATATTACACAATAAATTGCTGGCCATGGTAGTGGTGGGGAGGGGAGGGGGGGGGGATGTGCCAGCAGGCAGCGGCGGATTCCTCAGTGGCCTCGTTGCCATAATTTCATACCCACTCGCTACTACGGCGAGGTTACAATTACTCTAATTAATATAATTTAACGGGCTGTCGTTTCCGGTTTATCGTGATCTTTGAAATAACCTGACGAAAGCAACGACGAACCGTCGTGCGGTGTCAATTGGCACCTTACTTGGGTCAGGTACATTGTCAGTATTTACATGATGCCTTCATCCAAGTTACGCTCTTTAAGGGCTATGAAAATTAATTCAAAGGAACAGGATGGGAACAAAATTACGATTTGGGTTTGAATACGAGAGAGTTTTATAATAAAAAAAACACGACAAGGACAACTTTAGGCCAAATTGAAATATCAGAAGGGTCGTGTATTTCATTTTTTTTCTCAAACAATACATTCTGTAGCGGTCAGTGAAAACCCTCAATTTTTTTCCAATTTGAAAGGCCTGGAGAAAATTTTCTGTGCCACTAAAAACCCGACACGAAATTTTGCACCTCTTTTACAGTTTTTTGCGAAAAGCAAAAGAATGACGCATTTTATGGAAAATAATGTTCAATAATAAATTAAAGAGAATAAAATTCTGCACGTAATTGTGGACTCGAGGACGAAATTAGGTTCTACAAAGAGGTAGATATCCTGCGTCAAAGTTACAGCATTTTCGAAAACACTGCAGTTGGTCGTATTTCTACTGCTGATATCTACAAAATGGCCGGCAGGAAACTAATTTGTCATGGAATAAATGTTTTAGAGAATTTAATTCTCTTTCCAACGTATGATCTAGTTTTAAAAATCTAATGACAACGGGCAAAAATACAAGCATGTTGCTGTCCGTGCAGGGCTGATGTTATGGCAGTGACTTGTCTTGTGGAGAGGATATTAAAATATTGAAGAGTATTGTTTTTCCTAAGAGGAAGTAAGAATCCAGCGTTACAAAGAGCATCTATATTCCTATCCAAGGAAGAAATTGTAGCAATCAGAAGTAATGACTTGAGTCAAAACACTTTTCTTCCTTGCAAAAAAAAAAAAATAGATACTATTTGAAACAACTGGACTTCAGGTCTCAACGTATTTCTAAAAGAAAGCGAATTAAATGCTCTGAAATCTTTATTCCATGACAAATTAGGTTCACTGCCGGCCTATTTTGTAGACATCAGCAGTAGAAATAGGACAAACTGCCGTCTCGTAGACCATTCTCTCGCAGGCAGTACCTTGTAGCAGAAACACGAAGGGGCTACCTTTGGGGATTCCTTTTCCTCTCCGTTTTTTAACAAGCCGAGGAAACCTCAGACTGTTCTGAGAGGTTTATGTTCCGGGGTCACAGACCTTCGGCATATATGGTAAGAGTTGTCCGCTATTTCCATTGGAATAATCGGCCAGCTGCCTCCTAAACTGGTCGAGGCACGGAGAAGGGAATGCTGCGTCCCCAGAAGCAAACTCCGCTATCGGAAGTGCGTGGGACAAGTACCAAATGCCCGACCTACCTAATGCAGGTTTTTCTAGGATTTGTCCTGCATTTCTTTAGGCGAATGCCGGCTAGGATCCTTAAAATATAGGCCGGGGCCCCTAGTTAACTCTTGGCTACCTTCCTCTACCCTTCCACCTCCCCCTTTCAAATCCCTTTCCTATGCTATAAGAGGGGAGTTGGCACTACGTGGATTACCCTATACATATCCTGTCTACAGCCCCCCAAAAAAAGTCTCGTAGACAGTGACGTCAAAATGTCCTAAAATTGACGAACTATTTCTTCCCACTTCCTTGGACTTAATTTCGTCCTCGAGTCCACCATTACATACAGAATTTTACGCTCTACAATTGATTACTGTACATTATTTTCTATAAAGTGCTGCATTATTTTTCTATTAACGAAAAACTGCAATAGAGGCGCTTGAGAGCAGGTTTTGAGAGCAACAGAAACTCCCCCCCCCCCCCAGGCCTTTCGATTTTGAAAACCTGGCTTTTCACTGATGGCCACAAGTTGAGGAAGAAATATTAAATACCCGACCTTATTGGTGTGGAAGATGTACGTGGCCAGTCCCTTGCATCCATGGAACGTTCACCGTGTCTCACGTTCATTAACCGAATGGATTTCTCCACTAGGGGTCAACGAGCAGACGAAATATTACGTTCCGCAGGGATGCCAACCTCACGACTCCTTAGAGAGTTATTACCTCGGCTAGATAACAATGGCGCCTTCCAGCAGGTGGACGCGCATGGATGCTTCCCTGGCTGCGACAGATCCTCCTCCTTCCTCGACGGCTTCATCCTTTCATTTTCTCTTTCATTGTCACATCTCCGAAAAAATATGCAATGTGACGTGGCTAGCGTCAACGTAACCCCTGATCTCTGTGAGACGTGGAAATCGGCGACGCCCGGCGGGGTCCTCCGGGATCTGGAGCCAGTGCGAGTGGCCTCAGGGGGTGTGAGGTGACCCGCGCAAGGTTCACGGCCAATTCTCCAGGAAAATTGCCCTGTCAGAGAAAGTTGTCCTGCGGGGGAAAAAAAGAAAAAAAAATCCGCCCGTGTCACGCTCAGACCAGGAGGAGAAGATGCGCCACTCGCCAAGGAAACCAGTTCCAAAGAGAGACAGCAGCAACACTCCTGCAGTTAACCTCTGGACACTTTTCACATCGTCAGCAAAGAGAAGTGCAATGGTTCAATATTTTAAACTGTATTTCGGTTTGGGTCATTGAACCCTTTCTGACAAATGTGGCTGGTTCATTCATTTATAATGCAAAGAACTCACATAAATACATAAACTATAAATGTGTGTTTCTGGTCATTTTATTCATATAACTATAATAAAGTACCTGATAATAAAATTCTTTCAAAAAAATTAATATCCTTGAAAAAACTAATTATGAAGTTTATTGCAACAGAAACTTCTGTAAATTCCTCTCCCAGGACCTCAGCAGGTATTTGACAATTTGTATTAAAATCCAGGACCTTTTTGTAACTGAAAAGTCAGACATTTTTTTTAAGAAAACATTACTAAATAAATTTAAACAATTTTACTGTAGTAAAGGTGTTAAATTTCTATAGAATATGAAGGCATATTTTTTTCAACAATAACTGTAACAGTGAAACATCATATATGTACTACAGAAACGGCTAAGTAATGAAATTAAAGACTTTTACATGTATATATTAAGATTAATCAGTCTCATACTTAGGGATTAAACAATTAGTTGTTTGGAAACTAAAAAATATTTTTTTTCTGAGAAACACAAAAAACAAATAATATTCTGTTTAACATCTGAACAAGTCTGCCAACATACATTTTTTCTCCTACTATTCCTCTTTATTCCAGACCCACAAAAATAATTAAGTGGCAATTAAAACTAAATTTATTCTCTTTTTATTGTTAATTTTAACTTTGACTTCAAAGAATAATTAATTGCTGTGAAATTCCTGAGGGCTTATTTGGGGGTGGGGGTGGGGCTATGTGGGTGTTTTTTCTTTTAAAAAAACATGTTTCACAATAAAATAAATACTTGATTGAGAACTATAATTTTTTTTGTTCAATAATAAAACGGCCTTGAGACAGAAAATTGTTTATTAAAAACAACAAAATTCAAATATACCGACGTTTCGTCCTTGTTGTCAGGACCTCTTCAAAGGTTTCAGCTACAAATTAAAAATTCGTAACAGGTAAGTCCATAAAGTGTTTTTTTTAAGAATATAAACCATTAAAAAAAATTAATATAATATAAATCACAGAAAAATAACTAATTTTGTCATTACTATATTTTTTTTGCCACCACTCAGACAAATAAATGTCAATTAAATTTATTATTACTTGAAACGTGTGTGAAGAAAATTCCTGAATGTGTCACCAATTATTTTATTAATACATTATAGTTTTTCATTTTATTAAAATAAATTATTTCAGCCAATTGCGGCCGGGTTCATTCATTTTCAGACAGATTTATTTATCTACTACCTGGCTGCCCGGGGGGGGGGGGGTTGTCATAATTATTCTCAGCGATATCCATAACCCCGGATTTGACTCTAATCTCGGTTGTATTCGCCTTATTATGTTGTAACGCCCCTTCACCCCTTAGGGCGTTCCCTTTCCATGCTAAAGGGGTAAAAATTATACATAGAAAACATCTGTAGAAACACTGTCAAACTTTTTTACCCCGAAAAATATTTTTTTTAGCAAATATCAGCCGTTTTAGCATTTTTGAAAATTTTCTAAATGTCGCACCCCCGGTCGTTCTTGTTTCGTGGCCGCAAGGAACACGTGTACGAAATTTGGCGAAAGTTTGCTCCACGGGTGTAGATTTGTATAAAGAACACACACACACACATGCATACATACACACATACAGGCAATATTAGAGAAGATCAGGATTTGATGTAACGAAATTCGTCCCTACGTCATTGAATCCCTTTTGGAGGTTCAATAAGACTCTGAAAATATTCCTGATTCAGCTTCAGTGCCCTGACACGATTTCCCTACAAGGATCGTAGGTTTTATTGTATTTTTTTTTTACCGATCGAGTTACTTAAGCTGATTATAACAAGGATCGTAAAGGAGACCGTAAAAGCGGGACTGTAAAAGGATCCACTTACACCTTGAGTATTGGGAATCTAGAAGAAGAAAGGCCGGTGCCGTATTTATTATTTTATTTCGAAACCAAGTCGTCAGCTCCGCTTGTCCAATCACAGGACAAAATCTCTTCACTGGTGTGTCATAACCGTCATGTCGGACCTCTCAAACGGTTAACGAGCTCATTTCCCACGTCTTTGCAAGAGCCATTAGTGAAAATTTACGGTTGATCGTTCTGAAAGTCTGGCTCGAGTGTGTGTGTGTGTGTGTGTGTGTGTGAACCACGCCCCAGAAAAAAAACAGGTTGGTCCCTGCATAAATTCAAGAGTTGCATTGCGACAAAGTGAAAGATTTGGAGCGAGCCGAGCTTCGATCGTGGCCTGCGCAGACAGACAGACAGACAGACAGACAGACAGCGGGGCTGCATAACTACAGGGCGATTACAATTAGACGTCGGTGAGATACATCTCATTACCTCGTATTATAACTACACAGCTGTGTAACTGTCTCTACAGCAATGCTGCCAACTCACACTCTCGAAAGTCCCTGGTGTTTTAAATTGTTTGACACCATTTTAACGCAGCGTCATAAAAATAAACTTTATAAGCGACTGCCCGAAAAAGATTTTTATACTTTTAACATAGTTGATCATTCAGGTTCTGCATATTCTGACCACTGAGACAACTTATAAACAAACAACAGCCAATTGAAAGTCAGAAAAATATATTTATTTATAGAAAATTTAAAGTCAGAACAAAAAATTATTTAAATAAACTGTAAAATAAAAAAAATATTTAAATAAAGTTTAAAGGCAGAAAATAGATATTTATTTACACAAACCTTAATGTCAGAAAAAAAATATTTTTTTATATAAAGTTTGTAGTGAGAAAAAATTATTATTTAAATAAACTTTAAAGGCAGAAAAAAAATATTAATTAAATAAACTTTAAAGGCAGAAAAAAATATTATTTAAATAAACTTTAAAGACAAAAAAATTATTTAAATAAACTTTAAAGGCAGAAAAAAAATTAATTAAATAAACTTTAAAGGCAGAAAAAAATATTATTTAAATAAACTTTAAAGGCAGAAAAAAATATTATTTAAATAAAATTTAAAGACAAAAAAAATTATTTAAATTAACTTTAAAGGCAGAAAAAAAATTAATTAAATAAACTTTAAAGGCAGAAAAAATTAGTATTTAATTAAAGTTTATAATAAGAAAAAATTATTATTAAAATAAACTTTAAAGGCAGAAAAAAAATTAATTATATAAACTTTAAAGGCAGAAAAAAATATTATTTAAATAAGCTTTAAAGGCAGAAAAAATTAGTATTTAATTAAAGTTTATAATAAGAAAAAATTATTATTTAAATGAAGTTTAAAGGCAGAAAAAAATATTTAAATAAACTTTAAAGGCAGAAAAAAATATTATTTAAATAAAATTTAAAGACAAAAAAAATTATTTAAATAAACTTTAAAGGCAGAAAAAAAATTAATTAAATAAACTTTAAAGGCAGAAAAAAATATTATTTAAATAAACTTTAAAGCTAGAAAAAATTAGTATTTAATTAAAGTTTATAATAAGAAAAAATTATTATTAAAATGAAGTTTAAAGGCAGAAAAAAAATATTTAAATAAACTTTAAAGGCAGAAAAAAAAATTTAAATAAAGTTTAAAGTCAGGAAATAGATATTTATTTCCAGAAATCTTAAAGTCAAGGAAAATATATTTATTTACATAAAGTTCAATGTGAGAAAAAATTACTATTTCTATAAGATTTAAAGTCAGAATGAATATATTTATTTATATAAAGTTTATGAAGTCAGGAAAAAATATTATTTATATAAAGTTTAAAGACAACAAGAAGATATTTATTTATACAAATATCTTTATTCTGACTTTAAATTGGCAGTTGTTTATTTATAAATCTTCGGGATCCGTGGAGCTTCAGCCCCGAGGAACCGGAGAACCTTCCTCGGATTACAAGACGTGTTTCCGTTTGGGAAAACACGCATGGGAAAGAGAAGAGGGAGGGGGGGAGTATTTTAGAGTGGATAAGGTCCTGGAAGTGTCTCTGGAGAAGTGCAAGGGCCTGTCCAGCGAGCGAGGGAAAGCTGGAATCTCTGGAGCGTGACAACCAGCCGTTATGTCTGGAGCGGCCGCTATTTGTCAACCTGGACAGACCCAGTGGGTTCGGGTCATCCACTTCCGGGCCAGATCCACTTTGACGGTCTCCTTTAAAACCCAATGAATATGTTTACGTAGTGACGAAGAGATCAGATTGTTTTAATGATTTGTTGGTTCCATTAAATGTAAGTTTAATCGATCTTTTAATGTAACTTGCCAGTACTTATTTATTAATTATATTTAAGATATTCTTGATTGAAATTTCCAAAATTGAACAGGTTTCAATCCAACAACGAATCGTCATAATTTTTGTTATTAATTGTGTTATTAATTTCATTAATTTTTTTCTTACTGAATGACCCTCAAAATTTTATTATATTTATATTCAAAGGTCAGTTAATTTTTCCAATTTAAGAATTATTCATGTTGTGGTGAAACGTTTAATTGAGATTGTGGTGATATAAAGAAATGCGTGCTCCACGAGGTTCAACTATGGGTTCATTACTCTGTGTTAATATTCACGTTTAATTCAGATTAATCCAGTGTTAATATTCACGTTTAATTCAGATTAATCCCGTGTTAATATTCACGTTTAATTCAGATTAATCCAGTGTTAATATTCACGTTTAATTCAGATTAATCCAGTGTTAATATTCACGTTTAATTCAGATTAATCCAGTGTTAATACTCACGTTTAATTTTAATTAATTCAGTGTTAATATTCACGTTTAATTTTAATTAATTTAAATTAAATTCAGATTAATTCAGTGTTAATATTCACGTTTAATTCAGATTAGTCCAGTGTTAATATTCACGTTTAATTTAAATTAATCCAGTGTTAATATTCACGTTTAATTCAGATTAATTCAGTGTTAATATTCACGTTTAATTCAGTGTTAATATTCACGTTTAATTCAGATTAATCCAGCGTTAATATTCACGTTTAATTTAAATTAATCCAGTGTTAATATTCACGTTTAATTCAGATTAATTCAGTGTTAATATTCACGTTTAATTCAGTGTTAATATTCACGTTTAATCCAGTGTTAATATTCACGTTTAATTCAGATTCGGTTGGAATATAAATGCGGGAACCACAAGGTTCTATTCTGGATCTACAAGTCTCTCTGTTAACTTTTTAGTGCCCTAGTGTAACATATATAACTTTTAATATCACCCTGGCAGAGACATCTGTAGGTTTATAAGAGAGCTAAATTGTGATGCAGATATGTAACAACATGCCCTGTCCGAGCTTTCTGTTAGCCAACCACAAGGGACAGATTTTTTTGCCCTTCATAATATTTAGTTTCTTTGTTTCTTTCAAGAAAGAAAATTTAATACTCTAATTACACTAAAATCATGATTATACAGTTAATGTGAATTATTGATAAATCAGACCTAATTATATTTGTTGTATAAAAATTGAATATATATAAATAGAGCTGTAATTATTTTAATAAAATCGTATTATTAATCAAAATTTCATTAAGACTTTTTAATTTTCGACAAACTTTTGATAAAGAAAAATCTTGATTTATTGTACTTTAAATAGTATTTAATTTTACTGTAGCAAAATTTTATTTGCAAATCCAAAAAAAAAGAGCTTAAAAACGAGACGTTATAGATTAATGACAAGTCATATTTAGAACCCACACGTCGAGTGATGTTGAATATTTAATCAGTATAACTCAAAATGTTCAAATAATATTATTAAATTTTCGACCATATATTTTTTGATTATTCTTACCGTACTGCATTCACAAAAATACATCTGAACAAATTAGTTTTAAAAAATATTAAAGAAATAATGCACTTAAGGGTTAAAGGGGGCCAAATCATTATTTGTGGCCGGAGTAGAAATATCTTCACCGTTAACCTACTTCGGATACAATCATCGCTGGAAACTTGACTGGCCAAGGAAAATTAAGACAAGGAAAAAAAAGGAGAATCAACAGCAAAGTAACTTTGGAAAAAATTGGCAACATCCGGGTAAGAGCACACACACACACACACACACGCGCAGGAAGAACCTGTTTCTCGTCAATTTGACGTCGCGTGTCTGTTTTGGACGCAACGAAAATTGGAGCGATCTCAAACGGACTGACGAGGTCCTGCCTTAGGAGAGAAAGCAGGAGATGAACACACACACAGTGGCAGGTCCTTTCTCTGTCTCTTACTCCGTGAGAAGGGAACAATTAGGACGTGAAAGAACAATTAACATCCAGCAGCACGAACAATTATCCTCGCCTTGTTAGGAAATACCTCTGCCTCTCTTTGGAAGGGTTTTTAATTCTTATTCTTATTATTTACGTTGTCTCAGGTTGCGTGTTTCGTAAACATTTAACAACGCCGTTGATAGGATCGGTTACGAAAGGTACAATTAAGATTGTTAAAAGACTCCAGGAAGGAAGGACGGACGGAAGTGTTCAGAAAAGCTCAATTTTTGAAGGGGGGGGGGGGTGTGGACAGACTGCATGAGGGTAATCCACGTGGTGGCAACTCCCCTCTTATAGCTTAGAAAAGGGATTTGAAAGGGGGGATGCGGAAGGGTGGAGGAAGGTAGCCAAGGGTTAACTAGGGCCCCCGGGCTATAGTTTAAGGATCCTACCCGGCATTCGCCTAAAAGTAATGCAGGAAAAACACTATAAAAACATGCATTCGATGGCGGGAGAGGAGTTTTCTGTAGGGTTGCAGCTTACCTCTCGCCATGCCTTGGCCAGTTTAGGAGGCAGCTGGCCGAATATTCCAATAGGAATAGCGGACAACTCTTACCGTATGCCCAAGGTCTGTGACCCCGGAACATGCACCTCTCAAAACAGACCAAGGTGCCTCGGCATGTGGGAACCTTAGTTCAAAAGAAAACCAGAGAGTTGTGAAGGCATCCCCAAAGGTAGCCCCCGCCAGAGCTCTCTGGGAAGGTTCACCTGCGAGAGAATCCTCTCGCAGGCTTCCTTCGCAAAGCTCGACCGTCACCTACCTACATATACATAAAGTCACGAAAAATTAACTCTGGGTCATGAAAATAATTTTTTTAAAAAAACAAAAATGTCTGGAGAAATATAAAGTCGCAGCCACACGGACATTGTTAAGTTAGTTTAGGCATATTAACCCTAGAACCAATTTACGTAAAAATTCGTGCTTCATCAGATCTTGAGAATAGTCCACGAAGAAGGACCACGTGAGGATCTAAGGTTTCAGTTTTTCAGGCTTCATTCACAGTCTCCATTTCATAACGACGACATTGGAGAGTGTCCAGCAGGCAGCAGAGGCTCGCCTTGGGAACATGTTAATAACGCGGAAGATGCAAAGTCACAGGTGTCGGGCATTAACTATGCTAATATTCTTTTATGTTTTAAGAATTCGACTCCACAAGGTCAAAACCCACTGGAAAGACTCTCCACGGGACTTTGCCAATGCAGTTATTTTAAATAAACCCCCTACCACCCCCTCCCCCCCGCCAATTTGTTGGATGTTTAAACCTCCGGGCAGTTTCTGACAACACCGCAACTTTTTCTTCCTTTCCATAAATCTGTTTCGCCCCTCGACTACCGCGAACTCTCGCGAGCGAGTTTTGTTTTTATCTCGTCCAGCATCGTTGCTCTGTGACGACATCGCTATGGCGCTAGTGGAAGGAAGGAGCTTTCTCTAAATCTCCTCCTGTTTTGACTTCTTTACCGACTGGCTGTGGACTCCGAAAAATTAATTCTACATTAATCCGTTAGTCGAGAAGAGATTTAACCTACCCCTATGCAGAGGGAGTGCTATTTCCATCAGGGCCTTTAGAGAAGCTTAAAAACTTCCGGTAACAAACATTCTTGGTAGTTTAATAGGGTCCAAAAACACTCCTGGTGCGTTGGGAAAATCAACAATATTCTACTCGGTTCCCTAAGAGACTAAGAAATACGTTCGGTACCCCTAATACAGTCAAAAATTACTTCTTCATACATCTTAAGAGTGTCGAAAATACTACCAGTGCGTTGAGGGAGTAAATAACATTCTTGGGACCGAAAGAGACTTAAAAGTATATTCGGTACCTCTAATACAGTCAGAAAATACTCAACCACTACCCCTAAGAGAGTTACTAACACTCTCGGTGCCCCTAAACAAAAGAAAAAATACCTTCATGTACCTTAAGAGCGCAATAATACTCCCGGTGCGTTGTTCAGAGTACCTTAAGAGGCTACAAATTATATTCTGTACCTTAATTCAGTCAAAAATACTCAAGAACTAGCTTAAGAGAGTTAATTACACTCCCGGAGCCCTCAAAGTACCTCAAGAGTGTCAGTAGGACTCCCCGGTGTACCTTAAGAGAATCATAATTCTTTCCCACACCTTAAGAGAATCTAGTTTCTTCCTTGTACCTTGAGAGCTTAAAAAATACTCCCGATATCTTTCGCCATACCTTAAGAGAGTCAAAAATACTCCTAATATCAGCAAAGTGAACATTTACTTTTGCTTCCTTAAGAGAGTAAAAAACATTCCCGGCAGTTTAACTTCATGAAAATAATTCTAACGGTACTGTAAGAAGAACAAAAATAATTCTATTACGTTAAGAGAGTCAAAAAGAGTCCCTCGAACCATAATATAGTACCTTAAGAGAGTCATAAATACTCCCGATGCGTTCAGAGACTCAAAAATATTCTTGTTTCTGCTTCCACCCTCACTCGAAGGCGACGAAGTACAAATTTGACCTGGAAGTTGAAACTCAGCGACATCCATAGCCCTCGGATTCGACTCCAATCTCAGTAGTTTTCACGTTACGACGTTTCGTTCTCTTGCAGGAACAAGCTAAGGTACATTAACTTGGTAAGTTGTATGTCGTTTCTTTATGTGTACTTAAGCTTGTCTTTGTTTACCTTGTACAAACACACTATAAACCTAATCATTTGTAAATTCCTCCAGTGTAGGCAATTACCTGAAGAAGGTGCGAAAAGGTATCGAAACGTCGTCTCAATATAAATCTGTATGAGGTCATCAACTCCAGATGGTCGAAGCTGCCACAGAGTAACTCTTCTGCTAATAGAGAGCGTGCGTTTACCGTAGTCGATGTTTCCGATCGCTGGGCCCTAAATCTCCGCAGACTCGCTGGAGGATTGTAAATTACACGTGCCTTTTCCCACTCTCACGGCAAAGGATCTGGTTAGTTAAAATTACTCCGCAGTCACGTGCAAATGAATTTACGACCGACGTAAAGTAACCGAGGCGCTGACCTTTTTTAATTTCCATTCCTCAACTTCCTCTTCCCCCCCCCACCTCCTTCTCTTTATCTCGTGCTAACCTGCGCTCAAAAGTGAAATACTGCGTTCGTGTCCCGGAACAACGCGAGCTGTGTGAAGCTGCAGACATCCTCCTTGATTGGCCCAAAGTGAGTGGAGCATTCACGTCAAAAATTCATCAAATCGATCAGAAAGAACCTATTTCGGCCACAGTAGGATGTAAGATTAAATAAATTATTAAGTAATTAAACATCAGGCAATTTTAAGTCAGAAAAAATAATTTAGTAATTAAATTAACAAAGTTTCATCGCTTATTTTGCGACCTCATCAGGCTCAAGTATAATTTTTTTTTGATAGGCTGCTGACTTCCGTGGCCCCGAAATAAGCTATAAAACGTTGTTAATTTAATTAATAAATTATTTTTTCTTATTTAAAAATGCCTGATATTTATTTATTTATTAGTTTTCCCAATATATTTATATATATATATATATCATAACTAAATTACTCTCATCACTTCTTATTATAGAATTTTAGAAGGAATTGTCTCATTGACGTTTTACAACACCTGAAGAAACGTTGCACCATTATAAATTAATACATAAAAAGAAAAACGTTAAATTAGTCATAAAAACGATGAATTATTCAACTAAAACATTTTTAAAAAACCTTACAATATTATACGACGTTTCGTCCACATTTGTGGGACTTCATCAGTTAATAGTCAGTTTTGATTTTATGGACATATATGTAAATTAGACAACGTCCTGGTTTAGGGTTATGCCTGACTGTTTATCCCAATTTTCAAGGCTCTTTCTGCATGACCAATATAACCAGCCATTGTGAGGTCTCGTATATGAACCATGTTTTCAAATTTAGAATTCAAGAAATTCGGTATGAGGTCAATTTGTCTTTCCAAGACTTCCAGGACCAATTGACAGTAGTGATCATCCGCCATAGTTGTTATTACACTGATCAGCCTGGATCTGACTGCTTGTGTTTAATTGAGGTTCCCTTTTCTTTTGTTTCAGGTACGTGCTCGAGAGTGTTTCAGTGTCCTTCAGGTGATACGAAAAGAACGGTGAACGGTCAGTGAACAATTCCACATAAGCAAATATAATTATGGTGATCCCAGGACCTTCCACCTGGAGACTTCGAGGCCTGCCAGAGATAATGTTGAATGTGCAAAGACTGGCGAAACGATTTAAAGTGACAATTCTTGAGAAACAACGAGATTAGAGCATTTTTCTGTTGAAGGTTTGACGGATTTCGTTATCTTTTTTGGCATAAATAAACCAGCGTGTTGACCAACTGTTGAATTAATTTCTTTTCCGGGCTGTAATAAAGCGCAAAAAAAAATTATTCCCGGTAGTAGCCAATTATTCTGCGTCACGTGGACGTGAAACTGGACCCCGTAGTAATTTCCTTCCCGTTCTATCTTCATCGGAGGAACCTTTCCCTAATTTAACGTTTCACTCCTGTAATAATCTGGAGCGTGACGCCCAGCCTCTCTGATTATCAGCATTAGTTCATTACTGCTCTACCCGTTGTAGGTGTCCAACAAGCAATCTGAAGAAGCGGTGGGGAATTATTCACGCGCGCCCTCACGATCTCCCTAATAGGGAGACAAATTACCCGATCCCTCTGCGTCTGTGGCGGGAGATCAGGAATCAAGGTGTCCAGATACTCTGAGCGTTCGTCAGCAATCAAGATCTTCTCATGATGAAGATGGTCTCAAGGAAGCTCCACGAACGTACTGGGACAGCAGCTTGTCACACGGACAAGCAACTCCCGCGTCTGGTACAACACACGGCCATCTAACGGATAGAGGAGTAGACCACTAAATCACCCCCCGAAAACACAAGAAAAAGGAACCAGAGGAAGCCGGGACCGGAGACTTGACCTGAGAATTTGCCAGTCGTGACGAATTGACGACACCAGCCGATCGATTTCCCGGGAAGAGTTGATCTTCTTTCACAGATTGCCCAATGATAGCTGAGCGATGGTTCTCGTGCGTCGTAGACGTCGCCATTGGCTCTGATGACAATGATGTCACTATTGTACAAGGTCCTCGTTATTGGCCCAGATGCCTTCTTTTCATGGTCGTTCACTCTTGTAGAACGACCAGAGTCCCTCACCGTTATGGCGCCTCTTCAGCATGGGATTTTGTGTGGTCGTTCCTTTTTATTATGACTGATGACGATGACGTCACTGTTAAACAAGGATCTGAGTAATTTGCCGTCAGGTGGCGCGTACTTCAGCATGGGCTTTCACTATTGTTAAACAAAAGAAAATATGGCTAGAGAAACAGACAACAGCAAATTAACCAACTCGCAACGTTTCCTCCGCCACTCGGTGGCCCTTATCAAGTGAAAATTGTTCTATTTGGTCGAAACAGACAGTTTAATTTATTGTAATTATTTTAATGTTATTGTTGACGATGACCCCGAGTCTTTCGCCGTTATAGGAGTCGATGGCACGTCTATTTGGGATGGAGATGGTAAATTAAAGTACATGGAAGGTGGAGGTGTGTTTCTTTTATGGATCAGTGGCCATGGTATGACGGAAGTTGCTGACCCGCGACGTCATAGAGGGAGCAGTGTGGCAGGTGGCGCACGGGCACGTCGTTCACGTAGACTCGCGGAATGTGAGGAATCGAAGGGATCCGTTACGCGGCCATAACTGCACCTGGACAACTCACGCTTCGCTTTCTCCTCTGCAGCAACAGTCGGGAAAGGCTCGCTAATAGACGTCCACATTCAGACAATACTCGAAATAAAAATTGAAGACGAGACCTTCCTCTTCTTCTTCTAATAAATAAAATAGACTGGAATGAAGTAACATTCAATTATTTACCAACGAAAATACTTTGAATAACGTCGAATAAAAAAACTCTCTCGTGGGAGACGGAACGTTATCAAAAATTAATGTCTGACAAAGTGAAACTCTACGACAACCGGCAAAGTCTAACACAAAAACTTAATAAAATAAACCCTCTTAATGTTCTAATAATTTTAAATTACCTGTTTGTGTGTTCCTTATACACACTTGTACAGCCGTCGAACAAAGTTCAACCCGTGTTCGTTTAGAACCAGAAACTAACACCGTGCGGGGGTGAGACACGTCTACAACCCCTAGGGATGGTCGGTGGAAACGTTTTCAACTAAAAACGGTCGATGTTTGCGTCAAATAAATATTTTCCGGAGTCACTGTGATTGATGGTGTTTCTCTCATTGTAGATTGAGTATAATATTAACCCCTTTCGGCGTTGGAGGGGAGCACCTTTAGGGGGCGGG
The DNA here is from genome assembly GCA_037074705.1 of Zhengitettix transpicula. Taxonomy (NCBI): domain Eukaryota; kingdom Metazoa; phylum Arthropoda; class Insecta; order Orthoptera; family Tetrigidae; genus Zhengitettix; species Zhengitettix transpicula. The sequence continues at coordinate 108,962,687 of CM073593.1, read as the reverse complement.
GGGTGGGCGCTACATAAATATAACGAAAAAAACGAGTTTGGAGTCGAATCCGGGGTTACGGATATCGCTGAGTTTAATTCTGACAACGCCGGGCACCCAGATAATATTAGGGCGGACAGTGAAGACTTGCGTCACCGATGACGTGACAGACTCCATATAAATGTATTTACGGGGTAAGTACCTTGTGTCCTCGAGAGCTGATCCCCTTCTGAATAAGGCGAAGGGGGTGGTGGTTGTTGTTATGAAGACATCCCCGGAGCAGGCATTGTCTTGTCTGGTCCGCCGAGGTGATAAATTACCCCGGTGCATTGTGGTCGCGGCGGCTCCCTTGCCCGCGATAACAGCAGCAGGACAGAACAAGGAGGCTGGCAGGCTAATTACATGCAACCCTGGGGGGATGAAGACCTTCACTATGTCAAAAATATTTCACTGGCCCTACCGTATTTACTTCCGAGTACATAAACACCTTTTATTTTTTTTATTTTCAAAATTTCAGAAAGTTTCCCACATTGCGTCGTAACCATTCTTTAAAAACAGAACTGTTTAAATTCAGTTAAACCATCTTTAGTTAAGACGCGTTGAAACGTCCGGGATTTTTTTAAATTTCGCCCTAGGGATACTTAGAGAACGCTAGACGTCATTCCCGCCCCTGTCTGACGATTCCCGGATGTGGTCTGTTTCTTTATTAGCACGTCAAGACTCGCGGCAGATTAACGTGATTGGCATTTGGCTCGCGAGCTTTCTAATTCCCTCCCTCCCTCCCACACACTCACTCACGCTCACTAGGGAATAATCGGAAACGAACGTGTGGGAAAGCAGTGCCGTGACGTCATCGTCGGGGTGGCCTTTCCTCATCATGGACGTCACAATAACCAACACGCGGACGAACCGAAATTGGATCCGGAAACCGCTGGAACGTCGTCGAGGATCAAAGAAACTATAAAACAAAAAATTAAGGAACCGTTGAAACAGCTTAATGAGGGTCGTGACAGGGGTTCACATAACTGTAACGGGCTTTGGAAGAAAACACAATCGTCATAAATGGAATGAAGTAACATTGGATTATTTAACAACAGAAAATACTTGGAAAAGTCTCGAATAAAAAATACCCCTATCGAAAATTAATGGCTGGACCAAGTCGGTAAAAATGTATCACAAAAAATTATTGTAATTCTAAAATAAAACGTCTTAATAACGATGATGATAAAAAAAACATTTGTACATCCTCAGATTTCATTTTAAACATCTTCAGAAGCATTCTCGATGTTACCTCGTAATAATTCTGTAGATTTACAGACTTATAGAGACTTACATGAGGTGTTGAAAGTGTTTTATTGTAACTAAAGATGTCCGTTATTAAAGGTTATGTACCAACCTAATAATTGTAAATAAATACCTCATATAAGGTTGAAAGCTTTCTGAAGTTTTTTTTTTAAAAAAAAATAAGTCGGATAGTGTGCAAAAGGTTTTTAGTATTATTATTATATATATATTTAAAACTGTCTCAATATCTGTGTGTAAATCAGCCTAATTGGATAAATAAATATCCGAATAAGGTTTTCTGCAACACTTGTTGCCATCACCGGGTGCTTAAATGACCCTCCCCGTGAGTTAGACAGTAAAGTCTTTCTCCAGGTTCAGTTAATACATTGTTAACGTCACCCCCAATCAGAGGCCGCCATTGTTGTTGGCCCTGTTCTTCCGGAAGATATGTGGGGCGGCCGTAGAAAGCTGGACAGGAAGAAGAAGAGTCGACCACCGCGGACGGGGTCACCCACAATGCAACAACTGTCGTATGCGTTTCTCTCCTACGCACTTGGAGTCCGGCGACGACGACGACGTCTCGTTAGAAACTGACCTCGACCACCGCGACGGCAAAAGGATGCTTTAATTGTTATAATCTTATGAGACAAGGCAAGAGAAAAAAGATGATGAAGAACTGGACAAAAACAAAATTAAAACCACACAAACGTTTCGTTGGACTTGGAGAGGATTCAGTATAATTTATCGTCGTATATGTAATTAATATGTGCTACATAACGGTTCCCTGAGGCACGTCGGAGGCTACTTTCAAAGGAGCAGGTCAGGTACGACATTACACGAACAGTATCTCTGCCACTGCGTTGCTATCACGTCACGTCACGTGAAGTGCCGGCCATAAAGTTGAAGCGTGACCGCGGCCTGTCACGTCACGGCCAGCAAAGAGTCTGAAACCTGTGTAGCCATCAGTCGGACATTACAGGGAAAGTAGAGACAGTCCCGTGGGTTATGAAATACTATATTAGTCAATACTGTCGCATATTACAACCATATGTAGTTACACACGTGTGGAGGTTTCTAAATATTATATAAAAATATAAGTCCACGGGTTTTTTTAGTGTTAGAGGCTGCATGAGGGTAATCCACATGCTGCAAACTCTCCTTTAACAGCATAGGAAGGGATCTGAAAGGGGGGATGCGGAAGGGTAGAGGAAGGTAGCCAAGGGATAACTAGGGCCCCCGGGCTATATTTTAAGGATACTACCCGGCATTCGCGTAAAAGTAATGCAGGGAAAACCCTAGAAAAACCTTCATCAGGTAGGTCGGGCATTGGGTACTTGTCCCACGCCCTTCCCTGGATGGTGGGAGAGGAGTTTGCTGTGGGGACGCAGCATTCCCTTCTCCGTACCTCGACCAGTTTAGGAGGCAGCTGGCCGACTGTTCCAATGGGAACAGAAAACAACTCTTACCATATGCGACTCCGGAACATTCACCTCTCAAAACAGGCCGAGATGCCTCGGCTTGTGGGAACCTTAGTTCAAAAACGGAGAGGAAAAGGCATCCCCTTCAGTTATTATTTCCGTAGATGATTTATTGTAACCCGATAGTGCGTTAGAAAGAGAATTAAATTCTCTACAGCTTTCCTTCCATGAGAAATTAGTGCAGAAGCGGCCTTTGTGGAGACATCAGGAGTTACACCTTCATAAGGGTTAATTATTAACACTTGAGGTAATTATACAGGGACAACGTGAGCAGGGATCCTCAAGGCACCTTGCAGCAACGGTGAAAACAGTTTACAGATTGAGAAACGTGACATGACGTGACGTCAGAGCGCAGGTACCGTGATAGAAGAGTTGGCAGGTAGTGTCGCACGCAGTGTTGGGACTTCACGTTACAGCGCGTGACAGAGATGGTCGTAGGAAGCTACCGTGAGAGTCCCAGCAGCCCCACAAGGTCCAGGTCAGGCACCTGTTTCCTGTTCCCCCTCGTCCCGTCCCTTGACAAAGAAGCGAGCGAGAGAGAAAAAAAACAACGTGCATCTGGTACTCGTGGAGCGCGTCCACCCTCAGGAGCAGGCGTCGGACTATCCACATCCAATTACGCACGCTTCTCAGACTCTCTTTGTGGGTCTCCTCTCTTTCGAAAAAACAAGGTTGGTCGCTTTGTGCATAAATTGACTCACGCTCCGCTCCAGCGGCGAGGAATGCGTGACTGACTACGCGAAAGTTGCCCCTTTGGGAGACGGAGAACACCTCGCGCGTTGTAGCCAGCCGAAGACAAACAAACAACGATCTAACGTCAGCCTCGGAGCGTCACGACGACATACGCAGTGACGTATTCACCGGGGAGGTGATTTAACCTTTCAGAGCATACTGCAGCATATATATAGCTATTAGTATCAGCCCCAGAGACATCTGTTGGTTTCTAAGAGAACAATCAACATGCCTGTCCGAGCTTTCTGTCAGTCAACCCCCAAGGGACAGATATTTATTTTCTGTGCTTTTTTCCCAAGCAAGAAAGTTTGAGCGTTATTCTCCGGTCACTATAACTGCACTAAAATCACAATTATCTAATTACTGTAAATCTTTTAATAAATAAAACAGAAGGTTTCTTGGTATTTTTACTTATATGTGTGTGTGTGTGTGTGTGCATGTTCCTTACACAAATCTACACCCGTGGAGTAAATTTCACCAAAGTTCGTACACGTGTTCCTTGCGACCAGGAAACAAACACTGTGGAGGGGGATGAGACACGTCTGACAACCCCTAAAGTGCGGGGATGGAAATATTCAAACATGCTAAAACGGTTGATATTACCGATGTTATCTGCGTATAATTTCAACCCCTTTGACTTCCCCCACAACACTGTGGCACCTCCTAATCCACCCCATCTTCACACCCGTTTCATTCAACCCATCAAATTTAACATCACCAGTAAACCCTCATAGCCCAACAATGTATGACCCTCAGACACACAAATTAAGATACTAGAAGAAAATTGCTGAGATAACTGAATTACCATCCTACCATGTAAATTATGTACTTATTATTTGCATATACTACAACTATATTTAACCAACAAATAATCTTATGTTAAAAGTTTTGACAAATAATTTTTTTAAAAAAGAAAAAACCCTTAGATCATGACGGGGTGTTGAGGGGGGCGTTACTAGAAAATAAGGCAAATATAACCGATATTAAAGTCATACCTGTGGTTGTGGATGTCGCTCTGAGTTTAATTATGACAACCCTGGGCAACGTTGGGAAAATACGGCAAATATAACTGATATTGAAGTCAAATCTGTGGTTGTGGATGTCGCTGAGTTTAATTATGACAACCCTGGGCAACGACGGGCACCCAGACAGTTATTAACAAATTAGAACTAATTATATTTATTGCATTAAAATTATATATATAAATAGAGCTGTAATTATTTTTAAAAAACTGTATTACTGATAAAAAAAAATATTTAATCTCATTAAGGCTTTTTATTTTCGACTAACTTTAAATAAAGAAAATTTTGGTTTGTTATACTTTAAAATATATTTAATTTACAAATGAAAAACCAGCTTAAAATCTTGAAGTTCTAGATTAATGACCATTGATATTTGGCACCTACATGTTGCAACACAATAAAATTGTTCAAATAATATAAAATATCGACCCAGTATTTTTTTACCGTATTGTATTCCGAAAAATACATTTTTTTAGGGCAACAGGCTACATGAGGGTAATCCACATGGTGGCAACTCCCGTTTAATAGCATAGGAAAGGGGGATGCGGAAGGGTGGAGGAAGGTAGCCAAGGGTTAACTAGGGGCCCCCGGGCTATAGTTTAAGCATCCTACCCGGCATTCACCTAAAGAAATGCAGGGAAAACCCTAGAAAAACCTGCATCAGGTAGGTCGGGCATTGGGTACTTGTCGCACGCCCTTCCCTGGATGGCGGGAAAGGAGTTTGCTGTGGGAACGCAGAATTCCCTTCTCCGTGCCTCGACCAGTTTAGGAGGCAGCTGGCCGAATATTCCAATGGGAATAGCGAACAACTCTTACCGTATGCCCAAGGTCTGCGACCCTGGAACATACACCTCGCAGAACAGGCCTCGGTATGTGGGAACCTTAGTTCAAAAACGGAGAGGAAAAGGCATACCCAAAGGTAGCCCCTCCTAAAAGGTTCTGCCTGCGACAGAACATCCCTCGCAGGTATTGCCTACGAGAAAATAGCCCTCGCAGGCCTCCTGATTAAATCCGAAAAATACACTCAAAAATTTTGTTTTAAAAAAAGGGGTTAAAGTGTCGACTGTGAGAACCGACCTCGGTATCGTCAGGTAAACCACGGACGTGGATTAGTTCCGGATGCTCATATATTCCAAGGTGCACACACACAAGGCTGCACCACGCTCAGTTTACAGCTGGACCACGGAGGTTGAGCATTAGCATAACAGCGATCCCTGGCAGAGTCTCTATATTTACACCGTTGCTGTTCTGTGCAGTTGAAGTCGCTGCTATTATTTTTTGTTTTTAAAACAAATACACAAAGTAGGCTGGGAAGGTCGGATAAAATCCACAAAAAAAACCGTACTTGAGTCATCCAAAAGTAGAAATAAAATTATTATTTGACGTATTTTATTTTTACACAATTATTTTCTGTTGTACGCATGTCTCTGGCAGTACGAAACTATTTTTTTTACAATTTTATTATTAACACTTTGGATTTTAGCGGCCATTTTGTTTACGAGCGTCAGACGTTTTTGACGTTTTCAGAGGCCAGCGATAAGTTAAATAACTTTATTTATTTATTAATACATCTCATTGTCAATAAAACCGTCTATAAATCATGTTCCCTGACCAAAGATGTTGTAAGGACGCAGCCCCTGAAACATAACTAGAAAAATGAAGAAAATGAAGGTTTTTAGGGCCACAGAAACTTTTCCAGAGGTTTTTCGATTTTTTTAATGTAATTTGCTATTATTAAATTATTAATAATTTTTTGATGATCTTGATTCAAATTTACAAAAGTAAAAAGGTTGTAATTCACTTTTTTTTCTTCAAATTTTATTGTTTTCTTCTTCATTGTCCAATAATTTTATTTCTGACTTAACGGACACCAAATTTTTATTTAGTCCTAGGATCGTCTTTTTTTTTAAAAAAAAAAAGAAAGACAAAAATGGATGTCAATCAACAAAATCAGGAGCTTTCGACGTCACGTCATAATCATCTGATAATTACATCTATTTACGATAGTTGTTAAGGGTTTCACCACAGTTGCTAAGTTTATAACATTCACCTGCTTTCATTGACTGACATGTATATATGTTTTTTAAAAAAATAAAATATGAAACAGCGGAGGACTTGTGTGGTCTTTTTTTTATACAATTTTGGTAACAACCCTTATTTTTATCTGAAACATTTTAATATATAAGACATACTTTGCCACAGGTAATCGTAACTCCCAAAACATCAGCCGTGCGCAGACAGCAACATGTGCGTTTTTTTCGGTCATCCTCAACGGATTTTTCAAACCAGATCATGCGTTGGAAAGAGAATTAAATTATCTACAACCTTTATTCCATGACAAATTACGTCACTGCCGGCCATTTTGCAGATATCAGCACCAGAAATACGACAAACTGAAGTCTCTTAGCAAATGTCGTAGCTTTTACGCAGGATTTGTCCCACTTCCCTGGACCTAACTTGGTCCTCGAGTCCACCATCACCTGCAGAATTTCATCCTCTACAATTTATTCCTGATCATTATTTTAAATAGAATGCTTCATGCTTTTGCTATTAGCGAAAAACTGAAAATAGGCGCAAAATTTAGCGTGGTTCTGAGATCCTGGAAGGATTTTTTTCGAGAGTTCTTTCGAATTGATAAACTTGGGGGTGTTTTTCACTAATGGCCACGACATGTACAAGTTGGAAGAAAATAAGAAAAATATATTGTTGGCGGAGGTCTTTATTTCTTCTGGACATGGCCCTGGGTCTATCATGTGAGGACGGTAAAAGTGTGGGAGCTTCTGGTGAAACCTCGACACCAGATTGTTTTTTTTAGAGAAATCACAAGCAGTCGTCTTAAAACAATTTGACATGTGTGTATGTCGGAGGGCACATGCTGCGTCCTCACTCCAGTTTTCAGGAATGGCGTGGGACAAGTACCAAGAGCCCGACATAACATGATGGAGTTTTTTTTTTAGGGTTTGTCCTGCGTCACTTTTCGTCTCATGAAGATCTTGCCCCAGTTGCATATATATAGAGTGCTTTTTAGAGGACCGGAGGAAGGGGGGGGGGGTTGAAGTATGAGTGACGTCATAAAGTGAAACGATTGAGTTTCATAACATCTGGAAACTTTTCCCCGCTTCGTCTCGGTTCCTTTGTTGTGTTTAAGTCTGATTTCCCCCCTTTATCCTCGTAGCTTTCGCGGACCACGGAAAAGCGTTTGTTCGTTGAACTTTTCTCGTCTTTTTTTCCGTAGACGAGAACCTGCTGGGCCTTATTTTTCTGATGAAATCTCTAAGAAAAACTAGAGGAATCAACTACTGAAACATCACCTGCCGTTCCTCTCCTCCTGGCACCTTCTAGTGACGGAATATCACTAAAAGTAAAGAAGAAAACGTTAAAATAATTAGTTTGCTACCTGAATGACCTTTGCATCCTTCAAACACAGGACTAGATTATTGTAACAATTTTTTTTATCCTCTACAGTTTATTACTGACTATTATTTTGGGTAGGATGCCTCATTCTGCATGAGAGAGAGAGACGGTGATCGTTTGACGTCTTTGTAAAAATTCCCGTTAATCTGACGTCGCGATGGCTTCCAGCCATTGTTGATTGTGGTCTTGGAGAGAGAGAGAGAGAGAAGGAGGGAGAGAGAATTGAACCCGGTAGCCTTGGTCTTTCGTTCCAGAGTACCGCTACTTGAGCAACCTGCCCAAGGATGACTAAGTCACGTTGGCCCACGAGCAACGTTCGCTCGCTTCTCCACACACACACACACACACACGTTACATTCTCCCATGAATGAGACACACATATGTCTCACAAAACAGCGAACAAAACGAAATTAACGTCGTGCGATGAAATAAACAGATGCAAAAGTACAGATTGTAAAAAAAAAACGTTTCGGCAAGTCCACTGTACCTTCCTCAGGTCTTTTTATCGGAGAAAATACTAATTTGTTATTACGATAAAGGCCATGATTGTGGCTAAAACAAATTATCCTGTATGGTATGCGACTCAGCATCACTCACGTTATTATCACTAAGTACATTCCCTCTGCAGGAAACACCTGAAGAAGGTTCGAACACGCACCGAAACGTTTTCTTAAATTTAATAAATAAATTGTCTGAAATTGGTCAGAAACTGCATTATCTGTACGTAGAATAGAAATTTATAATATTCTAGAAAAATGGCGGAGCAAAAAAAATTACGAAGGTCAAGGTTTTCATGGAATTATGGGAAGTGCCATGTCGGGGAAAGTCTGTGAACATCTCTGACACAGCTTAGCTTCTCCGTAAACAGGACTAACAGGGCCAGTTGTAAGGAATATTCAAAGATGGACGACAGGACACTTTTGCGAAAAATATAAGCTATAGTCTGCTTTAAACTAGAAAGACTGATGGCGATTGTTTCCTCCCCCGCTAACGCTAGGTGGTTGTAATCTTGAATCAACCAATCAAAGCAGCGTTGCCCGAACAATCGCAGTCTGTGTCATCAAGTAAGGCTTCCACCCGGGAGACGTTTGGACGGCTGTCACTGTACATCGTCATCCAGTGCTGAAGAAGAAAACATTTCCCGGGTGGAAAACCCTGAGGAGCCTCTTTACCTGTTGTGGCAACAGCGCGTTCGTCCATCCCCCGCGCGCGAGCAGGCGAGGAGACTTCTAATTTAAAACGGACTATAGTCAGCTGAATAAACAGACAAAAATACGTGTCAAATAAATACCACGCAATCCTTGTTGCTTTCGTCACTCAGGTGACTGAAAACAACGGGCAAGAGTCGTGAGAACGAAACAGACCAGGATGTGGAATGGTCCAAAGTCTCTCTCTATTATATGTATATTTGTAGACATTTTCCAGCGACTTTTGTCGGCAAAGTTACAACAACCCTACCGTTAATCTCTGTACCATGGTGCCGTCACTCAGGAAGAAATCATAATTGACGCGTGATAATGAACAGTCGCAGGACTCCTCTAGGAGGATCACGGGGAAGGTAACTCGAGGAGGTAAGTCACGGTAAACCAGTTCCCCGCGCGCGCTTGGACCAGAGACGTGACGTAATGGTGTCACTGGACACGGCGAAGACTCAGAGATCAGTTTCCGACCGCCGCTACGATTCCTCAGGGCGGATCTTCTGCGACGAGCACGATCCAGTAAGCGCAACCGGAGGAGAATGTACGGAGATCCGCCACCGAGAATATCGACTCCAGTGATCGACGAGGCTCCAGCAACAAACACGTGGTAAAAGCAATGGCGGCCGCCGCTGCATTTATTTAAAGAACCTTCATAATAGACGCGTCCTAACAGTTGAGATTGGACATGCTAAGGTCGGTGCAGCCTCAGGTAGTCCAACACACCTTCTGGATGTTGCTCTGATCACCAAATCAGGCCCCAGTCCTCAATTCTTTTTTTTAGGTTTTGAAAAATGGCCTCTCTGCACTTATGGATTTGAAACTTGTTGACTGTGGTGAGGTAACATTATTATTTAGATTATTCCATTGTCTTAGAGCAGGAAAGTGAGCAAGAAAAAGTGAAAAAAAAAGGGTAAAGGAAAGAACGGCCACAACATCAGGAAACCCTTCGGAATTTCCAGTAAACCATCCACTTCTTTCAATGAAAAAACCTACTTAAATATATGTAGACTCATCCGGGACGAAATTTACGAGTCAGTGTTTGATTTCCTGAGGATGATCTGTGTTTTAACAACGTGGCGACGCGGCCGATTGCTTCATAGACTTGAACGCGCGTGTGGAACAGCAACACGTCGTCGTCGTCGTCGTCGTAGACCGCATTCAATTGTATTCAAAAATAATTGCACAAACGACCCCTTTCACTTTTACGGCCTTTTCCGAAGTGACGCAAACCCCTTCTCCCTCCCTCCCTCTCCTCTCCCTCACCTCTAATTTCCATGTCCTTCGGCTGCGGTTCTCTGTACAACTTCAGGTCCACGACTTGTCTTGATTCGGAAAACCTTAAAGTATTTCCTTCCCCCGTGAAAGAACTGAGGGTTTTCATCCAGTCTGTTCGAAACTTCGCTGTTTTTTCTCTGAGATAACCTGCGGGGGGTGGAAACGCCCCCGAGGAACTTTTATTATACCTTGAATACCGTAGAAACTCTTCTCGAGGGAATTCCACCTAAATTCCGTTCTAAAGATTACTATAAATTATTTATTTTTATCTTCAAAATAACCTCCTTGGTCCTCACTTTCGTATATCGTGCTTTTAGTTTATTTGTATTGCCAGAACCGGACCGATGAGGTCCCACGGGGTTGCGGCAGAAACGTGACGTATTAAACATTGTTGGTCATAACTTTGCTTATAATTAACCATTTAACCGACTTCATGTTGTTGTTTTCGTGGACTTTCAAGCGATTTTAATTTCACACAATTAAACTCATTTATTTTCTTAACATTCTTAATTAATAATTCTAATCGACTCATTTAAATAAATGAAAGACACATCAGCCCCTGTTAAGCCAAAACTATATCACGATAAAATGTAAAACGTTGTAATGAAACGTTTCATACGCAATTAAATAAGAGATGTAATTTCAGATTTCGCAATCAAAAAATTCCAAATAATCAAAATTTTACACACATGATAATTAATAATACAATTGATGGAAAATAAATTAAGTAACGTTACGTACAATTAATTACATGTAATGTAGTCCTCAATGTTTGTGCAAATCGAACGTAATAGAGTCACCTGCCTCCACATTACATGTAATTAAGTGTAATAACGTTACATAATTTAATTTACATTAATTGTATATATATATAGAATATAGAATATATATATATATAGAATTTCTCGATTACTAATTTATCATTTAAATGAAATTTACAATACCTGAAGACGTTCCAAAAGAAATTAGGGAACGAAACGTCGTGTCTGCGTTATTATGATGTTTTTAAGTTTTTGATAATAAACTTCTGACGTCATGCGCTGGTGTTTTTTTGCTTATTTGATAAAATAAGAAGTCTGATAAACGTAAGTCTTCTGCATCTAAATTAAAAAAAATATTTAAATAAACACCCTCGTGTTTCGTGCTCGATCTCCAAGCATATGTATGCGGTTCCCTCAGTCAAAAAGCAGTTTCTTCGTTGCTCTACAACCTGCCGAATAATTCAATTAGTTGACATTGCGCGATTTATGCTATTATATTCTAATAAAAATTATTTACATAGATGCCAAATATTCCTCAATATCCAGGTGGACGTCTGATTAGTTCTCAGCTACATGAGGCTAATCCACATGGTGGCAACTCCCCTTTAATAGCATAGGAAGAGATTTGAAAGGGGGGATGCGGAAGGGTAGAGGAAGGTAGCCAAGGGTTAACTAGAGGCCCCGGGCTATAGTTTAAGGATCCTACCCGGCAATTCACCTAAAAATGATGCAGGGAAACCCCTAGATGAACCTGCATTAGGTAGGTCGGGCATTTGGTACTTGTCCCACGCCCTTCCCTGGATGGCGGGAGAGGAGTTTGCTGTGGGGTCGCAGCTTTCCCCTCGCCGTGTCTTGACCGGTTTAGGAGGCAGCTGGCTGACTGTTCCAATAGGAATAGCGGACAACTCTTATGGTATGCCCAAAGTCAGCGACTCTGGAACATAAACCTCTCAAAACAGGCCTCGGCATGTGGGAACGTTAACTCAAAAAACCAGAGAGATGTGAAGGCATCCCCAAAGGTAGCCTCCTCGAGAGCTCTCTGGGAAGGTTTAGTTCTCATCATGACTTGAGGGTAAAGTCTCCTATTCTTGGCCCTCCGTCTGAAGAAGAATAATTCTTGTGGCCCATCAGCGAGACACAAACCATCCATCAGCAGCAGGTACAAGGAGACATTGTGAAAGTTCTCGTTGGTATTTTAGTGGGCCACGGAGGCTGTGGTGTGACGCACCGTGGACGGTGACTTGTGGTTTGTGCCAGTGACGACGAAATAATCGACACACTGCGTCATGCATACGGCACAGTGATGCAGGACTTCAGGATCATTTCCCAGTGCGGTTTATATTTCTTGAAAGTCTGGAACAGACGCCCGACAATGCGCGGAAGGAACGAAAATAGAAAAGTCCGAGGCAGCGAGCGAGGTTAGCCGGGGACGACAAAAAGGCTTGAGCGGGGAAACGAAGGAGTCCTCGGGTTTCCTGATCATTAAAAAATCACGGGACACTTTTTTGAGTCTCGAATGAGAAGTTAAAATATTTAATGACGAATATGGATTTATTATTTGAAATGTTTTTATTTCCGTCGTCTGATTTTAATGAATAGAGAAAAAGACGGATTTAAAAGGGAAGGTCTGAGTAACGTGAAGACGGTGTTCACTGGTCGAAACGTCGAGGCTCGTTTCTTCGTTCACCTTCGTGTAAATTTTGGCATCCCGATTAATCGATTAATCAAAGTCAGACAGTCGAGGAAATAATCTGGGAGATCCTTGGATGTCTCTATTAGGCCTCGCGGTTCTAAGACAACCTCACGCATGACGTCACAATATAAAAGTGGCATAGAAATAGCAGCAAGTGTAGGCGAAGGTCCCAAGGTTCGTCTCCCACTCGAACCAACCTCAACGGAGCAATTACTGGGGTGGGGGGGGGGGAACCAATATGGATTCTGTACCATGTGTGTGTGTGTGTGTGTGTGTGGACGAGACTCGTTAGCAGACACTTGGCTTTCCAAGAAAGAACTTCGTCCAGGAGGAAGACGAGGATCTCGCCTCACGCAACTCCCGTCAGCTGTGACTGGACAAACCGACGACGCCTCTTTCCTGCTGGGTTCAGTTCTGCCAACATTACAAGGCCTGACGATGCGAAATTGTGGATTACTTGAGAATGACCAAGTTAAATAACGAACATTTAGGATTAACCAATGGGACTTTGTTTCTTCATCCTTTATTACGGACTAAGTGACACGATCCCTGAAACGCTCATATCAAAGGAGAAAAAAATAATTTACGTCTGGTTAAAAATTAATAATAAGAAGTACAGCCAATTTTTTTTTAGTTCAGTCAACTGACTTCTGCAGTTGTCTGGCTCTAGGCTGTTACGTTTTTTCTGCACCTGAAGAAAGGAACAAGGAAACGTTGTTGTGAGTTATTCATATCAGCACTTCTTTGGTCTGTATTTGGCTATATTCCTTATTATTAAAACAAATTAATGAAATCGCGATAGATGTTTTTTGCCGAGTTGTTGCGAAGTTTCTGCAGCGCTCGCGTGTCCATCCACGTGTAACGGCGTTGGTTGGACGTAACTAACTGTGCCTCGACGGTGGAGGAAGAATGTCCTGCTTCGTGCCAACCTCTCATCCAGGGGCCTACAAAATAATTCTTCAAAGGTAACTGGACCGAGTCTCTCAGAATTCTTTTTTCTAAATTAATCAAAGTAGCAAGTAAATAATCCTGGGTTACATTTCGGTTCAATCTGCGACGTTTCTCTTCTGAGAAACTTTCCTGAGGACGGTTTGATCATTTAAAAACAGTGACACAGCAGAAGATTTCTCTTTATCCGCGGCACAGCTGAGGAATGAAGAGTCACCGCGGCTCCTGTTGTTCAGATTACGCACATCAAGATACAGTCCCTCAAAAAAAATATTCATTTTTTGGTTTGCTTTACTCAGCTTATGGCAAATGTATAGGGAGTAAGTGAAAGAAGGCAAAGAAAAAAATAAAGAAAGAGGCAGGTTAAAGATATGACGTGGAAGGTCGTCGAGAAGATCAGAAAAAAGGTTTGGGGGTTTACTACAAACGAAGAAAATAATAAAAACAGAAAGGTGAGACAAGAAAAGACAGAAAAGTAGGAAAAAAGGCAAAGAAAAGTAGGACCAATAGGAGGCGACGTGGAGGATGCCGACGGTGTTGCTGATCGTCGCTGTTGTGCCCGGACACTGAGACTTCGTGGTCTATGAGGAAGGACGTTGGCTAGAGGCGTCCAACGAGAGCATCGAGTTTCACCGGAAGCGACCGTCCGCTTTCAGACCACGGACGGGAAGGTGGAGGAGTGTGGTGGGGGGGGGGGGCACCGAGGGCTCAGACCTCGAGGGAGGTCCTCCAGAGTCGCCCACTACATGGCACGGCTGCAACATGCAAATCTTACACTAGGAGGTCCTCGAGGCATCCCACGGATCGTTTCATTTATCGCTTGGTGTTGAATAATGGATTAAAGGTCACGACCTCGAGGAGCTGGACCACATTATGAGATGGTCATAAAGATACAGGGATGAAAAGTAAATATTTGTAGGAAAAGGTACTGCGAACTACGTCGTATAAAAACGTGTTTGATCAATGACCGAAGACTTTCCCGCTGAAGGCTACAGAAACAGTTCCAAAGGGTACCAACAGCGATTAAACCGTGACGTTTCGACACGACAGGTTGTGTTTACAATCTTCTGCCAAGGCCCCACAATCCAAATGCTTCCGTAGTTTCTCGGAAAATGACGTTTTAATAATGAAGTAACGTATCTTCGGTCCAGCGGACCTACTGCGACCACTCCCGGAAGTATTTTTTCTCGGCCTTCCCGCAGTAGTACGATGTGATGATATACAAGGCACTGTTAAAAGTCAGCTGAAAATCCCTCTGGACGGTCCTAATTTACTCCGCGCGGAGGATCTGAAAGCCGCCAATTAGGCAAGTGTTGCCTACCACCTCACCCTCAGCAACGCCCTCGTTAAGACTTGCGCAAATCAGCCAAGCCACTCGTGTGTGTGTGTGTGTGTGAGCAATGGTCCGTTTCCGCGTATGTGGCGAGATCAACATCGCCCGCCCACAAGTCAGTTTCGTTTCACCTGCGTGGTTTTTCTCCCCGAGATTCGTATCGATACATATTGGAGCCACGTCTACCAGATAATTTGTACCACGCAGGAAAGGTACGGTAGTTCGTTAGCGTCTGTTTCCAGAAGTCGAAGGCGACCCGGGGTGGTAAACACTCGATTTTATTCAACCACGAGTAAAATTGCGGGACAAACAGAAATTATCTGGTCCATGTGTGCAAAGGTGGGTTTACAGCGGGGAAGCAGCGAGTGGTTGAGCGCAACGACTGGTCGAAAATAAATAATGCATGATTTACAACCAAACTCGATGACGTCACCGCGTCCAATCCTTACTTTGCCTCTGCTGGAAGTAGTTCCCGTAGCTGATCATAATTGTGGGAAATGGCCGACGACTGACGATGGTCGCTCGCCAGCGCAGGGACAAGTCGGTCGCGTTTGTCTGCGTGCGGAAGTGGAGGGGTCACTCACTGCTGCCCTCGCATCCGGGTCCTGTCGTGCCGTTGTTTTCTCCAGAGACCGCAGCTTCGCCTCCATCCACTTGTTGTCTGCGCCCGCTAAAGGAAAAAACTACACGCAATGCTAAGAGATTCGTCCCGCCATTGCACCGACATTGTGGTTGTTAAAACTGTCCCTGCAGGTTATTGTGTAACGTGGCTTTCCTGTCACCGTACAACCCAACAGTGGTCCAATTGTGTTCGTATTAATAATTATTAAGCCATGATTACGCACATCTAAGTACTTCAATTATCAAATAAATTAATTGATTATTTAGTCTTTCATTCATGATAGCGCACCAATGTCTTCCTAAGAACCTTTACAACCCGGGTTAATCGCCACTAATCTGTCTACCAGTTTTATTTTTTTTATATATATGTTGCCCGCTCATTCTACTCTTTGTTTTACGTCAATTTTAGGGCAACAGGCTACATGAGGGTAATCCACATGGTGGCAACTCCCCTTTAATACCATAGGAAGGGATTTGAAAGGGGGGATGCGGAAGAAGGTAGCCCAAGGGTTAACTAGGGGCCCCTGGGGCTATGGTTTAAGGATCTACCCGGAATTCGCCTAAAGAAATGCAGGGAAAATCCTAGATAAACCTGCATCAGGTAGGTCGGGCATTGGGTACTTGTCCCACGCCCTTCCCCGGATGGCGGGAGAGGAGTTTGCTGTGCGGACGCAGCATTCCCCTCTGCGTGCCTCGACTAGTTTAGGAGGCAGCTGGCCGACTGTTCCAATGGGAGCAAAGAAGAACTCTTACCGTATGCCCAAGGTCTGTGACCCCGGAACATGCACAGGCCTCGGCTTTTGGGAACCTTAGTCCGAAAACGGAGAGAAGAAGAGTCATCCACTAAGGGTAACCCATTCCGTCTCCCCTACAAGGTTCTTCCTACGAGAGAACAGCCCTCGCAGACGGATCACTCCCCTTAGACACGGGTGAGTTATTTGGCGTTATTAAATAGCAACAACGGGACATGCCTGAGAGAGCAAGGCACGGGGAGAATTTTTTTATTCAATAAAATAATTAAATTAAATGTGCCTAAGTAGGGGTTGATAGATTTCAAGTTCTATCAAATACTGACAACTCGTGTATTTCTCTTTGACTTTAGCTGGATTTCCGTAAATGTAGATAATTTTTTGAAACCCGATACTGCGTTAAATTCTCTACAACTTTCCTCCTATGAGAAATTAGTGTAGGAGCGGCCATTGTGGAGACATCAGGAGGATACAGATTGAAGAAATGACGTCAGAGCGCAGATCACGTGACGTCACAGTGATACAAGAGTGGTTTTCGCACACTTTTGGGGAATTGACGTTAAGTCACGTGACAGTTCGTGACGTGACGTGACGTGACGTGATGGCTGTGTGTGAGTGTTGGTGGTCTCGTCCTCGCCTCGTCCTCCTTTTCTTTTCGCTTGCTGAACGTATTAGCTGGATCGTAACTCGGAACCGTCCATTAACCGAGCCGCGGCCGCATGAGGCAGTCTGTTTATGAGACTCGCAGGCGCTAAGCAACTGCTAATTAGGCGCTTAACTCGCTGATTAATGACGCAACACGGCGAAGCCAGTCTCGGAGCGGGCGTTTTAATTAACACGAACGACGACTCCATGAGCTGGGAACTGCATGAGCTTCGTCGTGCTTGGAAACTTCGTCCTGTTGCATTTTAAATAAGACTTTGTCCAGTCTCGGCCGTGGGGAAGACTTCTCCAGCCCCACGCCATAGTCGACGGAGATGAACCTCCGAGACACACATAACTAATTTCCTGTCATCTTCAGACAATGAATTTATTTTAACGCGTGGAAACAGCGTCCTTTGTGGAGACATCAGGAGTTACACCTTCATAAGGGGTAATTTATTAACACTAAATAATAATAATAAAGGGACCCTCAAGCGCCTTTATATCGTTTAAAACAGACTGAGAAACGTGCCATGGCAGTGACGTGACAGAAGAACGTCTCAGGTCCACGTGACGTGACGTGACTTCCCCTGGCCAGGTGAGGAGCTGAGCTGAGCTGAGCAGGTATGCTAATGAGATGCCGACGGGGCGAGGCACCTGCTGCAGAAAACCCACACCCACGCCTGTCTACCTGCGCAAAAGGTTTTCAACCAACGACGGTCGTGGGAATCGCAGCCAGGGTTCCCAACCCTCACTTCCAAACCCAAGGACATGCGTCAAACAGAAATACACTCGCCACTTAACCCTTTTAAGATGCATTTTCTGTGAATACAAGACGGAAAAAAATAGCCAAAAAATATAAATCGTGACCGAAGTTAATTTAGCTCATGACGTTGCACATATTCACGTCTGATTTATCAATAATTCATATTAATAGGATAATTACGATGTTAGTATAATTAGAATAGCCTGAGAATGACGCTTAAATGTTCTTTAATGGAAAAAAAAAACAGAAAATAAATATTCTGAAGGGTAGAAAAATCCGTTCCTTGTGGTTGACTCACAGAAAGCTCGGACTGGCACTTTGTAACCCTTAAGTGCAGGTGTCTCTGAGGGTGATACTAAAAGCTATATATATGCTGCAATAGTCACTGAAGGGTAAATTTGATAAATTCCCTGAATTCAGATATTTAGGGACAGAGAAGGCTAAAAATTAATATTTTACTGTACTTTTAAATCTCCGAAATTATGAAATGAATCTTCAATAACAATTTTCTCCGCTTTGGAAGATTACATGTAACTTCATTAATTAATTAAGAATAAAACTACAAAATAATATTAGGGGGAAAAATTATTTTAAAATGCATTCCAAGGCTGGGCGAAGGCCACTCAGGGAAACCAGGACTATTACACGTATTACTTCAAAAAGTTCATCATCCTTGTTTATTACTTTATTTCCTGCTCAGCACCAATGACGCTGTTAAATCCTCTGCTCTTTAGCCAACCAGAACCAACGAGAAACAAGAGATAAGAACCTACGGAGAAATCATTCTGTAAGACTTGTCCTCTGGAACAGTCGGCCAGCTGCCTCCTAAACTGGTCCCGCCCACTCCAGTCATCAGGAACATAGAACACCCTGGCCTACCCCTGAACCAGGAGAAATCTGGACTCTTCCTTCCGCATCCCCCCCTTTCAAAACCGTTCCCTTGCTATTTAGGGGGCTATCCACCACTTGAGTTACCGTCGTACAGGCTGGCATTAAAAAAACATAGACCACGACCAATCAACGCCGGGCTTTTCGCTGTGGTCGTGTTCGAGGACTGTGTTTACGTGTCTGGGAAAAGATTATCATCATTCTTTCCTGTAAGAAACACTGGTACATTGCCTCCTTTGAAAATGGCCTCCTCCTCGGACAAAAAACCTTTTGAAAATTACCTGCATGTGCAATGAGCGCCACGTAAGACCCTGGGAGCGCCTCAAGGTTCCAGTTTAGGTCCACTGCCATCCACATGGCGCCCAGTTCTTCCCGCGGTTGTGTAGACTTTCTACGCTCAAGTCCGTCGGTTCGAATCTAGTCACGCGCGCGCGGACGGATTACGACGAGTTTCTCTCTCGAGTCTGCTGCACGCAGGTAGGCGACTGGCGGAAAAGTGGATCACACAGTCGACCTTCTACAGGCTCTGCAGGATCGAGCACAGTTGCTCACATGTATTGGTTGGATGTGAACGCGTTACTGAATACGTAGTTGTGACGCTGCCAGACAGAGGGAAGCTTGGAGCGGGAAGCATCTCATTAAATTCTTTGGGTTTCAGAGTTTTATTTTAATAGAAATATTATATAATATTATATATAACAGTTCTTTCACCACACCGGTCGTTTTTCCGTCGAATATTAAATATACAAGTGTTTATTCACAATTTGAATAAATTCAAGGATCTTCCTGGCCATTCTTCGTCATATTTGGCGCCGCCATGTTGTAATAATGTTGCTCCACCTCCACCTAAGAGTCAGGCCAATTTTCAATAAAAATATATGCGAAAACATTCGTCCTATTATTTCTCTCCCCATGCATTATTTTGATATGTCCAAACCACTATAATCTTCTGACCTTAGCTGTTGTTTGCCTTAACTTCCCATATCTTATTTCTTTAATTTTTTCCCCTATCCTTTGTGTTTCTTTTTGTTTGTTTTTTGCACACAGACATCCTCAGGAACTTCATTGGACAGATGAGTCGTTCGATAAACAACTGTTTGCTTCCAAAACGGAAATTACGTTTGTTAAAATATTTGGAGAAAAAAAGGCATGTGAACGCGTTACGAAATGTTTTGTTTGACGCTGCGATTCCTTAAAGGCCCCCCCCCCCCCCAGGGTTCGTGTAAATTTTTGAAACTTAAGTAAAATGGTTTTTTTTTTGCTAAAAGGATTAATATCTATTTTGAAAGCTTTTCGAAACATTTTTTTTAGGGTACCAGGCTACATGAGGGTGATCCACGTTGAGCAACTCCCCTTTAATAGCATAGGAAGGGATTTGAAAGGGAGGATGCGGAAGGGTAGAGGAAGGCAGCCAAGGGTTAACTAGGGGCCCCGGGCTATGGTTTAAGGATCCTACCCTGGGGCATTCACCTAAAAGTAATGCAGGGAAAACCCTAGAAAAACTTGCATCAAGTAGGTCGGGCATTTGGTACTTGTCCCACGCCCTTCCCTGGATGGCGGGAGAGGAGTTTGATGTGGGGACGCAGCATTCCCTTCTCCGTGCCTCGACCTGTTTAGGAGGCAGCTGGCCGACTGTTGCAATGGGAATACCGGACAACTCTTACCGTATGCCCAAGGTCAGCGACCCCGCAACATGCACCTCTGAAAACAGGCCGAGTTTACCAGCATCTTTAAAGGTCGGTTGAGTGCACGTGACTGTACACGAGGACAGAAAAAATTAATTTAAGATGAAAATTAAGGGGATTTTGTTTTGAAGATTTTAAATTGTAGGTCCACTGATGCTGCGAATAATAATAAAAATATATATTTGGTTGTGTTTACAGACTTGCAATAGGCAGTGTTACACATTCAATTAGTGACAATAACAAAATATATGTAAAATAGTCTTGATAACTATTTATACCTTAATTAAGACACAAAGGAGCTTGGATCAACATCATCAACATTCACTAAACAACTCACAATGACAACGACGTCTCAAGAATTCTCGAGGTTCAATTAAGAAATAATTTTTGGTAGTTTCCTTTTTACAGTTTTTCCATTTTATTAATTTTTTTCCGTTAAAATGGAGCTGAGGCACTTATCAAGAAGAAAATGCAGCGTCGCCAAGACGTAATTTGAATGCATTGAGCACGTAAACGTTTGTCCTTCTAAACACACACACACGCACACACGGGACAAATACTTCCCCCGCCTTTCTCATTCTAAGTAACGCAAGACCTGTAATTTACGGGTCGAGGTGTGGTGTTTCTTCGCTTTCAATTGCAACAAGTGTCAAGACAAGCAACGAGTCAGTCATCGACATAAAGCAACGACCCTGATCCAGCGTAGGCGGAACAGACAAAAGAGATACTGTGTGTGTGTGTGTGTGGGTTGTGAGAATAAGGTGATCCACACTGCACTCGTACCTACTCAGTTTCTTCCCTGTAAGACACATTGCAACCTTTGATAATTGCCTGCATGTGCAATGAGGGCCACGTCAGACCCTGGCAGTGCCTCAAGGTTCTAGTTTAGGCCCACTGTCATCCTTATTTTAAATAAATCTTCTTCCAAACAACGAATTCTTTCAACAACTGAAAATATGAGGTACAATTTTTATTTCAAAATTAAAAGACAGTTTTCGTCTCTTTGAAAATTAGATCGCTTTTTTTTAGGCTAACAGGCTGCATGAGGGTAATCCACATGGTGGCAACTCCCCTTTAATAGCATAGGAAGGGAGTTGAAAGGGGGGATGCGGAAGGGTAGAGGAAGGTAGCCAAGGGTTAACTAGGGGCCCCGGGCTTTGGTTTAAGGATCCTACCCGGTAATTCGCCAAAGATTGATGCAGGGAAAACCCTAGAAAAACCTGCATCAGGTAGGTCGGGCATTGGGTACTTGTCCCACGCCCTTCCCTGGATGGCGGGAGAGAGGGTTATCTGTGGGGTCGCAGCATTCCCTTCTCCGTGCGTCGACCAGTTTAGGAGGCAGCTGGCCGACTGTTCCAGCGTTTCAAATCGATCGGGCAAATAGCTAGTATTAAAAATTTGGTTTATCAAAAATCATTGGTACCAACTGAGGCACGTGTTAGAATTGCCACAAAGACAAAGACAGGTGCCAGAGGATCCACGTGGTGTAACTCCGGCGACATTAGTTGAGTCTCTCTCCTGACTCCGTCCCCATTTAAATAATTAAACGTTGATGATGAATCCCTCCCCGGCACGTGAATACTAATTACCTCATTAAAGCAGGTACAGAGACTTTCGCAGATCAAGTTACTCGAATGCCGACGTCTGTTTTTTTCCCCTGTTTTTA
Source organism: Zhengitettix transpicula (assembly GCA_037074705.1). NCBI lineage: Eukaryota > Metazoa > Arthropoda > Insecta > Orthoptera > Tetrigidae > Zhengitettix > Zhengitettix transpicula. The sequence continues at coordinate 108,940,552 of CM073593.1, read as the reverse complement.
ATGAATCAACGCGGAGAAATTTTTAAAACAAGAAAGTGGTTTCGTCTGCGTGGCAAACGGAACGGAAGTTTACTTGTTTTTAATTTTTTTTCTCTCGATGCCGTCAGTAACGAGGCCGTCATTAGGCGGTCACGTGGGGATTAAGTTTAATTACAGGACCCGTACACACGTTCTCTGTGAACCTTATTTGCGTGGTCCGCCTCGTTCCGAAAAAATAAAAATAAAATGTATCGACTCTCCCAAACAACTTGTGTTTTCACTTTGCCTACGTCACGTTGTTTATTTCCGTAAATTTTGAACAGCTACAGAGAAATTAAATAAAAATGTATTCTGGAATGCCAAACCTCCGTCAGTCGCGCTAGGATGCGAGGGAAGCCAACGGAATTTAATTTCTTTGTTATCTCCGGAGCCTGGTCAGATGCAGGGATGACGTCTCAGAGGAATGTGTTTACAATCCACTGCCAAAAGGCTACGTACACACTCCAAACAGGAACCGTAGTTTATTGGAAAATGAATCCGGAAGTAGCGTATCTTCGGTTCCAGGGGGTCTACTGCGACCATTCCCGGAATTATTTTTTTTCTCGTTCTTGCTGCAGTAGCACGGTGATATACTTCTTTTAGTAAATTTTCTCTGTTGATACTAAAAAATTTTCTTTTTTAGGACAACAGGCAACATGAGGGTAATCCTCATAGTGGCAACTCCGCTTTAATAAAATAGGAAGGGATTAGAAAGGGGGTATGCGGAAGGGTAGAGGAAGGTAGCCAAGGGTTAACTAGGGTCCCCCGGGCTATAGTTTAAGGATCCTACCCGGCATTCGCCTAAAAGTAATGCAGGGAGAACACTAGAAAAACCTGTTTCAGGTAGGTCGGGCATTGGGTACTTGCCCCACGCCCTTCCCTGGATGGCGGGAGAAGAGTTTGCTGTGGGGACGCAGCATTCCCTTCTCCGTACCTCGACCAGTTTAGGAGGCAGCTGACCGACTATTCCAATGGGAATAGGGGGCAACTCTTACCGTATGCCCCAAGGTCTGTGACCCCGGAACATTCACCTCTCAAAACAGGCTTCGGCTTGTGGGAACCTTAGTTCAAAAACGGAGAGAAGTAGGCATCCCCTTCGTATCTCTCCTACAAGGTTCTGCCTGCGAGAGAACATCCCTCGCAGGAGTTCACGCTCTCACTACTCAGATACTTCGGACCTTCCAATAGCAGCGGTTGTTGCTGAACGACTGCTGGAGTCTTATCGAACGGGGAACCGTTGGTGAAATTCCGCAGCGGGCGCTTTCATCCACACATTGTCTCTGCGAAACTAACGGCGGAATTGTGCAATTCTATAGGAACGCGAAGGCGCTCGCCTGATCCGAGGAATGTATTTTCTTTCATTCCTGTAACGCGACTCTGTAACGGGATTATGCTGTAACTTGTGGCTCCTCCTCGGCGCAGTCGTCCACGAAACCTTTCAGCAGAACCAATCACCTGGACCTTATTCGCTGATAATTGCCCTATATTCATGGTCCGTATATTTATTTGGAAATCGATACGCAAACTGAATGAATTTATTCTAGACTAGCTGCGAAGCCCGGCGTTGCCCGGGTTGTCAATACTCCATAGTCCCCGGTATTGTTTTGCGTTATTTTACTGTAACGCTCCTCCACTCCGACCCCTAAGCGTGCTCCCCTGACTCAAACAACATCTCTAGAAATGCTATCAATCTCTCTGACCCCCGACATATATTGATTCCACTCAAATATCGACCGTGTTTAGGTGTTTCAAAATTTTCAAACATGTCAACAGGTCGATTTTTGCGTCAAACACAGACATATATATTTCACAATCAATGAGATTTATGAAAAAATTTCCCTACATGTTCTCTGCGTATAATTTTAACCCCAATCGGGCTTGGGATTGGAGCACCCTTAAGGGTGGGGGGGGGGTGTGGAGCGCCTTTACATAAAAATAACGTAAAAATCATGGAGATTGGAGTCGAATCCGGGGTTATGGTCGTCGCTCGGTTTAATTAAGACGACGTCGGGGCTCCCTCACAGTTAATAAACAGTTCCTTAAAGACAAAGGCTAAGATCTATTTATTTTTGAAGAAATATGTTATTCGTAGCCTCGTGGCTCCAGTATAATTTTTTTTTGTAATCGAATTTTGTGCTTAATAAATTAAATTCTTGTCTGACCTTATTTTAATTCCCTAAAAGCTTACTTTATAGAATGAACTTTCTCTCTATTTGGTACACAGAGTTTTATATGTATAATATTTTAAATGAATTTCTGTATGACAATTTTGGTTATTTACGGCTTCAGAGCCAAAAATAAATAAATTCATCCGCTTTTCTTTGTAAAACGAACAAAAATTCCTGTCTAATTCGAGGGTTTTGGGTTCGAAGGTCTCCACTCTAGTCTCAGTGCCGGGAGTGGACAGTTTTATATCGATGAGAACCTTGTCTCACGGCTCTGTATAGCGACGATGTAAAGTTTCATCAAAATCCCCCTCTTTTGAAGCGTGAGAAATTCCGGTGACGTCATTAACGCTTTCGGATTGACCCTGACGGAATAAGAACCACTCTAGGCATTGGTCGTCTCGTATTTATAGAGATGGCGTCTCCGCGCTGTGTTGTAGACGCCGATGGACGGGGCTGTCTCCCTCTCTCTCTCTCTCTCTGGATTGCAGCAGAAACTATTCTGGGACGCGCCCCGGAAGTTGACGAAGGCCAGATGCACCACGCACTTTGCGGAAGCGACAGACCCCCGTCGCATTCCTACGGCGAAAGCAGCGTCCTTTCACCAGCGAGGCAAAACACGGACCCGTTACACTCCACCACGGGGATAGCTTCATCACCATGTTGATCTTTCCGTTACCGAGTTATAAAGAAAAACGTTTCACTGACGCACTGCTGCCAACTTGCCGACGACCCATTTCTGCGCAATACCAACGTTTCAGAAATTAATTGCAATATCGATTTATCAATTATCGATGATATGAAAGTGGTCTGCAGTTACAGGAGTGACAACTGGGGAAGTTGTTGATGTAGAGGTTGTTACATACGTCATTCAAGTCGTGGAACGCACAGTGGAACCTGCGGGAATGGACAATGAAAATAAAAGGCTCAGATAGGATCAAATATTGGGTGAATTCTTTAAACATGAGGACATGTTGCGAGGCAAGGCAGAAAAAAAGGCGCAAGATACCAGAAAAGAGGCTGGAAACACCAGGAAAAGGCTGAGATTGGAGACACAGGAGAAACGTAAAGAAGTAGAAGGAACAACATGTGGTGCATCTGGACAGTTGTAGTTTATGCAGTGAATTTTAAGATGACTGTGGAGTCTTTAATATTGATTTTCTCACAGTGTGGATTTTGGAAATTTCTTTCCCAAAATAACTCAATATTTGGAGTGGTTACTAACTTTCAAGCAAACACATATATATAATATGTAATTAAAAATTACTTCTTTAATTCATTAGCAAAATAAAAATTAGTGTTATGGGTGAATCCTTCAGTTACATGGTTGCCAAGTCTGTTTATTAGAATACGTATCTAAGGGAACAAAAAGAACAGTAATTTTTATACCTGAAAAATTACTGCTTTTATATATATATATATATATATATATATATATATATATATACAACATTCACTAACATAAATAAAGTATTATTTTAAATTTATGAATTTTTTATACCGGAAAAATTACTGGTTTTTATTTTGTTCCCTTAAATACGTATTCTAATAAATAGACTTGGCAACCATGTAACTGAAGGATTCTAGTGAATGTTCCAACCACAACACTAATCTTTATTTAGCTAATGAAATAGTGAAGTAATTTTAATTACAAATTGAGTAATGAGGGTAATAGCGCAATGAAATAAAGATTTATTAAATTAAATATATATATATATATATATATATATATATATATATATATATATATATATATAAAATATAATGCTTACAAAAAATAAAATTTTACTTAAGGATGAAAATATTTATGTCTGATTGAAAATAACGTGCTTTTCGGAAGCTTTTGGAGTGTTGTCAACTGACGAGTGCAGTTGCGTCGCTCTAGGCACTTCTTTCGCAACGCGAGGAAAGGGGACAAGGATCCCAGAAACGTTGTTCTGTGGTATTTATATCATCACTCCTTTTGTCAACATTTGGCTATCTTTATTATTATTATTGACATCCATAACCCCTGATTTGCTTCCAATCTCGATTGTTTTAGTGTAATTTTGATGTAACAAAGTATCACCCCGACCCTTAAGGGTTCTCTCCTCCCAAGCCGGTAAGGGTTGCAATTATACACAGAGGACATCTACAGAAATGATTTTTAATTCTCCAATTCACTCGTATTAAAGACTTATTTATTTTTATAGTTTTGTCAACTGACGAGCGCAGTTGTGTCGCTCTAGGCTCTTCTTAGCTCCGGAAGAAAGGGACAAGGTTTCCAGAAACGTTGTTGTGTGGTATTTATATTACCACTTATTTTGTCAATATTTGGATAACTTCTTTATTATTATTGACATCCATAACCCCCGATTTGACTCCAATCTCGATTGCTTTCGCGTTATTTTTATGTACCGCTTCATAACCCCCACCATAAAGGCCATTGACGCCTGAACAAATATTTATCCGACCCAAATATCGACCGTTTTAGCATGTTTCCACCCCCGTCCGCCCCCGTCATTATTCATTAAAGCATAAAAGCTACATAAAGTTGTAAACATCAATTATTAACGATTCCACGCTGAATTTTATCCCCTACTGAATGCTTTTGCTATCAGATCCTGCGCTGTTTGGAAATGACGGGAATATTTAACATCCCGCTGACACCGAGATCGTGTCGCGATAGTTTCGTATTTGCACGACGTCAATGGCCGCGCACACGCGTCACACACGGACGTGGCTTTTGTCCGACATGGAAGTTGCATTTGCATGTTTGTCTGTGTGTGTGTCTGTGTGTGTGAACGTGTAGAAAGTTGCAGCCAAGGAAGGTCAACGTCGAAAGTTGCAGCAGTCGTCGGGCCCGAGTCTCGTACAGCTACGTTTACTATGGTCCTCTGTCCGAATATTCTGAATTTGTTTTGGGTCTTCCGATTTTATTTGGGTGTTTTTACTTTACTTGCTACCAGGTTCGCGCCCCATATTTCTACACGAACAATTTTTAGAAATTTTAGAATTAAGTTTTCATCTAATCCTAGACGAATTTTAATATACTCTAAAAAATACTTAGAACTCTACTCTACTGAATATTTCTAATTACATTTTCAACTTTTACACACACTCACACACACATAGACGACGAATTACGAGCTCACGAAGATACGATAAACTGAATATATATTTTTTTAGGGTACCAGGTTACATTAGGCTAATCCGCATGGTGGCAACTCCCCTTTAATAGCATAGGAAGGGATCTGAAAGGGGGGATGCGGAAGGGTAGAGGAAGGTAGCCTGGGGTTAACTAGGGGCACCCCTGGGCTATGGTTTAAGGATCCTACCCAGCAATTCGCCTAAAAGTGATGCAGAGAAAATCCTAGAAAACCGTCATCAGGTAGGTCGGGCAATTGGTACTTGTCCCACGCCCTTCCCTGGATGGCGGGAGAAGGGTTTGCTGTGGGGTCGCAGCTTTCCCCTCACCGTGCCATGGCCAGTTTAGGAGGCAGCTGGCCGACTATTCCAATGGCAATAGCGGACAACTCTTACCGTATGCCCAAGGTCTGTGACCCCGGAACATTCACCTCTCAAAACAGGCCTCGGCATGTGGGAACCTTAGTTCAAAAAACCAGAGAGATGTGAAGGCATCCCCTGTTACCCTAAAAAAAAAGTCCTCCCGTGGCTTCTCTCGCCCTATCTAGAACTCCTTGCCAAGGTTCTTTGACCTGCGAAGGCTTTAAGGAGAACGTTTTCCTCCGCCCCTGCAGCTTATTCCACCCCCACGACACAGCTGTACGACTTTCGCGACCCTTTACTGAACTCATTCCAAGGATCCCAGCATGCTGCACTATCAGTGGCCATTTCCTTGGATTTTTCACTTTCCTTTTTGAGAGTATTTCTTGCTTTCCTTGCAGCGTAGTTTCCCTGCTGCTCCCACCACAGCTTACCAAAGTCCACTTTGTATTCATTGCCGGAATATCGTTGCTGAAACTGATCTTCTTCCTTAATCTTCATTATATTTTGCCTAGCCACGTACGTACTTAGTACATCTAATCCGTTGTGGAGGACATAATTGCAAAGGAAATAGAATAGTTTTAACGTAGTCGCTGGTCCTCTTTCCGTATCGCCAATTACGTCATAAAGACATTTCTAAAACATCTTAAAATACTAAGTTAATCAATTTGGAAATTTGGCAACGTCTCTCTGCTTGTGTTGTGTTTTTTTGCTAACCGACCCGGATATCCGTGTGTTTGTATATATTTATATTTATTTTTCCAATCGATGCCTGTCCAGTTAATGGAATCTCCGCACTGGAATAAATTAAATTGGCAAGTTTCCCAGTCGCCTTATTTCAGACGTAACCTGTGATTGGACACGACCCTCAAGTCCCGTCATACAAATTTAGTTTGTTTGCCCGACGGTAATTCAGTCTTGGTTTCGACCCCAAGGCCCTCTTGTACATTTAGTCCTCAATCAAGGACTCAACCAGGATCCGCAGGCGTGTTGACTAGGAAATTATTACTATAAAAATAATATTTTTAGAATAATAGTAAGTTTTATATTATTTACAACATTGTACACCTGACGCTGTCCTAAATGGAGGACGAAACGTCGTCAATAATAAATGACATCTGACACATATGTTCATGATTACAGACAAGGTAATTGTAAAGAGACCTCGGAGTCATTTTCCAAGCTTATGAGAGTACATTAAGGTTTAATTATTTTTTATTCGGTATTTGCATCACATACTTCAAAGGGGGTTTCTTTTCTGACGTCATAAAGGGAAGAATATATTATCCAGTGTGTGTGTGTCCCGAATACAAATTCAAACCACGTGGAGATATTCCGAATATATTATAGTACATATATTCTTAAAAACAAATCCGGCGTCAAACACAGTGATGCTGGGGCCAGACAGTCCTACCAACCTCCAGGGGGCGGGCTGGGTTGGAAATTTTAATACATGCAATAAACGACCGATATTTGCGTCGGATGAACATGTTTTCACATGTACGGGTCGGAGTTGTATTAAATAAAGTCGGTCCACGTAAGTTTCCGAGCTTCTGGTAGGAACGTTTCGGTCCCTTCCGAGTCGAGGTGACGTACATTCCTCTGCCGTGGGCGTCGTGATCCCGGACACATGCGTCCACGTCCCGTTACAGACCTGACTGGGTCCGCCCTTCTTCTGGCCCGCATACTTTGGGTCGGGAACCTTCGACCTTGCTAGGACACGACGACCTTCGTCCCCCCAAACACCCCGCGGGTATTTTATGTTCCTTCACATCGTCCATGTCGGGGCCATTACTGGAAAAAACTAAGTTCGGAAGGCCTCGCGTTAGTAGTTTATGAACGACGCAATTTTGCAGTTTTTCGCTAATACCTAAAGAATAAAGCATTCTGTTGAAAATAATGTCCAGTGATGAATTGTAGAGGATAGAATTCTGCATGTAATTGTGGTCTTGAGGACGGAATTAGGTCGAAGAAAGTGGCAGAAATCTTGAGTCAAAGTTACGACATTTTCGGAAAGATTGCAGTTTCTCGTATTTCTAGTGCTGATATCTACGAAATGGCCGCCAGGAAACTAATTTGTCACAGAATAAAGGTTGTAGAGAATTTAATTCTCTTTGCAACGCATCTGATTTTAATAATCCATTGAGAATGGCCGAAAATACACGCATGTTGCTGTCTGTGCACGGCTGATGTCGTGGGAGTGACGTCACTTGTCTGTGGCAGGGAGGTGTCTAAGAGTATTAACAGGAATAAAGTGTCAAGCGTTCCAAGGAGTATCTATAATATTTTTCAAGGAAGGAAGAACAGCAACCAAACTGAGGACTTTAAGTCTGAGCACTTTTGCTATCCTTTCTTCCTTGTAAAAGAATTTATATACTGTTTGAAACCCCTGGACTTGAAGTTTCGATGGACTGTTAAAACAAGATCATGCGTTGGAAAGAGAATTAAATTCTCTAAACCCTTTATTCCGTGACTAATTAGTTTCCTTTCGGCCATTTTGGAGACATCAGCAGTAGAACTACGACAAACTGCAGTCTCTTCGAACGTCCCGTCACTTTGACGCAAGATTTCTGCCACTTCCCTCGACATAATTCCGCCCTCGAGTCCGCCCTTACATGCAGAATTTCATCCTCTAAAATTTGTCACTGAACACTATTTTTAATAGACTGCTTAATTCTTTTGCTATAAGCGAAAAACTGAAAAAGACGCGCAAAATTTCGTATGCTTTTTAGTACCAGAGAAAATTTTCACCCGAGGCCTTTCCAATTGGAAAACTTGGGGGTTTCTCACTAATGGCCTTTTTTATTTAGGTCGTAGCTACTGGTCTGGTGTGGCTCATCCTCGAGATTCCCCGCGCTTAATCTCAGCGCTTCTGAAATACTAATCGTCCCTTTTGGAGAATCCGGAGCCATTACGCGTCCTATATTTGGTAGTTGATCGTACAACCTGATGATAATCGGGACCGTTGACCCCCCCATGGCGACGGTTACTCCCTTCAGGTCAGCCACCAGCCTGTGTCAAGTCTCCAGGTCCTGGTCCCCCCACCCCCTCACCCTTGAGACGTCGGTCACTTGAACCGTGGTGTTTTCTTCCTCCTATTGTGTGTCTCAGGTGGAAGCATCCGTCGTCGAGGTAATAACGATAATTGAGTGGCGAATAAACGACCGCGTTCCGCACCAATGGACCAAATCTGCCAGAAACAAACTTCCTCTCTCCTCTCTTCTAGTCTCTGGGGACGATGACCCCCCCCCTCCCCTACGAGAGCGGAAAAACTGCCTCCATTCTCATCTTCAGACAAAAGTTCTGGCTCAGTCCAGCCAATGGAGATCAAGATCGCTTTTTATCGCGACTGCACCAGGGAAAAAAAAGTTTTACCCAGATCACCGTGGGAATGTCATTGACAAATAGCCTCCAGTTGTTCGCTGAATGTTTCTAAATCGACATTTCTTTGGCCCTTACGAGAGTTGACTCGTCAGCAATCACGTTTCATTGAACTAAGAGACCCCCTCCAAAAAAAAACCCCCTGAAACCGGACGACTCAACGACGAAATTCCGAAAAGTGATAATCTATGAGGGGGGTTCAATAAGTGAAGCCTTCTTAGATGAATTACTTGTGGGAAAATTTTGAATTTGCCACGATTCCTCCAAACATTTTTCTCCAATCTACTGCAGTAACAACTTCCTAAGTCAACAGTTGGCAGTATCTTGCAAATGGCTGATACGTACTAGACAGCGTTCTTGTGATACTATTCTTAAATTGCGGGGAAGGTGATAAACACACCAAATTCGCATCCAATTAAATGCTGCGGAGATTCGTCGCAGTAACGAAGCTCAAACACCGTTGCCGTCGACGGCTCTGGAAGCAAGACCACGCTTTTTACACAGCAGTGGAGAAAAACTGTGCAAAAGGAACGCGGAGACGTTATTGAAACGTGGAAAATGTGACCATTTGAGGGGTTTACTCCGTGTAAGTTGCATTTACAACTGAAACATAGGAGGCGTTTCTCACTGACGCACGCTCGTGTAACGTGTGGACCCCAGTGGTCGAGGTGCGAAGCCGATGGTTGCCAGGTGTTGGTCCAGTCGCCCGCCGCCTGCAGGCTTGGCCTCGCCTCGCCTGTCTTCAGGACGACCGACCGTGGTAGGTTATTAGGTTGCGTGCGGACGTCAGGCCCAGTAAGGAATGCGCTCGGTCCTCCACGAGTACCAACATCCATCCACAAATAAAGTCACAGCGTTGGAAATGTCTGGCATGATGTTGACGTCAACTGTGACGTAATATTTACCTGGTATAAGAATACAACCTCGCCTTAAATTGAATACGCCATAACAACTATCATGTTATTCGTATTTATTTACTTTCGGTGTTTGACGTACCAAGTCCCCTTTTTCACTTACACTTTCTCTTATATTTATTGTTTCCCTAATTTAAAAATTTACTGCTTTGACCCATGACCTCACATTACACATGTCCCAGTGTTCTCTCTCATTTCTTTTCTTCCTTCCGTGGCGTATTACACACCTTTTTGATACATAATCGTTGTCCTTCACCTCACACTATCTGAGTGGCCTGACGTTGCCCGGGTATTTATTTAAATAAGCGATGACGTGGCCGTTGAAGGTTTCGGTAAAAGTTCACAAAGTTAGTCATATGTGGGCTTGGTGAGTGAGACAGAGAGAGGCAAATCATCATTCGTGTGACCTCATCAGCCTCCTGAATGCCAGTCATTAAGCCCCACTGACGCACAGGGAAAGGTATTTCCAGCCCGGCCGAGCCTCGGGGCTTGCTGGGGCTTTAAGGTCGTCGTCGCAAACAGCTGTAATTGCCTGCTACGATTCAAATCCTCCAACACTTACTTAATGGCAATCGGAGCAACGGACTCGACGAAAACGGATTTCTCCCACGACCGACAGGTCTTAGGGTAAGCAGGTCTACTCTAATAGTTATATTAATAGAGACTGGTCAAGGGACGATCCATTGCTGGTTTTTCTTTTAGTGTGAGGCTACTCCAAGCTGAGGAAACAAAGGCGAAAAAGATGAATAGGGAAAGCGGGTAAGGGTTGGGTTCATAGTAGTGAGGGAGAGATATACAATTGTACCTCACGAAGGTCCCACGGATGATCATTGCGAAAAGTCTTAACTATAAATAGGTAACGGTTATGAGGGGGAACGACTTGACAAGGGAGAATGGAGCAACGACCTCGAGGACTGACCATTTAAGGAGGTTAAAAGTCTGAGAAGAAGCAGCATTCAGCCTTAAAGATGGAACAATCTCTGAGCAGGACGTGATAGTTATAATTGTACGTACCAAGACAGTTGCCCTGTGATCAGCAAACAGTTGACGTCGTCCACGTGTTTACGCTCGCTGGTCTCGTCGAGCGGGAGGAAAGCAAAGCACTTCACTGGTCGGTCTTCGACATCTACCGACATCAGTCGTATCGATCGATATCAGATCGATTTACGGGATCATTACCAAATAATGTATAATTTTCAAAAAATAAATCCAAATTTGGCTTCAACGAGAGTCCTGAAGAGTTTCTTCTGTTGTTGTATTACAGATAAAATTTAGGACCCTTTTTAAATTATTTTTTTTAAAAAAAATTAATATAGTATATGGTCCCAAAGTTGGGGGTTGAAACTGTCCTTTTATTGTTGTAAAATCTCCAATTTAATTGTGTATTAAAATCAAATTATCAGGACCTTATTGGCTGTTATTCTTTTATTTAACCGGGGAAGTTTTAGTTGCTATTTTTTTTTGGTCCATAATTTCCGAATTGGACCAGTTGTACTTTTAAAGTTTTGAAGGGGATCAGTGATGGAAAGAAATATTATTTCGACGTGACCAGGAATTGAACCCCGGGACCACCCCGTTAATTAAATTAAAAGTGAGTCTCGTCGGAAAGTATTTATTCTGTTCTTGAATTATGAATATATATATATATTGTAATAATAATTAAGAAGGCCATTAATTGTTTAAATTACAATGTTTTGTTTGGCGACAGTGACTGCGGGCTCTTATTGATATTAAGTTAGGGAAACCATGGATTGTTTGGTTTATAATATTGATTGACAGCGGCACCGATCTCAAAGAACGCAGCGACGGCGGGCTCTTATTGATGTTAAATTAGAGAGACCATGGATTGTTTATTTATAATATTTTGAGTGACGGCGGGCTCTTTGTTGCCGAGATTCGTCGGAACTGGAAGAGAACGCACGGAAAGTGGAGCCACTCCAGAGAAGCGGAGAGTTAGTTGTGTGTCAGATCTCGTGGGAGAAGGACGTGGATGGAGAGATGAGTTTGGTGCTAGATCTCGAGGGAAAAGGATGTGGACGGAGAGAAGTTAGTTGGATGCCAGATCTCGAGGGAGAAGGATGTCTTAAAGCAGATCGCCAGATTCTGGAGGAGAAAGAGTTGGTCAGCAGACGTCGACGTGTCGTTGGGCCGATGATAGACAAAAATATCTCATGACCCATCCATTGTTATGAACACTGTAACACTGACTGGTTTCCCTGTTAGCACATCTTGGGTGTCTGCGGGCTATGGCGACTGACTGACTGGTGGCTGCGAGCGAAACAACGGTTGTCCATAGGCGAGGAGTCTGGAGTTCTGAAAGGATTGAAGTGTTTGTGAAAGTGAATGTGCAATTTTATGGCCGTTTAGTGAAGTGTGTCCCCAAGCTTTGAAATCATTAAGTCTGGTTGCAAAAAGACAGTTGTAAGTACGAATTAAATGTTTCGTAAACAGTAAATAAAATGTGATAGTCAGATTTCGTTTATTTTCATTTCATATTCAGTGCGTTTCAAATTGTGTGAAATGTTTAATTGTAATCTTGATTTGTTTCTTACTTATTAAACCCAGTAAAGACCCTGAGATAAAGAGTAATTAGATGTACTTGTTTGTAGAAAATATAAAAAAAATTCAATATTAATTAACTATCCAATTAATTATTACAATATATAGAAATAAATAAATCGGGCTCTGTGGCGATGAGCGAACGCGACGGAGGTCGTTCTTGATCCAAATTGGTCAGGCAGAAACAAAAAAAAAATCCGGTCACGTTGTCGTTCAATAATACGAAGGACTGACCGTAATCTCTCGTACAAGATCCAAGGAGGGGGACCATTCGATTTGTCAACCTGTCACGGCGGTTCGCGACAACTTTCGCCACTCAAGAGTCATTAATATCAAGACCGAGGTGCAGCAAAAAAACAAACAACACACTTCAATATTAACATTAATCACCGTTAACGCTGTGATGAATAGTAAAATGCAAAACGTGTGTGTGTGTGTGTGTACATGAATCTGCAATTTCAGGGCAGGACGAGGATACGACAGGCAAATGATGTATGGGAAATGTTCCAGCGTAAATGTTTATGCGGAGGTCGGACCAAACAGGAAAAGGAATCTTCAAGGGTTCGATTTCAAATCAAATATAGGCGTATAAATGAAGAAAACACAGCGAAATGTTTTATTATTAGGAAGCAGTTAAATAAATCCCGGTCTTTACCTCACAATCATCAACACTGATGTAAATGTTTACATTTGAAACGTTCCACTCCTTGATTAAAAACCAAGTACAGTGTTGGCTGGACACGTGGGATTATTATCCCACTGACTTTAAGATAATTAGAAGTGGATGAACACAGCCAGCAGTGGTCACGTGTTATTTATCAACAACAGCAACAGGGTTACGTACGACAAGTGTGTGTGTATATATATATATATGTATGTATGTAGAGAAGCGTCCATCAGATACGCGTCGTCAAGCCCCGAGGCCAAGGTCCGCGATGCTCCTTCCAGATACGCCGATGAATTATGGATTCCTCAAGGGGACCGTCTGGCGCCAGGGAAATTCACGTAACAAACACACATACAGTATTAAAATTAAATAATGAAGAAGTCAGGAGTCGAACCCGGGACGAAATTCAGGACTATTGTTAACTATTGATGGAACAAATTATACAATATTTTCCAACCTGTCCATAAATAATTAATTATTCGGTTAATTTTTCTTTTCTACTGAACGTAGACTCCTGTAAGGTTATTAAAAAAAAATTAAAATGGGGACCAACAGGTAACAACACGTTTCTCCAGGTCCAGTTTGGTCCAGGAAAACACGGCGGAGAGTTTTGTTGTAATATTTTTATTCTTAAAAACTTTTATTTTAGGATTGTACAGTTGTGGTCATAAATTTACAAGTATTCACAATAAACATGGTAGATAATTGACATGCTGGCTTGTGTTGTCCAGAGACGTTCCAGACCTTGGGGTTCTGGATTCTAATAATCAAAGTCATCCTCGACCAAGAAAAGCGTATTTCATAAACTAGTCCATAGCAAATTTAAATAAAATCGTGATTTACCTCACCCCCTCCAGGGTTAAACAAATAGTTGAAAGTCACAATTAAACTCGGCGACATCCATAATCCCGGATTTGACTCGAATCTCGCTTGTTTTTGCATTACGTCATGCAACTCCACCTCAAACCTTAAGGAGGCTCTCCCAAGCCGGTTCTGAGGGGTTTGGTAGAGAATTTAACAGGCGGGTTATCGGGCAGGGAGGTTATATTGGGGGTTGCTGAATGTTGACGGGCAAGTTTGAGGTCTGTTGGGAGTTTGCGTCGGATTTGATGAGAGAGGATCCGGATTGATTCTGGGGGATTCGGATGTCTTAGGAACCACGGAGCGTTGGTGAAGGAGAGCAGGATTTTTTTTGGGGGTAATTTGGAGCTTTTGTGAGTGGGATTAGGTGGTCGTGCCCCCAGGTAGGGCAGGAGGGGGGGGGGGTTGGACGAGAGAGAGACAGGCAGATTGAGAGTGCGACATTTTTTTTGGTATAATAGTGGGTTATAAATTATATGGTTAATTTTGGGGATGATGATGTTAACATGGTCTTGCCAGGGTAGTTTTGGGTCGAGGGTGAGAGACAACTGGCTGTAAATGTCCCCAGAGGAAATCTTGTTTCTTCTCGTGTACTGGAGAATTTTTTTTTTCTCACCCCCTCTCGGCGTGTCTCAAGTTGTCATGACTCTTCGCCGTTGATCTCTGGAACAGCCAACAACAACAACAACACACGCGGAAGTCCCGCTGCTATCGCCGTGGTTTCATCGACGTCGATCACGACCGTCCAGTAAAATTACAATAACGACACCTTCAATATGGCTCTCAAAGTCCTCGGTGGCGAGAAAACGACCGTGTTTGTAATAACTACGGTCCCTCGTACAACCCTTAAATCTTTAACAATTAGATTTCTTTCTAAATAAAAAAAACCCACCAGCCTTCATAGTCACAATTTTTTAATATCAAATGTAAAACATTACATTACACAAACCACCAACGTTTCATCCCCCTATGTGGGACCACTTCAGCTGTACAATTACAATTAAATGCAGTTATCTAAAAAAGTTTAAGAAATCAAAAATCTTATATTTTAAATACAAAAATGTGTAGATGTAAGTTACAGAGCGTTACTTGCAATTTGCGACGTTGCCACCTGACTGACTGTTAGAGATGTTGAGTGCGCTGGTGAATTATTAAAATAACAATGAAAATAAAAAAAATATACGTGTCATAGATTACTGAAAATAATTGGATTTAAAATGGCAACGTTGCGCCTCGTCAATAGTCTCGGGAATTTACATCGTTGCCAATCAAAAATAAATAATTTTTTTTGAGGGGGTTGTTTAATTTCAAAATTGCTTTTATATTAATCGAATTGTACGATTTTAGACCTCGTTTCGTTTGCCCGATATAACAGAGTGTTACAATGTCAACAATCAATTTTCTATAGTCTATAGTTAATTTTGTAATAAATTGGTAGCCTCTCATCAGGGTTCTACAGTTTTTAATTTATAATTTTATACATGATTTTACATACAGTTATTTTTTCTAAAAAAAAATTCTGTCCAAACTGAAGAGATCCCAAAAAATAGGACGAAACGTCGTAAATTTATATTTGCGTCAATAAAAAATAATAATTATTTTTCTGACTCAAGCTCTTATGTTTATTTATATTATTATAGAGTGTTAGATACGTTTTTCATCATTGTTTGAACTTTTCCGGAAAAATTGAAAGGAAAGTGTATTAAAGTAGGGGTGGTTATACAGATCGAACGAAGCGGTCATTACAATCAAATTTTAAAACATTGTTGTGGTTTTATTTCAAATCGTTTCCCGGACAGGAATTACGATTTTTAATCCTCCATTTTGGCCTGATTAACAATTTACTGTGGTAAAATAGGAAATATTTTCGGTGTTAAGAAAAAGATTCAGGTAATTTAAATCTAAACAAAAAGAAAGAAAGCATCGTATCGATGATAGAGAGAAATCGACAGTGACAAACAAGGCATCAGGAAACAGAAGAAACGAGTGGAAAAAACTAGAGAAAGACTAATCAATTTTTTTAATAATAGATAAAGGCTTGGAAAAAAAACAATAAAGAAGACCATGAGGAAGGCAAGGATAAAGGATGATACAGAGAAAGCGGGTTTTGGATTATACAGGCAAAAATCATTATTATATAATTTTTTTTCTACAGCTACAAAACTTGTCCGTTTTTTTTATTATTATTTGTCTATTTTCTTTCATGTATCGTTCTTTATTTGTGTTTGCGTCAGTTCTTGTATCCTTATTTGTTATATTTTATGCTTCTGTGCCTGTATCGGCAGTTTTCCTAGTTCTATTTTCCTATCTAAAAATATTATTAATATGAAAGCATCGTTTCTTCTAAATCTTATAGTGTTGTTTTTTTCTCTCGCCCCCGCAGGCCCCCGTGAGCGTGTCGATGGCTGAGCACGCCCTCTGCTGCTCCCGCTGGAGGATCCTGGCTGTCACGTTGGTGACCCTGATCCTCGCAGGGACGAGTCCAGCTTCCGCAAAACCAGGTAACAACATTCTCTCTTCCTTTAATGGGTGGAGAAGGAGGGGGGTGGGGTGGGGCATCGCCGTGTAATAATAACGGGAGGGGGGGGGGCGTCCTCTATAATTTTCATGAACCCCATTCACGTGCTATTATAATTTCCTCGGTACGGAATTAATCACATTCTATTTTCGGGTGGGGGGCGGGGGAGGGGGGGGGGGTCGGGTCATTCCTCGCCGCGAGGGGAAATTTTGTTATTACTTTGAAGCGCCTGGCTCATTGTCTGTTATTTTCAAGAAGGAGCTGACCGTTCAGTGAGCACACAATTAACCCCTTTCCAGCCTGGATCTTAATCTCCAGCCGTCTACATTGTTCCTGGACGACATTATTACGTTTACACCGTGTTCACGAGAGTCTCGCCACTGAAAGGTCAATAACTGGAGTCCAAGCGGCAATAACCTTAATTTTTTTTAAAAAAAAAATCGATGTATGTGTGCTTGTACGTTGTCCGCATACAAACCGCGTGAACCAACATGGACCAATTTTTTTTTGTACACACGTTCCATTACGACCAGGAAACAAACACAGTGGGGGGTGAGACACGTCTACCATCCACAGTGGCCGGAGTAGAATTTTTCAAACATGCTAAAATGGCCGATATTTGGGTCGTATAAATATATTTCGCTGTTCAATGAGATTTATAGTGTTTCTACCGATGTTGTTTAAGTATAATTTGAACCCCCCTTTCATCATAGAAGCGGAGAAACCATACGGGTAGGGGTGGAGGAGCGTTACAGGGGAAAATAACGAGAAAACAACCGAGATTGGTGTCAAATCCGGGGTCATGGATGTCGCTGACTTTAATTATGACAACCCCGTGGCAACCAGATAATATAATAATAAAACTAGCAGCCTTTTAGTAAGCAAATATTCAATTTAGAATAAAATACATGTTGAAAACGACGTTTATTTCCCTGATTGGGGAACTCTTCAGGTGTACAGATGTCATTTTCCATAATATAAACAAATAAATTTATAATAAACTGTAACACTGTAAATTATATTCGTACATAATTATATTTTAACGAATTATTATTTGTTTCTCAATTTATTTGTTTAGATAATTGAATGTAGCATCTATACACCTGAAGAAACCCAAATAAGGGGACGAAGCGTCGTTTTTACTATTTATTATATTTTAAATTGAATATAAACTTTCTCCTGTCCGTGTTTAAGGTAAATTTTAATGTTTCTAAATAAATTTTCTGAATATTTGGCCTTTTTTCCCCTACTGATTGAAACGTTTATTTCAAAGTAGGAAAATAGAGGTAGGCGTAACTAAGAAAAGGGGATTAACAGAACAGACACGCTGTTTTACTTTATAATCTGTCGGCGGAGTTTCTTTAATCTACAGGAGCGTAGTGCACGGGGTGTTTATTTACACGAGTCTATTTTCTTTAACCCGCGGTATGACACCCGGGGATGGACAGGCGTGACGTCACACAATACCAATCACATATTGCACCAGTGGTCGTCAGGGGTTGTAATTACACTGGCTACATCGAGAGTGACACTCTTGTCGTCTCCGATCCAGAAAAGTCTTTATTCAACCATAATAAAGGATTTTTTTTTCACATTATTTCTCACACCTCGCCTGTCGCGGTCAAAAAAGGGGTGTCAGAGACAAAATGGCGTCCTCCTTAACCCCCCCCCCCTAATAACGGCACTGTTGTTTTCCGGAAAACGTGTGGTAACGGCGTTTCACCGAATGTGGCCTTGCCTCGTCAACGAAAACGCTCACTTGCTTGCCCTTGGAGGTTCCGCGGGCTTTCACTCGTCCGTCCGTCGGGCGCATTCCACCGGCATTGTTCCACGTTCTCTGGATTTATAGCGCAGAAAGTGTATCACGTACTGCACCTATGACCTACTCTCGCTCCAGTGCTACCAACAATATTCCTCTCCTGCCTTCCACACTCGCAGAATCAAACCATTCCGATGTCCTTACGGTTATCAGCGAACCAGGTGCACCAACTCCGGGGCCTTCAAACTCCCTGAGAAATGGAGTAAATAAATACAAAAATTAATTAAGAAACAAAGCCGTCATGAATGATAATTTTTAATGCGATTAAATCATAAATATAATTTATAGTTTCATATTATTACGTATTGATATGAATTAATATACATGTAAATTAAACGTATAGGTATATAAAAAAAATCGAATAAACCGTACAGTACGTCGAACAATTATTTTTCACATTATAACTATGTTTATTTAAATATATTTCAGACAAATTTGGCCCCGGTTTATTAATTTAAAAATTCAATCAAGTCCGATAAATATTAAATATTACAAGATGTGAGAGTAGTGAAAATATCAGAGTTAACGTGACAGTGACATGAGTCAATGAAGGCAGTCAGTGTATCTAAAACAATTAATCTTTATCATATTTTTTTGATGGCAAATTATGTCGACCAGACCGGGGAATCGAACCATGGACCTTCCGCTCACCGGTCTGAGGGATGGAGAAAAGTCGCACCGGATCGGAAGCTCAGTTGGTCAGAGCATCCGCCCCGATAAGCGGTCGATATTTTTTTTATCCAATATACTTTGATTGATGATAACCTATTTTGTCCTTGGGGCGTCTCTTCAATGAGTTTTTTTCGTTCCTGGCAGTTCGACGTCACTTCCACCACGGGTGACAGAAGGGTTGCCTGACTCGCAGTATCATGAATTTTAAAAAACTAAATTCCCGGTCGTGTGTATTCGATTCCTTAATCACGGAAGGTCGGCAGACTGCATCAGGACGTTACGAACATGAATTGCAATAATTTTTAAGGAGCAGGAACAGGTCACTAAACATTTTATGTATAATCAGAAAATGATTTTTTTTCGGCATGGAGACAGCAAGAAACTTAAACACTGTGTAAGTGTTCCACATGCATGATTGTTTGTTCTTCTCGCACCTAAGTAAAGGGAAACGTTTTACGTTCCACCATTTGTGACGAATTTTCACTCACGCTGCGGCCAATGACTTTTAAAAAAAAACCGTAGCGCATAACCTCTAGACAAGGATCGAATTAGTTTCCACATTGGCCTACTAAAAATTTTCCCCGGCGTTTCTTGTCAAGTAACCTCGAGACATTCCCTTTTATTCGTACAGAATGGCTTGAGAAATCTTAAAAAAAAATACACGAGTGTATATAAAAAAAAATATTCTGAATCACTACGGTGGTCCCCAAACAAATCCTGAATGCGTAAGGTCAAGGACCTAAATGCGCCAAGGAGAATTTTAATTATCAAAATAACAATGTAATTGGGATTTTTCCTCTCTCCCCCTCCCCCGCTGAAATTATCGGACAATTATTAACAATTATTAACCAGTCGAAAGATAATGTGAAATAAAGACACTTACACGAAAAAACGCGAATGATACTTACAAAAGTCGAAACTCGAAAATAATAAATACGCATACGAAGAAATATATAAAAGATACTTAAGTAAACTGAGGGAAATAACCTGAAAATAGGAAAAATGCTTCAGTTGAAACCGATTACATAAGGGGAAAAAAACGTTACCTTAACATCCGTGTCAGCAGGTGAGGAATAGAATTAACGGGTTCGGTAGATTTCTGGAAGTCGGACCTGTTGGTGCAGGAAAACCACATCCAATGTCCGTTGACCCAGAAAGAGCGACCTTGTGAGAAAATTATTTATTTAAGTTGATTGTGAGAATAGAGAAAAATTGGTAGGTTTTGGGGGAACTGAAATTGGAGTTTTTAGATTTTCTCTTTTATACTGGTTTATTTTTCAAGAAAAAAAATTTAACCGTCATTCTCAGATCATAATTAATGTGAATGATTCATAAATCCGGCCTAATTATATTTAAGTGCAACGTCATGAGCAAAATTGACTTTGGTCACGTTTTTTTTCGTTTATATTCACAAAAATACATAAAAAATAATTTAGTTTTAAAAAAATATAATCATGCAGTAAAGGGTTAATTTTAAACTGTAATCACGTCAATTTAGTGTGTGTTAAAAGTTGTTTTAATACTCAGCGTTTACGGGTAATAACCTTGTGGTAAATTTTGGATCTATGTCGAATATTTTAGACAACTAATTAAATTAAATTTGTGATCGTTCTTAAAATAAATTTAATTTGTAATTATTCTTAAAAACTTTATACGTGTGAACAAAGTAAGATGAATTTATTTATAAAATATAAATTCTTTATTTATTCTTCCAAATCAATTTCATCCCCGTCCGATAAAAAGCACTTTTTCCAACGCTTTTTCCAGTCCTCGAAACAGTCTGAATAGTATTTTCCCGGTATAGTCTTGTAACAAATACAAAAAAAGGGCTTGAAAACTTGAGGACGTAGATGAATGAGCCTTCATGTACGGACCTTCCATGTTGAATGACGTTGCAACGTAATAAAGATCTTCAAATAATATTATAAACATTCAGGTAATATTTTTTTGGTTATTTTTACCGTATTGTAGTCACAAAAAATTTTAGTTTTTCAAAAATTTAATAAAAATGTGCACTAAAGGGTTAAAATCGAGGACGAAGAAAATGCCAAAGGAACCTCTTTAACAATTTTCACATACGTGACTTTTTTTAGGGTACCAGGCTACATGAGGGTAATTCACATGGTGGCAACTCCCCTTTAATAGCATAGAAAGGGATTTGAAAGGGGGGATGCGGAAGGGTAGAGGAAGATAGCCAAGGGTTAACTAGGGGCCCCGGGCTATGGTTTAAGGATCCTACCCCGTATTCGCCTAAAAGGGATGCAGGGAAAACCCTAGAAAAACATGCATCAGGTAGGTTGGGCATTGGGACTTGTCCCACGCTCTTCCCTGGATGGCGGGAGAGGAGTTTGCTGTGGGGACGCAGCATTCCCTTCTCCGTGCCTCGACCAGTTTAGGAAGCAGCTGGCCGAGTGTTCCAATGGGAATAGCGAACAACTCTTACCGGATGCCCAAGGTCTGTGACCCCGGAACATGCAACCTCTCAGAACAGGCCTCGGCTTGTGGGAACCTTAGTTCAAAAACGGAGAGAGGAGGAGGCATCCCCAAAGGTAGCGAGCGCGTTCTTGTCTCTCCTACAAGGTTCTGCCTGCGAGAGAATAGCCCTCGCAGAAGACTCAACGAACGTGACTTTCTCACCCACGTGTAAATATTCACGCCTGTCCTGCCTTTGTGCAGAGAGATTGAGACCTTATTCTTTTCATCTCGTCTTCGTGCGTGCCTCGAGAACGACGATGGAATCGTTTAAGAAAGCTCACTCGTGCTCAGGAATTCCTTTCACCTGATTAAAAGCAGACAAACGCGAGAGTTTATACGAGTGTCTCCGCTTTTTCCACACCTTTTGACTCGCTGTGTGCGGAGAAAGTTTTATAGCCCGAACTTCTTTTCTGAGTGCTAAAGACTTTAATTGGACGTTCCGCGAAAGTGTTGGAGTGTGAGGGGGAACATCCAAGTTCTTCCCTCTCGCTCCCCCAGCGGCTTCTCCAGGCTACTTTAAACACGCTCCAACCCACGGGGCAGAGGAACCCCACGAAGAAGAGCGCATTTCCTCACCGAACTTCACATGAGAAATAAAAATCCGGCTTAAACTCAAGAATATTTTTTCTGGTGCATTTCAATTAATGAAAAATATAATTAGTAGAAAATTATAAATAAACTGCCTCGAGTCAGAAAATGATTTACAAACCAAAATAATTAAATATCTCGACGTTTCGTCCTTGTTTGAGGACCTCTTCAGGTTTAGTACGTATATATATATATATAAAGCATACACAAAACCTTGCGTCTAAATTTTTGGTATCATTTACATATGAAATTATTAAACCTGAAGTGGCCTTAAAAACGAGCTTGAAACGTCGGGATATTTGATTATATTTGGTTAATAAACAAGTTTTCTGACTCAACGACGTTTATTTACAATAAATAAATGTCAGACGATTTTTCCATCATTATTAACAGAAAATTATTTCCCGGACGAAATGAATTTGTTTATTAACCTGTTTTTTTTAATGGAACACAGGCTACATGAGGGTAATCCACATGGTAGGAACTGCCCTTTAATAGCATGGGAAAGGGATTTGAAAGGGGGGATGCGGAAGGGTAGAGGAAGGTAGCCAAGGGTTAACTAGGGGCCCCGGGCTTTGGTTTAAGGATCCTGCCCGGTAATTTCCCCAAAAATTGATGCAAGGAAAACCCTAGAAAAACCTGCATCAGGTAGGTCGGGCATTGGGTACTTGTCCGACGACCTTCCGATGGCGGGAGAGGAGTTTTCTGTGGGGACGCAGCATTCCCTTCTCCGTACCTCGACCAGTTTAGGAGGCAGCTGGCCGACTATTCGAATAGGAACAGCGAACAACTCTTACCGTATGCCCAAGGTCTGTGACCCCGGAACATACACCTCTCAGAACAGGCCTCGGCTTGTGGGAACCTTAGTTCAAAAACGGAGAGAGAAGGAGGCATCTTCAAAGGTAACCCCCTCCTGTCTCTCCTACAAGGTTCTGGCTCGCCTTTGATTTTTTTTATTATTATTTTTTAGGGCAACAGGCTACATGAGGGTAATCCACATGGTGGCAACTCCCCTTTAATAGCATAGGAAGGGATTTGAAAGGGGGGATGTGGAAGGGTAGAGGAAGGGAACCAAGGGTTAACTAGGGGCCCCCGGGGTAAATTTTAAGGATCCTACCATTTGAGAACGTCATATGCATTAATTAAGTCCACAAATACCGCATGCCAGTGTATATAAGAAATATAATTATCATATGTGAAGTTCATCAAAGGTAAAAAAATTTTTTTGTAACTTGTTAAATGTAGTAAAAAAAATTACTAATAATTGATAAGAACGACGTAGCAAAATTTTCCGAAACAAATTAGAGGAAAGTTAAATGAGAAAAATAGATATTTTTAAGTAGGGAAAACTCGTGACTCTTCTACGGACGATTTAGGAATTAAAATAGAATTAATTTGCAAATAGAATAATTAAACAAATTCTAAAAAATCAGTACTGATCATTTTAATTTTTTTTCAATGATTTATTATCAATTTAAATTTACAAATAAATTAACCGAAATGGTTTTAAAAAATCTCACGAGATTTCTTTTATTTTTTTATATTTTCAGCTACGTTGTGCGTGAAACGCTTTTAGAATTTCTTCTTCAAATCATTTTATTAATAATTTGAAATTACAGAGAATGAATTATGTTCACACTATAAGAAATGTAAATGTCATTAATAAATTTTTATCGGTGAATTCCTTACGTAAGGAACGTAAATGAAGGACCAAAAATGCAAAATACGAATGGTTGAGAAGGTTTTTACGAATTAAATGTGCAAAATATCTGAATGAGGACAATAGGAATTTTGGAAGTAGGCAAAGTAGACGAGACTTCCAATGGGTGAGTAAGGATTAACACTTGACGAATATGTTACAAAATAATTACATACACTCATGCAAAATAATGCCAGTCCTTTAAACATTTGATTCTCTAGAAGGACGTAGGATGTGAATATTTAGTTCTAGATCTTCTCCTGGACCTGAGTAGTGTTTAACCTTGATTCCCTTTGGGTTACAGGATTGTGCGAGTTGGAGACTGGCCAGTCCAACGTCATCTTGGACATTGAGGAGAGTCGAGGATCACGTAAGTATTTATCATTTACCAGTTAGAAGTTGAACTGAACCACAGTAAACACACACGAGTGAATTTTCTAATCAAGTCATGGACACATACAACAGTTGTTCCCTGAGGAATCGGAAAGGTACTTCCACTGTCTGGTAGGCGTGGGTAATTACCAGAACGTTGGGTGATTTCCTCTCACCAAGGAGCAGACGAGCGACGAAGCGACTCACCACGGCACAACCGGTAGGAAGCTCCTGGGTCAAGGTGGGGCCCCCCCAAAGGAACCTGTTGACCCAATGACTGAACGGACGGCCGGAGGTAATGACCCAAACCGCTGCTCCTTGGTAACGGAACCTCGAGGATCCACGTCATCACATCAGACAGTCATCGACGTTGAGGTTCCTTATTCTTCAACAACATTACTGGTAAATCCGCCATTGCCATCGACATTTAAACAGATCAGGACGTGAATCGTTACAATATATAAAAATCTTTCCTCAAGAAAGATGTTTCGGTTTTCATTCCTCAACGGTCATCATTTCTGCGATCGCGGAACGTTCCCTACACACGCGACAAAACTCTGTCACAAATGTGGAAAATTATTGGGACACAGTCTTGATGGAAACAGTAGAAAATTAAGCCCAGCAACCAGGACCAGGGATTCCACCTCAGTAAAGTCTGGGATCCTGTATTGGCTAGAGTTGGACGCATCGCTGCTGGCAAGGGAATGGCGTCACCTACTGGACGGCACTTCACGTGACAAAGCTGGCTCAGTACGCCATCGAAACGTCGCGGCTTAAGCTTGCTTTAAACCCGGGTGTCAACCCAAGGACTGTTTATGCCAAACAAATATACACCAGGAAATATCTTCCATCTGTGACGAGTCGTCATTTTAATAAGAGAACTGGAGATTTTGGCAACATTGCCATAATCATAATAAAATATTATAAATTTTTAAAAATGATTTTAATTCACCAAAAAAAGTTATTTTACTTCAGATGATTAGGGCGATATTTATGACAGTTGTTACAAATTAAATATTTAAGGAAATTATTGATTACTCTTATTATTATAGTGGCCACTGATAATGCAATACAAACACTTATATATCAGCCATATTAATTATAAAATTATTGAAGAAAAATTAAATATCATTTGTAAAAAAATATATCTGTCAGTTAAATATTGAATTGAGTCACAATAATTATTTTTCTCAGATTTCCTCCTGTGTCCTTTTAGTCTCTTTGATGTAGAAAGTCTCTGGAAAACTCATTTAGTCATAGATGGTTAGTTGTATTAAATACTTATGAAAAATTAGTACCAACCCTTGTCTTCCTTTCATTTAATACAAGGAATTAAAAATAATTTACACAATACTTCCAAGACTCTGTTAAGAGGGTGGAAAATACAGACACATCAATTATTATTGAAGAATTAAGAAACACTCCAGTGACCTACTCAGTCACTCTCAACCACTGTTACTGTAAATAATTTGTATTTACAACCAAACTTATCACAATAATGGTGTAAACAACCAGCAGCAACAATTGGTAGTCTTCCATTTTTGAAACCTCTTTTAAGTGATTGTTGGCAGATTAAGAATAATAAAGATAGCCAAATACAGACAAAATAAGTGATAATATAAATTGTTGGCAGAGGTTCAGATACAAATATCACCATGTCTTATAAGAGTCACCAATAAGCATCCTTTAAGCTCCTTGTCATGGGTTAAAATGTCACAGAAGCTTTAGATCACAGTCATCTTTAAATGTAAAACCTCAAGGAACAGTAAAATAACTTTAACTTCAACCCATGACTTAAAAGTTGAATTTGGTAACTGAAAAAATAAAAGGTGGTGTAATCTGAATGATTTTGATTTTATACTTGCCAAATTTAACTTTAATGAATTACTAACACTTTAATAGCCTTTACTAAGTGGGAGAGGAATTAAAAAACAGTGGTATTGATGTGAAACCTTGAAGAGGTCCCAAGAGAAATCTTTCCAAAGAGTTCATTGTAATTTTTTTAAATATAATATTCAATACATTCCTTTAGAAAAACTGTTTATTACTTGATTGTCCCACACAGAACCTTATTAATATCTCAGGTAATACCAACATTTCAATCTAAATTATCCTTATAAATGTTGCATGGTGCCTTGCAAGAAACTATACATGTAAGAACTGAATTATCTGGTTCCCCCCCCCCCCCCCCACCATAATTTTAAGTACAACACTGCAGACTCATTTAATCCTTTTAATTAAATTAGGATAAAAATTTCAAATCAAGGAAATAAGTGATACTGAAGTTTATTAGAATTAAGTAAAAATAAACTGTTAAGTTTTAGGCAAGTTCTGGAGTTTGAAGTTGACAAAAACTGATAAATATAAAATTCGGTAAAGCCATAATAGTAAAAGACTGTGATAATGCTACGGCAGGGCATCAAACTATTGAAAAAAAAATTCACCTGTAAAAGTTATCAATTAAAAAGGCGTTGTATGAAGAACTATTTTAATTTTATGTTCCTGAAGGTTCATATGTGGAGGTTTCTGACTTGATTTGGCCCACATTTGATTCTTCAATACTTAATTTTGTTGATTATATACAGATATGATGCATAAGCTAGTGATCACGGGGGTCTACCCTCTACCACTGTGGCACAGCGCAACCAGAGGCCGACCGTGCCCTTGTAGAGGAGATCCTCTGTCCAGAAATGGCAACGTGCTCAGGCCCAGGCACCGTCGTCGTGCCACTAAATCAACAAAGGCTCTGAAGACATATCGCGTGCCTGACGCCGCCATATTCACGTCAGAGACTCTGTTAGGGATGATCTCACAACAGTTACTCTGCCGACGCCTTCCTTGGAACGAGCAAGGTTCAATAACAACGACGCGGAGTTCATTGCAATTATATTTATTAAATTGTATCTGCCATTCACTTCACTAGGATTAAACACCTTAAAGGTGGCAGGTAGTTTCGCACACTTGTGGGACTTGACCTTAGATGACGTGACGTGATGGCAGTGGGGCTCCACCTGAAGGATCCTCTGAGGATCCCAACAGAACCGACGATTCGTGACAAATTAGAGAGAGAAAGTTACCAATTAAAAACCTCCAGCGCGAAACTCCGTGAAATACGATCTTGTGGGATCTTCCTCGGTCATCCCACAGCTTGATTCTTCTTTAAAGGCTGCGCGGAACTAAACGGAAACGAGATGGCCGGAACGAAGTTTATTTCGATTCGAGATTTTAGTAGAGAACAGACTTTCCCTTCTAACTCCGCCGCCTTCAAACTTGAGAAAACTGCCGAAACGGATTAGACAAAGTCGTCAGTCAACGATCATAAAGTCGAATTTATAAAATACTATTTGTGGGTACCTGGCGTTGTCATAATCAACCTCAGCGACATCCA
The DNA here is from genome assembly GCA_037074705.1 of Zhengitettix transpicula. Taxonomy (NCBI): domain Eukaryota; kingdom Metazoa; phylum Arthropoda; class Insecta; order Orthoptera; family Tetrigidae; genus Zhengitettix; species Zhengitettix transpicula. The sequence continues at coordinate 108,912,970 of CM073593.1, read as the reverse complement.
TAACCCTGGATTCGACTCCAAACTCGGTTGTTTTTGCGTTGTTTTTATGTAAAGCCCCTTTACCACCACCCCTAATCGTGGAACCCTTGCATACATAAGGAGGTTGAAATTATACACAAACAACATTGGTAGAAACACTATAAAACTAATTATCCCTGAAAAATATTTATTCAGCGGTTATATCGACCGTGTTTGCACGTTTAAAAATTACCACCCCCAGCCCCTGAGGGTTAAATTGCACGTTGAATGTCATAATTAAACTCAGCGACGTCCATAACCCTGGATTTGACTCCAATCTCTGTTTTATTCACGTTATTTTCGTATAACCCCCCTACCCCTTAAGAGTGCTCCTTTTACATTCTGTAAGGGGGTGAAATTATTCACAGGTAACATCCGTAGAAACACTATCAATCTCATTGACCTCTATTCGACTTAAATATCGTTTGTTTTAGCATGTTTGAGGATTTCCACCCCCGCTCCTGGGGAGGGTAGACGTGTCTCACCCCCACAGTGTTTGTTTGCTGGCCACAAGGAACACGTGTACGAAATTTGGTGAAATTTTCACAACGGGTGTATATTTGTATAAGGAACGTACACACACACACACACAAACACACTGTTTTATTTAGGAGAATACTCAGTGGTGATAGAGGAAGTCTGAATTCCCTTCTGACGATGTCAGGAACATCTGCGTCGTTTCTCTTCAAGTGTTCCCAATCAAGTATCGTTTCAACTCGAAACTAAAAATACACGATCCAAACAGGACTGACAGGATCCTTTAAGAAAGCTGGTTGACTACAGTCACTGCGCTGGTAACACAACTCTAGCACCCCTACGGATTGGAGTGGGGTTGAAAGAGGGATGACATTTTTTTAGAAAAAATCCTAAACCTGTCTAAATTTTTAGAGGGTCGAATAAATCGTTTTTCGGGGGCGCTCGGGATTTATTCTGGCGCTATCAATAGGTGAAATGTCAAATTTCAACCCCTAACTGCACATTGCTGGTGGGGGGGAGGAAAACGCACTAAATTTTATTATTTACTAATAGAATGAAATGCTGTTTTTTAATTACAATATTACTTTATTCCTTATACAATCACGGAAAAACGTTAGAAATACCAATAACAATTTAGTCCCGAGTGGAAAGGGGTGGTATTTTTAAAAAATATATAGAAAACGGTCGCTCAGTGTCACTCGGGATGTTGACCTGTCGGGCAGGTAAACTGTGTGTGTGGTACTAGACCAATCGTTTAAAAACTATCCCGCATTACAGCCCTCTAAATTCATTTCCGGGGTTGCCAGATCTCCATCCTTCAAAACCCCTCGACGGGTTACTTGCTACATCTTCATCTTCGGGATAATTTTATCGTCTTCCTTTGAATGTACGTCGACCAATGAATCCAAAAAAAAAAACCCACTAGGACACTTGCGACGTTGCCAGTGTTTCTTCTCATGTCCCACCGGATTGTAAAACGCAGTAGTCGAGAAATGTTGTAACGGATGAATGGCGACACACACACACACACACACACAAGTATGTTCCAGGACCAAAATAAGAAATAAGAAGAAAAGGACATGGCAATGAATCAAACATCCGAGGTCTTGCGAGCGAGTGAACGAAGAAGGAACCCGACAAACCGGAATGAAGGTTTTCTTTAATGAAAGTGAAGTTCACAAAGACACGTTGCCGCGCACTGGAACAACTGGAGTATCGTGGGCGTCAGTTTCAAGGAGCTCTACGGCGATGGTGATGAACCAAGAATCAACTATTAAATCATCCCGGAAAAGATCAATTTAATTCCATGTAAAGTCATTTATGGAGAAGAAAAACTGTAGCGTTTTTCTTTTAATTTAAAAAAATTGGTTATTTTAATACTAAATAAACAAATACACAGAAAATTATGTTTCTTAAATAAATAATTACGTAAATAAAAAAATCCAAAACCTATAAAAATTATTAACCTGAAGAGGTCCTAAAAAAGGAAGAAACTTCGATATACTTAATCTATTTTCTTAATAAACCTAATTTTCTGACGCATGTTCGTTTATTTATCTTCTTCTAATAAATAAAAATGCCCCTATGTCTGTATGTTCCTTAAAAAAATCTAAACACGTGGAAATATTTCGACCATATTTTGTACACGTGGTCCTTTACGACAAGAAACAAACACTGTCGGGGTGAGACACGGGGGTGGACATTTTCGTACATGTTAAAACGGTCGATATTAGCGTTTAATAAATATTTATCATGGTTAATTAGATATATAGTATTTCTCCCGACGTTGTTTGTGTATAATTTCAACCCTTTCCTCATGGTTAAGGACAGCACTCTTTAGGGGTCGGTGTTTGAGGGGTGTTGTATAAAAATAATGCGAAAATAACCGAGATTGGAGGCAAATCCGGGGTTATGGGTGTCTCTCTGTTTAATTATGACACTCAACTTGCCGTTTAATCCCCAGGGACGGGGTGGGGGGGGGGGGTGGAAATTTTCAAAATGCTAAAATGGCCGATATATTTCTCGAAATAAACTTTTTCTGGGTCATTGAGATAGATTGCGTTTCCACAGATATTTCTCTGTATGATTTCAACCCCTTTTCAGCATGGAAGAAGGGCAGCAACCTTTAAGGGTTAGTGCTTGGAGGGACGTTATATAAAAATAACCGTTATTGGAGTCAAATCCGGGGATATGGACGTCACTGAGTTTAATTACGTCAACCCCGGGCGACCCCGGGCACCCAGATTTTAGTATTATTATAAATGTCACATATTATTTCATCATTATTTTTTTTACACGTTTCTCGTCCTGAGAGTTGAGCGTGGAAAAAACAACAGGAAGTGACCGGGGTAAAGATAAATAATGTCGATTTGTTTCTCATCAGTTTTATCCGCACTTACTATTCTAGAAATAAATTGAGTACATTTATTTCCTAGATTTTTTCTTGTATAAATAATTATTTTACTTGAAGAATTCTACCAAAATTACAATAAAAGGAAATCCTGAGGAGGTTGTGAAGGGTCCGTAGTGCGTTTCAAATGCGAGGGGTCGGACTTGCCTGTTAGCGTATGAGTGCAACAATCGTGGCTGTGTGTGTGTGTGTGTGTATTTATATCTACGGCAACCTTGAGCGGCTTGTAGACCGCTGAAGCCGTCTGCGCTGCGGAGAGTTTGTTTAATTCTCTGTTATTACGTCCAAGGAAGCAGCCGGATGATTCTGGGTGCGTCTTAAGCACCGCTGATGCCTGTTATTAAAGGGAGCCAACTAATTAGGCCAGCTCTTCGCATCCATGAGCCTCGACGGTCCCCCGTCGCCATGTTGAGATCTGAACTGTTGTTGTTGTTGTTGCAGAGATCGGGCAGGAGACGAGTCCTCCGGAGCTGCCCGTCGTGGGCGACCCGTTCCAGGACATCGCCCTGGACCTCGTCTTCCCCAAACTCAAGCCGATTTTCCTCCTCAACGGGAAGAAACTGCAACTGCTGGAGCCGCTCGACAGGGACAAGGACAACTTGTCGCACATCGTCTTCCAGGTAAAGAAACAATTACCACTTACCTTCACTACAGTAGTTCCATGCCGGTTACTAAGGCCGCACACGCAATCAGAGTGTTGGAAGGTTGCCGCCCGTGAGACTGGTCAAGCGGCTCTCGAAACGGCGCCGGTCATCAGCTGCTCAGGAAATCAACCTACGAAGAAAAAAAGATGTCACTAGAAACCATATCATAATTTACAATCACATTTAATTTAGGGAATATTTTAATCCAGAATCCCCTTAATTTCACATAATTCTTCCAGAAAATTCTAACAACATTTTTTTTTGCAGTACAAAATTAATTTATCCGAATGATTCTGCCTTAAAACAAAATTATCCTGAAGATTTGTATTGGCACAACGTTGCAAATCTCCCAACATCCAGCCTTAAAGGATCAACCCTTCAAAGTCATTGAATGATTTACAATCGTCCACCACTGATAATTCAGAATCATTTATTATAAAAGAAACGGCCAAGAATATAGAAAAAAATTAGCATAATATATTTCCTGTAATGACAGTAACGCTTGTTACAGGGGACAAACTAAACCGGACATTAAAAATTCGTCAGTGAGGAACAGATTTCCAAATATGTAAATGAACCTTCAGTTGTCACTAAAGTCACGGACACTCAAATAACCACAGCTGAGATTGGAATAATGTCACTTTTGGGGGAGGGGGGGGGGGGTGGACAGGCTATGTATAGGGTAATCCACGTTGGGCAACTCCCCTCTTATAGCATAGGAAAGGGATTTGAAAGGGGGGATGCGGAAGGGTAGAGGAAGGTAGCCAAGTGTTAACTAGGGGCCCCCGGGCTATATTTTAAGGATCCTACCCGGCATTCGCCTAAAGAAATGCAGGGAAAACCCTAGAAAAACCTGCATCAGATAGGTCGGGCATTGGGTACTTGTCCCACGACCTTACTATAGCGGGAGAGGAGTTTGCTGTGGGGACGCAGCATTCCCTTCTCCGTGCCTCGACCAGTTTAGGAGGCAGCTGGCCGACTGTTCCAATGGGAATAGCGGACAACTCTTACCATATGTCCAAGGTCTATGACCCCGGAACCTTAGTTCAAAAACGGAGAGGAAAAGGCATCCCCAAAGGTAGCCCCTTCGTATCTCTCCTAAAAGGTTCTGCCTGTGAGAGAACATCCCTCGCATGTATTGCCTGCGAGAGAATAGCCCTCGCAGAAAATCGTTTCATGCTGAATAATGTCACAATATATGTCACATATTAGACTGAGGTTAATCCAAGGAAGCCAGCGAAAGGATTCTCTCGCAGGTGAACCTTCCCAGAGAGCTCTGGCGAGGGCTGCCTTTGGGGATGCCGTCACATCTCTGTGGTTTATATAAACTAAGGTTCCCACATGCCGAGGCACCTCGGTCTGTTCTGAGAGGTGAATGTTCCGGGGTCACAGACCTTGGGCATACGGTAAGAGTTGTCCGCTATTCCTATTGGAATAGTCTGCCAGCTGCCTCCTAAACTGGTGAAAGGCATAGCGAGGGGTAAAGCAAACCCCTCTCCCACCATCGGAAGGGCGTGGGACAAGTACCCAATGCCCGACCTACCTGATACAGGTTTTTCTAGGGTTTGTCCTGCATTACTTTTAGGTGAATGTTGGGTAGGATCCTCAAACCATAGCCCTCGGGGGCCCCTAGTTAACCCTTGGCTACCTTCCTCTAGCCCTCCGCATCCCCCCTTTCAAATCCCTTTCCAATGCTATAACTGGGGAGTTGCCACCATGTTGATTACCCTATACATAGCCTGGCTAAGTGAGGTTAATGTCTGATACGTCACGCATTAAACGCAACGTGTATATAGTTGTTTCAGTCACTTTTGTAGCGGCCCGACCTGACTGATCAGGTCCCACACACAAACCCGGATTGCGGGAGAAACGTACTTTTCGTTTGAAATAAAACAACAATGAACAAGTAATTGTTCTCTACAATGAACCCTTCTTGGTCCAATTACATATTATTATTTTTCAAAATGTCAGTCACAACAGTGCGAATGATAGGAATATTATTTCACCCCCCCCCCCACCCCCACCTCCATTTAGAAGCAAGGTTATGATTGCCTGACAACAACGCGATGTCTGTCACGAGGTTTGTGGCCCCTCTCGTTCGTCCAATGTAACAAGCCTTACAGTGTTTACATGAGGGGGGGTAGTCTGTAAGTAAACGTTACGTTTATCACGCAACTTGAGTCTAATTTATAATCAAAATATTATATAAATTTATATAAAAATATTCTCTTTAAATTTTCATAACGTTTCACATATTTTACTGTCCTAATTGTTTATAGAACCCTTGCAGACTTATTCTTTTACAACTGGCGATAGTGAACGTGATTTTATGAGGATTATAAGAATTAATCAATTCCATTAATTTAAAATGGTGGTTCTGTAAATGAAATTATCAGCTTTCAATTCAGTAAATCCTCAAATTTCAAAGGTTCTCTGGTGCGGGGTTGACCATAGATTATTTAGATCGACCTCAAGTGGAAGAAATGATCAGCCTAGAGAAAATGTCTACGTCACTAAGACGGTTACAAGAAGCTCTGATATTCGCCCCGTGGGGGGGTGTCAAGTGTAGGAGCTGCAGCAGCAGGTAAGGTTATGTTGGGCATTGTCTGGCGGCAGACAAGAGATCACATTTCTCCGTTGCGCAACGGTGCCTGTGTTGCATGCAGCTTTGCCCCACATTCAGACCCGGCTGCTCTTACACGTCACTTTGCCCCAATTTTTCAGAGCTCGGTTCTCACACACGCACACACACACACACACGCCCGTGTGTTTCCTCAAGCTGAACCATGGCGGTTGGGAAACCTTCAACTACAGAACTCAAGTGTTTGCGTAGAAAATATTACAATATATATCTCAAGAAAATAAATTTACTCAAATTATTTCTAGAATAGTAAGTGTGGATAATAAACAAATTGACATTATTTATCTTAACCCCGGTCACATCCTGTTGTTGTTTTCCCCACGCTCAACTCTCAGGACGAGAAGCGCGTAAAAAAAATAATGATGAAAAAATATCTGACATTTATAATAATACTAAAATCTGGGTGCCCGGGGTTGACATAATTAAACTCAGCGACTTCCATATCCCCGGAGTTGACTCCAATATCGGTAATTTTTATATAACGTCCCTCCACGTACCCACCCTTAAAGGTTGCTGCCCTTCTTCCATGCTGAAAAGGGGTCGAAATCTTACACAGAAATATCTGGGGAAACGCAATCTATCTCAATGACCCAGAAAAAGTTTATTTCGAGAAATATATCGGCCGTTTTAGCATTTGAAAATTTCCACCCCCCCGTCCCTGGGGGATTAAACGGCAAGTTGAGTGTCATAATTAAACACAGAGACACCCATAACCCCGGATTTTGAATCCAATCTCGGTTGTTTTTGCATTATGTTTATATAACACCCCTCAAACACCGACCCCTAAAGAGTGCTGTCCTTAACCATGAGGAAAGTGGTTGAAATTATACACAACAACATCGGTAGAAATACTATAAATCTAATTAACCATGACAAATATTTATTCATCGCTGATATCGACCGTTTTTAAATGTATAAAAATGTCCACCCCCGTGTCTCACCCCGACAGTGGTTGTTTCTTGTCGTAAAGGACCACGTGTACAAAATATGGTCGAAATAGTTCCACGTGTTTAGATTTTTATAAGGAACATACAGACACAGGGGCATTTTTATTTATTTGAAGAACATAAATAAACGAACATGCGTCAGAAAATTAAGTTTATTAAGAATATATATATATATATATATATATATATATATATATATATATTACAAGAACCTAGACGTAATACAAGATCTGTAACAAATCACAATTGGAAAACTTGACGGTTCTATTTATGCAGTAGGACCCAGGTGAAGGTCAAGACGCAGCACCAACACTCACTACTGTTCTCCCCCGTGCAGTCAACCACGAGGAAGGTTCATTGGTCACTACGCTTCGGAGAAATATCGAAACTATAAGGCCATAGAACCATTTGAGAACCTTGTGATGCAGCTCCATGCAAAATACAAGGTGGTTTTCAAAATAAGATTAAGGAATAAAAGTCATGACAAAGTGCAGAAAATAGGAATTTATCACTCTTGAACGATGCATGAAAAAGAAATACATTTTTAACGTGTCTGCGACACAAAATGGTGGTTGACGCGTCTGTTGGTTGCGTGCACGACTCAGCGGATTCACTGAAATAGTTGGGAGTACGGTCTAATTACAGTTAATTACACAGTCTAATAATTTTTTTTATATAAAATTAAGGAATATAATCCTGAGGAACGACAGACGAGGATCTTTCCTAATCGGTCATGGGGATTTATCGCTCTTGTACGTCAAAAGGAATAGAAAGAAATAATTTGAGTGTGCCTGTGACGTAAAATCGTTGTTGATAGTCTGTTGGCTGCGTGCGCGATTCAGTGAATTTATTTAATTCACTCTTATAACTGTCAACTGAACCTCAATTACACTGTCTAGGATTTTTAAAAAAATAAAAAATGCAATTTAATACTAAGGAAGGACGAGACAAGGGGCTTTCCTCATCAACAATGGGGATTTACCCGCTCATGTACGTCGCAATGAATAAAACAAATAATTGGAGTGCGTCTGCGACGCAAAATGGTGGATGAAATGTCTGTTAGCTGCGTGCGCGATTGAGCGGATTTATTGAATTTATCGCAGAACTGTTTGATGAAGCTCAATTACAACAGACTAGGTATTAAAAATACAATTAAGGCACAGGATCCTTAGGAATGTCACCAGAAAGTTCCATGAGTGTCTTTCTTCGTCAACGGTTGCTCTGGAACGATCATTTCGAAGGAAACGACCAGTTTAAAGTGGTTAAGACAATTTATTTTTCATATCCAATATTTAGTGACGTGGTTGATGTAACCAGGTCCACACCTGAAATGCTACTGAGGCCATTTAATGCAAGACCGGCTTTTCCCGGCCTCGTGCACTTCTCTTGTTCGTCCATCGAAGAACGCGCCTTGACGACGACCGACCGTAACTCCACCATCACAAATGGTAAAAAAAAAAGAAAAACCGCCCAGTCGCCTAGAAGAAACCACAATGGCTACCCCGTGGTCGCTCGCTCAGCTCCCTTTTAAGGTATCAAACCATGACTCGATGCAAATGTGCAAAGACCTGGCAGCCTGCGTTGGTGATTTGTGCCACTGGACCACGTCCTTCGTCCTCCGACAACACACGACGAGTGGACAACAAACAAATCACCACCCAGAGGCGCGACCTTCCATCAAAACTATCGCTTTTAACTTGTCAGCGCCGTTTCAATGTAAATTGGCTCCGCCAGTTGATGGACTACGGAGACTGTCACGGCCCAAACATGGAGTTGACACGGCTGCTTGAACCGTCTACGCAATATATATTCACTTACCATCTTCATAGGAGATGGACAGAGAGAGAGAGAGAGAGAGAGAAAGAGAAAGAGAGAGAGAGAGAGAGAAATAGAGAGAGAGAGAGAAAAAGAGAGGGAGAGGGGGAGAGAGTGAGAGTTTCCCTCTTGCAGGGTGTGTCCAGAGGACGAAGAAAGCCTTCAGCAAGGCTCTAAAAGGAAGAGACCATCGAGAATGCAAGATGTATCCGACAAAAACCCGCCCCGACACGTTAAATAAACGCCTTGATTAATTGTCGAGTTGTGTAAGTAAAAGTCGGTACATTAATTACTGGCTTTATGCCCAGTTACTTGCCTTTTTTTTAATTCTTTTTAAGCCTATCCGTTTCTCTTCTAATGGCCTCGCGACTTATAAATGAGAAATAAAACGACGGCGGGGGGAAAAAAATTATTCAATGTTAAATTAATGTTTCCTGGCTCCCGATCCTGGGTTCAACCCCCCCCCCTTACCCTTCCTGCGCTCTGGGACGATCTCTCTGTGGACTCATAACGACTAGACTGTTCTAGTCGTCTGTAAGCCTGGAAAACCTCCTTAGACTTCAGAAGAAACGGTCTTTCCATATTATTACTATAAACCCCAAAAAATATATATTGTAACATACACCATGAAGTTATTAAAAAAATTAATTTTCCCACGTTTCAGAGCCAATTAACGTAATATTCAAACCGAAGCTATTTAATTAAATACTACATATAACTTTCAAGAACAATTAAATGCAACTATAAAATATTTAAATAAATTTATTTTTTCCAATTTATGATTTAATTAAATATTTTGTAAGTTCCTTTTTTTGTTTACTTTTGTGTAATTAGTCTGTATATTAATCATTTGTAAATACTTCCGCTTTACGATAATACCTGAAGATGACACGAACACGTGTCGAAACTTCGTGGCGCTAAATAAAAATAAAGTGTCTCAGTAAAAAAAAGGTCATTAACTGATTTATTATTTAATTAAATAATTACTTTGAAAAATTTAAAACTCATTAATTAAATTTTAAAGATATCAAAATTTTAATAGCAATTCTTAACACTTGCTAAAAAGGTTTGAAACGTTGAAACTGAAATTTAATTAATATAATATTTAAATAATGTATTTAAAACAGAGAAATGAATTTTAAGATATAAACAATGATGCCACGGCTACTAAAAATTATTTTTCTTCTCTCAGGGAATTTTTATTGGGCCTCACGAAAAGTTTAAAATCAAAATTTACAGAAGAATTGTTTCAGTTGAAAATTTTCAAAAATGTTACACTTTAAAATATTTCCCCCACCCCCAAAAAAAATACAAACACTAAATGAAATGAAAAATGAAATAGTACAACTGATAATGTCCTAGATTGAGGTCGAACGTGGTGTTTTTAAAACTATTTCATCCAAATTTTGGCTCCGTTCATATATTTATAATTATATTGATGCCAAATGTGATGCATAAACAGATGAGGACTTTTTTTATTTATATTATGACGACGTTTCGATACATTTTTGTTGCTTATTTAGGGTATTTTCCGACAGAGGGGATATTTATAGTGTAATTGTACAAAATAAACAAAGATTCATCGTCTGCGAGGGTTGTTCTCTCGCAGGCAGAACCTTGTAGGAGAGACACGAAGGGGCTACCTTTGGGGATGCCTTCTCCTCTCTCCGTTTTTGAACTAAGGTTCCCACAAGCCGAGGCCTGTTCTGAGAGGTGCATGCTCCGGGGTCACAGACCTTGGGCATACGGCAAGAGTTGTCCGCTATTCCCATTGGAACAGTCGGCCAGCTGCCTCCTAAACTGGTCGAGGTACGGAGAAGGGAATGCTGCGTCCCCACAGCAAGCTCCTATCCCGCCATCCAGGGAAGGGCGTGGGATAAGTACCCAATGCCCGACCTACTCCTGATGCAGGTTTTTTCTAGGGTTTTCCCTGTATCCCTTTTAGGCGAATACCGGGTAGGATCCTTAAACCATAGCCCGGGGGCCCCTAGTTAACCCTTGGCTACCTTAATCTACCCTTCCGCATCCCCTCTTTCAAATCCCTTGCTATGCTATTAAAGGGGAGTTGCCATAATGTGGATTACCCTCATGCAGCCTGGCTACACTCCCCCCCCCCCCAAAAAAAAAGTAAATAAAGACAAGCTGAAGGACACAAAAAAGGAAATAACAAATACCTTACTAAATTAATGCAATAAACTTGCACAACTGTAGGAAATTGCCTGAAGAAGGTACCAAAAAATAGGTATCGAAACGTCGTCATGATGTAAATAAAAAAAACAAGTGTCTGTACGAGATCGTCAACTGTTTTATTAATTCAAAACAGTCACTAAATTATTATTTTTTTTATTAATAAACCAATAAATGACAGTGTATCTGGTCTTGGCTGATTGTATTAATTGTACTGGCCTTTATTTCCCGTCTGTCATCAAAGTCAGATAATTAGTAAACGAAGAGACATATGAAGAACATGTGTGGGTAAACGTTGCTGGTGGATGACCCTAGAAGGGGGAAGGAAGAGTTCACGAGGTGCGGCTTCCACAGGCGTGGCAGCAGCCTCGCAATTCTCTTTCGCAAGCCATTTTACGATCTCCGTCTCAGTCGCGTTAAACTTGTCAGACTGACACGACTACGCGCAATTCATAATGTAAAGATCTTCAACTGGGCAAAGGACGCGGTGAAGCCTCTTTATTAGTGGTCTCGGGTTCCAGGTGAACCCTAAGGCGCGGTGTTGATGTTTCTTTTAGAAAAATAAAATAAAACAGAAGTTGATTAAGGCAAAGCTCCTGTGGTTTAAATATCTAAGAAGATAAAGAAAGACATGATGTGGTTTGATACATTTAAAAGTAAAAAATTTATATTTCAGATACAAGGAAAAAAATCAGGAAAAATTAATCAGTTTTAAGTAAATGTATGATTTTCTTCAATCTCTGAAAGGTGTTGTCTTTGTCCTGACGCTCTTCTTCTGTCTGTTCCGCAGCTGACGTGCACCGTGAGGGCCACTGGCAAGAAGAGGACCATCCCCGTCATCGTCAGGGTCTCCGACATCAACGACAACGCGCCGCAGTTCGTCAACGCGCCGTACGAGATCAGCGTCTCAGAGGTAAACAACATCACCTAACCCTTAATAACCCGCAATGGATTGGTTTAACCATTACAATCACATGCAGAGTCCTTTATCAATCGTGACGTGATCCTTGGCATTTTCAACACAATTTTGAAATTCGTCTGACAGCCGACAGACAGTCGTGTCAACATTGTGCGTCGCAGACACGTCCAATAGCGGATACGGAGCATCAAGCTTCACGAAAAATACCCCCGGGGGGCCATATTGCAAAGAATCTAATAAAACACTATAAAAACTGTATATTGCTGTGAAAGTGTTTCCCCCCCCCCCCCCCGGGTTATCACACGACAATAATTTGCCACCAATGCCTGGACACATATTCCAAAAAAATAATTGAAACAGACTCTGGTTAATGAGAATATTTAGACTGTGATATTGGAGTGTACAAATATTATCTCTGATCATGTCATCAGCGTTTTTTATTTTTTACAAAAGTCGAATCCTTTAAACAAAATCGATTTAAATTTATGTCATAAATAATTCGCTGCCTGTCAAGTTCTCTGGAAGTGTTTATCTCTCTGGTGTTTGGTTTACGCAATGAGAGACTCAATATTTGATGATTATAGTCCTGAAGGATATTGGGATATTAGCTGCGTCCCCACAGCAAACTCCTCTCCCGCCATCGGAAGGGCGTGGGACAAGTACCGAATGCCCGACCTACCTGATGCAGGTTTTTCCAGGGTTTTCCCTGCATAACACTTTCAGGCGAATTGCCAGGTAGGATCCTTAAACCATAGCCCGGGGGTCCCTAGTTAACCCTTGGCTACCTTCCTCTACCCTTCCGCATTCCCCCCTTTCAAATCCCTTCCTATGCTATTAAAGGGGAGTTGCCACCACATGTGGATTACCCTCATGCAGCCTCTTACCCTAAAAAATTTTTTTAATTAATCCAGACTGTAGTTGAATGTATTAATTATGTATCTAACATGAGTATGTTAAAATTAATTCCTAGAGAAAAGTGGCCAGCAAGGGTTAGTTTCCCCTGGACCTAAGGGAGGGGGTAAGAACCGTAGACAGCTTAATGGACGTGATACTCTGTTGCAAGTTCTTAGAAATGGCTAAGAGACTTGCGTCCGCCCGATAAAACCCCTCGCCTGGAGTCTTTTAACGTGCCCTGGAGTCGTGACCGACGGAGAGTGATGAGCTCGCCATTAATCAGGCACGTCGGCCCCCGGGAGTCAGCTGATGGATGGATACCCCGCCACACGACGAGGCCACTCCCGGCTCCGTGGAGCAGAGTTTCTTTTAAAAATAATCGTCGATAAAATACCTGTGTTGTATAATAACGATCCCGAGGCGGATAAATTAAGGCCAGTGTGTCGAGAATCTCCAGCGGAGCGTGAACATGGCGACGACTGGTGCAACTACGCCTCGGAATGCCCGAGAAAGTCCCAACGTGGACGCGATTGGTTCGTCCAGGTTGACAGGTCCAGGGAACGCGGAAATGGACCAAAGAGAGAAAAAAGATATATATCAGTGCGATTAAAATTAGGCGGATCTTCCCTGACTGGAGTTTCTTCCAGCCAGCGCCACGTAGACGCTGGCCACTGGCGTGTCCTTTGTTCTTGTCCGTATGATATTGGGAAATCTGTTCCAGTGATTTATTTTTGAGGGTAAATGCCAATAGTTTAACATTTCTTCTATGATATGACGCAGTGTATTTACTCTGTACAGCGGCCATTTGTAGTTCATCTCTGTGATGTATCCATCCTTTCCCAACCTTTATTCCTGGGATCTTATCAACACATGTTGTCAGAGATTCGTGGGTGGAGATAAATAAATCTCCCGTTTCCTCAGCAGGTGTTAATGACCCCGCGATGTCCTGGTCAGAGACTCGCTGAGGATTTTTCAACTCCTCCAACTGCTAATTTAACGTCCATGATTCCTGTTGCGTGCCTCAGTACGTTCCTCCCCCCCCCCCCCCCTGGAGAAACAGTTGGTACTTCCGGCAATTTACAAGTGGCCGTGCATCTGGTGTTACACCACACAGAGCGCCATCGCCACGCTAATTGCATCCATATCCTTGCTTGTTGCTGCTGCTGCGGCCGTAGTCGTCTTGTTCCTACAAACAACCTGGAGGGCCTCATCCAGTGTTAACGTGGCATGGACCTTTTTTTACCCTCCCCGGAGAAAAGGGTACGTGTGTGTGTGTGTGTGTGACCTTGATTTACAGCAGCAATCAGAACGCGCCCTAATGAAAATCGGGGGGGGGGGGACAATGCAGCGTTGCGGAAAAATCGCAGTGTTCTCAGTCACTTGTCCACGGAATACGTCGCGCATCACAAGTGTCTTACCATTTCAGGAGACGGAAAAACATCAAACGAAGAAGTAGTTAAGGACGCCCTTCGTCATGAGAAGTTTAAAAAGAAAAGCTTCGGAGTCGGCTCCTGTACTCGACCACTACGTCATGTCGCAGGTTCTATCAACCAACGTGCAGGAACAAACAACACGAAACCTTTTTTTCTTGAATCAATAATATTTTTTTTAGAAATTCTCGTTGGTACTTCTACATCAAACAAAGGAGTAATAAACACCCCACAAATATGTATAAAGAGTTCTCGGGTTTCTGGTCGGGTAACGTTTCCACGGCTGACACCGCCATCTTCCTCAGGTGAACTGTTGTGTCGAGATTCAGGAAGTGTGTCAAACCAATCAGGAGTTTGCAGGTCTGGTCCGTAAGTAATAGTGAATATCGACACAACAGTTCACCTGAGGAAGATGGCGGTGGTCAGCCATGGAAACGTTTCCCGACCGGAAACCCGAGAACTCTTTATACAGAATATACGTCGGGAAAACTTACGCTCTTTTATTACCCCACAAATACATCGGGAAAGTAATATTAAAATAATATTATGTAAAGGGGCAGAATAATTTTTTTTAACCCTTGAAATAAACAGGAAAACTTCCTCAGGCGACAATTTTACTATTTTTTTATTTTCCAAAATCATCACAGGGGATAATTTTAGAATCTCACCCTTCATTTCCTGAATTTTCTCTTTTTATTATTATTTAAGAAAAACCCTTAATTACAGCTCCTGAAGAAAAATGGCGGTTTTTTCCGGAGATAGATGCAGTTAATTACAGTGAATATAAATATTATAAATTATACAAGAATAAACACAGCCGAATTTATCATAAATATTTTTTTTATTTATAAAACAAACAAATTGACACGACGTAACGTTCCCATTTTTTTTTCTGACAAGTTTGGACTAAATCTACGTCTTGAAATGAGGAATATTTAACTGAAATATCACTAAAAAAAATTGATATCTCAATTGAAATTATATTCAGACTTGTAAAAAAAAATTTTATTTGCACCTGAAGATGTTCCAAAAAAATAAAAGGGAACGACTCGTCGCGGCTTATTTTGTAATTCAGAGAAGACAAATAAAACTATAATTATTTTAAATAAATAAATCCGGGAAATGTTTCAGTTTAATGAATTGTAACGATTAATATTTATCAAGGATCAACCGTGGGAAAAAAACAGGACATTGTGTATAAGTGCAAGGGTAGTTTTGTTCTGCTGTTTATAAGAGACTAATTATAATATTTGTGTGGCCAATCAAATAAAACCGTTTAATAAACTCTCTGTTATTAGTCGAAATCTGCATTTTCTTCTCTGTAATTAGAAAAGCGGTGAAATGTCCTGCGCATTTCCCTCCCACGAGATTTATGATTATTTGCGTAAGTCGACGACGTGAGACGTGCAATTTGTCCACCATTTTTTTTTATTTCTTAATAAAATTCTTTCCCTTTTCTTTTTGCGCAAGGTTGTAATTACGTTAATCCAGCTTAATTACAACGTTGCAACGCACGTAGCAAATCGATTGTGTGTGTAAGACGTGTAATTTGTTAGAGCGACGAATCCTCAACGAGTTTAAGGATGGAAAAATGGAATTTAATTATGAGCTCTGCGGAATTCTCATGGAGAAAAAAGTAAATAAAATGAATTGATCTTAAACACGTCCAGGGAAATCTACCAGTTTTTTTTGTACAGATGTTACCCCTTACGATACGAAAAGAAACACACTGGATCTGTAAAACTCATCCCCAGGGTCAAAACCTCCGGGGGGGGGGGGTGGACGTTGTAAATTACAGGGAGTCTTTAAGAATCTCTTAAGGTAGCAGGAGACTATTTTACGGTAGCTGTGAATAATTATCACGTTGCTACGGTAACTCTCTTAGGCTCAAAAGGGAATGTCTCTGCCTCTCTTCATCTCGTGACCACGGGGAGTATTCTTAAGGAACCGCGACTATTCTAGCACTCACTTAAGGCATTGGGATTATTTCTGCGTCTCTTAAGGCGGCGGGAGTATTTTTTACTCTATAAGGGTACGGGGACTCGTTTTGACTCTCTTAAGGTAATGGAAATATTTTAGTCCTTCTTCTTAAAGTACCGTAAGAATTTTTTCATTTTGATCACCTCACACCGGAAGTGTTTCTAACTGCTCTTAAGGAACCTTAAGGAAATTTTCACTCTCTGAAGCTCCTGGTATTAGGAGTATTTTTGATCCTATTAAGGCATGTAGAAATATTTAAATTATTTTAAGACACCGGGAGTATTTTTTTTAACTCTCAAGGTACATGACTCGGATCTCTTGAGGTACGGGAAAGAATTTTCATCTCTCTTAAGCCACCGGACAAGTATTTCTGACACTTTTAAGGTACATGAATATTTTTTTTCTCTTCGATTAGGGACACTGGGAGTTTTTTTTTAGGCTAAGAGGCTACATGAGGGTAATCCACATGGTGGCAATTCCCCTTTAATAGCATAGGAGGGTTTTGAAAGGGAGGATGTGGAAGGGTAGAGGAAGGTAGCCAAGGGCTAACTAGGGACCCCCGGGCTATAATTTAAGGATCCTACCCGGCATTCGCCTAAAAGTGATGCAGGACAAACCCTAGAAAAAGTTGCATCAGGTAGGTCGGGCTTTGGGTACTTGTCCCACGCCGTTCCCTGGATGGCGGGAGAGGGGTTAGCTGTGGGGACGCAGCTTTCCCTTCTCCGTGCCTCGACGAGTTTAGGAGGCAGCTGACCGACTGTTCCAATGGGAATAGCGGACAACTCTTACCGTATGCCCAAGGTCTGTGACCCCGGAACATTCACCTCTCAAAACAGGCCTCGGCATGTGGGAACCTTAGTTCATAAACGGAGAGAAGAAAAGGCATCCCCAAAGATAGCTCCCTTCCGTCTAACCTACAAGGTTCTGCCTGCGAGAGAATAGCTCTCGCAGACAGCTTCCCTCGAGCACAGGGAGTATAAATAACTCTCTTAAGGCAAATATTGAGTACTTTTCACTGCTCTAGGGTACCTATAATAAATTTCTAAGTCTCTTAATGGACCGAGTGAAATATTTTTGAGGCTCTCAACAACGCACCGGGAGTATTTTTAACACTCTTAAGCTACTAGGAGCATCGGCACTTCTTCACTAATAGATTAATGGAGGATTAAATAGTTCTTTTACTGGATAATATAAATACCGTGGCCGTTGCAACGCGAATGACCCGCCTACAGAGAGAAATTAATCGGTTGAAACGAAATAATAATTGGCTAAATGCATGTGTGTCGAGTTGAGGTTGAGGACGACGGAAGCAGCGCGGGGGGTGAAGCCACCAGGGTAGTTCTCCCACGTCTGGAAGCCGATCGCTTTCTAAACCTTCCCACGCGCCTTCCGTCTCGGACACGATGCAACCCGCCTCATCTTTATTGCCCCGTGAGGCGGAGACGCCCAGCAACACACACACACACACACACACACCATTACATAAATACTGCAGACTGAGGTTATCTTTTATTCCAATACTGCGGAAGGCTAAAGGCAATGCGGTGTTGCATGATTTAACCCCGCCCGAACCTCTCCAAATAGTAAATCTCGTGAAAGAAAGTCAGGTGAAAGCGGATACAACATATGCAAATAAAAGAATTTAACGACCCCTTTACAATATTTTATTCATCGACGTTCAACCACGATTTTTGTACATCCATCAAGTGGTATCGATAAAGTTGTTACGTCACTACGGTAACAATTGTGTCAAATCACAGTAATGTACCAAATCTATAGCAATTTAATAATAAGAAAAAATACAGTCTAATAGTAAAAAAAAATTAAAGACGTTTCGTCCCCTGATTCTATGAGAATTGATCGTGTATATAATTGTTTCAAATTAATATTATAATTGTTTAATGATCAAGGTTACCAATTAGAAAGTAAATATGAACCGAATTTCTTTTTCAAATTAAAATTCACAGATCAAAGAGCGAAGATTTTCTCCACGTGTATTTTTCTGGATAAACAGTTCTTGGAGTTTCCACCCGGGTTAAACGTTTCGATTTAACCTAGAAAACCTAAATTTTACATGTTTATACTAAAAAATATATTTTTAAGTCAGCATAGGGTCATAAAAAAATTAATTTCTAAAAGAATGTTACATAGGGCAAACTAAACGTGCTCACGAATCTAGATAGAAAAGGACATAATGAGGAAAGTACAAAAAGGGGTACTGAAAACTCACGGTTAAAGTGTGTAATTTAAAATAATATATATATTATCTCAAGATTACGGTGAGCTGAGAGCATCTGAGTCTGCTCTCAATTTTTTAACTAAGGTTCCCACAAGCCGAGGCCTCTTTTGAGAGGTGCATGTTCCGGGGTCACAGACCTTGGGCATACGGTAAGAGTTGTTGTCTGTTTCCATTGGAACAATCGGCCAGCTGCCTCCTAAACTTGTCGAGGTATGGAGAATGGAATGCTGCGTCCCCACACCAAACCCCTCTCCCGCTATCCAGGGAAGGACGTGGGACAAGTATCCAATGCCCGGCCTACCTGATGCAGGTTTTTCTACGGTTTTCCCTGCATTACTTTTAGACGAATGCCGGTTAGGATCCTTTAACTATAGCCTGGGGGCCGTAGTTAACCTTCCCCTACCCTTCCATCACCCCTTTCAAATCCCTTCCTATGCTATTAAAGGGGAGTTGCCACCATGTGGATTAGCCTCGTGTAGCTCGTTGCCCTAAAAAAACGAAAAAACGGTAAGCTGAAGTAAGCGTCAGGCCGAGGCCACGTATTTAGTTATTTTATTCCTAAGTATGAGGAGAAATGTCGGCTCAACGTGTATCTGCGAGTCCCATAGTCGTACCTTTAAAATCGATAGTGAACGTTGATCATCGTGTGGAAACAACTGACGTGCGCGGGGGCTGTAACCGTGATGGAGGGTGGGAGAGGGGGGGGGGGGCGGGGGGAGTTGGGCAGGTTCCGACGGACGGGCCGTGATAGAGAAATCCAGTCCGCCCACGAGGCGCGCGTGACGTCACAGACACCTGCTGCGAGGCCGACCCGACCTCCACACACCTCGGTAACTTCTCAGACAATTTATAGTTCGACGACGACTTGTATATAAATATATATATTAGCATAGAGGAAAATATATGTTAGGATGTGAATCATGGACAATGGGGAAGCCATTTGAGACGTCGAAAGGGAGAAAGATGTAGAGGATAATAAGACGAGAGGAAGTAGAATTACAACTACAGCTTTGGAACGATCACTGGAAGGAGTGACTGAAGAAATTAAGATTATTAAGGGGGTTACATAAAATAAAAGAATAAATTGTGGCCAATTTTTGTTTATTTCAACATTTAAAAATTGATGGCCAAGGACTGAGATAATACAACGTTTCCTTCACAATAGCAATCAGAACAGGGATCGACACTCTTTGACTCTTTCTACCTCTTCCTACTTTCATACATTTTAATATACAAGACAAGTTTCCAAAATGGCGTGTATTTTCGGCCATTATCAACGGATTCTTTTGAAACCAGATCATGCGTGGGAAAGAGAATTAAATTCTCTAAAACCGTTATTCCATGACTAATTAGTTTCCTGGCGGCCATTTTGTAGATATCAGCACTTGAAATACGACAAACTGCAGTCTCTTAGAAAATGACGTCAAAATGTCGTGACTTTGTCGCAGGATTTCTGCCACTTCCTTGGATTTAATTCCGTCCTCGAGTCCACCATCACATGCAGAATTTCATCCTCTACAATTCATCACTGAACATTATTTTCAATAAAATGCTTCATTCTTCTGCTATTAGTGAAAAAACTGCAAAGGAAGTGCAAAATATCTTGTGGTTTTGAGGACCAGAGAAACTTTTCCACGTGGGTTTTCGAGTTGGAAACCTTGAGGGTTTTTTCCGGCAATGGCCACGACGTGGGGATGGAGGATTCTCGTGCCTGCAAGATGATTGGCCCACCTTGAGTCCTGTGTGGACGCAGCTGAGGATGTTTGACAGACCCTGGCCTCCCAATGTTTGAGGTCTCGTAAGTGTGACTCAGACACAAAGCACGACCGTAGGAAACGCAGAGTCGGCGCCTTCTTAACACGGCCGAGAGAAAACTCGTAACCGTAATCCAATTAAGTTTTCTCGCCTCGAAAAGGCCAAGATGAAGACTTTTGCTTCGGCGGGTCGTAAAATGAAAAGGAACACGCGAGCAAACACGTTCTCCATTGTGGATGCCGGGTTTACGACGACGACGACCGACTCTCGCGTCCGTTTGCTTTACTTATTCGCGGGGGCGTGGAGGGTCTCTGTTCCTCGTCTCTACCAACACCTACGGCCAGGGGTGGAGGGTCTCTGTTCCTCGTCTCTACCAACACCTACGGCCGGGGGTGGAGGGTCTCTGTTCCTCGTCTCTACCAACACCTACGGCCAGGGGTGGCTCTTCAACGTAACACACGAACCTCAGGTCTGACTGGCTATTTAGGAAAACTGGGAGGAGCTTTAAACAATACACATATTAATTACCACACTGAATATGTCCCCTGTATTTATTCAGATTTATTTATTAAAATATATTAAAGGGTATATTTTTACGTCGTTTGCAGTTTATGACCCAATTTCAGACACTTTATTTATTAACTTACTAGCTGGGTGCTGGCGTTGCCCGGGATCTCATCGTTCAGCTCAGCGACATCCCAAATTATTTTCTCTCTCTCTCTCTCTCTCTCTCTCTCTCTCTCTCTCTCTCTCTCTCTCTCTCTCTCTCTCTCTCTCTGTCTCTCTCTCTCGCTCTCTGAACGTTTTACGCCTTCGGAGCTGGCGGACGTAGACACGTGGTCCATTGTGGGAGGCAAGTCTCGCCGAAGATGAGCCGACCCCCTTCGGCTCATCTGCATCACTTTGAGAGCGGAGTAGGACGAAAACCAAGACGTGCGGAGGGGCTCTGAGACCCATTAGTTCTTTTTGGGTTGTAGCCAGGCTACATGAGGGTAATCCACATGGTGGCAACTACCTTTTAATAGCATAGGAAGGGATGCGGAAAGGGGGGATGCGGAAAGGTAGAGGAAGGTAGCCAAGGGTTAACTAGGGGCCCCGGGCTATAGTTTAAGGATCCTACCCGGCATTCGCCTAAAAGTAATGCAGGACAAACCCTAGAAAAACCTGCATGAGGTAGGTCGGACATTTGGTACTTGTCCGACGCCTTTCCGATGGCGGGAGAGAGGTTTTCTGTGGGGTCGCAGCTTACCCTTCACCATGCCTTGACCAGTTTAGGAGGCAGCTGGCTGACTGTTCCAATGGGAATAGCGGACAACTCTTACCGTGTGCCCAAGGTCTGTGACCCCAGAACATTCACCTCTCAGAACAGGCCTCGGCATGTGGGAACCTTAGTTCAGA
Organism: Zhengitettix transpicula; assembly: GCA_037074705.1. Lineage (NCBI taxonomy): Eukaryota > Metazoa > Arthropoda > Insecta > Orthoptera > Tetrigidae > Zhengitettix > Zhengitettix transpicula. The sequence goes on along the minus strand of CM073593.1, from coordinate 108,891,216 downwards.
AAACCAGAGAGATGTGAAAGCATCCCCAAAGGTGGCCTCCGCCAGACCACTCTGGGAAGGTTCACCTGCAAGAGAATCCTCTCGCAGGCTTCCTTGCTGGATGTGAGACCCTTTAGTGCCCTGGTGCAGCATAAATAGCTCCTAGTATCAACCCCTCAGAGACATCTGTTGGTCTCTAAGAGAGCTAACAACATGCACCTAAGGGTTATAACGTGCCTGTCCGAGCTTTCTGTGAGTCAACCTCATAATATGTTGTTTTTTTCAAAAAATAAAATTTAACGATTAGTCTCAAGGTACTATAATTACACTAAAATCATAATTATCCAATCAATGTGAATTATTGATAAATCAGACCTAATTATGTTGAATATGTGCAACGTCATCAGCCAAATTGACTTCGATTTTTTTTAGGTTATTTTTTCCGTATTGGATTGACAAAAGTAATTCTTAAAATGATCAGTTTAACATAAAAAGTCGTAGTTAGGTTCTCTGGTCCCACCTCATGCAGTCTGCCAACAAGAGGCCAGGAGGAGGATGACTTGAGGACCGTAATTACAGTTTCCTGTCTCGTGAGAGACAAAACACAACCAGGAACAGTTAAACCGTTCGTCTTCCTTGGGTTTCACTTTTTGGTCGTTTGTGTCGTGCATCAAACACACACACACACAAAACATCAGTGTCTTTGAAGGACAAGAAAATCAATTTTCCCGGCGTATGCGAGTCAAGGACCGTCTCGTCCTGAGGTGAATTTGTCACCCTTGATGTGATTGAAAGGGGGCGACGCGCGCGCGCTTCAGCGTGTTTCACGGTTTGGAATTTTTGGTTCGTAATTACACGCCCGATTTCTCGCGGGGGCGGGGGCGGGGGCGGGGGCGGTGCTGCACAGGGAGCGGAAGAAAAAACCCGTTCAAGTAGGTCCGCCGTGGCGCTGAACGTTTTCAAACGAGCACCGCGGAACGTTCACGGAAATAACAAACCAAAAAATGAAACCCCCCGCATTTGTTCCACCAAGCAAGGATCAACCTCGTCGTAGAATAGCTGAGGTCCTACCAATTAAGGATAATGGATTCTCGATGTACATCGCGTCCGTTAGCGCAAAACTGCCGAAGGATGAGTCACACGCATCAACGACGCGGACCATGAGGAAGAATAAGGCTGGAAAAGGGGGAACCTGACCGAAACGTCGACACTTTTACTACGGTAACAAACACGAATTTCCACGAAAACAGCTGTGGGATACAAAGAGCATACAATCAATTAACAATATCAGTATTAAGGACTGAAAAGACTACACAAGGTTGCAGATAAATTTATGAACGATTAGTTAGGCCAATATAACCAGACCGAACATGAAAAAAAAACACAAAAATATTTTTAACAAACGTGAGAGTATAATTATCGTGACGTCAACCCTTTAGTGTGAGATTTTCTTGTATATATCCCTTCTGGTTAATCCTTGCTTGAGGGAACAAATCCGTTTTTTTTTTTGGTTTGTTATTTCCGTGAACGTTCCGCGGTGCTCGTTCGAAAACGTTCAGCGCCACGGCGGACCTACTTGAACGGGTTTTTTCTCCCCCCCCCTCCCTTCTGCATGCCTCGACCAAGCAACCCCTATTCACGGCTTATGAGAAAACAATTACATAAATATTTATAAAGTTTTTTTAAGAACAATTACAAATTTAATTTAATTATTTATATAAAATTTTACACATGGAAACAAAATTTCTCAAAACGTAATTAATCGTAAACAACTTTTAATGCACACTAAATTAACGTAATTATACTTTAAAATAAACCCTTTTAGTGCTTGATTGTTTTTTTATTTTGTTTAAACTGCTGTGTTTACGGAGTATTTTAGTGAATACGATACGGTAAATATAACGTAAACATTATCAAACGTAGAGCAAAGTCCATATGGCTGCTGACGTTGCACATATTCAACATAATTAGGTCTGATCTATCAATAATTCACATCAATTGGATAATTTTGGTTTTAGTGAAAATAGAGAATGACGGTTAAATTTTCTTTCTTGACAAAAAAACACACACAAATAAAACCACAGAAAATAAATATTCTGAAGTTTTCGCGTCCCTCGGGGTTGACTGACAGAAAGCTCGGACAGGCACGTTGTAACCCTTAAGTGCGTGTTGTTAGCTCTCTTAGAGACCAACAGATGTCTCTGGGGGGTGATAAATGCTACACCAGACGCTGAAGGGGGTTAAAGCTGCTAAACCCTGGAGAAACCCGCGTGACGTGGTCCAACACCTGATCCCTGCAGTGCAGCATGACCCTTCTCCATGCCTCGCCCGAGCAACCCCTCATCACGGCTTCACTCAAGGACAGGAAAACAGAAAAAGGCGAAACGTTGTGGCCTACATTCAGGCGCTAAGAATCCCCTGACTGCTGCTGTCGTGACTCAAGTTATGAGAGCGTTGTTTTGAGGGGTTGATTATTGGATTTTATTACAGACAGACATAACTTTAATTTTGTAAATACATCAACTTTTACATCTGTGTAATTAAATTTGATTATAAAACAGCCAATAACAGACATTTTTTTAAATAAAGGTATTTTATTAATTAATTACTAAATTACGACATGTTTCGGTCCCTCAGTCCAACCCCTCTTCAACGCAAAGATAACACTAAATACAGAGATAAATATATTATTGTAGGAGAATAAGATGTGCGGATTAAATCGAAACTACACGAAGGTATTGCAAAACCTCCTAAAAAAAATACCAAAAAAAATGTATACAACGTTTCGGACCCCAGTTTACGTATCCTCATAATAACATTTAAGAAAACCCGCCATTAAAAAAAGAATAAATCTATTAAATTCCTGTAAAATTAGAGAATTAAACCAGATAGTACCAAATAAACGTTAAAGAATCTTTTTGACCCCATTTTGGTCTCTCATTAAGAACATGAGAGTCAAAATGTTGTATACCTTAAATTTGGTATTATTTTTATCTGGTTTGATTCCTTAATTTTACAGGAACAAAGTTTATTTTAAAAAAATGTCTGTTATTGGCTGTTATACAATTAAAATTAATTACACAAATATAAAACTTGTTGTATTTACAAAATTAAATTTATTTGTCTGTAATAAAATTATTTTATAAAATCCAAAAATCAACCCTTCAAAACAACGCTGTCATAACTTTAGTCACGTGATGCAGGTAGGGGAGGGGATTATTAGCGCCTGAAGGTAGGCCACCATTATTCTTACTTTAATGGGGGATTTTTTTTTAAAAAAAATGTATTACTCGAATCGACGAAGCTGTTTTTATTTTGTTTGAATAATAATCCTGGAAACATCGCAGGAATTATCCTCAGTCCTTTGCCTTACGTTTCCCAATCCTTGTCCCTGAAACTTTTCACGACCAGGACAATTGCTTGATCCAACGCATGATGACGTCATATACGATCCTCCCCCCCCCCCTTTTGTACAGACTCCACCCCCGACCCCCTGAATAATCAACGTCCCTCTTTTAATGTAGACTTCGCCAAAAGACTTGCTAATTATTTCGCCGCGAGCGAGGAATATTCGCGATAGTGCGAACCGTGGCCTGTAGACGGCAGCACGGCGGAGTCACTCGACTCAGCGGCTTGTAGATGGCGCACTACGTCACACCTCACATATATATATATATATATATATATATATATATATATATATATATATATATATATATTGGCCTCAAAATAAATCAGCTAATAAATTGAACTTCTAAATAATATACCTGATGAAGCCCCACTGTTGGGTCGAAACGGCTCTAAAATTATCCTCCTTTTTTTAGTTAGTTTAATGAGATGTCACTCCTTAACCTATATAAATACAAATTATTCTCACTTAATATATTTTAATTTTTTTTTTAAAACTATTTTCTTTGTTATGAAAAATATCGATATCAATCGATAATTTCATTTTTCTACTAAGATTGTTATTATAAAAAGAACGACTCGAGTAGTGTTTTCAGAAATACTGAATTAGTCATTAAAAATTTTAAATATAAAATATTTTACAATGTCTGTGTAAAGCAGGAAGGAGAACACTGAAAATGAACGGAAAAAACGGTAGAAATTAAAATCGACAAGTAGATAAAGGGATAAAGCTTTGAAAAAAAAGGGCAAAACAATACGGGGGAAAACCACGACGAAATAGTTAAATTTAGCGAAGGTTTTTTTTTAGGGCAACAGGCTACATGGTGGCAACTCCTCTTTAATAGCATAGAAAGGGATTTGCAAGGGAGGATGCGGAAGGTAGCCAAGGGCTAACTAGGGTCCCGGGGCTATGGTTTAAGGATCCTACCCGGCATTCGCCTAAAAGTGATGCAGGGAGAACCCAAGAAAAACCTGCGTCAGGTAGGTCGGGCATTGGGTACTTGTCCCACGCCCTTCCCTGGATGGCGGTAGAAGGCTTCACTGTGGGGACGCAGAATTCCCTCCTTTGTGCCTTGACCGGTTTAGGAGGCAGCTGACCGACTGTTCCAATAGGAACAGCGGACAACTCTTGCCGTATGCCCAAGGTCTGCGACCCCGGAACATGCACCTCTCAGAACAGGCCTCGGCTTGTGGGAACTTTAGTTAAAGAAACCAGAAAGATGTGAAGGCATCCCCAAAAGTAGCCTTCTGCAGAGTTCTCTGGGAAGGTTCACCTGCGAGAGAATTTTCTCGCAAGCATCCTTTAGCGAAGGTGACGCGGACAAAGTTTAAAAAAGACTTGAGTTAGAAAATGAAATATGAAACACAGCCTTTCAAAGTCGGAAAAAGATTTTTAATTGAAAAAGATAAAAAAAACGTTTCGCCCTCTATTTGCGACGTCATCAGATGATGAAGTTTTTTTTAAAAGTCAGGGACTTCCACCCTTGACTGCTGTGAAACTTCATATACCTCAAGATGTAGGAAATAGCGACGGAAACTTTTTTTTGTTCTCAATTATAAATATTTTCTGTCTTTAAAAAGACTGTGTATTATTCATAACCCGGCGTTGCCATAGTTAAACTCAGCGACATCCATAACCCTGGATTTGACTCCAATATTGGTTGTTTTCGCGTAATTTTTTACGTAGCGACGCTCCACACCCCTACCCGTAATAACTAGAATAACAGTACTGCCAACATTGGAGGTTATGAAACAGGAGAATATTTATAAGGTGGAAATTTTCCTTCCTTAATTCTAGTGAACCAAGATCGTTTGGACCGGAAGATTTAACGTAATTGGCCAATTATAAAATTTAAACATCTGTGTAACTTTGCAATGTTGTTGTCCTGCAGCTGACGCCCGTGGGGACGACGGTGTTCCAAGGGCTGCAGGCTCGCGACGCCGACGCCGGGGTCAACGGCCTGGTGGAGTACTACATCGTCCCGGGCAACGTCACGGCCTCGGACAAGGCGGACGGCGCCGGCTTCTTCTCCATCAACCTGCCCCACCAGGGACAAGTCACCGTCAACAGGAGCCTCGACTACGAGCGCACGCAGAAGTACCTCGTGACCGTCGTCGCCTCGGTGAGTCTCTCATCCTCAATACTCTTCCCGGAAATGCTCCTTCTACTTTGCTTATTTAACATTTTCCTGTTGTTCTTTGCCTTTCTCTCCTGTCTCTGAATACTAAATCATACTATTTACTTCTTATCTCTTCCTTTTACGTCATTTAATTGCTTTTAGTGTCGTTTTCTGCTGTCTTTCCTTCAGTTACCCGTTTAAAATGAACACCAGATCGATTTCTTTCACCTGATATCCATTTTCTACGTCCCGTATACTCTTTATTTGCCTTTAGTGTCGTTTTCTACTGTTTTTTCTTTGGATTTCGCTCATTTGCCTTGTGAATCTAAACACCATATTGATTTTTGTTCTATTATCCTTTTTTACGTCCCTTTTGTATTTTTCTCTTCTGTTTCCTTTTGACTTTCGCTCGTCACGTCCTAAAGCTGAACGCCAAATCGATTTATTTCTTCTATTATCCTTTTTCTACGTCCCTTTTTGTTTTTCTCTTCTGTTTCTGTTTGGATTACGCTTGTTCCGTCCCAAATCTGAACACCAAATCGATATAATTCTTCTATTATTATTTTTCTACGTCCCTTTTGTATTTTTCCCTTCTGTTTCTCTTTGAATTTCACTCGTTTCGTCTTAAATCTGAACTCCAAATCGATTTATTTCTTCTGATATCCTTTTTCTACGTCCCTTTTGTGTTTTTCTATTCTGTTTCTATTTTTCTCGTTTTGTCCTAAATCTCAACACATATTCTACGTCCCTTTTTAATTTTTATCTTCTGTTTCTGTTTGTATTTCGCTCGTTTCGTCCTAAATCTGAACACCAAATCGATTTATTCTTCTATTATACTTTTTCTACGTCCCTTTTGTATTTTTATCTTCTGTTTCTCTTTGGCTTTCGCGCGTTTAGTCGAAAATACTGAACACCAAATAGATTTGTTTCTTCTGATATCCCCTTTTCTACGTCCGTTTTGTTTTTTATCTTCTGTTTCCGTTTGGCTTTCTGCTTTGTTTCCCTCGTGAATATGAACTCCAACTCGAAGTATTTCATTATTCTCACCTTCTTCCAGACAAAATACCTGTAGTAGTCTTTTCTGACATTGCTGTGCTCTGACAACCCCGGTCGATGTTTAGCTATTTGGATATTTTTTCCCCTTTACAATAAAATAAGATTTTTTAAAATTAAGAAATACTCTTTATTACTGCAATAGAACCATTCACTATTTTTCTATTAATAAGATAAGAGGCGCAGATAATTGGAAAACTTTGGGGATGTTTCTCACTGATGGCCACAAGTTAAATACCCGGATCTTTTGATCACGGAGGCCTTCTTGTTACTGCTGCAGCTGTCACAGAGAAATTTTGCTCCATTACCGGGCTTCAAGTCCGTACAAAAAACAACTTTTTAAAAATTAAAAATGGCGTAACTATGCTTAGTGTTAAATACTTTTCAACCGAAGTCTCACCTACGAAGGCAGCTAACACTTTTTCTACTATGACATGTTATTAAAAATATTTGCCGGACCCGGGACTCGAACCCTTGGAACCCACTGCTCGTGTTTCCTGTGAAAGTGGGCGACAGTTTAACAGCGTTGCCATTCTGAAACACGCGCCGGTTTTTCTTTGTTTTGTTTTCACGAACAGCGTCGGATTAAAACACGTACGTGTGTGATACGTGAAGGATACAAGTGCCAGGACGAGCTATGGCTTTATCTCCGTGTGTGTGTGTGTGTGTGTGTGACGTTGCAGCGCCATATTTGCAGTCCTGATACAAAGTTTCTCCAGGCGACGCTCGTCAAGGTGAAAAGCACAGGTTATTCAAATCATAAAAGCGGTTGAAACAAATAACCTTTCATACGCGGAGTTGCACTCGTGTGTGTTTGCGTGCGTGTGTGTGTGTGTGTGTGTTTCTTTAGAAAGCAATTTCAAGGTTGATTCCGCGCGCGTTAGAACAGAAACACTGTCACGAGACAATTCTTGCCGTTGTGCGGAAAATGTTCATAATTTTCCCCGTACAGTGTGTGAGAAATCATCTGAGAGAAAAGGTGACCTTTTAAACTACCCTCCCCTTTACGGAGGATTTGTCTTTCACGCTGATGGAAAAAACAACAACAACAGGAGAGTCAACGTCCTTAAGAGAGACACGGGGGGAAAAGGAACACAGAGAGAATCCTGAATGATAAAGCAGATAAGCAAATGCCAGAGGGTGTCGCAAACAAGAACAGTTTCTTCAGTTGGATCCGGGTTAATTAATATCATTCAGTGCGGAATCCGCTACACACGAATACACAGGTGTGATGTGCTGAACGGATCCTGTTCTTCAATTTCCCAGGTACTTTATATATATATATAACCATCAGAGTATTGCGGAGTCGCCCGGGGGATTTATTCTCGACCGGAAAACCGAATGGACTCAAATCTCTTGGCAGTTTAGACCCTGACCAGCGATACGAAGCATCGACGGCCATAATGGACGATTTTTCCAGCATTTTCCAACTCTACGACCACGAAAACCACGGAATCGACACCAAACTTGGCCGTTTTCGCAATATTTTTTATGCAACCCCCGTCCACCGCCACCCCCTATGATTTCAACATTTACCTACTGCTTGATAAACACAAAACAAAGTCATGAATGACAACAAAAATTGCGGTAATCCCGGAAAAATATTATTCCGACGCTAATACCGTCGTTCATTATCCCATGTTTTTATATACCTCTGGGGGGGGGGGGACGAACAAACACACACACAAACTGTCCAATGTCCCGTCCACAAATCAAAACGCGTGGAGATATTTTGACCTAACTGTGTCCACAAGTTTAAAAAAATCACTGTGGGAAGTAAGACACGTCTACCACCCCCAAGAGCCGGGGTGTAAATTTTAAAAACATGCCAAAACGGTCAATATTTGCGTCGGTTAACTATTTTTCGGGCTGACTGAGAAAAAATAGTATTTCTCCTTATGTTGGTTGTGTATAAATTCAACCCCTTTGGTCATCGAGAGGGAAGCACCCTTTACGGGTGCGGGTGCTGCGGCGTTAAAGTAAATATACCGCGAATACAATCGATATTGGAGTCGAATCAAGGGATACGGTCGTCGCTGAGTTTAATTATGACATTAATCTTACCGTTGAACTCCCCCGAGTGGGGGTAGTCTGAGGTGGAAATTATCAAACATGCTAAAACGGCCGATATTTTTGTCAAAAGATACTTTTTCGCGGTCAGTGAGATTTATAGTGTTATTCACGGTGTTTTTTACGTATAATGTCCGACATGGGAAGGGAAAACCCTTAAGAATGGGGGTGGAGGGGTGTTACTGTAAAAATAACGCGAAAACAGCCGAGTTTGGAGTCGAATCCGGGGTTATGGATATCACTGAGGTTGATTATGCCAACCCCCAGGCAACGCCGGGCACTCAGGTAGGATCAAATAAAGGTTTTACAGGCGGAATAACAAGTTACAACTAATCCTTTTAAAACAACTCCCGTATAGGTATTTTTTCAGGTATATAATTTTGTATGGTCTGAATTTGAAGGTAGACTTTGAATTTGAATTTAACTTACACCCCAGCAGAGATACTTTTGCTTTTAATAACATGCAACTTTTTTCTCCTCGACGTGATTATATCGTAATTTTTATAAATGTATGGCGTATCTTGTCCCTTATATTTGGAGTTATTGCACGGATGCATCCAGCGAACCCCTCAACACTGGCTGACGTCAGCGCCAGGTAGGCGGTGACGTCACTGTCGGGTCACGTGTCTGCGCCTTCCTGCGGTCTCGCCAGTACGCGTCGCGCTTGCTCCAGGTGCGAGTGTGTGTGTCTGTGTGTGTGTGTACGTGCAGCAGCAGCTCTGTGCAGTGCCTCACAAGGTTTCAACCTTTTACTACTACTGTCGGGGGAATTTTTTTTACGACTCGCCATTCGCTCAGTCACTCAACGCTCGTTCGCTCCCGTCGCGTCGTAAAAACCCCTCGTGTACGAGTAGGCATTAATGTTTTACTTTCCCGCATGGCTACTAACCTACTTACGGACTTAAGTGTGTTTTTTTTTAAAGAAATAAAACTCCGCAAGGTATATCTGATGTAAAGAAATCCTTGCGTCGTCCACGAGTTGGCATTGCGACATTCACGAAGACGGGGAGAATCAGCAGCCAGCAGCTGTACACACGCGGAAAAGGTCGGATACTTTTTTCTTCCCCAACTTTTATACGTTGTGGCCTTTAGTGACAATCCTCCAAGTTTTTCCGATTCGAAAGGCCTCACGGAAAAGATTCTGTGGGCCCTAAAAATCCACGAAAGTTTGCACCTCTTTTCAGTTTTTCGCTAATAGCAAAAGAATGAAGCATCATATTAAAAATAATGTCAAATGATAAATTGTAGAACGTAAAATTTTGAATTTAATGGTGGACTCCAGGACGAAATTAGGCCGAAGGAAGTTGCAGAAATCTAGAGTCAAAGTTACGCCATTTTGACGTCATTTTTACAAAGAATGCAGTTTGTCATAATTCTAGTGCTGATATCTACAAAATGGTCGCCTAGAAACTAATTTGTCACGGCATAAAGGGTTTAGAGAATTTAATTCTCTTTCCAACGCGTGATCTGGTTTTAATATTCCATTGAGAAAGGCCGGAAATAACACGCATGTTGCTGTCTGCGCACGGCTGATGTCGTGGGGGTGACGAAACTTGTCTGTGGCAGAGAATATTAACATGTCTAAGAGTAAGAAAGAGTCAAGTGTTTCAAAGAGTATCTACATTATTTTGCAAAGAAGAATGAATAGCAAAACTGCTACGATTCAAGTCTGCAGCTGTGATTGGTCCCGTCGGTGCGCAGACAGCAACATGCGTGTATTTTCGGCCATTCGCAATGGAATGTTGAAACGAGATCATGCGTCGGAAAGAGAATTAAATTCTCTAAAACATTTATTCCGTGACAAATGACTGTACTGGCGGCCATTTTTCAGATATCAGCAGTAGAAATAGGACAAACTGCATTGCTTGCGAAAATGTCGTGACTTTGACGCAGGATTTCTGCCACTTCCTTGCACCTAATTCAGTCCTCAAAACCCACCATCACATGCAGAATTTTATCCTCTACAATTTATTACTGAGCATTATTTTCAATATAATCCTTCATTCTTTTCCTATTCGCGAAAAACTGAAACGAGGGGGGGAAAAAATGGTCGTGGATTTTAGGAGCCACAGAAACTTTTCCCGAGGCCTCTGAAAAATAGTTTACTGTCACGATGAATGATTCCAGTTCCAGTTCCAGAGTATTAAGAGGTAGACGTAGACAGAGTCCAGCGTTTCAAACAGTATCTATTTTCTTTTGCGAGGAAGGAAGAACAGAAATGAAACTGGGGACTTTTTCTATTCTCAGCGACAAGTTGACTTCGGTGGCGTTTCATACATATGCAAAAAAACGCACACACTACAGGGTTGACGTCACCATAATTATACCCCCCTGTCTGTCAACAATATATTTTTTTCCGGGTACGGACTGGTTATATTGGCGTCACTAAACGTTCATAAATCTATCAGCAACCTTATTATTGCCCTGTATAATTTTCTGTAAAATATTCTCTCTCCTTAATACTGATATTATTAATTACTTGTATGTTCTTTGTTTCCCCATGGATATTTTGGTGGTATATTCGTGTTTTTTACCGTAGTAAAAGTGTGGACGTTTCGTCAGGTTCCTTGCACCTAATTTCGTCCTCAAACCCTCCATCACATGCAGAATTTTATCCTCTTCAATTTATTACTGAACATTATTTTCAATATAATCCTTAATTCTTTTGCTATTAGCGAAAAACTGAAAAGAGGAGAAAAAAGTCTTGGTTTTTGTGGGCCACAGAAACGTTTCCCAGGGCCTTTCTAATTGGGGGGGGGGGAAATTTGAAAAATAGTTTACTGTCACGATGAATTATTCCATTGGATCTAGTCGAGTGCTTAAATAGGATAATAAGGGACGCACGGTGTTTAACACACGACGATACTTTAGAACCAAGTATTATTTATATGGTTGTTGCTCCTTGTACATGTTGTGACTCTTTCAATCATTGTATTTATTATATTAGTAAAAATCGAATATTTTATCTTTAAATTGTTAATGAGTCACAACAAGTGTAAAGGCACAACAAATGTACTGGTATTTTAAATTGATTTTCCTTTTGATTAGGTCGTGGAAAAATACTTGGATTTTTTTTTAAGTATTAAATTTAAAAAGCAAACTACGTGAAAACTCGTAAAAGAAATAAATTTAGTTTCTGGAATGTTGGTACACAGGCAGAAGAATTTTTTATGAACCCTATAAAGAACTCTATAAAGTTAACACGACGTTTCGTCCTCAATCGGGAACTTCGTCGGTGTTTAAAATGGAGTAGCAAATAATCTCCCTACATTCTTCTTTAAATATTAACCTACTTAGATCGTACATTTATAATAAACTGCAGTCAGAGGCGTAAGTTTTTAACGCGATACGCGCGTAACGAAGGGGCGGAGTTACAGGGGGATGAAACACCCTTAAGGCAGTTAAATCGGAGTTTTAAGATACGTGATTCCACAACTGAGGGATCGTCTTGTCGACATCGACTGTGTCGCACCCCGACGCACCCCCACGCGCACCCCTAGCGCAGTGACGATCCCGCAACACCTCGCGTCCTCGTCCTCTTCTTGTACGTGCGTTTGGGCGTGTGTGTTTTTTCTTTCTTTTCTTATCCGCACGCGATTCCTCCGCGGGGGCCGTTTGCGGTTTTGGGTTCGCAGAAGAGACGGACCAATCACAGCGCAACCTTCGGCGCTTCGTCGCTAACAGAAAAATCATTTCACCTGACACACACACACGAAAATTCCGTCTTCCTGCAACTATTGTAAAAGATTCATTTCTCGACTATTGTACAGTAAAACTGAACCCCCTAATTCTGTTAATATTAACCCTGACAAAACGCGAAAATTATTAGTAAGTTATGTGATGTTTTATTTTAAATTCTTTAGCCTGTTTATTTTTCATTTAAGTTGTTACGTTTAATTCCCAATCTTTAGGTTTTTTCACAATATTAACCCTTTACTGCATGATTTTTTAAATAACTAAATTTTAAGATGTATTTTTGTGAATAAAATACGGAAAAAATATCCCAAAAAATATGATCAAAAATTTTATATTATTATTTGACTATTTTTATTATAATAAAGAGCGTAAGTTTTCCCGACGTATGTTCCGTGTGAAGAGTCCTCGGGTTTCCGGACGGGTAACGTTTCCATGGCTGACCACCGCCATCTTCCTCAGGTGAACTGTCTCTGACGGAGTATATAACACACACTTCCCGAATATCGACAACAGTTCACCTGACGAAGATGACGGTGGTCAGCCATGGAAACGTTGTGCTCAAATCACGTTACTCGACCGGAAACCCGAGGACTCTTTATTTTTTTATTATGTTGGCAAATATGCAACGTGTAGCTTCTAAATAGTAATGGTCATTAATCTAGAACTTCAAGTTTTTTTATGCTTTATTTTTTTTTTGTATTTATAAATGAAATTTGGCAACAGTAAAATTAAATATAATTTAAAGTATAATAAATTTAAAATTTTCTTTGTCAAAAGGAAGTCGAAAATAAAAAAGTCATTATGAAATTAACTATTAGGATAATTATAGCTCTCTCTCTCTCTCTCTCTCTCTCTCTATATATATATATATATATATATATATATATATATATACATATATATATATATATATATGCTATTCAGACAGAGAGCAATAAGCTGTCTGCGAGGGCTCTTCTCTCGCAGGCAGAACCTTGTAGGAGAGACACGAAGGGGCTACCTTTGGGGATGCCTTCTCCTCTCCGTTTTTGAACTAAGGTTCCCACAAGCCGAGGCCTGTTCTGAGAGGTGCATGTTCCGGGGTCACAGACCTTGGGCATACAGTAAGAGTTGTCCGCTGTCCCCATTGGAACAGTCGGCCAGCTGCCTCCTAAACTGGTCGAGGTACGGAGAAGGGAATGCTGCGTCCCCACAGCAAACTCCTCTCTCCCGCCATCCAGGGAAGGGCGTGGGACAAGTACCCAATGCCCGACGTACCTGATGCAGGTTTTTCTAGGGTTTTTCCTGGATTATTTTCAGGCGAATGCCGGGTAGGATCCTTAAACCATAGTCCGGGGGCCCATACTTAACCCTTGGCTACCTTCCTCTACCCCTCCGCATCCCCCCTTTCAAATCCCTTCCTATACTATTAAAGGGGAGTTGCCACCATGTGGATTACCCTCATGTAGCCTCCTGTTACCCTAAAAAAAACGTTTTCAGGCAACAGATATAATTAGGTCTGATTTATCAATAATTAACATTAATTGGATAATTATTATTTTAGTGTAATTAGAACAGCCTGAGAATGACGCTAAAATTTTCTTTCTTGAAGAGAAAAAAAAACAGAAAATAATTACTCTGTTCTTGAGCAGAAAAAAATCTGTCCCTTGGGGGTTGACTCACAGAAAGCTCGGACAGGCACGTTTTTAACCTTTAAGTGCATGTTGTTTCACCTTTTCTCTGTCTCTCTCTTAGAAATCACCATATGTGTCTCGAGGGAAGGGGGGGTGAAACTAGAAGCTGCACTGGGCACTGAAGGGTCTCAAACGTCAACGTAATAACATGATGAAGTGATTGTGTCGGATCATTAATGCTATAAATAACTGACACATCGAATATGGTGTTCATATCAGTGTATATATGTACATATATATATATATGTAATTAAATTAGAGAATTGTATCTCATGAAAATACCAAGTTAAAAGTGAGTACAACGTTTCAACGCCACGTTGGGAGCTCATCAACAATAGTTTTTTTTCACTTAGATCTCAACTTGCACAAGGAAAGTCAGTCCTTGTGACGTTAATAAAAAAATTTAATATCTTATTGTGACCCGGTAATAAAATGTTTACACCTCTTTGAATCCATCATGATTTAGCCTCAACGCGGTCCTGAAAAGTTTCTCTCCCTTATTCATGAGTTTTTAATTCTCCAATTCAAAATTAGTCTCACTTCATTCAGCCTGATTTATTTAATTTTATTTTCGCACTGTTTGGGACAGATTAATTATTTTTTAAATTGAGTTTAACAAATTTCGTGTCTGCAAAAAATTAACTGATCTCATGAATTTGAATTAACTGCGTTAAACTTGTTATAAACCGGGAGGGGAGGAGGGAGGGGGCGATTTTGAAAGAGAAAAACTGTAGACAAGTGAGAAAATTTGGTAACAAGAGGGAAAAAAAACTCGGGAGGAAAACATAAAAACGAATGCTGCGAAAGAGTGGGAAGAATACTAAAATTATAACCCGAGCATGTGCGAGTGTTTATTTTTATTTTTATTTTGGCAAGAGGGAACCCCTGAGCGCGGTCATTGTCTCTGGTCGCAGGAATGTCGCTGGTGGAAGAAGACATTCCTGCGCGGCGGCGGGAAAAGAATCATAATAATAATAATAATATTAAATCAGCTGATTGTGGCAAAAACCTTGGCCGCGTTGCAGTTGACACACAATCGGGTCCAAGGGCGCTAATTGTTGTTTGTTTGACACTTTGGGCGGCGGTTGGCACACCTGCTGACGGCACGGAACAACGCAGACACAAACGTCGCTCCACAAGGGGGCGTTCGAGGACCAGGTTGCTCCAACACTCAAAGACGCATTTCATCCAGTATCCATCCGCCTCTAACTTGCTCTCTTTGGCACTGAATCCCCCAAACCAAAGCCTCTGTCGTGTCCTGAAGGTTCATGAACCTCCCAGCAACGAGGTTTCACTTGTCCCATGTTGCCGCTGCGTAGAGGAACCTTTTTTTCCCCCTTTCCATTCTCCTCTAACACATCTTCTGCTAAAGCCCCAATATTTTTTTTTGCCAAATTTTCTCGTTAATCTTTCCAATCTTCAGCGTTTTTTATTCCTCTAGATACTTCAATTCTTCTATCTCCTGTTTCCATATGTTATTTTCTTGTTGTACTTCGCCTTTCACCACTACGTCATCTGCAGATCCTCTCTTTTCTTCCCAATCTTTGCTTTACCCCTATTTGCGGATTTCCTCCATTACTGACAATAACAAATCCTACCTTAACCCCTTCAGCGCCTAGTGCAGAACACGTATCACCCCCCAGAGACATCTGCTGATGATGTAAGAGAGCTAAACTATGAAACAACACGCCGTGTCCTTGCTTCCTGTGAGTCAACCCCCAATAAACACATATTTTTTACCCTTCAAAATATTTATTTCCTGTTGTTTTTTCTTTTCAAGGCAGAAAAATTTATGCGTCATTATGAGGGTGTTGTAATTACACTAAAATCGTAATTATCCAATTAATGTGAATTACTAATAAATCAGGTTTAATTATATTTGTTGCATAAATAGAACTGTAATTATATAAACATTTTCATTAGTGATCAAATTTTTCTTCTTCTTAATTTCGTTAAGACTTTTTATTTTTTGATAAAGAAAATTTTAATTTCTTAGACTGTACAAGGTTATTTAGTTTTACTGCAGCCAAATCTTATTTTAAGGGCTGCAGGAGTTGATTTAGTCGTCAGTTGTTGCTGACGTCACGAAGTCTCGAGGACCGCGTGACGTCACGAGGCACGACTGTAATTACCTAAACCTGGAGAAGGGGTGGTTAAACGACGATTCTTCATTTGTTTGATGACGTGACGTGTGTCAGTGTCTCCGTCCGTCCGTCCACGTGTATTCCTGCTGGTGTCGTCCATTGTTCATGGCTGTGGAGTTCCTCACAGGCGACGTCACTCCCTCTAACGCTTTAATATGCAACTCTTGTGTGTGTGAGTCACTTCTAACGTGGCTTTCCTCGACGGCCACCCACACGGGAACAACAACCAAAGGGACTTGAGCCAACATCACACACACACACACACAGGAACAGCCGCACCACCCCCAACCCTAACAACGTCTTCTTCACGAGGTCCTAGAATCAGGCCATCAGGGGGAAGTGACTTGTAGTGAGCCGCATTGAGGGCTACACTGCACGGGTAGCTCAGTGGTTAGAGCGTCCGCCCGATATATAGCGGCTTCGATTCCCGGCCCCGTCCAACATTTTCCCTCGTGCTTAAAATCGAAACGCTTTCAGTAAATGGCCAAAACTGCTCGACGACGACGTCAGGCTTGAATGATGTATCAAAGTGTGACGTCACAGGGAAATAGATTCCCCTTTCTCTGAACAACCACTTAATTTCTTTTTCTTTAAGGGGATGTTTGCATGAGTGTAAAATTGAAAACGAAGTTGGACTTGTTTTTAAAATTCTTATTTTTTTAAAGAATAAATTAAAATCATGCCCTCTACAGGTTTCCTTTCGTGTATCCGAAACGTTTTCAGACACGGTTTCAAAAAATATTACCATAAATAAATCAAATGGGAATATGTCAGAGGGGGGAAAAATTGTCAAAATAAACGTCGGCTGGACCCTCGTCGGAGCTACACTTGTGTTAACGAGGGTCAATTCAGCCTCAAAGAAAATCTATTTACAGCGTATTCAACAATTTACAACTTTTAAAAAAATATTCTGATACGGGAAGACGTAACATAGGGAAATTTATTTCGTATTTTTAAAATTTATGTAATGATTTTATGACCATCTTAAGGATATTAAGGATGAAATTAATTCTGTTGGAGTTGAATCACTCACGTCCGGGAGAACATTCCTTTCATTTTAGTCGAGTCCAGAGGATCGAGGAAAACCACACGAGGACGCTAATTTCGCACCGTTGTAGGGGGGAAAAAATAACTATTCGTAAGCCACGTTCTGGCTTGAGCAACGCAGCAACTAGAAACCATGACGTCACTTTCCTCGACTAGTTTCGTACACGAGGTCTTTTGCCACTGTCTTTATAAGGTTTAGTGGAAACGTTCGTTTACTTGAGAATTTGTATTTCTGGCCGCGTTGTAATCTTGTAGGGACTGCGGACAATTCTGTCCTTTATGACGCGGCGACCACGACTGAGTAGGTCGTCTCTGGTGGGCGAATATTAGGATTTCTGAACGATGACGATAAGAATAAAACCGCCGTCGTGTGTTGTGGGAAACCTTTCACGTGAACCTTTGTGTGTGTCGCGTCGCGTTTAATTGCGACATTGTCGTGTGTGTGTGTGTGTGTGTGTTGGGGATGGGCCTGCCGTCTGTCTGCGACAATGAGACTTAATGGAGTCTCGTGCATAACAAATGCCGGCCGGAACCAGGCAGACCTTGAGCTCGTCCAATGTTTTCTGTAGAGACGCAACCGAATCGGAAAACCCCCCAGAAGGCGATTCTCGTCCGAGATCATCTTCAACCGTGCGTGAAAGGCGATTATCCGAGACGTTTCAAAATAAAATACACGAGTCGATGTAATATGATATAATCAATCAGTACCATTGGCTCCTTCTCGCGCTAACCTCAAGTCCCAGGCATGAAAAATGTCCCAAGCACTACACCGTCAAACCACAAGAGTATTTTTCATAGAGGTTCTGTGAATCTAATACGCGTTTACAAAAACCGTTAGCGTAAAAACTGCCGAAGGATGAGTCACACGCATCGACGACACGGACCATGAATAAAAATAATGCCTGGAAAACGCGGGAACCTGACGAAACGTCCACACTTTACTACGGTAACAAACACGAATATATCACCAAAATATCCATGGCGAAACAAAGAACATACAAGTAATTAATAATATCAGTATTAAGGAGAGAGAATATCTTCCAGGAAACTATACAGCAGGGCATTAATAAGGTTGCTGATAGATTTATGAACGTTTAGTGACGCCAATATAACCAGTCCGTACCCGGAAAAAAAAAATTCTTTACAGACAGGGAAGTATAATTATGGTGACGTCAACCCTGTAGTGTGTGCCTTTTTTTGGCATATATTTGAAACGTCACC
The DNA here is from genome assembly GCA_037074705.1 of Zhengitettix transpicula. Classification (NCBI taxonomy): domain Eukaryota; kingdom Metazoa; phylum Arthropoda; class Insecta; order Orthoptera; family Tetrigidae; genus Zhengitettix; species Zhengitettix transpicula. The sequence goes on along the minus strand of CM073593.1, from coordinate 108,872,805 downwards.
GAAGTCAACTTGTCGCTGAGAATAGGAAAAGTCCCCAGTTTCATTGCTGTTCTTCCTTCCTCGCAAAAGAAAATAGATACTGTTTGAAACGCTGGACTCTCTCTCTCTACCTCTTAATACTCTGGAACTGGAACTGGAAACATTCATCGTGACAGTAAACTATTTTTCAGAGGCCTCGGGAAAAGTTTCTGTCGCTCCTAAAATCCACGAACTTTTTTCCCCCTCTCGTTTCAGTTTTTTGCTAATAACAAAAGAATGAAGGGTTATATTGAAAATAATGTTCAGTAATAAATTGTAGAGGACAGAATTCTGCATGTGATGGAGGGTTTGAGGACGGAATTAGGTGCAAGGAAGTAGGAGAAATCCTGCATCAAAGTCACGACATTTTCGCAAGCAATGCAGTTGGTCCCATTTCTGCTGCTGATATCTGCAAAATGGCCGCCAGTACAGTCATTTGTCACGGAATAAATGTTTTAGAGAATTTAATTCTCTTTCCAACACATGATCTGGTTTTAATATTCGATTGAGAATGGCCGAAAATAACACACATGTTGCTGTCTGTGCACCGACGGGACCAATCACAGCTGCAGGCTTGACTCCAAGCACTTTTGCTATTCATTCTTCTTTGCAAAATAATATAGATACTCTTTGAACCTCGGGACTTTTTCTTACTCTTAGACATGTTAATATTCTCTGCCACAGACAAGTTTCGTCACCCCCACGACGTCATCCGTGCGCAGACAGCAACATGCGTGTTATTTGCGGAATAAAATTCTCTACAACCTTTATTCCGTGACAAATGACTGTACTGGCGGCCATTTTGTAGATATCAGCACTAGAAATACGAGAAAATGACGTAAAATGTCTTAAATTTGGCTCCCGACGTCTCCCGCTTCCTTCGACCTCCCTCACTTACAAATATTCGCAATGTTCTGGTTCTTGAGGCTCGTGCATACGTCAAGCGTTTCTCATTATCTCTGATTGGTAATTGCTTAGTTCCGGGTTGTGCAGATTAAACAAAACAACACCGTGCTCGACAGGTCCGCAGCAAAAATGTCCGATAACGAGACGTTTCAAAAATCACAACAGGACAAAAATAGGAATTACTCATGCGGGGCATTCAAGGAAGCAGTGAAGTCGTTTTTCTGTTTGCGGAAAAACTGGTGGAAAAAAATTCCAAGCTCGTATTAAAACCAGAGAGACAACGTTTTAACCCTTTGCACTCGAGGGCTCCGGAGCAGAGCCATTTAAAATTGTCTTCAAGCTCGAGGGCTTCGCTACGGAGTGCAAAGGGTTACATATTAATTGATTTTCTGATGACAACCATTGAGGAAGTAGTGAGGATATCAGAATACAAAAGGCAAAAGTGATAATTTTTACATGACAAAGTCCACCAGCAAATACTCAGGATATAAATGAGAGAGTCTGAAGTAATTAATCGCTTCCTAAATATAAGGAATTAATCGACCACGAGAGAGCGACGGTGACGTGGTGAAATAGTCACAAGATCAGGACAATTCTGTTACAAATTCAGGGTCGTGAAGGTCAAGCTCGACGTAGAAACTCCCCTTTAATTGCATAGGAAGCCCGCGAGGGGTTGACTGAGAGTCGCCCGCGAGGGTGTTGTATGAGGGTCTTGACCCCCGTGATGCGGGAAGAAACCCCCTAGAATAATGTGAAATACGCCACGGCTATTAGTCAGAAAATTGAGAACATCTGACATTTCCATAGATAAATTAAGGGCCTTGTACGACTTATATACGAATTTTCTGAGCCCTGAAGAGGTCCTAAAACACGGACGAAACGTCGGTATATTTAATTTTCCTTTAATAAACAATTTTGTGACCTCAAAGGACCGTTTATTTATTTATTATTAAATTATTCATGAATTCGAGACATCTTCAGTCGTAAAATTCAATTAAATTCAGTTAAGTGAAAAATAGAATTTTATAGACAACAAAATCTTTCAGAAACATTTAATCACACCATTAGAAATTTAATTTTCAAGAAGATTTTCTTTTAATATTTTTTATTTGGATAACTGACTTTAGTTCTAGTCGTGAAGGTTCCCAATTAGGGATGAAACGTCTGTTAAAGGATAATATTATGATAATATTTCTGACCTGGTGTTTTTCACATTTTTTTAGGGATTTGTCGTGAATCACGAATGGCAGGGGGGTAAGATCCTTGGGGGGGGGCTCTAGTTAAACCCCCTTGGGCTCCCTCTACCTTGCAAATCCCTTCCTGTTCTATTAAAGAGGCTCATCATCAGTTAGAGTAATTGTTTGACCCCCCCCCCCCTAGAGGCAGGTCGGGGCTCTTGGTGCTTGTCCCACGCCATTCTCGTGATGGCTGGAGACGCAGCATTTCACTTCGCCATGTCGCGACCAGTTCAGGAGGCAGCTGGCAGACTGTCTTTACCCTCCTCGTGGGCCTCAAGGTCTGCGACACCCGGAGCATGGAACCTCCCAAAACAGACCGAAGGTTTCGGCTCGTGGGAACCTTAGTTCGACCCCCAGTGAGAGAAGGTTCCACCCACGACAGCTGAGACGTTAGCCACCCGATGCTCAGGGATCATTGTCATCCGTGTTTGTGTGATCGTAGAAGGCGGACAGTCGAAGGCAGTTAAAGGAAGCCATTGCTGGCCGCATTCCAGAAGGCTCTTTACCGTTGTAATCAGCAAGGTTTAGAGTTGGCCTTCAACACGACAGGCGATCGCATATTCATTACGCACTCGTGTGCGCACACACGCACATTCTGCGGCCTCGACGTGGACACTGGATACAATCTGTCTTCATCTGGGGGACGTTTCGTCGCCTCAGGGGTAACTCCAGAATCCACTGCTGCAGATGTTCCGTTTTTACTGATCCCACTGCAGGTGCAGAAAATCACCCGGTCACACAACTCTAAATTGAATTTAGCGCTGTTAAATTCTTACAGGTTATGGGCCTTGCACTTTGAGGCTGAATTTTTGTTCTTATCAAATGTGAGCATTCAATAATTTTTCCATTATTTTCACAGTCTTCGAAACTGTGAGCCACTTGTAACTTCTTCATCTTCTGGATATCCCACCCTACAACTCCGAAGAATCACCTCTAGGACCTCACTTTGGTCCCATGACCAAAATCTTTAAAGTCTTTACCGTCATATTTATTAACTTCTTTCTGACCCTTCAAACTCCCCTATGAAACGTATTTTAAATACCCAGAGTCCACTTTTTCAACTCTCAAGTCATTTTAGTGTCAAGCAGCAACAGTTTTGTTCCTTAGATCGCATCAATCCCCCTGATGGACCTCATCATGGAGCTGCTCTAAAAAATATATATATTAGACCCCTTCGTCAGGAATATCCTGTTTATTCAAGTCGTTATTTACATTCCAGAAGCTTTCGGCCACATTCATCTGCAAACAAACTTTCCAAAACACTGAAAGGTTGTTTTTGATCCTCCTCCATCGTGTGCTGCACGTCTTTCAGTCGATCTGGTTGTTGGACTCTTTTCACACACAAGCGCGTGTTTTTACGAGTGCAGAGTTGGACCAGCTAACCACAGAGGGTCACGGTTTAGTGGCTTCACTTCCTCTTCCGGCGTGCCAATCGCTGCACAGTGATCGAGCGCAAGAACAGGAGCACAGGAAATGAAATCGATAGGGGCCTCGAACCTCGTAAAGAAAGACTCGAAAGAGTCGGCCATTAACACGTCATCAAAATTAACTACAATAAATGCAATGAGCAAAGTCACTATTCTCCTCTAAGAGGCACAGAGTTTCATCTGGTTTCATTCTCAACAGCTTCAAGTAGGCTCACATGAAACTCAAGTAAGTCAAATACATACATTTGTGTTAAGATTCTTTCAACAAAACAACCTTTTGGCTGTATTTAAGGGGGAAACCCCCACTTTTTGGCCACCTTCATTAACCTATTCCAAGTGATACTACACTTAAAAGACCATTCTAAAGATGAAAAAAATTACGTCTGATTGAAAGGTAATATATTTTTCGTCTGTATTGACTATCTTTGTTATTCTCCATTCTAAAGAGCTTTAAGAAAAAACACATACAACAAAAATAAACAGAAAAAGCATAACAGCTTCAAAATTTTAATTTTTTAAAGATTTGTGTGATGATTTTTCCTACCACATGTCACTTGGCAACGTCACACAGATTAAACCTTAATAAATCTTCAGGTTATTTTTTTAAAATAAAGAAATTCTCTGATAATGTGTTTACTAATGTTGTATTCATCTCCATGAATCCTGAATGAGCTTGTCTGCTGCCCAATTACTAAGATATTTACAAGTTACAATTATTTTTTGTTACAACTTTCTGGTTATCATTGTCTCTGTTTTTATAAGGTTAGAGATTCCTAAACTTTTCATTTTTGGAATAGACATCACTCATAGGTGAAGGTCCCTGGTGGACTTAGGAATTTAATCTTCACTGTTGGTGATTTCTTGCATTGAGGGGTTCCTAAACTCTCCCTTGAGGTCTACATTTCACATAAAATCACTCATAGGTTCAACAAAGACCCATCCAGAGGCAGGACAGGGGCATAGAAGTTGAGAGTCCAAATTATTCTTTACTGTTGTGTATTTAATGCCTTTTCTTGTTACCAACTTAGTCCTTCAGGGGCCTACTTCACCCACAGATTCATCAAATACTCATCCAGTGGCAGGATATGATAACATCAGCTTCGCTGTTGTTAATTCCTTGTCATTTCTTGCAGTGCTAGGACTCTAAATTTACCTTTGAAGTCTACTTGTGAAATCACACCACTTACATCATTGACTGCACCAGGATTGAGGAAGTAATCCTGATGGATTTAAGAATTTAATCTTCACTGTAGGTGATTTCTTGCATTGAGGGGTTCCTAAACTCTCCCTTGAGGTCTACATTTCACATAAAATCACTCATAGGTTCAACAAAGACCCATCCAGAGGAAGGACAGGGGCATAGAAGTTGAGAGTCCAGCTTATTCTGTACTGTTGTGTATTTCATGCCTTTTCTTGTTACCAACTTAGTCCTTCAGGGGCCTACTTCACCCACAGATTCATCAAATACTCCTTGCCATTTCTTGCAGTGCTAGGACTCTAATTTTACATTTGAATTACCTTTGATTTCTTTTTTCCTTTTTATTTGCATTGATAGGTTCCTAAACTCATCCTTGGGGTCTGGCACAGTACAGTGCAGGTTCATCTTCACTGGGCTTTTTTTCAGGCTCAATTAGTTGACTCGACACGTCCATTCTGCCCAGTCATATCCCGGACAATGGTGGTTATGGTGTGTCCTGGACGCGCGGGTGAGGACAATCCTCTCAGGCTGTTACGGGGGCAATCACCGGCACGAAGGAAGTTGCCGTGCCTAAGAGAATCGCAAAGACATCTACGATATAAGAAGCTTTTTTTTAATGTATCTGAGCAACGTTCCCGTTAACGTATCGCTACGGGGAAGAACGAGGCGGCTTCATTTCAAACGTCCATAAAGACATTAGGGGAGACAGTAAAAGCGACGTCAGGTTCTGCTTCAGCGGAAATTTATTACGGCTGCTTCTACCAGTCTCTGCTGCTTCAGAATAATATTAATATATTACGAGCTTGTATACGACCACTAGACAGCTGAAAAGACTAACCGTGCCTTGCCCTCGAGCCCTCTACAACAACCAAACACTGGGCCTGATAATTTAACTGCCATTTTCTTAAATCAAACTTAGTTTTATGGACAGGGCTTAACACCCCCGAGATCGATAGTGAATGTGGCTGTAAATGAGATGACGTCACAGCCCCACCACCACGTCAATGCGTCTGGCAGCCAATCAGAAGCAACCAGACTTAACCTCGCTCTCTCGTGGTTCAGTAATGACAAACCGGATATTTCTGATGTTATATTTGGACAAATCCCTTTCTGTTGTAGTTAAGGGCAGTTGCCACCATGTGGATTATCATCATGTAACCTCTTACTCTTTAAAAAAAAACGACTTTCAGATTTGATCAATAATAGATACTGGAGCAAATTTTATTATAATTGGAATTTTTCAGTTTATTGAAAATTAAGAAAATGTCTCATTCACGGTTTACTTCTTATTTTATCAAACAGCACACAAAGAACTCACGTCAACAATCATTTAATTCAGAGTGGAGTTCCTCAGGGTTCTATTTTAGATCCGCTTTTTTTTTCTAAACATCTACAATTGACTTTACAAAATGAACTATTTTTGCAGATTATCCATGTATATTGATAAAAAGAACAGAAGAGTCTCTCTGGCTGAGGTTGACAGCGATGCATTTATTACTATTATAAACTGGGGTTGACTGAGAACTGTAATAAAACAGTCACAGTTGTTGTTTCTCACAGTAAATTCTGATTTAAACCCACTAACTTTAGAAAGGTATGTGATTAATGAATTAGAACTAAAAAAAATTCCTAACTCTTACAGTAGATAATAGACTTAAGTGGAAAAAACATGTTAATATAATAATAATAGATAAGGTCAGCAACAGTCAGAGAAAATTACAATGAGTGGAAGACTGCAAAACTAAAATCTATGGATGTAGTATTATATTATGGGGCAAGTCCACAGGATTGTGTGTCAGGTGATTTTTACTCACTTTGGTCAATTCATTTACTCACCGATGATTATTTGTAATGCATAATTATGATAATTCAGTACCACCTCATTTAATACAAGGAATAAAAATAATTCACACAAGAGTTCCAAGTCTCAGTCAAGGGTTTGTAATATCAGTTACTAGCAACTTCCCTGATGACTTGGAAGAATTAAGAAACACTCAGTCACACTAAACCATCTAAGGGGGAAAATATATAAACTTGGAATCTTGGTACTTTGGTGTTGTAAATAGATTCACCTACTGAAATATTTTAGAGTTTAAATAATTATTATATGGATTTAGTAATTGCAAAAATAAAGCTTTGCTTCTCATGAGGATCAATTCCATTCTATATATATATATATATATATATATATATATATATATATATATATATATATATATATTTAATAATGATTGTTGATGAATAACCCAAAAATTTGCAGTCATGGACTGCAACAAAGATTTTTCCCCCTTCTCTACACAACTTTTTTCTCCCTACGGACTGATTGTTGTATTGCTTTTATGCTAATACGTGATGATTTTCACCGCCGAACGACAGTGTCTGGGAGGGATGTTCTCTCGCAGGCAGAACCTTGTAGGAGAGACACGAAGGGGCTACCTTTGGGGGTGCCTTTTCCTCTCCGTTTTTGAACTAAGGTTCCCACAAGCCGAGGCACATCGGCCTGTTCTGAGAGGTGTATGTTCCGGGGTCACAGACCTTGGGCATACGGTAAGAGTTGTCCGCTATTCCCATTGGAATAGTCGGCCAGCTGCCTCCTAAACTGGTCAAGGCACGGAGAAGGGAATGCTGCGTCCCCACAGCAAACTCCTCTCCCGCTATCGGAAGGGCGTGGGAAAAGTACCCAATGCCCGACCTACCTGATGCAGGTTTTTCTAGGATTTTTCCTGCATTTCTTTAGGCGAATGCCGGGTAGGATCCTTAAAATATAGCCCGGGGGCCCCTAGTTAACCCTTGGCTACCTTCCTCTACCCTTCCACATCCCCCCTTTCAAATCCCTTCCTATTCTATTAAAGGGGAGTTGCCACCTTGTGGATTTCCCTCATGTAGCCTGTTACCCTAAAAAAAATGTATTTTCACCGCCACTGAGAGTGTGTGTGACTGTCACGGACATTAACGATGTAGAAACGTGAGCTGGTTTACGTAGAACACCTCCATTTCATGATGATCTCGTAGTTTTGAAGGGAGCAGCGACTCTGAGCGAATAGTGAGTCATCCTCTGTGATGAAGTTGGGTTTAATATTCGTTTTTTTTCCTTTCCCCCCACCAACCTGTCCTCAACAGTTCCGTTAACGACATCCAGACTTTTCGATATTCGAACGCCCGACCGTTGTTACAAAAAACAAAAAATGTCGTTACGATTGCTATGACTGTGGAGCAGGCGACAGCAGCATGAAGGGGATGATCTGGTGGTGGTTGGTCTCTTCGCTGGCGGCCTTGTCACTGGCATCTGCTCAGACCACCGTCACCACGACGGTAAGTAGCCATCGAGGTCACGTTCAGACACGTTCTGGTCGGGTGAGACGAAATTTTCTCGACTTGGATCGGCTTCTCAGGCTTTTCTGAATTCACAGTTTACCCTTTTCACCCTCAATTTCAGCTCAAACGTATCCCTGGATATTTAAAGCCACTTACTTGAACTTTCTAGCACACTAATCGTTCTTCTAACGCGAGCATTTTGATTTCATCCCAATAATTTATTTTAAGTAATGTACAGTTCACCAAACATTCATTTATATTCCTTAAAACACTGTTTCTACAAAGTATACTTTTATCCACCAACCACTGGCTTCTACTGTGACCACTTACAATCAGTGTAGAATAAAATCATTCTCACGACGCACAGTGGACACTGTACACTGACATTCTCTCTAATCATTGAGTTGTTTAAGGATCAATCACTTACAGAGTTGACTGAACCCTCATAAAGACTATATTTTTATTATAATTTTTAAGAAAGTTCAATCAAAATAGAGAACTTTTTTTTAAAATAAAATTATTTGTTTAAGAAATCTTAAAATTTTGACACTATACTTCAGGGTCTACCCCAGGGACAAAGACTGTCTTGAGTTTATTGGGTAAGAAAGCAAGTCAAGGCGGACAGAAAAAACGAAAAGGTGATAAGATTACACTTTTCTTACTTGTGACCTGCTTACATGAAAAGTTAGCAATGTTTTATCTACTTGAGAGCTAAGAAATTTCTTGTAGTTCTGCTAGGTTTTAAAATAAACTCATTTAACAGATTTTTTATAAAAATCATTTCCTTACTAAGCATTAAAAAAAATTATTGAAAAAAATTTTTGAATCATAATTTTTTAAAAAAATCACAATTTTATTTTATTTAATATGGTTCATTATTTGGTAATTCAGGATGAAGCATTCAGAAAAATAATTGTGATCCTTGCTCCATTTTAAGTCAGGCTTTCATTGATTGGCCCATTGCCAAATAAATGGTCTTTGATTTGCTCCATTACCAATCATCCAAGAAAACTGATTTTCCATGTTAAATGTATAATAAGCAAATTATTGAAATAATGGTTGTATCAATTATATCAATTAATTCAATATCAAGTATAAAGTAAGAAGATTTTTAATCAAGTGAAATTATTAAATGTATTGAGCTTAATTAATCTGTTTTCTTTACAGGAATTTCTGTTTAACAACATTCAAACTATTTTATGATAATTTATTTTAAACAGTTTATAAATTGATGAGTTTCTTTGTAGCTAAAAAATATCTACTCACCATATCGGTTTCAGTTGATTTTTTATTCTTGGAAATTCCTCATTTTCAGGACCGTGCCAGGAACCTTTCGGAACGCTTTTCAACGACAACGACCCTCACCGTTAACATCAAAGATGATGACGACCAGGATCCTTCTTTCATCTATCAAGGTTGCACGCCTCTCAACGGTGTCTGCATCAATCCTGAATATTCCTCTTCAGTAAGTTGACATTACAACCTGGGGGTATCATGGAGATTGTGTTTGTTAGTGCATCTTTATTTACTTTTGCAATTGAGCAGATTATCTTTAACAAACGTTTTAGTTTTAATTAATATATTTTACTGAAATACATTTGAGGATATGCTTAAACATAGAATTCTTAGTTTTTATATGGATCAATCCTACAGATTTATAAAACTCTATATTCTACTTATGGTTCACATTGCAAATTGTTATTAAGATAAATTTATTTACACAAAACATAATATAATAAGATCTATATCATTTCTTTATGTTTTACATACATTATCTTTGAATAATCTTGGATTTCATCCCAGATCCATAGTTGAAAATTGTAGAAAAATGACATGAAAAAATGTAAACATTTTTGTTATCTTGTTCAGGTGTCTAGTGGAATATTGGCTGGGATCCTCAACATTTCTCCTGAAAAGATCCAAGCTGTCGATATGGACTCCATAAACTCTCCCATTCACTACAGTTTCCTGAGTGGGACTCCTTCCACTTTTAAAGATTACTTTGACATCAACCCACAAACTGGAGCTGTGAGACAAACACAGGCTGTGGACACGTCTGTCACAAAGAAGTTTGAAATTATTATTAAGGTTAGTTGTTTGAAAAGTAAAGTATAAATAGCATAAATAAACCTCTTAAAAATATGTATCATTTATCTGATTAAATATTTTTAGGCTGAAGAAGAGTCTGAGCAGAAGAGGTTTGCCACAGCAAAATTATTTATTACGGTAAAACCAGTCGACAGCAACCCACCAAAAATTCAAGCATCTTCTGTAGACGGTTATGTTGACGAAAATGCAGCAATAGGAACTAAAGTTATTGATTCAGAAGGAAAACCTATTAAACTAACTGTCACTGATGCTGACTTGGTAAGTGCTCTTGATTTCTGAAAAAACAATTAACTAACTTTTTTATCTTAAGGTATTCTCTATTCATGACAATTCTATATTCACAACATTGTATACATTTTTCTGAAAATTTCAAGGGTCCTGAAGATCCAAAACCTGCCTACTCTTTCGAGCTTACGACAAACTTTTTCCAAGTCGATGCTAATGGCATATTGTTAGTAAACGAGGAAAAGTTGGACAGAGATCCACCCAGTCCTGGAAAATTTAGGTTTCAGGTTAGTATTACCATTTTAATCATAATAGATTTCATTTAGGAGGAGATGTAATGGTGGTTGGTAGGAGGAGAGTTTATACATAATGATATATTTTTTTTACATTAACAGGTTGTAGCTCGTGAGAAGACTGGAGGTAACAATGCAGCCAGCCCTCCACTGTCTCTTAGTGTGACACTGAATGATGTAAATGATAATCCACCTCACTTGCCAGCAATATCGCCTTTGACGATCCAAGCAGGGGAAGGAAAACGTCTTGTTTACAAAGTAAATTACCATATTTGTGCTCAATATATTTTATTTATTTAATAGGTGGAATGACTAGTAAGACATGAGAGCATTGATAATTAGAGAAATCATCATTCACATCAAATCATTGAAATAAAATGAATATTTCTATATTAATTTAGCTTCAATACTTGGTAATTATCAACTCTAAATTCAAAGTAAACATTGAATCAAGTTTAATACATTTACCTTACTCAAATAAAAACCTGTTTGAAAACATAAGTATACATAGAATTATTTTAATTAACAATGGAATTAAATTGATATTTTCATAAAACACTGTTAAAATTAATTTCGATACAAACAAATACAATTTTAGGTTGTCGCAACTGATGATGACTTGGGTGAAAATGCAGAAATCACTTACAGTATCTACCATGTATCAAATAATGGCAGGCAGAAGTTTAAGATTGACTCTAAAACTGGTGAAATTTTCACAACGGGAAAACTCATTGCTGGGGAACAATACAGTATTACTGTCCAGGTAATTATCAAAGTTTCGAATGATAATGGTTTAACTTTCACATTTATTAAGAGAAAATAATCTTTTTTCCATTTGTATTTTAAATAATTTAGGCAACTGATAAAGGAGGGAAGTTTACACAAACAATTGTCGAAGTAAAAGTCATTCCTGGTCCGAACACGAGAAGTCCAGTCTTCGAACAATCGACTTATGAAGTTCAAGTTAGTGAAGGAGCTGCGATAAATTCAACTGTAGTGACACTTGTGGTGAGATATTTAACAAGCATTTTGTATTTGTAAGAAAAATTCCATATTTCTCTGAATCTACACACTTTTTATTTATTTTTTGGCTTTGCAGGCTTCAGATCCAGAGAAAGATCCAGTTACTTACTCAATTGTGTCAGGAAATGACTTGAGGCAGTTTGCAATTGGAGATAAGACTGGTGTCATCACTGTCATTAGAAAATTGGACAGAGAAGAACTAACAAGATACCAATTGGTATGTAGCTTAGCAGCAAGGCATGTAGTTGCAACTATAATGTCATAATAATCACATATAGTTTATAATAGAGAAAGTTGCAAAACTTTATTGGCTAATTAAAAAATTAATCTGTTTTTGTAATAAAATTAATTTATTGTTATCTTGCTCCTCAAGGTTATCAAAGCAGAAGATACCGGAGGGTTGTCAAGTACAGCTCTTGTGAGCATAAAAGTAACAGACATTAATGACAAAAATCCAGAATTTAAGGACACTCCATACGTATTCAGAGTACGAGAAGGGGAGCAGAATGCCAAAGTCGGTAGTGTGCACGCTGATGACGCAGATGAGGGCCAGAATGCTGTGGTGTACTATTCTGTTCCAGATGATATTCCCTTCGCTATTGATGCAATGACAGGAGAAATAAGAACTAAAATGGCTCTGGATTATGAGAAGCAAAGAGTGAGTTACTGATGTTGAAGAGCTGATGTTTCATTTAGTCTATCTGAATCTGTTAAGTTGAAGATATTTAAGATTATTAAGTTTACCGTTTTGTTCTAAGAAGTAGAGGAATATCATAATTGAAATAATTCATGTGGTATAATTATAATAAATTTTTAAGATCAATTGGTAAATTCTTGAAAATAAAGAAACACCTTATCTTATGGAAATGCCTGTGCATATATCCAACAAGTCATTGTTTTGCTCAGTTATAATTTTTAAATTAAATCATAAGTATTTAAATTGTAAATAGTATGTAATTATTTAAGATAAAGTGAAGAGTAATTAATATCTTTAATTTGTTCAAACAGGATTATAAATTTGTTGTGACGGCAAAAGATGGAGCTCCAGATCCTCGAATAGCAACCGCCTCTGTGACTGTCCAAGTGATAGATACCGATGATGAGTTACCGATATTTCATTTGTTAAGTTATGAGGCTAGAGTTCCTGAAAATGTACCAGATTATATGGTTACACAAGTTAAGGTGAGGGAGAATTTTCTAACCTTTAACATATGTCATTTTTTGCTATTTATAAATTACTGATTGTGTTCTCAATTGTGAACTGTGATTTATGAAAGTTATTTTGATTTCAAGGCTGATGATCCTGATACAAACCAAAAAATAACGTACATAATCAAACAAGGCCCAACCGAACTGTTCTCAATTGATCAGAAAACAGGAATCATTCGAACATTGAGAGGTCTGGATTATGAACGCGAAAGTCAATATATACTTGTTGTTGGAACTTTAGAAAATCCTGGTAACAAACCTGGTGATACTACCAGAATAATTGTCAATGTTGAGGTAAGATAATCATTAATAATTTATTTTAAAGTAAGATTTAGATCTACAGTATATTGTGTATTAAACTCAGTTTTAGATGTAATGGCAAGTCTCAATAGTAATACTTATATCCAATGATTCTGATTATAGGACAGAAATGACATCCCACCAGTATTTACAACCATTCCAAGGCCGGTAACGATTGATGATAATGCTCCAATAGGAACTACAGTTACAACATTGATTGCCACAGATTCAGATGGTACTCCTCCAGGAAATAAGGTAAAATGATTTTTATTTTACACTTGAAAGTGTGCAAGGTTCTTACTGTTATCAGTTACAACTTTACATGAAAGAACAAGTTTAGAATTTTTTATTAAAAACATTAAAAACTTTAGTGAATAATCACAGATATTGTATTTATCAATTGAATGTTTTTCAAGCTGCAAATTTCTATTCCAAAATTAAATTTACTTCAATATGTAACACAAAATCAGGTTATCACTTCTCTGATCCTAATAAATTATTCTATGATTCAGGTGCGCTATGAACTGATTGGAAGAGGAAAAGCAAGTAAATACTTCCAAATTGATTCTGATACTGGTGTCATTCATGTAAGAGACGATCTTCGTAAAGAAACTTTGAATGAATATGAGGTGAATTTTCAGAGAATATGATATTTTATAAAAACGTGTTAACATATTTTACAGTTTATTATAAATTATAAAATTCATAATGTTATTCCAGATTGATATCAAAGCCTATGATCTTGGTGAGCCACAACTTTCTTCAGTAACGTCAGTCCCTGTTCATATACACCGTGTTGCAACTGTGCCTCCTGACGAGGGTCTAGGATTTGCTGATAATCACTACACTGTAGAAGTCAAAGAAAATGCCACCGCAAATACTCTTTTAAAAACATTAACCATTTTGAACAACAGAGCACAAGATGTAACTCCTCTTAAATGTGTTATTGCCAATGGAGACAGTCAAGGTAAATAGTCAATAACCATTGGTCGTAAAACCTCTGATATCTACATTTTTAGTAAAAAGTTATTGAGCCTAACAATTAGTATACATTACTTATCTATCAAAGTATATGAATGGAAAAATGTTGAGAAGTCTGGACTGGGAATCGAACCTGGGACGGATGCTCTAACCAACTGAACCAATCCCATCAACCCCCGATCTGGTGCGACATTCCTCCATCTCTCAGACCTCATACAGGTCACTTACAATTTTACACATCCAAGCACCTTCATGACCTTACTCCCAGAATCAGATGAAGGGTGGTTATCCAATATAAATTGATTTTAGGAGTTTTGTTTTAATTCAAACAAAGCAAGATTCAATACCTCTTATCATTCATTTAAATGTATTTTTTTAAAAATATTCCAGAAACTTAATTGCATGCTTAATTGAAAGAAATTCCATACATTAAAGTCAGTTTTTAAGCTGTGAATGCAACTGAGAAAATTATGATTGTTAAGTAAACAGGAAATTCAGTCAGCAATGTTTAAGAAATATCACTTTTAATATTCTTAATCAATTTTCTCTCCTCTCAGGTCTATTTTACACTAATGTTACCAAAGAGAGAAACTGTGAGCTCAAATTAAGAATGGGAAATCTCGATCATGAGAAAATGCAACAATATGAACTGACAATTAAACTAGAAACATTGGCGGGTCTTGTAAATCCTTCACGCAACAGCACCACTGTGAGTATATTTCTCCTTTTATCTTTAAAAACAAAAAAGATAATAATGACATATATATTCTGACTATTTAAGATAAATTATGAGTAAACAACGGTTTTTTAACATCAGAAAAATTACACAACATTTTGTCACTAAATTGCAACCTCTTCAGGTAAGATGTTTTACACTATAAATTAAGAAAGAACATTTACACCACATAACTAAGAAATTATTGTATTTGTTTGGTTTTATAGTGTAACATGTCTTACCTGAAGAGGTCGCAATTAAGCGATGAAACGTTCTGTAATTTATATTCGATAATTTTTCTGATGTTACAAAGATAATGTTTCCCTCCAACTCATTTACTTTATTGCAAAATGAATTTTAATTTCTTATGCAAATTTTAATTAACAACCATTTTTAAAAACAGCAATACATTTTGTATCAATCAAAATTAACTAGCTGTTTATTTTAAAATATACTTTCAGGTAAAAATACAAGTAGTTGATGTCAATGACAACAAACCAGAGTTTATATTCCCAGAACCTGAGAAGCAGTTAACAAAAGGAAAATTTTTTAGTGCCATATCAGCCGATTCTCAAATTGGAACTTCTGTTTTGCAAGTAAAGGTAAGATGAATACAAGTTGTGACAACTTGTGAAAATTGTAAAACTTGAAACAGTTGAAGTTAAAATTAAAAATCAAGTATTTTGATAGTTTTAAATTTAATTCGCATATATTATGCATCCTCTCAATCAACCAAAGCCTTCCTGGTCCGTCATTTACTGCCAGTTATTAAATATAGCTCTCACATAAAGCATTATGGAATAATTATTCAATAGAATTCCATAAAATCATCTCAAGAACATACATATTTTCTGACTTATTAATCTGTGAATAAAATTATATATTTTCATCTTTTTTTCTGCAGGCAGAGGATAAGGATAGTGGTAATTATGGGAAGATAAGTTACAATATTATTCCAAATAATGAAGGTTCTGAATATTTTACTATGGACTCAGGAACAATCAAAAGCAAACAACTGTTTGACAGCTCGGCTAAGCTGCCTTTTCGATTTAACGTGGAAGCCAAAGACAACCCATCGTCACAACAAGACAGTTCCTCAGTAGAAGCGCCTGTTGTTGTAAGTTTTTCCCCTCAAATGATTGATAAAGAACTCACCTAATACTTTTATTAATTACAATGGTTTAAATAATTTACAGGTAAATCTGATAAATGACCAAAACAGAATGATTCTTGTAGTCGATGGGGCCAAACCTGAGGCAATCCATGGCAGCGAACAAAATAAGTTAATTGATGCTTTGGAGGGGAAAACCAACTTAATAATTGGAATTGAAAAGGTTATTCAAAAGCAATACTTAGGTGACAACACCACAATTGAGAAAGATTTGAAAGGTTCTGACATTTGGTTCTATGCAATTGATCCGGATACTGAGATGATTCTGGACAGGAATAGCACAAGGGTGCAAAGGTAAATGATTCATAGTGCTTAGAAGACTTTCTTTAAATAATAGCACATCATTTTAACTAACATAATGTAACAATGCCTGTCTTCATAGGTCTATAATGGACAAGTCTGTCAAGGTCGCTTTGATAAAAGAAGCTGGCGCGGCTCTTAATGCTGATGTGACAGACATTCATGGGCCACTGATTGTGACTACTGTCCAGAAAGCAAATTTTGCTTCATGGGATGTTTTCCCATATGCATTGATAGTTATAGCCTGCATAATATTTATCTTGGGAATTGTAGGCATCATATACATTTGTATATCATGGTCAAGGTAAGTGTTCAATAACTCTCCTCAGCTTTGAATATGTGGAAGATGTCTTCATTTATAGTGTAAATTATTTTTGACAAAAAAATTAATCTCGTCTTCTTTAAAGGTACAAAGCTTACAAGGAGAGGATGCAGAGAATGTACGTTGTGCCACGATATGACCCTGTATTTGTTGAGCCTAATTTGAAGGAATATGAAACTCAAGTAAGTTTTCACAGATTTTCAGTAATTAATTACTTTGTTAGTTTTAGTTAACATACTGTGTCATAACATAACAGATGTGACTTGTATTTTCATTATTGTGAAACAGAAATGGTTGAAAACAACATTGCTTTTATCTATATCAGAAGATAGAATAAATTAGAGAAGATATAACTTAAACATTTAATTTACTTCATCCACCAGTTGTGTATACTTACTCAAAAAAGGTCACTTAGTAACTTGGTTCTCAATAAATCAAAATTAAAGGAGAAATTAACTATCACTGAAAATGGTTGCATACTAAGGTCAAAGTTGAACAGTTGTATTCAGTTTTACAATTATTGAAGTAGTGTTTCAGTCATACGCACATAAACATATGTTATTTCTCTTCTAGGTCCTCCAAATGAGTGTTCCATTGGATGACAGTGACAGTTATAATGATCTGCAGCTGGATTTTAGCAGCAAAAACCACGCTTTCAGTCTTGATAATGTTAGCTACATCACAAAAGAAAACGGAGATAGTATAGGTAAGCTCCACTCCTCTGAACATGAGAAAATACTTATAAAAAATTAATTTTTAATCATTAGTGTAACCATTATCATATTAACTCACATTGTGGAAGAAGATCTGTTTCAATCATAGTTGTAAAACATTTGCAGGTCAGCAAAGTCCAGTAAGTTCCGATGCTGCAACCACAGCGAGGGCTTCAAGTATAGCAGGCCACCATAGGAATGACGATCATAACCTTATGGGGCACGACTCACCACACATACCAGTCACAAACCCTATGTTTCAAAGGTACAATAAATTTATTTAGAACTAATTTAGTATTGAAACATGAACAGTTATAAATGCAGAAATAACAAAAACAAGAATATACATGTTTTTAAAATTAATAATAAGATAAATTATCAAAAGACAGGCAAAAGAACTGATTATACAAATACCCACACAACAATTGTGGAAGCCTTGTTCCTTTCTTCAGGTGCCAAGAAAACACAAGAGGGTACGGTGATACAACCACACACTACAGTTGACACTGTAAAGTTGTAACTGTAATCAACTCTAGTGTGTGGTTGTGTCACTCACTGTAGGCTCTTGTGTTTTCTTGGCACCTGAAGAAGGGAACAAGGCTTTCAGGCATAAATTTAGATCTTATTTTTGCTGAATATTGAATTTGGAAAATAAAGTTTCATCATTCCACTGACTTAATTTTTCACTTCAATTGCTAAAAGATTTGTTTGATACTAAATTTTAACCTTACTAAAATTCTGGGGGATTATCAGCAAATATTACAACAAAAATATTTATATCGTCTATCTTTAAATTCAGTTAAGGTAATAGTAAAAAGAGCCAGGTGGCTTGGCAAAGTAATTGTTAAAATAAAATTATTTGAAGTATGTCAGTTATCATAAGATGAATAAAAATTAAAATACATTGATTTCATTGTAATTTTAAGTTTGTACATAATTGTTTTATGAATTCATTAATTTCTTTTAGGTCCGATGATGACACTTTTCACATGAATGCCAGTGCTACCAACGAAAATGTGACTTTCCGGGAAAAGAAAGACTATTCTCATCTGGGGTTTACATATTTAGGTGATAGATCTCCTGTAGAAACAACTACAGAACTTTAGACGTAATGTAAAGTAATATTTTTTATGACAAATGTTGGACCATACATTGCTGTTGTTTTATCACAGAAATAACAATGTTGTAATTGTAAGAGTTTCATAGCTCAATACAAAAAAATGTTTATATGGTGCAACAGTTAAAAACTAGGCAAGATTTAAATAGCTTTAAATGCTGTGTTTTGTTCAAAAAGTGCAATTATGTTTGCTCTGCCTTACAATGAATTAAGCTCAAATACTCAATGTTAATAAAATGTTACTGTATGAGTGCATGTACATGCTGCAACTTATAGGCTAGGCACGTATTTTAATAATAGACAACGGTTTCCACTATCGAACATTTGGCAAATTCACTGAAAATATTTTTACAATGTCTCCATTAAAATAATACAAAGATCTCAAAGAATGTATGAGTGATGAACAAAAGTGAAAAAAGAAACTTGCACACTTGAAGTGGTCTTGTTTGGTGTAGTTTAATTTTACATCATTTGTTTGTGTAGCAGTGGAGCAGAAAAGTAAGTTGCAGCATCTCAGTTTAGTAGAGATGCTGACTGTGCCAATGAATATGTATAAACATGTACAGCATTATTGTATAATGAATACAATATTAATTTTTCTATCACTGCTTTTTGCAGTATGTAAATAACTATTAAGAAAGTTCTTATAATGTATAAGCAACGAGTCTTCCAAAAATAAAAGGAAAGATGAAATCAATTCAATGTTTGTAAACAAAAAGAGAAATATTTTTTGAATATACAGCAACCGAGAAGAAAAGTCATTTCGATAATTATTCGAGTGTGGACGAGAAGTCGTTATATTTGCAAATATTTTTGTTTTAACCAGATTAACGATTTAGAGACTTGGCGAGTGAACTGTGTGCGTGAGTGTATGTAAACAATATTGTGTTCAGAGGAGTACTTACCCTAAAGTGTCAAATTAGGGTGTCAGTTCATCGAAGAAACTAAACCCTTTATGTGTAGAGTATATATATATATATTACTTCAGTTGTACAAAAGTGTTTGTAAATAATGAAGTTTTAATATTTATTAAATTTTCATCACTTGCCAATAGAATATTTCTGTATGAAAATGAAAATACCATACATAATTGGACAGTAAAAAAAATATAATGTAATAACATAAAAGTTTATTTCATATATATATATAAATGCCAGAGTCTTTCATAGACTTGTTTGTACAGTGTGTATCATTTATCACAATTGTTAATGACTTTGACAATTAAAGATGATTATTTTTAATGAATGGTTTTTTTCTTCATTATACCACATATAATGAATATAACATATAATTCGACAGTGTAATTCCAATGATGCAGCTATATAGAATTAATTTGAGAGACATTATCAAAGTAGCAGAACCCAGAAAAAGTAAATGGATTAAAGAAACTTGGTAAAGCCTTGAGCCGACTACAATCGTTACATGAATATACGGTAGAATTATACATGTAGATTTTCCCACTTCCTCCTTTAGACGTTGTTGCCGCCTGGTCAGAAATTGTTTGTGTATTGGATGAGCCAATTTGTGTTACTCTTCACTACTAGAATTTTTTTCTCATTTAATACTCACTAATTAATCACATTGCTGCAAAAGTCCTCGAGTAATACTTAATTTAATTAAATTAAAAAAACACTCACATGATTAACTTAAATATTAAAAATTCAAACAGATGAGATACATTTAACTATAAATTTTGATAATGAATATTCTGAATATATCGCATTAACTATATTATACGAGAATAGTATTTCTGATAAACCACAGTGCAAGAAACCAGTCAGACACTGTAGCAACTTAAATCTCCACTCAAAAGTTACTAGAATAAGACAAAATCTCATTTATTGAGTGTAACACAAGAACAAAACCTTTTAAACATCCCCTATTTTTCTGACCTCTTCAGGCGATACAGATTACAAGTAGGGAAAGAAAACCTTAAATCGAAGAAGAAATTTAATCTCAAAAGAACAATTTAAGATATTGTATTTTAATCTGTATCACCTGAAGAAGTCAGAAAATAAGGCATGAAACGTTGTGATTTTTTTAAACAAATATATATGAAAAATATAATTAAAAAATTAAATAAATTCAGGAATATAGAGAAGCTTTCACAGGAGTCCTTAAAGGCCACGGGTCAATTTGAATTAAAGTATGAGGTTGGAAAATTCCAGATTCAGCGTCCGCCAGGAAAGTCCCGGGTCCGACTCCTGGTGCCGTCGACCTTTTTCCATCCTCAAACTTTAAATTAAATAAATATTTTCTGGCTTATTTTTGCTGCACACGAAACAAGCATGAAACTGATTACATTGGCCGTGTCTCACTCCAGTTTTTCCGACGTTCTTGTCGAACTTTATTTATATGAGCATTGACGCAAACAACTTCTCAGAAGATATTAATATTAATACGCGGCATTTTCTCGGTTTCACGAGAAGCTTTTCAATTTTGTTTTAATAAATGGGGGACGAAAAATCTACTCCACTAATGTCTAATTCAAAGTCGCGGGAATATTATAGGGAAACCTTTTTATTATCGTCTCTCTGACTAAACCTTGGGTAGACCCTGGAAGGAATGGATTTTCCACCCCTACAATTTGAACTCGTGTCGTTTGTTTTCAGGTTCAGATCTTACGGATTTTTAAGAACTGGGTTAGCCCATTTCACTTACAAGGTTTCTTTCCCAGCAGGTTGATGGATTCCAAGGTTATCATTATTTCCGGTTGGGAGGACGTGGGACGAGCACAGAGAGACCGCCGAACCGTACCTGCTGAAGGATTTCCCCTGGCAGATGGGGTGGAAGGGGGGTTTACAGTCTAAAACGCGAAGATAAATTTGTACCAAACTTTATACACATGTTGCTTACGATCCAGGAACAAACACAGAGGGGTTAAGACACACTTACCGCTTCTAGTGATGCGGGGGGGAGGGGGTGAAATTTAGAAACATTCCTAAACGACCATTATTAGAGACCTTCGGGGTCGCTTAATTTGATAGTGTCATTTAGAAATCTAATTTCAAGTCCGAAAGGCAAAAGGAGGGAAGCACCCTTACGATAAGGGTGGTGGAGGTGGAATGGAGTTACATAAAAAAAGACCGTTATTAGTGTAGATTCCTGGGTTATAGGAGTCGCTGAGTTTAATTCTCGCGTTAATCATGGCGGTTGATATTTGATATTCCCCCACGTGGAGGTGGACGCGGTTGAGGAAAGGTTACCAGGAGTAGTTGTGACCCTCTTACGGTACCAGGGGTAATTTTTTATTTTCTTGGGGTTCAAGCCGTATTTTGGTCTCTGTGTAATTAAAGGTTGTATTTCTTTACTCCTTCAAGGCCCCGGGAGTAGTTTTAGACTTTATGAAGTTAGAGAGTATTTTTAGACACTTTTACTTTATGTAGCAGGAGAGTTCTTGAGGACCGTCAGTCAGCGTCGTGGTTTAGTTGCAGTTAGCTGCCGAGGGATTGGGTCGGCGCTGTTGCACCCTGGTTAAGTGAAATGTTTCACCAAGAGGTCAGTGTCGAATCAGTTCCTACTCCGGGTTAATTTAAATAAATACCCGGGCCACTCAGATACTTGTACATATTTAGAAATTGTTGATGAATTTTGAAATAGTAAAAGTAACCATCCGCGACATGCGCGCGTCCACCTTCACAGTCTGCTTAAATTCACGACGTCAACACACGCACACACACACACACACACACACACACAATCCTCCACTCGTTTGGATTTCGATTACAGTCGCACGTACAAACATAAAGGTTTAAAATATCGGATGCGGTTGTGAGGAAACAAAGTTACAGCAGGAAAAACTTGCGACGAATAAAACCTTTGAACTTATCTGGATGGGAAATTGTACACAAAAATAAATAAAGCACAACCTCTGAATTCCCTCAATGTTTACAATTAAACGGTAAAACTCCTCACTATATATGTCCACAGGGCAACAACTCACCCCCCCAAACATTGCTGGGGAGGGAAATTTGAATACATTCACTGCGAAAACAGCGCCTGAAACAACACGAGGTTTTGCTGTTGTTGGTCTGGAAAATGATGAATGTTGTTTACTGTAACATTCTTTGATAACAACAAAATACATTGGTCGAGCCTGGATTCCATTCCTCGGGTTCAACGTGCCACTAATTAATTTCAGGCTCGCCATTGGTCGCCAAATCCTGGGAGAGAGGAACTTCACGTAAAAAAAAATAAAATGAAAAAGTTACGTCTGTATTGAAAATTAATAATAATAAGAAGAAGAAGGAGAAAGATAGACACAGACAAAAGAAGTGATAATATAAATACCACACAGTTTTTTTTGGAAGAAAAAAATTCCAGAGAGAGAGAGAGAGAGAGAAGAGAGAGAGAAGAGGGAGAGAGAAGAGAGAGAGGGAGAGGGAGAATGAGAGAGAGAGAAGAGAGAGAGAAGAGAGAGAGAGAAGAGAGAGGGAGAATGAGAGAGGGGGGAGAATGAGAGAGAGGGGGGAGAATGAGAGAGAGAGAAGAGAGAAAAAAGAGAGGAGAGAGAGGGAGGAGAGAGAGGGAGAATGAGAGAGAGAGGAGAGAGAGGGAGAATGAGAGAGAGAGAAGAGAGAGAAGAGAGAGAGAGAAGAGAGAGAGGGAGAATGAGAGAGAAGAGGGAGAATGAGAGAGGGAGGGAGGGAGGGAGAATGAGAGAGAGAGAAGAGAGGGAGAGAAGAGAGAGAGAGATATGCACAAGTCAGTTGACAACACTGAAAAGCCTACAGACCTGAAGAAAGGAACAAGGCTTCCAGAAACGTCGTCGCAGTGTTGTCTTTACATCATCACTTCTTTTGTGTGTATTTTAATAATTATTAAGATATAATAATAATAATAATATCCTTATTATTATTATTAAACTTCATGCACATTTAATGAACTTTCTATTGATCTCAGGTTTTCCCAATTCCCTTAAATTTTTTATTCTGGACAGTGAACAAAGTTTCTGGTTCAGTTATTGAACCTTTCATCAAATTTAAAAGTCTGATCTTTTTTTTCTATTTACAACCAACTTTTTCAATTTTGGTAAAGACCAAGACATTTTGGGTTCAATTATTGAACCGTCCAATTTTCCATACATGTAAAATGTAACCTTTTGTATTTTTCCATGGAGAATAAATATTATTATGAATAACTGTTGAACCTTCCAGTGTTGGCCTAATTTACAATTATTTTTAAAATTTAGAATTTAGTATTTTTATTACTGGTTTATTTAATAAATTTGGCCTGCATTTTTAAATCCTCCATAGTTTTTCTATAATTCTTAAAGGAAGTTCAGAAAATTCTGTTCAAATTACCATCCGTTGAGTTGCAAATTTACCAATCCTCTAAAATACTAAAATTTTGGATTTTGAATAAAATTTTTCTTATAATTATTGAAAGTTTCACTTGGTGTCTGATTTTCCATCCCCTTACTTTTGTAACTTTTGATCACTCCCTTGGTCTCCCTTGGCTACACCAATAAAACACCGTATTCTGTAAATTCAATTATTATATTATAATTAAATGCAACATTTTCTAATTTTGCAGTGATTAAGACTTTCAGTTTATTTATTGAACTTTCCATTTTTTCTTTTAGGGTAACAGGCTACATGAGGGAAATCCACATGGTGGCAACTCCCCTTGAATATAATAGGAAGGGATATGAAAAGCAAGGGTAGAGTGTAATATAATAGTCTACACGTGCCCTCTTATCATAACGTCTCTTCAGCATAGAGGACCTAAGAGGGCGCTGATGCAGTTAAAGACATCACTTTAGATATAGTGAGTAACGATAAGCACAACAACATAAATCTTCACCCCTTCCGCCTAGGCAGCTGTGAAAACGCTGCGTCTAGAAGTCAGCATTTTAAGTGTCTTACGCAGACATGCACACGGCAGCAGAAATCTTCCACCCTGTAAGAGTTCTCATTGGAGACTTAAAAATCATCAGGGAGGGGGAAAGGAGTCTTCGAATTGTTCAGAGCTTCTTGGGAACGGCAGTCGTGATCCAACTTCCAGACGGGTCGGTGGCTCCTGCTGCTATCCGCCAGTTTGTCTTACTTTATTTTATTTCTAACTATTAAATCTATTGATTCTTCATCAGCTTTTATTTGACTGAAGTGCAGTGAAACACCAACCACTACGCCTAGGTTCAATTAGTTGAACCCGAACCCTCACGTTACCGACTTTCCTATTTCCTGTTCTTAATTCTTCCTTTATCCTCCAGATCGGTAGCCAGGTGAGCTAACGGTTGGTGAACGATCTATCTGGACTGCCCATTTCCAACTGCTGGAATGTTACATGTTCACAGTGGTGGAGTGTTACATGATGGCAGTTTGGAATGTTACAAGAGGAAGGGTAGAGGAAGGTAGCCAAGGGTTAACTAGGGGCCCCCGAGCTATAGTTTAAGGATCCTACCCGGCAATTC
Source organism: Zhengitettix transpicula (assembly GCA_037074705.1). Lineage (NCBI taxonomy): Eukaryota > Metazoa > Arthropoda > Insecta > Orthoptera > Tetrigidae > Zhengitettix > Zhengitettix transpicula. The sequence goes on along the minus strand of CM073593.1, from coordinate 108,847,810 downwards.
GCCTTAAAGTGATGCAGGGAAAACCCTAGAAAAACCTGCATCAGGTAGGTCGGGCATTGGGTACTTGTCCCATGCCCTTCCCTGGATGGCGGGAGAGAGGAGTTGGCTGTGGGGACGCAGCTTTTCCCTTGTCCAGTTTAGGAGGCAGCTGGCCGACTGTTCCAATGAGTGAATTTGGTCTCCAACTTTCCAATGCAGTATTTTCAAATTTTTACAGGGAGTAAAACATTTGCTTTATTCAGCAGAAATTCAGCTTTAAATCTTCCAATCCTCTACATCTTTAGCATTTTGTCATTTTTATCGCAGTAAAACTTGATGATCAATTTCTTTGAACATTCCAATGGTCAACATTTTTTCTAATCCCCCAAAATCCTTTTATTGGGAGCGGTAAAATTTCTGGTAGATTTAATAAATTAATCTGCGACTTTCCAGTCTTTGCTCATTTTTATATTAAGTTAATTCTTTGAACTGGTCTCCATTGTTACAACCCTATAAAATTTAGTATTCTTTAATCCAGTAAAGCTTCTGGTCTCCAACTTTCCCAATCCCTCTGAAATGCAGTGTTTTATAATTTTTACAGGGACGTGAGACTTCTGATTCATTCAATGAAAAATATAACTGACTAGTGCAGTTGTGTCGCTCTAGGCTCTTCTTAGCACCTGACGAAAGGAAGAAGGATCCCATAAACGTCGTTGTGTGGTATTGATGTTACCCTCTTTGTCCTACTTTCTTCATGATTATTTTAAATCAGACGTAATTTTTTTTCATGTTTATTAACGATGATTCCGTAATGTCCGTTTTTATATTCCTGTAAAATTCAACCCCTTTCATATTAATTGGCCTTTTCCTATCATCTCCGATTTCCCGCAGACCCTTTTATTAACATAACAGGCCGAGGGACGCATTAGGAAGCAACGGTGATTCTCCCCTGCGAGGGTGTTAAAATAAACAGCACCGGGACCTGCGGTGGCGCGCTCTACGGTTTTCCCCAGTGGGGCTAATTGGCTGTCGTTAAGCCGCGACTATAAAGGTGGCAGCCCTGCGCTGCGGTCGCGACAGACCTGCGCCATGCGATCACTGGGTGAGTACGGTTCATCAGGCTGGATGGAGGACGCTCGTCCGTCGCGTCGTTGCTCTCGGACTCTTCATTCCCAACCCTTTATTTGTCTGATGAAGACGGTCAAGTCGTTTCAACCACGATTTTTTTTCAATTGTGTTTAACTGAATTTTTACCAAATGTTTTAACACCGAAGACGGTCACCTCAAAACACGGCATAATTCGGAAACAACGGTTCAAAAGTAAAGCTGATTTTTTTTTTTTTTGGGGGGGGGGGGGGGGGTTTCCAAAAGGCATACAGAAAAAGAAAGCTCGTTGGTCTGTCTTTGTGCTTTATGTAAAAGTCGTCAGTCACAGTAAGCCTGTGGACCACAGTGCCTCTTGGGGCCGCGTCGCCCAACAATCGCAGCGTGTTCTCTTCAGAAAGCCAATGGAGCTGCTAGGGTTAACTTAACAGAAAACCCCCAAGTTGACTACAGTAGAGTTAAAATAAAATGTCCCCTTGTCTGCTGTGTTCGACTTTAGACCAATCAGAACGTGCTTAAAGTGTCGAAAGTTGCGCGCGAGGACAAGGCAGCGTTGCCGAACAATCGCAGCGTGTTCTATTTTGTTTTCAGAAAGGCAATGGAGCTGCTAGGGTTAACTGTTACAGAACAACCCCCCTGTTGACTACAGAACCGTTAAAATAATATGTCCCCTTGTCTGTGTTGTGCGACTTTGATCCAATCAGAACGCACTTAAAGTGTCAAAAGGTGCGCGCGGGGGGACAAGGTGGCGTTGCCGAACAATCGCAGCGGAATTTCCAGTGCGCTCGAATACGAAGTCCACGTTGACAAGTGTGGCAACAGCGTCTGCTTTCAACAACGTGCAACGACCCTCTGAGCTGAGCTACGTTCCAAGGACGTATGATGATAATAATTCCGGGTTTTTTCCTCCGCTGTTGCAAAATATTTAAACTAAAATCAGGTTTATATACACGCAATTTTAAACGATATTAAAAAATATATATGTCCAGGGAAAGTCGGCTTTAGATCCATAGAAACAACTATCAGAGTCTCGTTGACGACGGGTCAGAGGGAGTTGGTGTGAACGCGCCGTCGTCAAAACCTCATCTAATATATATATAAAAAAAAACTCTTTAATTGGAGAGGGGGTGAATAGAAGAAAATCCGTTAGTTTGACGTGCAATCAGAAGAGACGCTCCCCTTCAACCCGGACTAATTAGTCCAGACCGATATTTGCTGGTTAAAGGAATAAAAGCGAACGAGACCATCGCTGGAGCCGTCCAGAGAGATTACGTTCGTGATGAAAGCGATTCGTTTTCCCATCTCACAGTATCACTGAAATAATCCAGGGAGGTTCTTTTATCGTAGCACCGCCATATTACTGGGTGGGGGGGTGGACCGATCGTCATTACAGGCGACCTGAAGACCAAAGACCGTTTTTATGTACGCAACTTTGAAGCTTCCTGGAATCGAAAACCCCTCCCACCAGTTGCGGGGTCGTTCGGTTGTCAGAAGAATCTTGAGGGGAGAAACCAAAGCTAAGGAGACACTGGATGATAATGGACCTGGAACCCTCGTGGCGTTGTTGGACACTACCAACATCGAGAGTGACATTATAAATCTCAACGACCACGGAAAAAACTATTTTCTGTCATCGATATATTTTTCTACCGGGTCTTCAATCCAATGATTGTCCAGGGTCCTTCGTCTTGCAGATAACAGAGTTTCCTCACACCTGACATCCTTAATTACAGTAACCGGTGACTTTTCCGCAGCTCAACCCCTCCATCACTGAGTCGACAAAGTTCTGACCATCGATGGATCCATGTGACTCTGTCCAGGGTTCGTTGTCCTCCAGATCCCAGTGTTTCCTCACACCTGACAGCCCTATTTACAGTCATCGGTGACTTTTCTCCTCTGTTGGCCAAGCTCTGATGCCTCAGAAAGTGTCCTAGCAAGTTGGCTACAAAGGATTTTTCCTTAAACATTCTTCAGTACCGCCGCAAGTTTCGAGTCTTCCAACTGCTCACTTGGACATTCACTCAGTCAGGCCCCTAATCCATTAAATATAATATTTTTGAATCCAATTTCGATGTTGGACACTCAGTAGGTCTGTGCATCCTTGCAAGTCCCTTTACGTCATCCAGCACGTAGGAAACTACATGTTGATCACGCGTCGTTCAGCCGCTCTGTATGAACTTTGATGACTTTGGTCCTATTCAACAGCAATCACCTCACTTCTCCTCGTCGCCCTGGTGACGCTGACCGTCGCGGCTCCCGAGGCCCACCCGCTGACCGTGGGCGACGGCCGACCGCTTCTGCAGACCCTCCTGGAGCACCCGGCCGTCACAGAGCTCGTGGCGAGCCTCAAGAGCCACCTGGAGCGATGGTGGGGAGATCTCTGGCACTCGGCCAACCATCACGGCCAAGCACAGCCCCTGGCGGTGTTCGCCGCCGTGGGCGCCGCCCTCAGCGTCGTCACCACGGCCATCAAGGGCGCCATCTTCCACGGCGGGGCCGACACGGACCTGGAGGACGCCACGGCCGCCATCATGGACGCCGTCGCCAGCGGGGAGTGTCTGGAGAGGGCGGCCTGCCACCTGGGGCATCTGGTGAGGGGCCACGCGGGGTCGGAGGCGACCTTCAAGTAAGTGCACTCAATGCTCGGCGTCAGGAAAATGTCGCATGTGGACGACCTAAATATTTAATTATTCCGTCACGACGACTGTGGTCACATAATTTCTATTACAGTAACCTCGATGAAGACTTCTGGAGGTTATGAGGCTCAAATTTTCCAATTAATGTCTGATGGAGGAACTTTCTACTATTATTGATGCGTGTAAGTCGGTTCAAAGTGACTCATTGAAAGGTAACTCCACGGGGGTGCATGAAACAAACCTCCCTCTGAACGACGGTCTTGCACATGTCGCAACACGCCCTGAGGGACTATTAAATTAAATTGGTTCTCATTTCAACCGAATTGTCAATAATCGCACCCCCACCCGCCTCTACCCCTCGTCACAAACACACACAAAAAATATAGGGGTTGGTTATTTCGCGGTTTCGTTAATAATCTACTTAGCGGAACATCCAATTCGATTCAGCTTCAAAGGGGATGAAATATATAGCCTATATTAAATTTCTCTATACACACAGAGACATGGTAGAAAGTGAACAGAATAGTAATTGGTCATTTCGCACCCCCAACCCCCCGGCATTGACGTCACAAAGGACTGCGGTGTATTATTAACGAAAGATAAAAATAATATGTGGCGCGGATTCTGTGATCGGCAAATCAACAGCCGAGTGTCCTCAGAGGCTGGATGTGGATCAAATATTCCCTTTTCAAAGAAAAAATTTTTTTTTCTTATAAATATTCAACACTGAGGATGTTAGTTTCATAAAATTCTCTGCACACGAACTTTCCCCGTTATCTGATGACGTAGACAATTAACTCTGTGAAACTTGGCCACATTTCAGTATGAAACATTAAAATGTAACGTTGCATCCCTTAGTTTAGGGACCATTTTGAATGTATCTAAAAATTCATTTAAGAAATATTATCAAAAAATCAATTAATGGTTGATCCTTCTATTAAATAAAATAGAGTGTATGTTTGTTTGTATGTATGTATGTATGTGTGTGTGTGTGTGTGTTCCTTATGCAAATCGCCACCCGTGGAGCTAAATTTCACCAAATTCCGTACACGAGTTACCGACGACCAGGAAACCAACACTGTAGGGGTGAGACACATCCCAGGAGCGGGGGGGGGGGGGTGGAAATATTCAAAAATGCTAAAACGGCCGATATTTGAGGTATGATAAATAATTTTCGAGGATTCATTGAGGTTGATTTCCACTCAGGTGTTTTTTTTTCTGTATGATTTCAACCTATTTCCGCTTAGGGGTGGGTGGGAGGGGTGTCGGGGCGTTAGTTAAAAATAACTCAGAAACAATCGAGATTGGAGTCGAATCCGCGGTTGTGGATGTCGCTGAGTTATGACGCTAATGAGGGACGCGGGCGGAGGGGGAGTAACGTGAAACGTCGGAGATACGTGTCAAAATTCCCAGATCCGGGGGTGGTTGTAGGAGTCACTGAGATTGATTCTTCGCAGTAACCATGACGTATATATGAAGTTAGATGCCGAAGGGGGAGGATGGGGGGTCAGGTCGAAACAGCGAATTAATTCCGGCTCCGGGATAATTTAAATAAATACCCGGGCAACGCCACGCCGAGCTCTCAGCTAGTTTAATAACTAAACAGAATTTGCCAACTTAAACCATTAATAATTACAGTTTTATGACGTTTCGACCACAATTTTGGGACTTTAACAGGTGGTAGATAATTTATTAAAATGTCCAGAAAAATTTCCGAATATAAAATTTAGTGTCATTGACCTTCAGCGCCCCACGACGACAGCAACGGAATTTATTTCTGTTTATCAAAGGGGCTCCTTCATCGTCCGTAACAGTTGACTTTCTTAAAAACCACGTTGTTTTGTTTTACTGTTAATAAACACTCACAGGTTGCATCTCGTAGAATCCTCAGAATAATTTATAGAGTAAGATACAAAGAAAAACACGGAGGACTTTGCCCTGGCTCAAGGACGTGCGTGGGACGCAACATTCTGAAACGTCCCTCGTGAATACTTGAGGGAAATATTGCGACGAGGATCTGACGCTGTTGTTCTGATGTACTACAGCCTGTTTACAAAGTAAATAACCGTCGTGATACTCAATGAAGTTGGAAAACACAAACTAATGTCAATAACAGCCCGGGGCTGGAAAACGTCAATCAGTCGAAGGGGGCGGGGGTAGAAATGGAAGAGCATCTGATATTTATGACACCCCGTGGATCAATGCCTCGTGACGGACTTTAATGGCGACGGATCGTAACAAGCTCCTTGATTGGCTGCAATAAAGGTCCCTTAAATAATCAGAGAATTATTTCTACAATTAAAATGTTTAATATTATTAGAGACCTTCGGTACCCGGGGTTAGAATTCGTTGGGCAGACCCGCGGGGAATTAAACAAAATACTCTACTAAAAATGGACGATTCAAAGTTAGTCGCTCTTAGGACAAGGCGTCGTCAGCTTTAAAGGGGGGGATGGAATCGAGTGATTGGACCACCAGGCTGACGGGGTGCGATATCCAATAAGATTATTATTTAGATTATCCATTGTGTGGGCGAGCAAGAAAAAGACAGAAAAGTGAAAAAAAGGCAAAGTATAGAAAACAAGAAAAACAGAAAGAAAAATACAAGGTAAAGAGATGACGTGAAATATCGTCTAAAAGTTCTAAGAAAATCTCTACATATTTTTTCTGATCTTCTAGACGATCTTTCTGTTTTCCTTGTCTTATTTTATTTACCTTTTTTACTATTCTGTTATTATCTTGCCTCTTTCTTTCTTATTTTCTTGTTTTCTTTGCTTGGAGTAAATTTCTACACGATTTTTCCTGATTTTCCAGACGATATTTGACGTCCTCTCTTTAACCTGCGTCTTTCTCTCTGTTTTTTCAGGTTTTTTTCCTTTTCTTTGCCTTGTTGAGGCCGATGCAGGTTTTTCTAAGGTTTTCCCTGCATTTGTTTAGGCGAATGCCGGGTAGGATCCTTAAAATATAGCCCGGGGGCCCTAGATAACCCTTTGCTACCTTCCTCTACCATTCCGCATCCCCCCCTTTCAAATCCATTCCTTTGCTATTAAAGGGGAGTTGCCACCATGTGGATTACCCTCATGTAGCCTGGTTCCTTAAAAAAACTTTTCCGTCTTTATCTTGTCTCTTTCTTTCTGTTTTCAATATTTTCTTTGATTTATTCGCTTGGAGTAAATATATACATATTTTTTCTGATTTTGTAGGGGGATCTTTCACGACATATCTTTAACCTACTTTAATCTTTCTGATTTTCTTGTTTCCTTTTCTTATCTTTACCTTTCCTGTCCCTTTCTTTCTCGCCTTTCTACTGCCAGACAATGGAATACCCGAATAATTTAAATAATAATGTTATTTCACCAGTGTCAATGAATGTATAATCCTGGTCCAATAAGATGACGAGAAACCGGAGACAGCTTCGTAGAATTTAACCTCGTGCTGAAAGTTGTTTGTATCCAAGCAATGTCAGAGTTGTTGTTGTTGTTCCACAGCATGCTGTCTCTGCTGCCTGCTCAACCTCTGGTCCAGGCTTTCCGCAGAGCCGCAACGACGCAAGAAGACTGCACGAAATATCCCTGCCACGCGGGCAGATAGCGCAACCAGGATCTGACAACGCTGCCTATTTATTATTTTAATTTATTAACCTCATTTTTTTTGTAAAATAGTTAAATAGTTTTTAAGAAACTCCTGTTCTTTGTTCTCGATGAAACTTCAAATATTTATTAAAATAAAAACAAAGAGAATCTTCTATTTCAATATTTATGAGACTCCAAAATAAAACCAAACAGTCCTCAAAAATTCAATTAGATTTATTTAATCTTACATCGTCTAATTCAAATTAAAAGTAAAGAGTCCTCAAGGATGCGTGGAAGCAGATGGCTGAAGTCTAGAAGCTGAGAAGCTTAGAACAAGATAGCAGAGACCTTGAAGAGAGTGCTTAGAGTCTAGAAGGTGGCCAAAGTCTAGGAGAAAGTGGTTGATGTCTAGAATCTAGCTGAAGTCTACAAGATCTGTGAAGCTTAGAAAAGTTGTCGGGAGCTTAGAAGAAGATATCAGGAGCTTGGAGGATGATAGAAGAACCCTTGAAGAAGATGGTTAAAGTCTATAAGGTACCCAAAGTCTAGAAGAAAGTGGTTGAAGTCTAGAATCTGGCTGAAGTCTACAAGGTCTCTCAAGCTTAGGAAACGTTGGCGGGAGCTTAGAAGAAGATAGCAGAAGCTTTGAAGAATGTGTTTAGAATCTAGAAGCTGGCTGAAGCTTAGAACAAGACAGCGGGAGCTTAGAAGACGATACAAGAACCCTTAAAGAAGGTGGCCAAAGTCTAGAAGAAGTTGATAATAGCAGTGCTGGCCGTCGAAATGTAGAAGGGTAATTATGTGAAATTAGAAAAATAAAATAGATGCATGTTGCATGATACTTGAGTTAAAAACAATATATTAATACATAACACTCAGGAAACGAACAGTTCCTTGAATGCAATAAACTGGGATTTATAAATATTAAGATAAATTTGGGGGTGGAAACAGTAGAAGATTTTGAGTAATGTGTTAAGTTTATTATCAGTAATTAATAAGAAATTAAATTTGGGATTTTTCAACTGACGAGTGCAGTTGTGTCCCTCTAGGCTCTTCTTAGAACCTGAAGAAGGGAACAAGGAAACGTCTTGTGGTATTTGTATTATAATTTTTTTTGTCTGAATTGGCTGTCTTTATTATTAATTATTTTCAATCAGGCGCAAAATTTTTCATTTTATTAGTAGTAGTAGTTAGTTGCAGTAGTTAGTAGGTAGTAGTTAGTAACAGTTACGAATTTTCATTTCTGTCTCCGTAACTCCGCTAATTAACCAGGGCTGCCAATTTTTTTTCCAGACTAAATTTATTTATTTTATGCACAAGCTTACTTTCATCTAACGAGGAAAAACAAAATTACTTTTTTTTTTAATAATTATTCGGTGTTAAATTAAAACATGAATATACAGAGGATCGGAGATCAAAAAAGAAATCTCTCTGTTGATGCCAACAAATATGTCCATTGAGCTTTATGAATGATCCCGCATGCCCCCCGCCTTCACAATCCACCCCCGGTCCTCGCAGTATTCAGTGTGCAGGACAACGTACTACACGATTGCAGTTATTCGGAGAGAGAGAGAAGGGGGGGGGGGAAGAGAGAGATATTGTAATAAACAACCGGTCGTCAAAATAAAAAAAAATATAGAGATAGGTATATATATATATATATAGATATATATATAGAGAGAGAGAGAGAGAGAGAGAAAGAGAGAGAGTGTGTGAGAGAGACAGAGAGAGAATATGGATATATATATATATATATGGAGAGAGATAGAGAGAAATACAGTGATATAGAGATAGAGAGAGAGATACCGAGATAGATAGGGAGAGAGATACAGATAGAGAGAGATAGGTTTATATATATATATATAGAGAGAGAGAGAGAGAGAGAGAGAGAGAGATACAGAGATACAGAGATAGATAGGGAGAGAGAAACAGATAGAGAGAGAGAGGTGTATATATATAGAGAGATAGAGATAGAGATACGGAGGTAGAGATAGAGAGAGAGATACAGAGAGAGATAGATAGGGAGAGAGAGAGAGAGCACTGATATGGCGGTTCTCAATTGAACTCCCATCTGTAAACACGCTATTCGGTAGCGGACGACATACAATCAGAGATTAAAATATACATGATTGTAAAATGTATGTAGGTATATATATATATGTACATACTGTAGCAGATAGTCCTCAAAGGCTGATGATTGTGGGTGATGACATGCAGTGATACTGCTTTGAACTCGCCGACTCACTCACATAATCACCTGCGAGCTACTGAATTCAATCACGACTAACAAAGCCGACGGCTGATGAACTACGGTGAGCCGCTCGACCCAGCAATCCTTCAACAACCCTTTTAAAATACCTCAAAGAAAAGCTAAAAAAAAACACCTGTTGTAGTCCTTAACAATGTCCTCTATCGTCAATATCCAGTGACTTCATATCGCTCGGACTCGATAACCTTATTGGGGTACGAATTTGTAGCAGGATTTTGGCTTATTTAAATACATCATATTGTAATTAATAAACAAGGGTGGATTGGAAATTAGTAAATTCGTGTTCTGATGCACCTTGAGGTTGTTTCATTTTCAACGTCATCAGACACGGGGTGTGGGGGGGGCGGGGGGGGGGCATGAAGAAAACCAACCCCCTTTTCACCAACGACAACCCCTTCTAACCTTCCCCGACGACTTTGCCTTCAGGGTAATTATCTCCACCCCCAAAATAATACAAATAAACTGTCAACCCCCTTTGACGCCTCAGTGTCACCAACTGAACGCCAGTGTTGCTGCAACCGTGACATTTAGCACTTCGGTAATTAGCATAAATATATATACACAATGTTATTGCCCCTTGTACGAGGGTTGCGTACCTATTGAAGGATTACGATAGCTCATTAGTTATATTTACTGGCAGATATTAGCGTACAAAGAAACCGGATACTCGGTTTTAGCTCTGACCTTTCCCACCAAAGGGATTGCAGGTTAATTACTGACGTCACTAGCCGGAAAATTACGGCCTCAAAATGTCAAAACAAAAATATATAGATACAGAAAAAAAACGTGTAAATGAGATTATTTATTAATTGAACAGTCAAAGAAGTTTATTTAATTGAAGTACGACGTCGGTTCAAAAATAAAGTGAAACACAGTTTTATATATATATATATATACATCTATTGTTTTAATACAACTCTCTGGAACCAATTAATTAAACTGTATTTTTAAATTTGTTGAGAATGGCGAAGTAACATTATTATTTAGATTATTCTGGTATTTCATTTGTCAGAGAATAGAAAGGTGAGCAAGAGAAAGTGAAAAAAGGGAAACAAAAGTAAAAAAAACAAAGAAGAGACGGAGAAAGAAGCACGTTAAAGAAATGACGTCAAAAATAGTCAAGAAGTGCAAGAAAAATATGTAGAGATTGATTCGAAGCTAAGAAAAGAAAAAAAACAGAAAGGTGACGCAAGAAAATGAGAGAAAAGTGAAAAAAAGAAAAGAAAAGGAAGCCTGCGAGAGAATTCTCTCGCAGGTGAACCTTCCCACACAGCTCTGGCGGGGGCTACCTTTGGGGATGCCTTCACATCTGTCTGGTTTTCTTTTAACTAAGGTCTGTTCTGAGAGGTGCATGTTCCGGAGTCACAGACCTTGGGCATACGGTAAGAGTTGTTCGCTATTCACATTGGAACAGTCGGCCAGCTGCCTCCTAAACTGGTCGCGGTACGAAGAAGGGAAATCTGCGTCCTCACAGCAAACTTCATCCGCTATCGGAAAGGCGTGGGACAAGTAGCCAATGCCTGACCTACCTGATGCAGGCTTTCTAGGGTTTGTCATGCATCACTTTTAGGCGAATGCCGGGTAGGATCCCTAAACCATAGCCCGGGGGCCCCCTAGTTAACCCTTGGCTGCCTTCCTCTACCCTTCCGCATCCCCCCTTTCAAATCCCTTCCTATGCTATTAAAGGGGAGTTGCCACCATGTGCATTACCCTCATTTAGCCTGTTACCCTAAAAATAATATAAAAAAGACCGAAAAGTGAAAAAAGAAAAGAAAAACAGAAACGTTAAAGAGATGACCTAAAAGATCGTCTAGAAGTTCAGAAAAACTTCAAGCGAAGGAAACATGTTAAACAGGAAGAGAGAGAGAGAGAGGGTGCAAGAGAGAACCCGAGAATCCTTTCTGAATTCTATTCACCAGGAAGAGCCTTCGTCTCTGATTCACTTAATTGCCGGTAGACGGCGCTGCCACCCCTGTAAGGTGGGCCGATGACGTCATGGATGCTCGTGACGTCAGACACGATGAAAGTTTAATTGCATATATTTCCCGAATTAAGAATCGTCAGAGAATAATTCTTTCAAAAGGAGCCTGAAAAATTTCGGATAATAGCCTTAGCCTTGATTTCTTTGATATTATATATATATATATATATATGATATATTTTAAGCTGCTCTCGTGACATTTTCCCAGAGAAAGACTATTTGCAGATGCTTCAGAGAATATATATATATATATATATATATATATATATATATATATATATATTACATTTGTATCTGGAGAATCCGAGTCTCTAAGGGAAGAAAAACAAAAGCGCGTCACAAAGTCGATATTTGAATTCAGACGACGACAAAGAGGAGTTGAAAAGAGATTCTTTGTACGGAGACTAAACGCGACAACGAATACTTGTTGTTGACTGATCTCTGGGGGGATTCGACGAGGGGGTGGAGAAATTCTTTACATCACGACGGCTGACTTATTTTTTTTTTCCAATCAAAAGATACCACGCGGGGGCCGGGGGTGGAAATATACAAACGAGAAAAAGAAATACAGACACTGAAATTTTTCATTTAAGACTGACGGAAAAAACAAGTTTTCCTGTAAAAAGATACCCGCAGGGGTGGGGGTGAAAATATTTAAACATGAAAAACGGCTTGATATTTAAGTTCGATAAATAATTTTCGGCGTCAGTGAGATTGACTTTTTATTTAGGGCAACAGGCTACATGAGGGTAATCCACATGGTGGCAACTCCCCTTAAATAGCATAGGAAGGGATTTGAAAGGGGGGATGCGGAAGGGTAGAGGAAGGTAGCCAAGGGTTAACTAAAGCCCCAGGGCTGTACTTTAAGGATCCTACCCGGTATTCCTCTAAAAGTAATGCAGGGAAAACCCTAGAAAAACCTGCATCTGGTAGGTCGGGCATTGGGTACTTGTCCCACGCCCTTCCCTGGATGGCGGGAGAGGAGTTTTCTGTGAGGACGCAGCATTCCCTTCTCCGTGCCTCGACCAGTTTAGGAGGCAGCTGGCCGACTATTCCAATGGGAATAGCGGACAACTCTTACCATATGCCCAAGGTTCTGCGACCCCGGAACATACACCTCTCAAAACAGGCCTCGGTTTGTGGGAACCTTAGTTCAAAAACGGAGAGGAAAAGACATAGCCAAAGGTAGCCCCTTCGTATCTCTCCTAAAAGGTTCTGCCCAGGCCGAGGTGCCTCAACAAGGCAAAGAAAAAGAAAAGAAAACCTGAAAAAACAGAGAGAAAGACTCAGGTTAAAGAGAGGACGTCAAATATCGTCTGGAAAATCAGGAAAAATCGTGTAGAAATTTACTCCAAGCAAAGAAAACAAGAAAAACAGAAAGAAAGAGGCAAGATAATGACAGAATAGTAAAAAAGGTAAATAAAATAAAACAAGGAAAACAGAAAGATCGTCTAGAAGATCAGGAAAAAGATGTAGAGATTTTCTTAGAACTTTTAAACGATATTTCACGTCATCTCTTTACCTTGTATTTTTCTTCCAATGGGAACAATAACAACTCTTACCGTATCCCCAAGGTCTGTGACCCCGGAACATGCACCTCTCAAAACAGGCCGAGGGCTTGCGGGAGTGAGATTGACAGTGTTCCTCCTGATGTTATCTGTGACGGATTGTATTTCAACTGTATTTAACACTGGAAATTTGAAGGTCGGCCAGTAAGAGGGATGTGAAGCTGAACTTAACCATCAGGATTGCCTGGAAACGGGAATCGGACCCCCAGGTACCTGAGGCAGCTCAAATGGTAATGACAACACGTTCCCCGGGGCGACAAATTCTGTTTTCCCTTAAAATCGTCTAATTTCAATTTATTTGATGAATCAATCGTCGTTAAGACTTTCGTTGGCCCGGTTAAAACCTTCGCATTCTCTCTGCAAACGTCCTTGTGGGCTTCTCCACCAAAATCCTTTTCGCAAACACTTGGGCCCAATGTCGCTGAGGGTTGAATGGTTTCATCCCCTTGAAGGAGCACGGCACGGAGACGCGTGTTCCTTGCGACCAGGAAAGAATCAGTGTCGGGGTGAGACCCGTCAACCAACCCTCCAGGGACGGGGGTGGAAATATTCAAACAATCTAAAACAGCCGATGTTTAAGTCGGATAAATATTTTTAGAGGTCAAAGAGATTGACAGTGTTTTTATCGATTTTATCGATTTCAACCCATTACGGGGTGCGAAAAAAGCACCCTTAGGGGTTGGGGGGCGTTACAGGAAAATATCGCGAATACAAACGAGATTGATGTCAAACCCAGGGTTATGGACGTCGCTGAGTTTAATTATGACACTCAACTTGCCGTTTAACTCCCCCAAGCGAGGGTTGTCAAAGGTGGGAAATCTTCAAACATGACATTGATAGTGTTTCAACCCATTGCGGCATGGGAAGGGAACACGCTTAGGGGTGGGGGTAGAGGTGAGTTACATAAAAATAAATATAAAGGATCCGAGATTGGAGTCAAACCAGGGGTTATGGATATGTGACAACCCGGGCAACGCTGGCACCCAGCTTGTACAAAAATATAAAATTAATTTGTTCTAAAAAATATACACTCATAGTATCCAAGATGTTAGAAGGAGAGTGACGCAGATGAGGACTGACGCGTCTTGTTACGAGGCGCCGCTAAAAGTCTTGAGGGACAAACTCGATTGTCGCCACGACGGTAATGTAACAGGCTTCTGTTTCTTGCGGCGGATCACTTTGTTGCCAGGGGGGTTGGTAGAGGGGGTGGGGGGCGGACCGGTGGTAATCGTGTCAAGGGGACACATTTTCTAGCGGGGAGATTCGTGTCGAGACAACCCGAGGACCTGTCACCTCGGATTTAATTTACAAAGTGAGTGTGAAACACTTTTACATCCCTTCCCCCTGAATTTCCTTGTTGTTTCTCACCCTAAACTAGAGCTGGAGGTCGGTTAACCCCCTGTTTAATGTCATAACCCAACCGTAGGTCAATTTATCTTCATTTCATTTTCTTCACCACAACTATTTGGTAATACCTAAGTCGTTTTGTAATCCAAAGACCCTTTTAATCTTCCTGCAGAGAATAAAATAGTCAGAAAAAAATCCATAATTATTTTGGCCTTCGAACGGTCCTGTAAAAAATACTGTCTGTGGCCTCGCGTCTCCCAGTGGGTTTCCTTACAGTTGGCGGAGGGGGGGACAAAACAATTGATGATCTTATACAGTCACTTTTTTTTAATAAAAATCTTATTCTGATGACGTTTCGATACCTTTTTCTATCATTTTCAGGTATTTTGCAAATTAAAACGTTAAACAAGGAAACACAGTTGTTGAACGGGGATTCGAGGCTCGCTAACAATATTTTTTAGCTAGTTTTTTACTGTGTTAATTTCGAAAATACCTGAAGAAGATACAAAAAGGTATCGAAACGTCGTACTAATAAAATTGGAAAATAAAAAGTGTCTGTATAAGGTCATCAAGTGTTTTATTAATTAAGGTATCAAAAACAGACGTTAAATTAAAACCCTTATTTACAGTTGGAATACAAAATGTCGGTGTCAGGGCGTCGTAAAGCAGCCCCCCACCCCCACCCCCGCCACAATAATTATAATTAACACACGTGATTTTCTGGACCACCAATAAATGTTCCAGGAAGATCTACAATGTGGAATTTGGGACTTGGTGCTGGACCCTGCAAGAAAAAACAGAACCATAAAGTTCAGGATGTGTGACTGGAGGGCGAGAAATTTCAGCGGTCAATCTAGGATTGTGGATGAGGACATCGGTCATGATCAAGAGCGTACATCCAGGACCAGGGGTATAGAAATATCTTAAATTATTTTACGTCCTTTAATATAAATCTGACTCGTCGACGAGACTTTTCAGTAGCGCCCTATTTATCCGTTTGTGTTTTCCCCAGCTCGACGACGCTCATTTCCATCCCCCGCCGCCCCCGCCACCCCTACACGGCCGCTAATGGGGTAATATGAGCTGCGCATCCACCCCCTTAGAGGGATATTGTTCAATAAAGCAGCTTGCGGGAGGAGCTTATGAAGGGAATCGTCGTAGTTGCGGACGCCATCTGCATCTGCAGGGTGGAAACACCCCCTCGGCAACCACTCCAGAGAGATATATTACTACTTTGCTCTAATCAGAAAATAATTACTACTGTTAGGCAGGGCGCAGCAATTAAGAGACGGCAATTAGGGGAACCCACGTGACTTCTTCATTTAGCACAGGAACGTGGAGGCAAAGCGACCGGGCGTGCCTACTAGGGTCAGCTCGGGACGAGACCAAATGGTCGCTTTTATTTCAAGGACCAAGCCGATGAAATAGTCAAAGATATAATCTTTGGGAGATTAGACAAGACAGACTGTAAGGGTAAAAGAATTCCCTTGACGGAGTGAACTCGAAGGGTAAACTCACGTCACAGAGTCGGAACTTTATGGTTCTAGTATTACAGGACTCTTCTATCAGTCTCAGCTTTATCTTTCCAGACTAGGAAATTTACAAAGTGTCTCATAACTATATTTATTTTAAAGAAATGGTCAATTTAACTGCCGATAGATACATTTAATTATATTTTGAAATATATAAAAAAAGGATGTATGTTTGTATGTATGTGTGTAAGTTTATCATACATATGTACACCCGTGCAGAAAATTTAACCAAATTTCGTACACGTGTTGTTTTCGATAGGAAAACAAACACTCTGGGGGTAAGACACGTCTACCGTCCCCTGTGAAGGGGGTGAAAATTTTTAAACATTCTCAAAATGCCGATATTTGGGTTGAATATATATTTTTTGGGCCAATGAGATTCAGTGTGTTTCTCCCGATGATTTTTTGTGTAAAATTTTGACCAATTTCTGCCTGGAAGGGCAGTTCGATAAGGGGATGGGGGTGGAGCGGCGTTACATAGAAGTAACGCGAATACAACCGATATTATAGTCGAATGCGGGGTTGTGGACGTCACTGAATTTAATTGTGACATTCACCTTGCTACTTAACCCCCTGAGACGGGGACGAAAATTTTCAAACATGCTCAAACGACCGATATTTGCGTCGGCGTCGATGAGAATAATAATAAATCTTTACATGCTTTGTGTGTGTTATTTCAACCCCTTTTACCTTGGGAGGGGAGCACCCTCAAGGTTAGGGGAGGGATGGAATTATATAAAAATAATGCGGAGACAGCCGAGATTGGAGCCGAATCTGGGGTTATGGACGTCACTGAGTTTATTAATGACAACGCAGGACAACTCCATAAAAACGGATAATACAGAAGGAAAACCCCCCAAGTGTCAAGTTTCCATCTGCGTAACCATCATCATAGATAAATTCAACTTGTGGACTGTAAGGTTTCATTCCAGAGTCCAGCGGATCCAACAGCAGCGGCAATGTTACAGGTTATAGGCAAGTCGTCTGAGGTTACAGACGGTCCCACTTAGGTAATTATAATATCTCTGACTGCAATGCAGCACGGACTCAACTTTTCCACTCTCACAGACAAATATATATTTTTTTCTAACGAGCTTTGAACGTCAGGGCTACTTAACCTGATTAAAGCAGAAGGGGGTTTGCCAACGAAAATACGGTAGACTGAATATTTTAATAACTGCCGTAAAAACATACCCTTGAATTTTATATATATATATATATATATATATATATATATATATATTGTAATGATTAGCCTTTATTTCTAAATACAAAAAAACTTTATTATTACGAAAATACATAAAAAAATATTATTGGGCACCAGCAGCTATATATATGTATATAGTCTGCAAAAAAAATTATCATTAGCTCCGGCTTGGTTATAAAAATCCTACTCCTCAACAGGGTAATGTGGGCGGCTCCGTAGCTATTCAAGAACAGAGCCTATTTCCTTACTGTGTAAAAAAAATTCAAATTTTGAAGGCACTTTACAGAAATGGTGACCCTTACTTTAACGTGGGGCGCCAGC
This sequence comes from Zhengitettix transpicula, assembly GCA_037074705.1. Lineage (NCBI taxonomy): Eukaryota > Metazoa > Arthropoda > Insecta > Orthoptera > Tetrigidae > Zhengitettix > Zhengitettix transpicula. Next base: position 108,830,295 of record CM073593.1, on the reverse strand, counting down.
AGAGGGTCACTGGTCTTGTAGTAAGCAGCACACGATCTCCTTCTTCGGCCTCCCCGCGATGGACGTCTCTACAAAATGTTTTGTCGGCTACCACTCGCCAAATTTTCCACCCTCTCGCCTCTCTCACTCCACTTTCCGTCCTCTCTCTCTCTGTCTGCCTGCGTCTGTCCACTTTCACACGGGTTCGGAGTATATATTCGTACTCCGCCCCCCCAAACGATGCAAAAAAAAGGGACGCGTACCCGCGGCTTCTTAGGGCCTCTCGGACGCACACGTGCACGTTTAATTTATTCCTTCTCAGGCCTGCGGACACAAGGGCGGCCACTTACCGATGTTATTCACTAAAATATGTGTAAAATGTCGCTTTAAAGTGTTATTGATACCACTACTACGACAACCCCTCACTGACCTCCACTACTCCTCTGTCAACTGCCTGGCTCGACTGTCACTGACGCACACAACAATCGACAGAATTTTTAACGTCACAAGAAATTTCACATTAAGGAATTTAAACTATTTTATAGTAGTATATTAAAATATTCTAGTTGTTATCAACCGACTTAATTAATTTTTTTTTACATCGCGCTCTGCGAAGCTCGTCACCGTCGTCATCAGGTGTGTTGGACTGATCACGAGAATCTCTTATGTAATCGATACGCCGGGAGCGACTGCGTCATGTGGTTTTTTCATTCTCCAAGTCACTTCGTGGACAACTCCGCCGCTTCAACGCGATCTGAACCCGGCTCCAGTCCACAGGAAGGGCGTGGGACAAGGACCAAGAGCCCGAGCAGCGTTTCTCTAGGTGCTTGATAGACTCTCCTTCGCATGCAGTTGCTCTGACCACTCAACTACATCGTGGATTCGATTTACGGCTCATCTAATCTTGTACCCACATATTAATTATTTAAAACTCTTTGAGTGAAATAACGTCATACGTAAATCGATTACAGGACAGATGTTTTTTTAATTATATCATAGTAATCCGCGTTCCGTCCATTATTTTTCTCCTTACTTCATAATTAAAAAATGGTAGGCTTCACAGCTAAAATTTAAGATAAAGCCTTTATAAACATTAAATATCTTAAAGCCTTTTAAAAAAACCTGTTTACTCTTGACTGACACTGATCCATGTTTTAGTTGTCGTCAAATAAACGTTGCCTCGGAACTGAGGACCGGGAGTCGAGTCAACACGTGTGAAATATGTGCAAGAGAGATGAATTCAGCTTACTATCGACGTCACTAATCGAGTGACGTCACGTGGACAAGGGGGCTTCAGGCGAGGGTGGGGGAGTGTAAATTCGAACTGAGTGGAATGGAAACCGCGTAGGCACTCGGTTGGAATCCGTAATCGCGTCTGTTAATTCCTGTCGATATTTACAGCTGCACGCGCTCACAAAAACGACTGTAATTACTCTGTAGTTAATTGACGGAATTACGAACAATTTAAATGATGACACTTTGAATACTATTATTATCACACAAATTTGATTAAATATATATATATATATTTAAATTTAGATAACGAAATATTCGGACTCGTAAAATAAACAGAAACAGTTTCTTTTGAAAGATTTTTCAGATTAAATGGGAGAATATTTCGCAGGACGAAACGTTCCAGTGCTGGAGCTGAGGGTGGGGGAGGGGGTTGGGGGTGGGGGAGTCCATGTATTGTTTCCCCCTTGTGTGGAAGGAAGGCGAACCGATTTTTAAAACTCATTCATCACGTGAAAAAGCGACAATTGTCGCCCAATCAATAGCCCACGTTGGCGCTGCATCCGCTGGATGACCTTTCACGACCACAAACAGATGGCGTGACGCACTCAAGCTCCCGAAAATAGATTAATTTAAAAGTATTTTAGTGAGGGACTCGTAGACACGACCTTGCGCAGGAATCGTTCTGCAGTGTCAGAGTAATGCAGTCTAGATTCGGATGATGCTTCAAACAGTCCTTTGGTCTTTTTTTTAAAAAATAAAAATAAAAGAAACGTCAAAATGTTAGTACAACGGTATTTTTAAAATCAGTCTACGTGTCGTATACCGGAAATGAGACTGGATTTTTGTTCGATGAAGGGGTATTACGCAAGCCGCAGACACACCGTGCTTGGTGGGTCACAGACTTCTAAGGGGCTTATCCGTCTCGTCGTAGGAAGCTCGCAGGTCTTCCGCAATCCCCCACCCCCTCACCCAGAAGACTATCACCCCACGTGGAATTTCCCTAAATTAGTTTCAAGTAATGTATTTCATAGTTTGCACACAACATTTAATTTTGGTTTAATAAAATTAAAAAAAATAAAAACATAACATTGAATAAAGCAATAAATAAATATCAGACAATTTTAAGTCAGAAATAATTAAGGAACGTAGGTTTTCCCCGGTGTAGTTGCTGAATGAAGTTTTTCTCGGGATTACTTAACTACGCTACCCGGTTGCAATCCCGAGAAAAACTTCATTCAGAAAAAATTAATTTACAACGTTTCATCGCTTAATTTGCGATCTCATCAAGGTTCAAGTCTAACACTACAAAAACAATTACTAATGATTAAAATAACCGTTGGCCGATAAAGAATACACACAAAATAAATGTTGAATCTCTGCCGACTGAAAACAATTAAAATTTAATTTGAAAAGAAACGTAAGAAAAACTAATCATATATGACGTAATTACCTTGAGCAGTGCAGACGCTGTTCCATGAAGCCTTCTTCAAGCTACAAGACACAGAGGAAATTCTGCCCGCGAAATCAAATTAAGACAGTTTCCTCTTCCTGGATCTCACCTGACGAAATAAACAAGGATTTAATTAACACTTCATTTTTTTTGTCTGTTATTTTGGGGCTATTTACTTAAATTAATTCGTCCACTTTTAAACCTGCCTTTATTATATAACTTTTTTAAAACTAAATTTACTAAGCTTTATTTTTGTGAATTCAATACTGGAAAAATTACCAAAAAAATATGATCGAAAATTTTATATTATTATTTAAACATTTTTATTATTTGGTAATAAATTTTAATGGTCATTAAAGTTTTTAAGGTCTTTTTAATGTATATTGTTAAATAAAATTTGACAACAGAAAAATTAAATATAATTTAAAATATAATTTTCTTTATTTTATGTTAGTCGAAAATTAAAAAGACTTAATAAAAAATTAAATAAAAATTTTGATGAAAAGTACAATTTTGTTAAAAATAATTACAGCACTATTTATATACAATTTTTATGGAAAAAAATTTATTAGATTTGATTTATCAATTATTGATTGGACGACTACAGTTTATACAATTTAGAAATTAAAAACACAAGTATTTATAAACTATTTTTAATGAAGAATAACAAATTAAGTTTCATTCATTTAAAGAACAATCAAAAGTTTAATTTAATTAGTTGTCTAAAATTTTTTAGACGTGAATCCAAAGATTAAAACAACTTTTAACCCTCACAAAATTAGCATAATGATATTTAAAAATTAACCCTTGTGTTCTTGCATTTTTTTAAAACTTATTTTTTTTAAGATGTATTTTTGGTAATGGAATAGGGGGAAAATAGCCAAAAAATATTATCAGTTGGGATTACAGGAGAAGGGAGTCCAGGTTGACCAGTCCCAGTGTGTCTCCGTGCCATGGCTCAACCGCGGACAACCGTAGCGCTAGGACCGGAACGCGCCCGACGGAAGCGTCTCAGAACCAACACGCAAAAGAAATTAGTGGTACATGACAGCTGATGATTACGAGCATCCCCCAGAGAGACGGAGAGAGAGACAGAGAGAGAGAGAGAGACTCGACGCAGGCCCAGCCAATAGTTGTGGAGCAGCAACGCTGTACGGAGCGAGCTCGAGCACGCGACTCGAAATGAGACGAGTTGGCAATATTGCGAAGCTGCGGGGTGTTTGGAAGGAGATTGCCTCTGCTCTGTTGCAACTCAAAAAAAAAAGTTCTCTCCCCCCCCCCCACACCAGAACCACTTTGCCGCGGCCGCCGCCGCCGCTGCTGCTGGGGGTGGATCTACGTCACGCGGTTGCATCGTAAAGGGGCAAATCACAATATTTCAATCATTTCACGTACGTACGTATAAAAAAAACTGTAGTGCGATTTAAACAAGTAGAAGGCACGTGGCTGTTATTTCCCTCGAGTGGTGCGTCAGCTTGGTGAATCCTCCAATCATAACGCTTAAAATGGGGAGGGGGACAAGGCAGCGGCGACGAACAATCACAGTGAAATCTAGGCTTTTCAGTGAGACGAACAGAATAATGAAACATCGATGCTAGAAAAGTTTGATATTTGGCAAGTCTAAAACTAGAGACAGTCACGTGGAATATAAAATATTATACAGATTCTGTTTGGTTTATAAGAACAATACTGCATTGTAGATGGTCTTATAATATTACAACCATATGTAGTTACACTCGTGTCAGCGATATAAACATTCAAGTCCGTGTACTTCGACAGCCGCTTTTAGGGCAACAGGCTACATGAGGGTAATCCACATTGGGGCAACTCCCCTTTAATAACATAGGAAATGAATTTGAAAGGGGGGATGCGGAAGGGTAGAGGAAGGTAGCCGAGGGTTAACTAGGGGCCCCCGGGCTATATTTTAAGGATCCTACCCGGCATTCGCCTAAAAGTAATGCAGGGAAAACCCTATAAAAACCTACATCAGGTAGGTCGGGCATTGTATACTTGTCCCACGCCCTTCCCTGGATGGCGGGAGAGGGGTTTACTGTGAGGTCGCAGCATTCTCCTTCTCCGTGCCTTGACCAGTTTAAGAGGCAGCTGATCGACTGTTCCAATGGGAACAGCGAACAACTCTTACCGTATGCCCAAGGTCTGTGACCCCCGGAACATACACCTCTCAGAACAGGCCTCGGCATGTGGGAACCTTAATAATTATAACTGGGTGTATTTTCGTAAATTGTAGATGATTTTTTGAAACTCGATAGTGCGTTAAAAAGAGAATTAAATTCTCTACAACTTTCCTTCCATGAGAAATTAGTGTAGGAGCGGCCATTGTGGAGACATCAGGAGTAACACCTTCATAAGGGTTAATTATTAACTGTATATAATAATGCTTGAGGTAATTCTACTGGGACAACGTGACTGGGGATCCTCAATGTCCTTTCATAACATTTACAATCTGAATACAGATTGAAGAACGTGATGTGACGTGACGTCAGAGCGTAGACACATGACAGCGCGTGACAAGGCAGTGACGTGACGTGATATAAGAGTGTCTCTGGAGAACATTGGCAGGTACTGTCGCACACTGTTGGGACTTCACGTTGTATCACGTGACAGTGCGTGACAGCGGGTCTACAACTTGAAACCGCTAATTAATTAAAAAGTCCTGACAGTCACGTGTCAAAAACCCTCCCTCCTCAGAAATCTGTTGAAACCGCGATTACCTCTGAATAAAAATAATCATCCCACCCCTTGTAAAACCCGCGTCGGCACGAGACAACCCCCGCGCGTGCATCATCAGACCAATTAACATGTCAGAGTCTTAAGTGGCCACGGCTTTCCTCTTTTTAAAGCGCCACACGACACGGCAGAGTTGGGAACTAACTAACTAACTTAGTCTTCAAGTCCTCTTGGGATTGTTCCGATAGTTAGGGAAGAAACCACCCTTGACTCTTGGCCCTCTCAGGGACGGTTTCATATAGCAGGGGGGGGGGGGTAATTGCCATCACATTCCGTATAATTGTGCAAGTTTCGAATTACCAATAATTTAAACTCTAAAACACCGGTAACGGGGGTGCGGGGGTGTAACAGAATAAGAAACCTTGCAACAGGAAACCCAAGGTTTAACTGTTGAATCGTCATGACGTTCCACGAGGGTTTTACAGGCTGTTGTCAACAGTTTCGTGTGTGTACATATAAACAGACGTCGTCGTCAAAGGATGAAAAGTAATAATAACGTGCATTTTACAGCCAGGGGGCTGGGGGGGGGTGAGTAATTCGCCCCCTCCCTTCCCCCATCGCTTTGGACATAATATTTAAATTTACTCGACCGTAATTTGGCAACGAGTTAATTATAACACAGTTACACAACAACAACCTAATTTCGACGTCGAGTCATGTAGGGACGAGGGGGTGGAGTGGGCGGGTGGTGGCGTGTGATATTGCATTCCTCCCTTCCAATTGGAGCCGGCCACACGCGCAACAGAGTCCCCATTGTGCGCCCCAAATGTTCGCACATGAGTTGTTCCAGCGAAGCAGGCATCAGAATTGGAAACTGTAAAATGATTGTTGACTGCGGGGGTTGCGGGGTGTTTCAGGGGGTGGGTTCAAAAGCGCAGCTGACCGTCAATAGTTTTCCCCCGTGTGCATCACAATGATACATAGAATGCGGGATGGTCGGTCGGCTCCGTGGCCGCTCACTCAGAGCTCGAGTAGTTGCTGAGAGCGCCTCTGAATTATATATATATATATATATATATATATATATATATATATATATATATATATCAGGCAGCCTTCAAGACGATTCTGTCGCAGGTGAACCTTCCCAGAGAACTCTGGAGTAGGCTACGTTTGGGGATGCCTTCAAATCTCTGATTTTTTTAACTAAGGTTCCCACAAGCCGAGGCCTGTTCTGAGAGGTGTATGTTCCGGGGTCACAGACCTTGGGCATACGGTAAGAGTTGTTCGCTGTTCCCATTGGAACAGTCGGCCAGCTGCTCCAAAACGGTCGAGACTTGGAGAAGGGAATGCTGCGTCCCCACAGCAACCTTCTCTCCCGCTATCCAGGGTATGGCGTGGGAGAAGTACCAAATGCCCGACCTACCTGATGCAGGATTTTCTAGGGTTTTTTCTGCATTATTTTGAAGCGCATTACCGGGTAAACCATAGCCCGGGGACCGTAGTTAACCCTTGGCTACCTTCCTCTACCGTTCCGCATCCCTCCTTTCAAATCCTTTTCCTATGCTATTAAAGGGGAGTTGCCACTATGTGGATTATTCTCATGCAGCATGTTTACACCTCAAATATATATATATATATATATATATATATATATATATATATATATATATTGTAATAATTAACAATGATGACATTAATTAAATGAAATTTGCCCTACGTTGTGGAAGCCAAATATGTAATAATCAAATATATGGCGTTAATTAATTTAACTATTTTGCCTCACGTTGGGCGCCATTTTGTAATAATTAAAAGAAATCCTTCCATTTGATTATTACATTTTTGCGCTTCACGTGAGGTAAACTTTTTAAATATCTTTAAATTTAAACTAAATTAATTAAGGCTTTCTTTAAATTATTACAATATATATATATATATATATATATATATATATATGAATGCCTGCATCCTTTGGTGAGTTGTTGTGCGCGCCTCCGCCAAGGTTTCTGTCCGCCTCTTGAAGCGTCTTAAGGAGTGAACTGGGGTGAAATTTGAGAACATTCCAAAACGGCCGATATTAGCGTTGATTAATTATTTTCCGGGGGGGCTGATGTGATTAATGGTTTCTATCCAGATGTAGAGGTACTGAAACGTCGTTTAAGGGGACCTTTTAATAAAAGCTAATACGTAAAGTTAAATCTCACATGAGTAAATATTTCTGTTACCGAAGGAACAACAAAGAGATTTGATTTTTTTTATTGTATTTTTCGGTTTGAGTAAAAGTAAGTTCATTGCCTGTTTTTCATTTTACTTAAAACTTTGCAGGTACGTCAAGGGATGTTTTCTGATCACGACGATAATATTTAACGAGGTTCCTCCCCCCCTCCCCCCCGAAGACGTGCAGATCTTCGGCGGGGCTGCTGTAAACACACAAGCGCGCGCGTCAAGGGTTTTCATGCATATTCAAGGCGTCGGGGAGGAACCCTCTGGAGAGCACTCAACAACCCCTAACCCAAGTCAGCAGATTCTCAGAGAGTTCAGCCGTAAACGGGACCAGCGTTGCGATGGCCGTGAGGGAGGTTAAGAAAGGAAACTTGCGTTGGGAAACCCAGCAGTTGGCAAAGCCTCAAGAAGAAAAACACTCACAGGTCAACAGATGCAACGACGACGTCTCACGCTCCTCAGCCAGGGAATGGTCTCAGTAACATTCATTTAATCCTGAAAAAAGAGTTGAAATGAATCATTTGAGAGCCAATGTTCGGTCACGACCCCGCTTAATACGTATACATTTATAATGATCACTGATGTAAATATTCTCAAGTAATTTATACTAAATATGATTAGCCATGGAGTGTTAACACTGTGGACGCGACATCAACTACAATGTTTCTGTATGTTAAAAGTCCTTGACTTTGGTCGTCGCCGTGAACGCATCAGCTGATTGTGCCGAGGGCGCTGCGACGTCATCGACGTTCAGTTTCACCGCTAATTTACCGTGATGCAACATGGACGGTCGCGAATGTGAAGCTGTTGAAATGCAGAGTCAGTCCTCCACACTAATCGATCCGCCATTGTGCAAATAATGGTGGTAAACTGCGCCCGCATCCCTAAACCAATCACAATTTCTCGCTTCAGTCCGGAAATTACCGCCTCTGATCGTAATAATTGGACCAACCCGTTTGTCACGTGTTTGTCCGAGGCTCGACTCGCAACTGAAGTTACATTCAAATTTTGCGGATGTTTCTGTTTGGTGCTTTTGGGGGTAGGGGGGGGGGAAACAACACGTTTCTGGCCAAGAGAAATCATCGTATGTGATTATGGAGGACGTTCACGGGAGGTAAAGCCAGGGAAAAGTTCATTCACTTGATAAAGACGTCTTCGGTGCAGTAGATTTCTTATTAGACGTGATGAAGCCCCGGACCCAGGGAGGAGGAAACCGTAACGTCTTAACACACCATAAGGTCCCTGGTGAATGGCGGCCATCAACGCCTCAACCCCGGAGACCGCTCTGCGGCAAGAGGAATATTTAGAAAAAAAAAAACACGCGCGCGGCGACGATCTTGATAACACTCTTGTGATGATCCGCAACAACGGACCCTTGGGGGGGGGGTGAACTGCGCCCTAGAACGATATTCAAGAAATATTCTCACGCGGAAAATAATTACCATTTAAATTACACATACGCGAGGGAGGCTGGGAATTATGGGGGGGGGGTGGAATCGACAAAAACCTGTAAATGAGCAGCGAAGCGACGACCACTGTTTGCATATTGACCTTAGTAAATGCTGAATAAATACGTGTATTCTGACGCAACTGGCAACGTTGGAGCGGGCTTTTTGTAGAACGCGCAAAAACAGAAAAAGCAAGTCCAATTCCTCCGCGCTGAAGAACTTTGAATGCCGGGGATGGGGGAGGGGAGGGGAAAAGGGTTGAATTAATTACGAAACTGTGGGCGATTTTATTCTAACTAGACGGGGAGACTAATTGTAAAATTATTATACTGGGTCAACGTTCACGGAGGTGAAAAAATATACACATATAAATATATTCCAGCGAACCTTCACAACTGTAAAAAGACTGTCCTGGAACTTTTATCATTTTAACGGGATTTACCGTGAAACAGAATCCTTGATGATGGAAGACAAAATGAGAAAACAAACAACAACAAATAAAAAGGAAAATAATAATGTTAAAACCGAACCTTCATAACAGACAAACTTTTAAAAGGAACGGAACTTAAACTAAATAAATATGAATTTTACATTACCGTACTTTTTATTCTGACGGCGAATAACGTGGTATCAATGTTCACATATTCTTCTAACCGGGTAAAAGATTCTATTGCCCGACGTTTCGATGACGTTCACTGCCATCGTCATCTAGCAGGCTTTATCTCTTTATTCTTCTAATCAATAAAACCGAGTGTTTGTACGTTTGCACGTGTGTGTGTGTGTGTGTTCCTTATACAAATCGACACCCGCGGTGAAAATTTCACCCAATTTCCTACACGTGTTCCTTGAGACCAGGAACAAACACAGTGAGGGGTGAGATACGTCGACCGTCCCCAGCAGCGGCGGGAAATGGTTCTACCCATGTTACCTGTGAATAATTTTAACCTCTTACACGTTGTGAATGGAGCACCCTTAGGGTTGGGGGGGGGGAGAGGCTTAACAAGAAAATAACGCAAAAGCAACCGAGATTCGAGTCAAATCCAGGGTTATGGATGTCGCTGAGACTAATTATGACATTCAACTTGCCGTTTAAATCCCTCAAACGTTGAGTTGAAATTTTCAAACATTAAACGCCATTAAACAGAGAGTTGAAAAACTCAGCGACATAAATAACCTCTGATTTGTCTCGAATTTTTGCGTTATTTTAATGTAATGCCACTCCATCTCCCTTCTTTTCCTCCGATGCTCAAAGTGGTTAAAGTTATACACAGACAACATCGGTAGAAATACTAACAATCTCTTTGTCCCCATAAAATATTTATCACGGCCGTTTGAGTATGTTTAGAAATTTCCACCCTCGTTCGTAGGAGTTTATTGATGTGTCTTACCCCCCACAGGTTTTGTTTCCTGGTCGCGCGGAACACGTTTACGAAATTTGGTGAAATTGGCTCCGCGGGTGTAGATTTGTATGCGGAGCACATAAACAGACACTATGTTTCATTTATTAGAAGATTAGATTTAAAATATTTATTTGTTTGAGTGAACCTATTTTAAGGTTAACGGCCCTCAATGTGAAGGTTGTTGCAACAACAGGATTATTCTTCACAGCACGGACAATAGAAGAGTGCCGAAGCAACTCTGTGACGTCAGGTTCCCCGCTAGTCCTCAATTATGAATCGCAACCACTCAAATATTCATTACAATTGTGGATTTCTCGACGAACTTTGAACTTTCACCGCGTGTACTTATTTCGCAGTTTCCAGCACCTGTGGGGGGGGGGGGTTGTAAGAACCCGGCCAGCTGCTGGATGGACACTCGCGATCGAAACGGCTGCTGACGTCATACATGACTCGTGAGAATTCCCTTAACGCACCGGGAAGCTTCCCGTAGACCTGGTTCTTAAAACACACGCACACATCTTGTCTTGTCACCCTTGTACGTGTGGAGAGCACAAACCCTGTGTCTGCACTGTAATATACACACTCTCTGACTTGTTGTCATTTAACTGACTTCAGTGAAATTTAAACGAATGAACCAGCCCAAACTTGTCAGAAATATGTATTTTACATACAAATAAATAGAAGCTCTTGAGGCAGAAAATTACGTCTATTAACGTTTTGTCCTGGTTTCATATCCTCTTCAGGATTAATCCACAAGTTTGAAATTAATATCATAATAATTAATAATGATTTCGAAGAACATTTAAATAATATTTAAAGTAATTAAATGTTACTTTAATACGAATTATTTTTATTAATTTAATTTTTATTATATACTAAATATTTTAATTAATTTAATTTAACTCACAGACAAAATATTTTAAATAATTAAATTATACTTACACACAAAATAATTTAATTAATTATTAAATTTTAATTACAAACCAAATACTGTAATTATTAAATACATAATATTTTATTTAATTAAATTTTATTTAAATACAAAACAATTCAATTCAATTTTAATCACATCACAATAATTTCATTAATAAATTAAATTTCAGTTATAAACAAAATATTTTAAATAAATTAATTATAATTCCATACTAAATAATTTCATTAATTAAACGAATTTTACGTATAAGCAAAAAATATATTAATTAATTAAATTTACTTAAATACAAACTATTTACATTAATTAAATTTCAATTAAATACAAAACATTTTTATTAAATTATACTCACTTAGAAAATGCAATAGTTAATTAAATTAATTAATATTTTATCCAATTACTTTGACATATAAAAAATATGTAATTAATTATATTTTACATCAATACAAAATATTTTCTTAATTAAATTTTACATATAAATAAATTAATTTAAATTTCATAAAGTACAAAATACGTTAATTAATTTATTTTTACTCAAACTGAATATATTTTAATTAATTTCACATTACTTATAAACGAAATATTTTACGTGATTAATTTTTACTTAAATTGTAAGAAACTAACTAACGTAATTTTACTCGCATTTAAAATATTTTAATTAATTTAATTTTACCCAATACAAAATACAGCAATTAAATCAATTTTTAGTCATAAACAAAATTGTAAGGAAAATCGAACTAATTAAAATGTTTTGTAAATATTCTTAAGAACACTATGTAAATATTAAAGTTACAAATTTTCTAAACGGTAGATTAAACCTGAATAAGTTCTAAGAGAGGACGAAACGACGAATAATTTTTATTGTTAATATAAACATAATTTTTCTGTCTTAAGTGTGTATATTTATTAATTTATATCATGGTGAGTGTTAAAATATTTTTTTATCGTTATTAAGAAACATATTTTAAGAACAATTTGTAGCTGTTACACTTTTACAAGTCTGTATATAATTTATTTACTGGGGAATATAAAAATTTTGGTGGAGAACATTTCTAATAACTTCGGATAATTTTGATGTTTGCACCCGGGAAGAGGTTGGAATTTTGTTTCATTAAAAAATAAATTTATGATAAACATGGCTGGTTTCTTCAGTTCGTTTACCTTCTATTTATCTGACTTTTTTATTTAATAAATAATTGTTAAAAACAGTAGTAATATATGGTTATACTATTTATATGAGGGCTTAAATATGATATTAATTTTTTCTAGGCTGCTGTACTTTATCTTGCGCAGGGAAGATTTACTAATTATTCGTCCTCAGCAGCCGACTGTAGATAACTTTGTCTATTACCTTAATGCGAGTGCGCGCGTGTCGAGGCCTGACGGAGTCTGCGACTGCGCATGCGCGGGATCCCCCCCCCTTCCACCCCGTGTGGAGGAGGCTGAGCGGAGCAGTGTGTCAGTAGGAACCTGGACCTGGACCTGGACAGGACACAGTCACGACGACGACCATCATGCAGCTGTGATAAACGTCGACGACGTCATCCACCACAGTAAGTGAAGCATCAGGCCCTCGAGGGGCGGAAATACGGACCACTGTGAAAGGGTTAATATCGCTGTTCCTCTCTAAAATACAGTTTTAAATAATAATATATACATATCTGACCATTTAAGATGAATTATAAATCAACAAAAGCCTTTTTAACGTCAGAAAAAAAAACTTTTAATAGGGTTTATACAACGTTTCCCCCGCTAATTTGCGATCTCATCAGGTAAGAAGATTCACAATATTTTGATACTAAAGGGCTCGTCCTCCCCCGAATTATCGTATCTAAAACATAATAGTCCTTAAAACTTTCTGCTGCTGGACACTTTTTCGATGACTGCAGCCGGAGACATGTAAAAACATGAATAAAGCGTCAGAACAGCAGGGCGAATGAATATTAAGGACAGAAAAGAAAACTGAAATAAAGGTGAATCGAGGATAATGACGTAATATGATTAATGGACCTTTAAGTCAGAAACTAAACTTAATGAAGCAATTGATAAGAAACCAATATTTGACTTCAATATGACTACAACACGTATAAACGCAGCCATTTTGTTCATAAATAATTTATTAACATAAAAACAAACTCAACGTTCAATCTATTTCGTATAATGTTTTGATACCATAAAAAAAAAAATTTGTGTCAGCGCTTGTTCAAAAAAATATTTTTACTTAATTTTTTCTATTTACTCCATAGTATCCCCTGATGAAGTCCTCGATCGAGGACGAAACGTCGTAAACTAATTTTTTCCGGTCGGTTTTTTCCCCCTCGTAGAACGTAAATTATTACTTATTAATTCGGTTGTGTTTTGATTTAGATTAATTTTTTTAATTCTGTTATTCGGGCCAATTAGAAAATTGCTGACAAGTCCAAAGTTACCCATTAAATACTAAGTAATAGGGGGTAGAAACGTAATGAAAGCTGTACTAAAAAAATATATAATATAAACTACAAGCGAAGTACAATTCAAAGAAAAAAATACATAAGTATGATGTATATAACAAAAAAGGATAAAATACAAAGGAAGAATAGATGGATTTGTTTTTAAGAGTTTATAATAAATTCTCAACGTTTCGTCCTTACTACAGGACATCCTCAGGCGGAGTAATTTCAGGAGCAGACAGATGAAAATTTATCTGGTCCATTGATTAATAAAACATCAAATTTTTACAAAGAAAATTGTCGGAATGGCTTTTCAATGTATGGTAATTATTTATCATTCTACAATTCCTCAAATTTACCCCTGAAAAATCCCATGAATTATCGACGAAGTTTTTATCGAAAATTGATTTATTAAATATATTTCTGGCGTTGGTTCAATTTTTTAAATTATTATATAATATTTTATTATATAAAATACGTCACAGAATATTAGTGGAAAAACTTGTAAATTCAATTAAGTCAATTAAGAGTCAATTAAAATATAAAAACATATTCCGGTTATTTTACAATGAAGCCTCTCATAAAAAGATTGTGGACCACTTAAAAACCTTTTTACGTTTCCTCTGTGAACCTCGTAAAAGACTTTTAAGAAAATCCCCCATCAAGAATATTTTCGACGTTTCCAAGCCTCTCTTCGCCGCCCCCACACCCTCACCCTCACCCCCGCCGCCCCCAATCCTCCGAGAAAAGAAGAACATACCTGCATAACTTTTAAGATGGAATGTCTTATGGATTTCCGCTTCGTAAAGAGCTTTGGGACTTGAGGAACGGCCGCAGGAGAGTTACTCCTGGAGTGTCCTTTACCATTTATGGGATACGGTAACGTGAATTTCCTGAATTGCTGACGGTAATTATCAAGAGAGGCGACAAACCGGGTCCAGTGATGACGTCAGCAGGCGATCGAACGAGTTCGATATGAATCTTGGAAACGATCCTCACACGGTCACTGTTTCATGAGGGGACGAGCCACCATAAGTAAAAAAAAGTGTGGTGAAAGGTGGGAGAAAAAATTAATCAAAGGCTTAGGAATTAAAAGCTCTCGACGAACCCAGGACTTCAGATATCCGTAGGCACTTTAAATCCTCGTCTTTTATGTGTCTGTTTTTTGTACGATTAATTCATTTGCAGAGTCCCCGTTCAAGTCCCTTACTAGACTAGGGCCACCATAACAGAGTTACGTCCATTTTCTCTCTCTCTCTCTTCTTCAGACTCTAGCAATTTAAAACGTGATATTTGTTTAGCTTCGTCGATTTCAAACAGTTTCCAGTTTTTTTTATCTTCCCCCGTCCCCAAGAAGGGAGTTTAATCTTCTTGCATGCTCTGTCAGCAACCCCTTTAACCTATTGCGACCCCTGACTTTTTTGTTTCTTGTAAATCCGTTTTACTTTTGACGAGACCCTCCTAAATTAACGGCGTAGTTGAGAGAGAACGTTGATTGGACGACTGTTTGCTCTCTCTGTCTCTCTCTCTCTCTCTCTCATTCGTAGCCAAACACCGAGCCTCAAGAGTGTCTCACACTCTGCTTCGTCCTAGCTGCAAAAAACAAAGGCCCAATAAAGAGGATTAACGACCATCCAGTTTCCATTATTCCAGTGTTGCCATTATCCGCTCCAATATACAATTAGTCCTTTGGCGTTTACATGATTACACACACACACACACACACACAAAAAATTAATGTTAACGCATTTGTCTCTGGTACGGAGTGCAGGGGTGGTGGGGGTTCGAAATTCCGAGTGTCTGTCTCTTTGTGGGGGGAGGGGGGGGAGGGACGGATTTAATCAAGGAGATGGGAAAACTCCCCATCACAAACACTCTGAAACAGTCCAGGCTGTTTGTCCCTGTGAAGCATCACGGACACTTCCTCCTGGACCATCGCCGTCACCAAAGTAAACCTCTAATTAGAACCACTTTTGTTTCACGAACCATTAAAAGATTATTATTTTAAAAATTGTTGAATCAAAAACTAATAATTGTATTTGACAGCGCTACGTATCGGCAGCCTCCTGAGGCTTTGTTCTGAATTATTACACGGGTAACGGAATTAATAAAAAAAAATTCCACGTTTACCGACACGAGACTGTGATAAATAAATAATTTCCTCGGAAGTTCAACCCCTTCTTTTGTGCGTTGCAGGGTGGGACACACCCCCGACTCAGTCTCGACATCCAGAGGAATAGATTACGTCATCGTTCACTCCAAGATCACAAGATCCCAGTTGTAAAGGAGAGAAATGTGACGTCACGTTCCCTGCTACCCCCCGCCCCCGTCCCCCCGCTTCCACGTCGGAGTCTCTAATAATGGCGGGGCATGAAGGAGACGGTGACAGGTTGTTTCCCAGGACAGACGGAGAAAGATCCTCGGAGATGAGGAGGAGGAGTAAATTGGCTTCTTGGGCTTTTGAAGACGAGGCTATCTTAAATTTATGAAGGCAACCCCCGAGATTACCGGATGTTTTTTACGTTATTTTCATGTTCCGTCAATTCACCCCCCACCCCTCCCACCTCACTGAGGCTAATACGTTCCCATAGTGATAACTAATTAACTCCTTGGCTCGACAGCCCATGAAGGGCCTTGGCTGCCAGACTGTCATCTTACATGACACATTCATGCTTTAGGAGTGACACCTGGTCAGAGTGTCGACTCTCCCAAAGCCTTTCTTGACCAGGACGAACACAAACATCCATGTCCATGCCGGGATTCGAGCCCGGGGCCTCTGAGATGCGAGGCAATGACGCTGACCACTACACCACAGCAGCCATGGTGATAGTGGGGTTGAAATTATCCACAGACAACGTCGGGAGAAACTCTATCAATCTTATTTTGACCACGAGAAATAAATATTCGGCGGAAACGTCGGGTGTTTTAACATGTTTGAAAATTTTCACCACCGCCTCTGGGGGTTGTTAGACGTGTCTTACACCCCCCTCCCACCCCACACATTGTTTGTTTTTGGTTCTCAACGAACACGTGTACGAAATTTGCTCGCGTTTAGATTCGTATCCGGGACATACAAAGAAACAGTTCATTTAATTATTACACTCCTTAAGGATAGAACCCAAAAAGTATATAGGGAATAGATATATATATATTTGTTCCCTATATACTTTTTGGAGAGAGCAAACATTCGTCCAATCAACGTTCTCTCTCACCTACGCCGTTAATTTAGGAGGGTCTCGTCAAAAGTAAAACGGAATTACAGGAAACAATAAAGTCAGGGGTCGGAGTAGATTAAAGGGGTTGCTGACAGAGCAATAAGATTAAACCCCCTTCTTTGGGGGGGGGGGGAAATAAAAAAAACTAGAAACTGTTTAAAATCGACGAAGCTGAATAAATATCACGTTTTAAATTGCTAGAGTCTGAAGAAGAGAGAGAAAAAATAGACGTAACTTTGAAATGGTGGCCCTAGTCGGTATATATATATATATATATATATATATATATATATATATATATATTAATGGCAAAATAAGTCAGAATAAAATATTAATTCAAGGAATATCAAATCGTTCGTTGACGAACAGGACGTTTCTTCCTCTCATTAGGACACCTTCAGGTATTAATAATGCAGAGACGTTTCTGACCCGGATATCATAATTCCCTTTTATGTATATATATATATATATATATATATATATATGTGTGTGTGTGTGTGTGTGTGTGTGTCTTTACTAAGAGATTATTTGACTCCGGATCTTCTTTTCGACAGCGTATTTATCACCTCACGACCACCCCTATTGAAGGGGTATGTTTTCAGCTTTCCTCCATTTTTTGAATTTTTTTTTAGTGTGAAAACGGTCTGGTAGCATTAACGAACGTTATTGTCAGTTTATTTTCTTTCTTTTTTCCGTTGCCTAAATCGCTAAGAGGCTTTAAGAATAAACACAAGTCGAGGGGGAGGGGGAGGGGGAGAAATTGCAGTCACGCAGAGAAACGGATGAGGTGGAGGAAATATAGCAAGGGAGTTAGGAAACCAAAGGTTAGTATAGTAGAACGATACAAAGATATTACTAAACTAACTGAATGGATAATTCAAAGATAAAGCAAAGAAGCAACAGGAAACCAACGTTGCCAATTGTATTGTATCGCCTACTATCAAGACCTCGGTATTTTTATTTAGAAAAACATAACACCACAATTCTCTCGTGGCATTACGTAAATATGCGACTAACAACAGGGATTGGGGTTTTTTTTATACAAAAAAAACGTACCGTTTACGTCACAGCTAATTTGTTATTAAACTTTTTTAGGGCGTGGTTAAACAGCGATAAGCTTAGCACGGGGGCGGGGGGGGGGTCACTCGCACAAAAGCGGCAACATGGTTGTTTTTATTTTCACGTACACACATACGTATAGAAAGTTTAATTACTACGTGATTCATAGGAGATTAGTTACGAGATAATCGTAGTATTATGATGCGCGCGCAGGGGATTGTGGGAGTCATCAAGCTGGAATAATAATAATAATAATGGAACGGAGATAAAAGCTGTCGGGGAGTCAAACAATTGCACAAATTATTGAAATGAGCCTCGTTGTTTACTGCAGGTCCACTTCAACAGCGGGGGTGCGCATCCACATTACAACTACGTCATAGTAAGAGTCCATTACTTTTAATGTTTCCGTAAAAAAAAATCCTTAAAAAAATTTTCATATATAATACAATATAATCAGAGATTCTCATCTGATAACTGAATTCCCAGTATGTTACATATATACAGCTTTACACACACACATGTGAACATGCAGACGTTGAAAACTCGTTCAAGTGGCTTTAATTTCAATTTCAACGGAATTTAATTCAAGCTGCCAGCGAGGAAAACGTCGGGTATTATTTCTTTTTTACAGAGTTGTAGATGTTGTGGACATTCGTGAAAAACCTACAAGTTTTTCCAATTAGAAAAAAAGCCTCGAGGGAAAAGTTTCTATGGGCCCTAGAAAATTACACGATATTTTGCACCGCTTTCCAGTTTTTCGCTAATAGTAAAAGAACGAAGCATTCTATTGAAAATAATGTTCAGTGATAAATTGTAGAGGATAGAATTCTGCATGTTATGATGGACTCGAGGACTAAATTAGGTCCCAGACAGTGGGAGAAATCCTGCGTCAAAGTCACGGCATTTTGAAGTCATTTCCGAAGAGACTTCAGTTTGTCACATTTCTAGCGCTGATATCTACAAAATGGCCGCCAGGAGAGTTATCTGTCACGGAATAAAGGTTGTAGAGAATTTAATTCTCTTTCCAAACGCATGATCTGGTTTTTTAAAAATCCGTTCACGATGGCCGAAAATACACATAATTTGCTGTCTGCACACGGCTGCGGGGGTTGGTAGACGTGTCTCACCCTCACAGTGTTTGTCTCGTGGTCGCAAGGAACACGTGTACGAAATTCTCTTGAAATTTTCTTCCTCGGGTGTATATTTGTATAGGGAACACACACTCATACATACAAACAAACTTACAATCACTCTGTCTTATTTATGATTAAATGGTTTTACGTTGCTTTATTTCTAACAAAATTAAAGATAAAAAAATATTTTAGTTCCCCAAATAGATAAATTGTTTAAGAAGACAAAATGTTTTTATATATATATATGGGAATCTAAGTGATATAATGTTTTTCCTTCTACGGCACTTAAAAATTTGATTCTACCGTGGAAACAACAACTTGACGGGGGAACGAAAATGTGTTGAATGAAACATATATATTTTAAAGGTCGGTAATTCATTTAATTTATAATTATATGTGTATTAATATGCATCTTAAATGAATAATAGCTGCCTGTATTATTTTAGTGGGTCGTGTGTAACGAATGTGTCTCCTGATTTCGTCGTCCTTGCTGACGTCACGACGCGGATGTACACCTGAGCACGCTCACTTCCTCCTACACACACGCCAATTACAGCTCGCACTGCAGCTCCAATAACGTTTACTCCACATATTGGAGAATTTATTTACCAACAAAAACCCCGGAGCAGGGGGATGTAGTGACATTTAATTTCATGCAATTTAATTTACGGACCAGATGCACGTCAATATCAAACATTAACCTCAAAAATTCTATAATTAATTATTACGAATTTAAAAATATATCGCAAATTGCAATTTTACAGCCTCCTGAAGAGATGCCAAAACGAAATAAAAGCGATGATGCGTCGTGTCTGTGTTTTAAATAAACTAAACTCCTAATAAATACAGTTGACGACGTGTGTGTGTGTGTGTGTGTGATCCTTACACAAATCTACACGTGTGGAGCAAAGTCCTCCAAATTTCATACACGTGTTCCTTGCGAACCGGAAGCAAACACTGTTGCGGGTAAGACACGTCTTCAACCCCCAGGAGCAAGGGTGGAAATTTTCTAACATCCTAAAACGGCCGATATTTACGACGGATAATTATTTTTGGGGGTGTCAAGGAGATTGATAGTGTTCCTCCCGATGTTGTCTGTGAATAATTTGAACCCCTTTCGGTATGGGATGGGGGTGTGGGTCGAAGGGCGTTACGAGAATATGCGTAAAAAAACAAACCCGAGATTGGAGTCACATCCGGGGTTGTGGATATCGATGAATTTTAATTATGACAACCCGGGCGACGCCGGGCACTCATATAGTCTGTAAGAAATTTATGATCAAATGAAATAATATTATTAATTTTTTTATAATTATTTTCTTATTACTGTAACATGATGACTTCCCATTCAGGGAAGAAACGTCGTGTTTAAAATATTTTACATTATTTTTTTCTGTTATTTTATTATTATTTAAATATGAAGTAAGACTAAAGGTTTTTTTTTTCATTTATTATCAAATGATAAATGTAGCTGTCAAAGATTCTAAATATTGTATTTTGAAAGTTGTTTCTGTTTAATGGCGGGGCTTCCTTCTATTCTTTCACTCGTTTATATATTTTTTCAAGCGTAAAATAAAAAATATTCATATATTTTGCCTGCCTTTTTTTTATTTAAAAAATGCAAACTCCCGGAGGGGGTAGGAAGGCGGCAACTGCATAAAAGCACACCCCTTTCCGACCGGTAACATTTTTAATTTTAATTGAGTACCTTTAAGGCCAAAATCTTACAACAGGGGTTGAAAATGAACCAATACGACCCAAGGTGTAACATTTTTTTAAGAAAGTAAACGTAAAGGGCGTTTTTACCCCCTGTGGACAGTCTGTACCAATCATATTGCCGAAGGTTATTTTTACATTATTTATTTTTTAAAAAAATCATATTAAAAACGATTTCGCCTTAATTAAATTCCTGTGATTAATATGTTGTTCTTTTCCGACTTTTTTTTGAGGATGAAATAAATGTTATATTACATTTATATTTTTTTCTCTGTTATATGAATATCAACGACATTTTCAGACAATTTAAAATATTTTTTTTTAACACTCGTGGACTTTTTACTCTCTTGTGGATAATAAGGGAATTTTAAATACAAAAACAGGTCTCAATAAATAAATTAATAATTAAATTCCTAATTAAGATAAATTATTTATTCTGGTTCCATCAACATTCCAGAGGGATGATTTTATTCTGTGAAAATTTCAGTGCTGTATCTACAACGGTTTCCGAAGGAAAATGGACCTAAAAATCATGTTTTTACCTTTGGGCTATTTTCCTTAAAAACAGGTCTCGATAAATAAATTAGTAATTAAATTCCTAATTAAGATAAATTATTTATTCGCGTTCCATAGACATACCAGAGGAATGATTTTATTCTGTGAAAATTTCAGGTCTGTATCTACAACGGTTTCTGGAGAAAAATGAACCCAAAAATCATTTTTTTACCTTTGGGCTGTTTTTATTAAAAACAGGTCTCGATAAATAAATTAATAATTAAATTACTAATTAAGATAAATTATTTATTCGAGTTCCATAGATATCCCAGGGGGATGATTTTATTCTGTGAAAACTTCAGTGCTGTATGTACAACGGTTTCCGAAGGAAAATGGACCTAAAAACCATGTTTTTACCTTTGGGCTATTTTCCTTAAAAACAGGTCTCGATAAATAAATTAGTAATTAAATTCCTAATTAAGATAAATTATTAATTCGAGTTCCATCGACATTCCAGAGGGATGATTTTATTCTGTGAATATTTCAGTGCTGTATCTACAACGGTTTCCGGAGAAAAATGTACCTAAAAATCACTATTTTAACGTTGAACTGTTTTCCGTAAAAACAGTCCTCGATAAATAAATTAATAATTAAATTCCTAATTAATATAAATTATTTGTTCTGCTTCCACAGACATACCGGTGGGTTTAGAATAATCTTTGAAAATTTCAGTGCCTTATCAATACCGGTTTTGCGAATAAGGGTCGACTAATTTAACCTTGTCTCCTCGACTCATTGAGCCCTTTTATTTACGTAGACTTTTGTTTGTACATATTTCATAAGCGATGCAACGTGCCAACATCGTCCCGCTGCGATGTTTGTATAATCTTCTTAACACTCAAAAGCCGAGAATACATTCAGAATTCTAAATACTCTGCCAGGGTTCGCGAGGGGTTAAAAGGCCTCTGCTGCTTTGTTCGGTCGTCGTGATTGGTCCGCCGGGCGGGCGGGGGTGGAGGCTTTACGCTTTGTACGAAGCTTACCACCACACAGAAGAAGGGAACGACATTTATAAACAGTAAAAAGAATCACCCACGTATTTCTCCTCCTCCACCAAGACGGAAACCAACATTTGTAAAATGAGAGAACAAGATGTGGCAACAGGGGAACAAGAATTAAGTCACTGACGGGGAGAAAATATCAGACGACGGCAATTTAAAAATAAACTTCGGAAAAAGACTCAAAAAATGGTGTGACTTTATTTAGCTATTTTCTGGGGGTGAGAGACGTTCCAATACACGACGCAATTATTTTTAAACCGCACGTCAATTCAATATTTTCACGGTTCTTTTTCATTAAGGGCAGGAAGGAGGGGGGGGGGTTACTGCGCTCTTGTTTTGTCTTTCCGTCGTATTAATCTCGTCTTGAATTATTGTGACTATGGTTTTTCGGTAAATAAAATTAGTTGCCTCCGGGAAAAAGGGTGAAAAAACGAATAAAAATAACCAACATAAAGATAAGATCTCCTCTCCCGCTATCGGAAGGGCGTTGGACAAGTACCTAATGCCCGACCTACCTGATGCAGGTTTTTCTAGGGTTTTCCCTGCATTTCTTTAGGCGAACGCCGGGTAGGATCCTTAAAATATAGCCCGGGGGCCCCTAGTTAACCCTTGGCTACCTTCCTCTACCCTTCCGCATCCCCCCTTTCGAATCCCTTCCTATGCTATTAAAGGGGAGTTGAATTACCCTCATGTAGCCTGTTGCCCTAAAAAAACACATAAATATATAATACAGAGATGAAGGATCCAAGGAAAGAAAACAGACACGGATTATCGAACGAAATGGAAAGAAACGAAAATTGTCCTGAAGAATATCTTAACTTATTCGTCTATTAAAGCGATAGAAGACTGTTGTATTTTTACTATTAATATTATAAATGATAAAAACCCTTCAGATCACCGTCACGTACTTCATTCCGCCTCTGGGAATAGTTAAACGGCAAGTGGTAGTGTCACAATTGAACTCAGAGACATCCATAGCCCCGGATTCGACACCAACGTCGGTTGTTTCCGCGTTATTATCCGTAACGCCCCTCCACCCCGACCCCTAAGGGAGCTCCTTTCACATTCTGTAAGAGGTTAAAATTATTCACAGATAAACATCGGCAGAAACATTTCCCCCCCCCCGCTCCTGGGGGTGGTAGACAGGTGTCTTACCCCCCACAGTGTACACGAAATTCTTTCATAACGTACACACAGAAACAATTTTATTTACGCGTAAAAATATTCAAAACGTCGTCGTTCATCAGGAAATTACATTTCTCATAATTCCAGTTACGAGGAGGCATCTGTGTCGCTCAAACTTTTTAACGAGTTTTCGCTTCTTTCTCTTCAACCCCCGTCATGGAATAGTTTCTTTTACCGTCTGTCCTTTGAATCGCGGTTTCATAATCTCAATTTTTTTGTAAAAAAGAAATAAAATATATAAAAGTTTGGCTGCTGTTGACGCAACGAAATGTCATTTGTAGGTAACGACTTTCATCTTTTAAATTTAAATATTATCTGACGTCTTAAGAAAAAGAACGCAGTCAAGTTAGAAAACAATTTTAGAAAATGAGTCTGATTTATTTAATTAAATAACATTACATTTAAAACCAAACATTTTTAAGACGATAATAAAATACACAACGTTTAAACCCCTAATTTTTTTTTACAACAGTTTCAAGGGTGTTGTAAAAATACTCAACCCTAAAAAATGATAACTGAATAATGAAATTTCTATAGCCAAAAAAAATAATTAAAAATCAGTAACATTAAAATTTTTTAAAAGAATCATGAAAAAATTGGTATTAAATAAAGATTAAATTTATAGTCAAAGAAAAAATCTGATTTAAGAATCAAGCCACGGTTATTTAATTAATAATATCTTTGAATATAATTTTTTTTGTTAAAAAAACTTATAATCAATGTACGAAAAAGAAAAAGGTCCATCATTTAGATCCTGAAGAGTCTACGAAGGAGTTGGGATAAAGCAGGGGTCGTGGGTTCGATTCCCGGACCGGTCGATATTTTTTTTTAAAGTAAGATATTAAATTTCAAACTAAATAAATTTTTTTATGAATGATATAAAAATTTAAATTTACCAAATTTCGTTCAAATGCCTTCCAAAATTTTTTGATTTTGACAACACAATTTTAACTTAAATTTCGTAATTATATTTTTGTTTTTATTTTAAAAAATTCAACATTCAATAATGAAGTATACAGAATGATTATTTTCAAATTCTCTTTCAAATATAAAATTAATTCCTATGATCCTTAAATTTTATAATTTGTCGAAAAATTTAATCCTTAATGGATAAAAAATTTTAATGGTGCTTTAGATTATTTAATTTTTACAAGAAGAGTTTCCAAAAAAAAATTGGGGGATGAAACGACGTTGCTGTATACTTTATTAATTACCAAATTTTATTTAAAAAATTTAAAATGTAATTTTAAATAATTTTAATTTAACAAAATTTATAAAAAATGGTAAAGAAATTATGATAATTATTTTATTTGAATATGAGTCATCATTAAGTTAGTAAAATCTTTTAAAGTTTAATCTTTAATTGATACAGTCTCTGTGTTTTAGGTTATTTATTTTTAGGAACCCCCACGTCGTTTGTAGAAGCCCCTTCCTCCCCCCCCCCAAAAAAAATAGTTCCTTATAAATTGTATATCATTAATATTTAATCCATTCATTTTTAATATATTTATTTGACTTGATTAGGCCTCACATAGTCTTATTAATTACTGGTCTATGCTTAATTAGTTCCTCTCGAAATTTCATGAAAGGCGAGTTTATTTAAAAATGATAGCAAAGAATATTTTAAGCAGAGATGTTTCAGTAGTTTTTGTATATATATAAAAGAAAATGTTGCCCTTCTAGAAACGTGTGTTTGAGTGAACGCCCTAGGAAGACGGAAGGGGGTGCGGGGGGTGGAAGTAAAGCCTCGCGCTCTTGGTTTTATGCTGCTGGAAATGTCCTCAGGGGACAAGAGAGCCATCACGCGCGTGGGGGGGGGAAGGGGGAGGAAGAAGTTGTCCCTGCAGGGGGCTTTCCGTCGTTGAAAGGGAAAACTGCTGCTCTTCTCCTTCGGCCTGCTTGGTTTGGCTTCGTAGCGTCTGCTTCACGTCCTAATTTTGTTACAAGGGGAATTACTACAGTAGTCGGAAGATAACGTAAAATATAGTCTCCCATCTGCACCTCGCTAGCAACAGTGCTCATTCACAGGTCAGAAATCCCTACGCCGACACATATATATTGTAATATACACCAATGTTGGTGGTAGGAATTTTCCACTTGTAAAATTTATTTCGTATGATCAACAGGGAGTAAGTTGGATTTACAGAGTTCCCAGGGACAAGTTGTTATTATAAAAGGGTCTTAACCCTTTAGTTCATTGTATTCTTCAAAAAGTAAATTTTTAAGACATATTTTTCTGGATACAATACGGGGAAAAGCAACCCAAAAAAAATCGTGACAATAGTAAATTTGGATCATGACGTTGCTGCACGTATTCAACATAAATATAATAAGGTCTGATTTGTCCATAAGTCACACTAATTGGATATTTATGATTTTAGTGTAATTAGAATGACTGTAAAATTGTCTTTCTTGAAAATTCAAACCCACAATAACGTTTCTGGACACTTCGTCTCCCTCTTCAGGTAGAAATTCCCAGTATTAATAAATTTTTGAGACGGGTTAGCTCAGATGGTAGAGCGACTACGTACAGAAAACTGGCTCGAAACACGTCCTACTTGAACAATACATTTTTATTTCTTTGATTTTTTTTAAAAAAACAGAATTTATTACGACAAGAGATTAATATCTCAGTGATTTAATAAGGCGGATTCGTGTTTCACGAGATTTTACTCGAGTTTGTGTGACGTCATCGGCGTTTGAACTGCGGACCCGGGGTGAAGTGGTCACGGCGACACTCTGCGATATTAAAAGGATTGCACAGTCGACGTGCAAAAAGAAAAAAATTAAAGGAGATGAGATAAAATGTGGAGGACTTGTGAAGAAGGTAGGAGGTTCTAAAATAAGGACCTTCAAGTGATAAATCCTTGTCTCGGAGTAAAAACATGACCGGGGGGGAATTTTGCCGGAGAACAAATTTCAGGGATTTTTCCGAGAGGAAATTTCTTGTCTGATGAGAATTTTTGTTTAGCAAAAAAAAAAAACAGGTCACCTGGATTAAAGGACCATTTTCCTGGAATATCAGATAAAGGGGGTTGATGAGGACTCTTTGTGCAATAGGTTCAGGATCCTTGCCCGGGGGTAGGTCGGGGCTCACTGGACGTCATTCACGGCGTTGCTCATCTCGCAAAGACGCTTCGCCCTGTTGCCACATCGCTGTCACAGGAACAGATAGAAATGGAAACAAGGGCGCTTCTATAAAATTATCAGTATATATGTCTAAATAAAAAAAAACCGGTTCGCTTGAGACACTCAGAATATTTTTTTCTTCTCCTCCTCGTCGAGGAGGTTGAAACATTTTATGAGGTCCTTCAAACTGTCTCTCATACGTTTTTTTTCCTATTTGAAACGTTTTTACCTTTGAAGAAACCTTTAGAACCTGATTTTCGCGAGGTTTTTCTTCCCTGCCAAGCGTACCACACCGGGGAAAAAAAAGATTCGAAGAACAGTGAACACGAAAATATCCAGAACAAACAACACAATGAAAAGGTGCGGAATAGAAGTAAAATGGCCGTTTCTCTAGAGGCTTCAGATATTATTATAAAACCCAAATGCATTTTAAAAAGGTAACATCTCTATGGTTTAAAGAATAATCGATGTAATCACTTGATTTTTATTACGTAACCACTGTTGTCACGTTAATAATAAACTGAAAATTAATTGAATTGTGAAACGTGACGTAAAAAATATGTTAAATTAATAATTAATTAATACAACCTATATGATAGAAAAATTTAATTAACTAATTTTAAAAATACACGGTTACAACCGTCAATGGATTTTAAATTCAAAAAATGTATTTTTACCTGATTAGCCGATATTTTGGGAACGAAACGTTGTATTAAAACCATTTTTCTTTGTTTAATTAATTGATGGCGGTTATTAATTAGTACAACGTAACATCTGTATGGTTTGTGTCTTGATTGGCGTCAAAACTTAATTTTGAGTAGCCACGTGAATAATAAATTGAATTTTGGAAAACTGCTTAAATAAATTAATTCAGCTCAATATATCAGAAAAATTTAATTAATTAAACCGTAAATTCTGTTTGAGTACAACGTTTACGTTTACAACTGTCTACATTAAAAACTGTATTTTATCAGATTTCCCGAATAATTTCCCAAAAAAAATTTCTGAACGAAACGTTGTATTCAAACAATTTGTTTTTGTTATGGTTTAATTAATTTATCATTTTTTCTGGCTCTATTTATCACGTATTTATTAATTAAAATATAATTGTTAGATTATCTTTTAATTAATTGAATTTTGTTTAATTAATTGATAATATTTTCTGGCTGTATTAATCGTATATTAATTAAAAGATAATTGTTGGAGCATCTTGTACAAGTTAATATTTTTAACAATTATCAGCTGATTAATTGAATTTTTGTCTTGGTATAATTAATTGATTTTTTCTGGCTGTATTACTCGTTGATTAATTAAAAAATAATTGTTGGAGCATCTTGTACAGGTCAATATTTTTAACAATTATCAGTTGATTAATTGGTTTAATTAATTTTTTTTTCTGGCTGTATTAATCGTAAATTAATTAAAAGATAATTGTTGGAGCATCTTGTACAAGTTAATATTTTAACCATTATCAGTTGATTGATTGAATTAATTCGTTTCATTAATTGATTTTTCTGGCTGTATTACTAATTTATTAATTTAAAAATAATTGTTGGAGCATCTGGTGCAAGTTAATATTTTTTAACAATTATCAGTTGATTAATTGAATATTTGTTTTGGTTTAATTAATTGATTTTTTCTCGCAATATTACAACAAGATAATTGTTGGAGTATAGTAAATATTGGTTCATACAAACTAAATAATTCAATTTCTGTTTCCACGTAACGATGTGTTTATGGTAATTACAGTGTTGTCAAATATGTTCGTCCTCTTCTAAAAGAAAACACAAAAGAAATTATTATTATAATTAGCATTTTGAGAACGATTTTAGCGTAGTTCACTTTCAGCGCGCTAGAGGACACACGCGTAGGGTGTAAACAAGCGATTGAAGAGCTTCCACACCATAAACAGGGATTTGCCCGCCTCAGTTTGTTTCACTTAAACCACCCCAACAACATATACTCCACTTTGTCGACGTCAGCATAATAAAACAAAATAAATCAACAAAAACTGGTAACGTTCGTTCCTAATTCACACATGCACACACACACACATGCACACACACAGAGAGAGCAAAAATTTAAAAAAATTACTTCTGACATTTGACACCCCCAACATAAATACGTACGGGAAATTATTTTTTTTCAAAACAAGATGCCTCCAAGTCAGTAAAAGTCCTTTAATTAAAAGCCTCATGGCGACTAATTAAAGGCACCAAAAACAATAAATTTGCCCTTTTTCGGGACTCGGAAACAAGATAAATAGCAATAAAGCAACGCGTCGCTGTTATGAAGGAAGTTTTACCTGGTCCAGAGGAAGTTCAACACTGCGAGAGTAACTTTTAATATAACCAACAACTTCAAAGGATGATAAGAAACTCGTGAAACCTATTGTGTAAAACTTTATAAGACGCGTAAACTTGGTTTGGGAGTTGTCGTAGAAGAAAACAGTGTTTTTAAAGTCTTCTTGTCATGATTAAACGAATGTAACCCTTGGTGGTGGGAGGGGGTGGGTGTAGCTGTATGTATTACATTGAGGTTTTTATCTGGTTGCCGAGGTGATTACAAAAATATATAATTGACGAAGAAAATTCATGGGCTTTAAATGGGGATAAACACGGCCGCCTCCCTATCAAGTAGGTCTCTAATTGGTCCGCTGCTGATCACGGTCCACGTCTCTACTTTCAAGGATCCCAAAGGCCCCGCCAATCAAAACGCCTAATAAATAAAACAGGAGAGTGTCACAAAGTGGGCGGCTCCGTCGCGGTTCAGTTCCGCTTTCCTCCGGACGAGTGTGGCCTGGTCCATTTTCGCCCACAATCCCACTGTGACACTTTCAACACCCCCGCGCGAGTTCAAAACTTAAAAGTCGTCCAATTTTCCACGTAGGTGGTCCCCTGAAACACCCTCGTATTCCGCTCACTTATTCCTACAACTCATTATTTAGATTTTTCTGGGTGTTCCAACGTGTGGGAGCAAGAAGAAAAGAAGACACAAAAGAATGGGGGGAAAAAGGCAAAGAAAACAAGAAAAACAAAAAGAAAGAGGCAGCGTGCAAGAAACAACTTAGGTTAAAGAGATGGCGTGAAGATCTCTCCCTGATGACGAACAGAGGTTTTCCCTTACACTTCGAAACGTTGGAATAAATCTCTACTTCTTTATTCTGATGTTGAAGACGATCTTTCTCGTAATTTTTACGTCACGTTTCATAATTCAATTAATTTTCTATTTATTATTAACGTGGCAACAGTGGTTACATAATAAAAATCAAGTGATGACATCGATTATTCTTTAAACCACATTATTCTCATTAATAACCATTTTTTAAAATGCATTTATGTTTTATAATAATATCTTAATCCTCTAAAGAAACGGCCATTTTCCTTCTGTTCCGCACCTTTTTATTGTGTTGTTTATTCTGGATATTTCCGTGTTCGCTGTTCTTGGAATCTTTTTTTTCCCGGCGTGGTACACTTGGTAGGGAAGAAAAACCTCGCGAAAACCAGATTCTAAAGGTTTCTTCAACGGTAAAAACGTTTCAAATACGAAAAAAAAATACGAATGAGAGACAGTTTGAAGGACCTGGTTCTTGTACATTGCCTCTTTCTTTTTGCTTTTCTAGTTTTCTTTGCGTTTTTTTTCTTCACTGTTCTGTATTTTTCTTGCTCACCTTTCTGTTCTTTCTTATTTTCTGTGTTTTCTTCGCTTGGAGTAAATGTTTACATGTCTTTCCTGATATTTTAAACGTTCTTTCACGTAATCTCTTTAACCTGTTTCTTGCTGACTGTCTCCTTCTTTATTTCTGTTTTTCAATTGTTTTCTTTGCTTTTTCTCCACTTTTTCTTGCTCTCTTATCTACTCCCAGACAAAGGAATATCCCTAAAAAATCTCAATAATAATGTTACCTCACAATTATCCAGATATGAACTAGTGTTACCAACCTCACGGATTAGATCCTTTAACTCCAATTGAACAAAATTCGGACATAGCCTAAATATTTTAGGACTTGAAATAATATTATAAAGACACGTAAATCGATCAAGGGTTCAAGAATTTTGAATTCAAATATACAGTTGTTGTTTTTTGCGTAGTTCATCTGAGGTCTTAAAACTATAATAAAAAAATTCAGAGCCGGTGACGTCACACTTAAAGACGTCACAGTGACGCAGTCATATTCATTACAATTTAGCATTTATATATGTATAGGCCTACATTCAGAAAAAAAAGTGGACGAAACGTCGTACGAACTGATTTTTGTTTGTTTAGTTAATTAATTAATTTATCTGACATATTGGCTGAATTCTTGTATTTTTATAAAACAATATCTTGTAATTTTTAGCGGCTAATTAAGAAGAAACCTTAAGAAACAAAGATTTTTACTGCGCCAGTGAGACCGATTCTAATTACAAGGACTCGTAGGAGTAAAACGAAAAAAAAAGGAGGTTCCTAATTAAGGGTCTCCCGGTGCTAATTAAAAGAGGGGGTGAAAAAAAGATGAATAGAGAAAGCGGGTAAGGGTTGGGTTTATTGTAGTAAGGGAGAGAATTTAGAGATGTACGTCAGGGATGATCATTGCGAAAAGTCTTAATTATAAATAAGTAACGGTTTTGGGGGGAACGACCTCGAGGACTGACCATTGATAGAGGTTAAAAGTCTGAGAAGAAGCAGCATTCAGCCTTAATCTCTGAGCAGGACGTAATTGTACGTACCAAGACAGTTGCCACGTCGTCCACGTGTTTACGTTCGCTGGTCACGTCGAGCGGGAGAAAAGCAAAGCACTTCACTAGTCGGTCATCGACATCAACCAACGTCAGTCGTATCGATCGATATCAGATCGATTTACGTTCTACATTTCCCTTAAATTAACTTCTCTGTGTTATAAATGAAGCGTTGCAACGTCGCGTGAATTGACTCGTCTATTCCAACTTTCATTTTAAATTCATCTCTGTTACGAAATGTATTTTCAAAATTTGTTAAAAATGGTGAGGTAACATTATTATTTAGATTATTCGAGGGGGATTATTTGGGGAGTAGAAAGGGTGAGCAACACCAAGTGATAAGAGAAAAAAAGGCAAAGCAAAGAAAACAACAAAAAAACACAGAAAGAAAGAAAGAGGCAGTGGCCAATGGACCCCCGACGAACTCTCTCTGTTAAAAATGGAGTTTTTCATGGAATTAGAGTTTCGAGAAGGGGTTGGGGGTTGGTGGGAAATTAAAAACCAATCCCCCAGCATCGATTTCAATCGCTTCATTCTAGGAAATAAAAAACTAATCGAAAAATTGATGTGGAAGAAGGGGATTTATTTTTTTTTTTGGAGCGAAAACAGACTTTTATTTATTTTAGATAAATTGCAACTGTGAATCTTGTGCACAATTTCCTGTATTTCGTAATTTCCGCGACGTAATATTTGTTTCGCAAACAATACGGGGGGGTCTTTTTTTCTGCTGATAACTTCCATTTTTAAACAGCTGAAAAACATCCCTCTTCCAGTGGATAATAATTCCTGATACATTACTGTTGTTGACACGGGGTTGCAATTGTTCCTATGTTTTGCTATGTGGGACATTTAACGCGTTAAACGTTTCAAACCCCGCGGCTCTACTTACAGGTACAATTGAACATTTATTATGTATTTTTACGCCCCCCCCCCCCCCCGTGGAGGTGGTGGTTGGGGGGGGGGGTTGGCTCGGTGAGTAGGACGCGGGGGAGGGGTTGTTAAATCGATACTGCGACAAAAACACGTTGTAATATAAATCTAGTAGAATCCTGGCAATTAAATATAGGAATTCAGTGTAAAATAAACAGATCATTATTTCAACCCCCCTCCACCATGTACAAATTATTTAACAACTACCTGGGACGTTCGTCTTTGTGTCCAAGGATTTTTTACAGAAAGATTACAAGACCAAATAATCGTGGGAAAACTCTTCCAATCAAAAATTAGGGATGTTGGGCCCCGCAGTCAAGACCAAAATATTTTCTACAGTTTCCAAAGTCGATTTTTCCCCTGTGTTTTTGTATTCAATAGTGTTACTTACTCGTTTTATTTCTCTCTCTCTTCCTCTCTCTTCCTCTCTCTCTCTCTCTCTCTCTCTCTCTCTCTTTTTCTGTGTGTGTGTGTGTGTGTGTGTGTTTACCTACAAAATCTCGAGTTCTATATAAAAAATTGGAAATTTATTATTATTTCCTCCAAACCTCTCCCCTCTTCTAAAAATAATTTAACAAGTACCAGGACGTTCGTCTTTGATAAAGAAATAAAAATATTGAAAGTCAGAATTTTTTTAACAGAAAAATTACACGACCAAATAATTGTATAAAAACTCTTCCAATTAAAACCAGTGATGTTGGGCCCCGCAGTCAAGACCCAAAGTATTTTCCAGAGTTTTTGTACCAGTACCAGTGTCAATTTTTCCGTTGTGGTTTTTTATTCAATAATCTTAAATACTCGTTCTCTCTCTCTCTCTCTCTCTCTCTCTCTCTCTCTCTCTCTCTCTCTCTCTTTTTCTCTCTCTCTGTGTGTGTGTATGTATGTGTGTGTGTGTGTTTACTTCCAAATAACCTTGGGGATGCCTTCACTTCCTCTGGTTTTTTTTTGAACTAAGGTTTCCACAAGCCGAGGCCTGTTCTGAGAGGTGAATGTTACGGGGTCACAGACCTTGGGCATACGGTAAGAGTTGTCCGCTATTCCTATTGGAACAGTCAGCCAGCTACCTCCTAAACCGGTCAAGGCACAGCCAGGGGAAAGCTGCGACCCCACAGCAAACCCCTCTCCCGACATCCAGGGAAGGGCGTGGGACAAGTACAAAATGCCCGACCTACCTGATGGAGGTTTTTCTAGGGTTTTCGCTGCATTTATTCAGACGAATTGCCGGGTAGGATCCTTAAACCATAGCCCGGGGCCCCTAGTTAACCCTTGGCTACCTTCCTCCCCCATCCGCATCCCCCCTTTCAAATCCTTTTCCTATGCTATTATGCCACCATGTGGATTGCCCTCATGTAGCCTGTTACCCTAAAAAAAGAATTTAAAAATATTAAAAGAATTTTTAATTATAAATGTAATTAATGTATCGTGGTCAAAAGTCAGGAGTTTATTAAAATTTAAATTAAAATGTAAATTCCGATTTTTGACAATTTTCCTTTAATACAAAGTCATAATCAGTTTTTACAATTTTATGTATCTTCAACTCAGACGCAGAGTAATATTAATTAGTATTATTATTTACTTAATGAGTTTTCGGTTCTACATATGTCATTAGTAAATTGTAAAATATTTTTGTAATTAATTATAAAGGACATTATCAGTATTGATCAGTGAGTGGGTTTGTAGTCCTTAGAATTCTGATAAAGTGTTTTCACTTATCAAGGACCGATTCTCCTTTCTGGGAAACCAGTTTCTTGCTTGTGTGTTTTTTTTCTCAATAATGGAGACCCTGGTTCGCGTCTCCGTGCCGAGACCTGTTTTGCAACGACGCTGTGCAAGGTTGGGTTTCGAACCGAGGTTCAGTCCACGAAAGCATCCCACGGGGGTCTCGTAACTTTCCCTACACCTTGTTGCAGTTTCTCTCTCAAAACATTACCCAGCCATGTTTCTAGACGTCTATGAGTGAAATATTAAGAATTATATAAATCGGTAGCCAAACAACTACCACACCGTGTTTACGAAACCCTTGTTACTTTCGCCAGGTGGTTAAAAACATCGCAAGAGTCGTAAGAACGACAAATCTAATTAGTCTCCATCTATGACATATGTCTACATAATTGGCAATATTATTATGAGTTTATTCTGTGACAACGAATTGTCGCGTGACTAAGCCGCGGGTTTTACCACTAAAAATAATTTTCGTAAAAGTTTGTAAATAAGAAGAACCATTCTTAATAAAATTACGTCAAATATGTAACAAAACACGTCCTGGGCTTCAAAAGTTTTTGCTTTAATCGGGGAAAAAAAATTCTATGCCTCAAGGAAATTTCAAAATTTTGTAAAAATTTCGTCTTCATCAGGTCGAGGCTTTACGCTTCAGGTAGTCGCTGATTTGTCTTGTCATATAACTTATTAGCTGGGTGCCAGGCTTTGCCAGGGTTGCCACAATTAAACTCAACGACATCCATAACCCCGGATTTTACACACCAACCTCGATTGTTTTTGCGGTATTTTTATTAACCACTCCCCCCCCCCCGCCCCAATCCTTAAAGGTGCTCCCCTCCCATGCCAAAATGGGCTCCAATCAGGGGTTATGGATGTCGCTTATTTTTAATTGTAACTAGCCCCGGCGCAACATCGAGACACCCAGACAGTTTATTAAAAAATGACTGTGAAGGTTGCATCATTAATATAATACCCATAATCTCCTCTAACGCTTGTTACACGGGACAAACTGAGGAGGGCATTAGAACTTCACCTGAAGGAACTATATTTCTAATATAAAAATTTATTCAGTTCTCAGTAAAACATGTTTTAACTCAAATAATGTCACAAATATGCAGTATTAATGCTCGTTAAATCTAATTGGCCGTCCATTAATGATAATCTCTGCAACATTTATGTTGATAGTTTGAAATGGCTCATGAACGGCTCTTTTCCTTTGTCGACTTCGTATTAACCGTGGCTTTTTGAGTTCTTAAGAGCCTCTTGCGTTGTTTTTAATCAGCTGACGGATGCAACAAGGGCTGTGTGATTACTTTTGTCTGTTATTTGGCGACTTATCTGTCTCATGATAATAAAACGACCCGACGTCGACGCTGTCGTGACGTCACGGAGGTTCGTGCTATGGAAAGCTGTGGAAGGTTGTCAGTCTCTCGTGGGCGACTCAGGAAGCAGAACAGGAGCAGCTCAGGTTACTGGGAAAGTCGACCAGACGGCCTCCCAGTCGCCCACTCCTCGCTCCGGTGGCTGCCGGGTCACCGCAGTAGCCCTACGACGACTTGGGGACAAGAAATTCGTCGCCAGACACGGGAACTGTTCGCCAATTACTCCTCCGACGCTACCAAATAATCAGATATATATGCTTCAGTAGGTCGTACCACACCTTCAAAGTTAGTCTCGTTATAACCACATCATGTTCATCATCCATATATATATATATATATATAATTACCCGAAAATAAAAATAAAACCTTACAATGAAACCAAATTCGAAGATTATTACCGGAATAATAAAATATATTTACGGTTAAAACGACGGTAAAACCCCAAAAAGACATTAAAACGAATCACGCTGAAAAATAAACGACAGAATGATGACTGTGAGAAATAATTAACGTAATTAATTAATTAAGAAGATTCTCTGGGGATTGCAGCCCTCGGGCTAATTTCGCCGAATAAAAACAACAACAAGCTACGTTTCGGAACTAACCCGGCTTGGAATCTCGAGCGTATTTCATGCTTTATCTGCACCTGGTAAAATCCAACGATTATTTAAGGCGAGCGGGAGGGGGAAAAAAAACACTAGTGTCTTAACGATTGGGTCATTTTTTTTCGAAGGTCCTGGCAGTTTTAATTTACTCGCACACGTTTGGCCTTTATATTCACGACGATATCAATCTAATTATTTCATATTTGTCATTTATAGTACTTTCCATTTCCAAAGTATTTTTTCCTGGGTTTTTCTAATCTATGTGGATAGAGTCAACCCTGGCAACCTGGCAGTCTTCTTCTACTGACACGTTTGCCCTTTATATTCAATGTAATTACGTCATACTTGTAATTTACTTGGCTTTTTCTTTATCTATGGATTTCAGTAGCACAGTTATCGGGGGTTATTAACTATTGTCGAGTACTTTGCATTTGTTTCCGGTCGTACAGGAGTATTGAGTAACAAGCCTAACGACCACTCCCAACCTCGCAATACTTGACTGTATTAATTGTTTCCAGCCACTGACTGACACTTTACTGTATGATAGAGATACGAGGACAATGGAAATCGAATTCTCTGAATGTATTTCCCGTAGCGGCGCTGTTGTTGGGGGTTGCTGCTGGTGGAGAATTCGTTCGCTTCCACTTTGACCAAACATAATAATGCGCGCCCCTCGTAAAAGCCCGGAACAAACCAACCCCCCACCCCCCACCCCAGCACGCCCATTGTTCGTACGAAATGATATTCAACATGTCTCTATTGAGGACGGAAATAGCGCACTTTCCTGGAATGTCGTCTGGTAAATTTTTCCCCTCCTATAGCTAACAATATCGTTGCTAGGGCAGGGGAACAAAAAATTCCTGCATGGTGGAGGATTTTTATACTTGCTGACAATCAATATTACCGAGTTCTTTAGGGTACTGTGGCGTTGTAAAAAGGCCAAACGTGTTCATTTTCGACTCTACAGCGATGTCGCTGCGTGTTGTAAGGGCCTCTGTGCATTAAGACACACAGACACACACTGTGACGATCTTTCCGCTTTGAAGATTTAAGATAATAAACTCACACGGAAACACAGACCGACAGTCAGCTGATTTCATAACTCCACTCAGGGGGAGGGAAGGAGGGGGGGAACTAGACCGTAAAAATGGGACTTTCGAATGCTTGAGGCTCTGGGTGAACGTTGAGTTGCCGCGGATACAGATAAACCTTCTTCGAAACGACCGTGACGTCATAGGTCAGAGTTTTAAGGATCCACTGGCAGGTCATCCTACCCTCATAATCATATAAGATTTTCTGAAACAGTCAAAAAAAATTCTCTCCTGATAATATGTCGAATTATATATATTTTTTCTATTAAATTCTTCTTTTTATTACAGACAGTAGGTTTATAGTTGTCAATATAACCCCTTTTACTACAGTCTCAATAACTTTAAAATGTACTAAATCCATACAGGATGCTGTCGTACAGGAGCTTTCGAAACTAATGTACGAATACTAGTTTCTAAGGGATCTGTTAAAAACACTGACTTTGAGCGTGAAATATTTTGAGATCATTTCAGTTGTTTATACTAATAAGATTCAATTATTATTAAAATCAGTTTTAGCAGACGTTTATACCAAGAACGGCGGCCGAGATTCATCTTGAGCACTGAGATTGCGCCGTGCCGGGGCGATTCTACGTCGCGCTTAGACGTTAAATAAGAGGCCTAACTCACAGGCGCAAAGGTCTCCGAGACGGGGTTTTACTGCGTTGCGCCGCATCCATTCCCCCCCACGCTAGAGCGTTAAAAACTCCACACACACTTTACAACGGAGCGTGGTCGGTCGATCAGGATGATCCTACGCCGAAATGGAAGGCCTGACCACAGCCTCCCCGGGCATTCGGACGAAACTCAATTTATTTAAGCTTCAAGCGTACCACGACAACGACTTTAACGCTCTATCGCCTACGTGACATAAATTCCTGCCTGTAATTTCTTTTAAATTACCCCGTATTAGCGTAGTAAAAATAAAAATTCTTATGTATTTCATCTCAAATGTTTCTAAACAGTCGCCATTTTAATAACGAAACTCAATTATATTTATCTAAAGAACTTTCTGGAATATTTACCAATATACAGATGAAAAAAATATAATTTTTGAAAATTATGAATCAGTGTTGCCAACTACTTTTATATACGACATATTTGTTGAATTAAAATAATATATCTACGCCGTTGAATATTTACTTAAGCTCCATATTTTCGAAATTAAATATTTTAGAAAATTATTAATAAATCTTTTATTAAAATGGTAACTGATAAAAGAAACTTTGGACGATAAAATACTAAAAAAAAACATTAATAAATCAGTTTAAATAAAAAATTAATGAATAAATTTATTCCTGTTTTAAACAGTCCAGTTATATTGAATTTTAATTAAATCATTACACGTTTCCCATAGATATATTTTCCTGGTTGCGTACCAGATTATATTCCTACCTGTATTTGGCGCTTTATCTTCTTCTATTTCTTTAGTCCAGGTCTAGATTGAATAAAAAAAATTCCTACATAAAAACTGAAAATAATTCTGACAGATTTGGGTTACATTGAAAATAGACTATATAGTTTGGCCTTTTTGCTGTTCGTGGAGGGATGTACATTTGTTACGACTGCAGTACCTGTTTTATAGGCCAAACAAAGACATCCACATTAATTAACAGTAAAAAAAAATTATTATTTAGCCGAAATTCCTGAGATGTCTACAAAATCAAATATTTATAAAAGGAACATACAAAAATACACACAAACAGTCAATTTTATTTATTAGATTAAAATAATTTTTAATAATTGGTCTCTAACAACATTTCAAGTAATTATGTTAAGAAACATTTGACGGATGGATGGACAGGTTCGATTCCCGGTTCGGTCAACATTTTATCCGTCCATATTCCTGAATTAAAATTTAACTATGGTTGAGGCTTGTGGATTTCTTTGAATAATTATGTAATTAGTTTTTAAATTGTAGGTTTAAACAGGAAAAGATGGCCATGGAAACGGACGAAACGTCGTTTATTTAATATTTTGTTAATAAATATTTTCATTGAAATAAGGCCGTGTGTATTAATACCATATGATTTACCCTTTTCACCCTTGACTGAGGGATATAGAAATGAATATATGTTGATATTAATGTCGTCAGTCCGGGAGTTTTGATAGACCTTTGTTTTATAAGGGTTAATACGTTCGATACGTTGTTGGTTGTCGAGTTCTTTCGTCTGTTATGGTTGTCAGAGACTCTTATTGACCGGGGTGTTTTTCTATGACGATTTGTTTCCCGGGTTCGCCTATTAACGATCATTTTATTTGAATTGCATTGGTGGATCGCTGCGTCGTGGGGGGGTTGTTTGTTGTTGAGCGTCCCTGCTGCTAGGAGATACACAGAGCGAGCTCACAGAGCAGAGACCCGCGCCTCAGTATCGATCTCTCGGAGGCTGCTGGCTGCTGCCTGCGCCCCCAAACACTCTTCATGCCGTGCGTAATGGACCTACACAATCCTGGGACTGTCTTAAGGGGGCCTCTGAACGAGCAACACCGCTCTCAATACAGCGATACTTCCCCGACAAGCAACACGTCAGCGGTGACGTCGGGTCCACGTGTCGAAACGTTGGTCGTCACACCTTGTGTAAAAATTAGTCAGTAGTCCACTTATGAATTGGACAGTACTGAATTAATCGATGAAGTTGGCATCATTGCGGAGGCGGAGGACTGGAGGCGGAGGTCGCCAAGTCAAGCCAACAACAGTCATGACGTAACCTAAAGTGAAATATCAGAAGAAAAGTTCTGATTTTTAAAATTAATATTTTAACAAATAAAGAGGACTAGCCCTTTTATCCTCCCATTAAATCTCCGCAGATTTCTCCAATGATGTGCGAAAAAAATAATCTTCTGGACGATCTTTCACGTCTTTCTTAATTTTCTCTTCTTTCCTTTCCTTTTTTCC
This sequence comes from Zhengitettix transpicula, assembly GCA_037074705.1. Classification (NCBI taxonomy): domain Eukaryota; kingdom Metazoa; phylum Arthropoda; class Insecta; order Orthoptera; family Tetrigidae; genus Zhengitettix; species Zhengitettix transpicula. The sequence continues at coordinate 108,790,177 of CM073593.1, read as the reverse complement.
CCACCTTTCCTTTCTCACCTTTCTACTCCCAGGCAATGGAATACCCAAATAATCTAAATCATAATATATAAGAATGAACATTAAACCCTTTAGAGTATTGTTAAGAGAATCTGGTAACAATACACTGTTTGGGGCTACGTTTCCCCTCGGTTACGCTGCGGAACCTTGACTCTTGTGACTAAAATTAATCTAATTAAAATATTACGTACTTGCACTTACATTATTCTGTTATAAAATGAATATTTAGCCTGGGGAGGTAATAAAAAAGGACGAAACGTCGTTTTGTTTTGTCAGTAAACATGTATTTTCTGTGTATTTATTTAGAACGTACGGCATTGTTTCATAGTATTTTCCCACCCCCGACCACGTAACGTTGTCGTCGAGTATGAAACACCACAGGCGCACGAGTGTTAACGTTTAGATTATTTGAACAAGTCGTGTTTGGTCGCTGGACGAGGTCCGACGTTGTGGATTTTAAACTCTGCGGTGTTTGTCTCGCAATATTTACTCGTTTATATTCATAATGCAGGGTTTAGAAACGTGGCCGAGCCACCACGAGAATGCACGACTGCTTTCCCCCGTGGATTAACCCCCTGGACAAACACAGCGACGGTGGCGGACTACGACCTCCACGACTCACGGTGGTTCGTAACTTCTTCGGTGAAGAGAAGTAATTTCACTGTCAGAGGTTAGACAGAGTAGTAAAAACTAAAATTACTACAAATAAGCAAAACATTTCGCTTAACAACGTTGCCACTGCTGAGTTTAGTAGCTCATCTACCTGGGTGCCAGCGTTGCCAGGTCAACTCAGCGACATCCATAACCCACGATTCGACTCCAATCTCGGTTGTATTCGCGTTATTTTCCATGTAACGCCCCCTCCAACCCCTCTCCTAAGGGTTCGCCCCTTCCCATGCCGAAAGGGGATGAAATTATACACAAGAAAAAACATAGTGAAGAATAGTATCACTCTGATATTTTTGAAACCCAATTAGTGACTTTGGTGGCGAAAAATATTTTATAAAAAATAATATATCTATTTAATTTTAAAATAAAATATTGCATTTATTACACTTCACGAATGAAAAAATTTACAATGAACAATATTAATTCCTTCTGAACAATATTATTTCTTTCTTGAACATTATTAAGTTTTTCTTGTACAATATTAATTTCTTGTGTACAATTTAATTCTTTCTTGAACATTATTAATTCCTTCTGAACAATATTATTTATTTATTGTAAAATATGAATTATTTCCTGAACATTATTAATTCCTTCTGTACAATATTAATTCTTTCTTGAACCATATTAATTCTTTCTTGAACATTATAATTTCTTTCTTGAACAATATTAATTCTTTGTAAAAAATATTTCTTCGACGGTTTTGGGCATGTTTAAAAATTTCCACCCCCGTCTCTGGGAGTCGTAGACGTGTCTTACCCCCCACAGTGTTTCTTTTCGGTTCGAAAGGAACACGTGTACGGTCAAATTTCCCTACGGGCGTAAAGAAGTATTCTATTTTATTTTTAATATGAATGTACCTTAATTTTCAGCGATGTTATTATATCAAATATGAAGTACTTCGAATAAATAAATCGTTTGAATAACAACTGAAATATTCTGCAATTTTCCAATCAAGATATTGTTTAGTTTCCATACGAGAGATTTGTTGTTGCTATCGGATCTTATTTTCCTTGCTGCGGGGTGTTTTTGTCACAAGGACCCTTATAGTTCGTCCAATGTAGCAGCAACAGAGTTCGTAAACACAACAATGTTATAGGAGTCCGTCAGCGAGAAGGTCGTCATCATGAGTGTTAATTAATCGCTGATGGGGAAATTTGATATTAATTAATTAATTGAAACCTATTACACGTTATAATTTAGATTACATTTTCTCTGGCATGTCGCTTACTAATTGTTAACAGAACAGTTTACATTAAATGGTTAAATAAAACACAACGGGATAATTGTTAACCGTTCAATTTAAATCACAAGAGCTATGAAAGTCAACGTTTCGTCCCCTCACTCAGGACCTCTTCAGCTGTACATTCAATTAGAATTTATTATAACAAAATTAAGGTTTACTAATTTCTAACGTGCGGTTTGTTCCTGAAGTGGTCTCAATTAGGATGGACGAAACGTTGTATTTCATATAGATTTTGTTTTAATTTGATTAATAATTTTTTCTGTTGTTTTTAACTTTTAATTTTTTTAAAAATTAAGTCAAAATTATTATATTTGTTAAAATGGTTGTGTCTATGGTGTAACATGTTTTTTTTTGTAAAATAACCACTTTTAAAGTTGCCACAATTCAATTATTTACTGTTTATAATTTTTAAATTTATTATTGTTGCTATTTTTCCACCTTAAAATCTGTAAAAGCAATTACAAACTATTAAATTATAAACAGTGATTTAATTGTGACTGTAAAAATTGTTAAATTTCATGAAAATATTGTTTAATTTTCGGATAAACCAAATTCTGTCAATTCTTCACTACAGTAGCAGGAAATTGTGCATAATAATTGGTAAAGTCTTTTCTTATCATTTTACTGTTTCATGAACAAAGTAAAAAAAATTTAATGGAATTTACAGTCTTTTAACCTTTGTTTTTCTATGATTTGTTTTTCTATGTCTTTGTATTAAAATTGATTAAAATCTGTCATGGGCTCTTGATGACATTAAAGTAATGAATCTAGAAGTTCCTTGCTGTATTTTCTAAGAGAAACGAGTCCACTTTCCCCAGAGATAATTTACCAAAGTGAAAGTATGAATAAGGATAATACATTTCTCTTATTTTTTAGAAACCAATTTGATTTTGAAATTATTCTAAGAGTAAAGGTCCTTGGATGATACTGACTAATTTTTTTTTAACATTGATCAACACACACGCTCGCTCCTAATGCTTCAGAATTCAGTTTCCCGTTATTCTTTTGTTTGATATGGTATCATGTGTGTGTGTGTGTGTGTGTGTTTCATCGCAAATGAATTGGTAAGGGAATTAATTATCCTGATAGAGTAACTGGATATCTGCAGAAGCTTCATTACTAAAAGTGCTGCTGTCATCCGCAAAATTTTAAAAGATTTATGAATATTAAAAAAATAAAAAAAGTAATGGACTGCGAATACAACCTTGTGGAACCCGCATTGTATTAAAAGTTATTCCCAATCTGAATAAAAGGTTTAAACAGAACATGAATCCTACTGAGTTTGTTTTTCTTTGTTTTTTTTAGCGTAACAGGGAGGCTACATGAGGGTAATCCACATAGTGGCAACTCCTCTTTAATAGCATAGGAAGGGATTTGAAAGGGGGGATGCGGAAGGGTAGAGGAAGGTAGCCAAGGGTTAACTAGGGCCCCCGGGCAGTAGTTTAAGGATTCTACCCGGCAATTCGCCTTAAAATGATGCAGGGAAAACCTTATAAAAACCTGCGTAAGGTAGGTCGGGCATTGGGTACTTGTCCCACGTCCTTCCCTGGATGGCGGGAGAGGGATTTTCTGAGGGGACGCAGCTTTCCCTTCTCCGTACCTAGAGTCTAGGAGGCAGCTGGTCGACTGTTCCAATGGGAATAGCGGACAACTCTTACCGTATGCCCAAGGTCTGTGACCCCGGAACATGCACCTCTCAGTGGGAACCTTAGTTCAAAAACGGAGAGGAGAAGGCATCCCCAAAGGTAGCCCGTTCGTATCTCTCCTAAAAGAGAGAAAATCCCTCGCTTTTTTTTTTAGGGCAACAGGCTACATGAGGGTGATCCACATTGGGCAACTCCCCTTTAATAGCATAGGAAGGGATGGTTTTGTTAAATAATTTCTGTATATCAACAGAGAGTAAAAGACTCAGAATAGAACCTTGCGGAATTCCCCCTTCTTTATTTCTTCCCAATTTAAATTAATTGTTTTTAACACCATATGAATCCTTGTTCTATTGTTCATCTGTCAACCAGTTAACGATTTTGTAACCCCCATAATTTCGTAAAATATTTATTAATATTAAAAAAAAGAGTAATGGACTCTGTGGAATTTGTATTTTTTTTATTTCTTCTGGGTCTGAATAAAAGGTTTTACCACAACATGAATCCTTCTGCCCTTGTTACTTCTGTGTCAACCAGTCATCGGTTTTGGGGAAATATATTACCAGAGAATAAAAGGGCCCAGTACAGAACCTTTTGCAATTTCATTCTTTTTTGTCTCCTTCCCCATTTAAATTATTTGTTGTGCTATTGTTTTACTGTCACCGATTTTGGGTAGATGATTTATGAGTATTAAGAGAGAGTAGTGGACCCAGAATATAACCTTGAGGAACCCTATTTTTTATATTATTTACCAATATTTTTGGGTTCTTTTCTCAGATCTGATAATTTGTGTTTTTCTACAGTTACTAAGTAAATTATAAGCCTGAAAACCCCAATCAAGTAAATGGTTAATTGCTGCATTGGCTACTTCTTCTTCTGCTTGTTCTAAGATCCCGTGTTTTAGTGGTCATTAAAACTGTTTGAAAGTTTGAAACGTTAGACTGTAGTTACGATTGATAGAAGACGTTGTAAAGACACTAAAAAAAACAACGATGTGATATTAATGGTTGCTGTTGCTGTCTTTTTCTGTTGTTGAAACACAAAATGAATATATCGATTACGTCGAAAGCTCCTGATGGTTTTTAATTGAACTGTGGGACAGAGTTTTTCAACTCCCTCCTTCCATTAAGACTGTTGGTCACCTGTGAAAGGCATAATCAATAAAAATAGTATAGTCATATTTTTGGGATAAATGATTTATGTTCGTTAAACACGAGGACTTGATCCCACAATTGATCCTTGTGGGAACTGCTCCACATTTTTTATTTGTCCGGGATCAGGAAATCCTTCAGCGTTACCCCCTTTGTATCGTGTTATTTAAATACCATGGCAGAGAAGGTTCGATTTACCGCACGTCGCGTTAACAACGGACCCTGAAAAAAATTCCGGTGGTAAGACGACTCCAACCCCCCCCCCCCCCTATATGCGTGTTTATCTGAAAAACAGCGGCGCCGGCACTTGAGAATTTAGCACGAAGACAAGTCGAGTTGGGATGCAGGTAAATATTAATGAATATTAAAAACCGATTCGCCCTGTGTAAAGTCCAAAATGGTGGCCCCCACAGACGAGCTGCGTGCCTCCGCATACAATATTCAGCGCAGGACTGCATCCTGGCCACGTAATCTGGCTCAGACACAGTGCGAGTCCTATGCACACACACACACACACACACACGGGGTTTTATATTTATGGCGGTTACACGGGCGGCGGCGGTGGTTATATATTTTGAGGGGCTGTTAGCAAATGGCGTCGGTGATCAGATAAAATCCATCCAGGCCGCTTTACGGGCGCTATCCTTTAATTAAATCCTCATTTACTGTCGAGGGTTTTAACTTTGTGTGCGGGAATTCCCCTCAACCCCTCCTCATTGCAAAAATGAAGAGGTCTTAATACAACGACGACACGTCTCAATAAATTATATTAACAAAAATTAATTTTATTTCTGACTTAATTGCCTTAAATTTTATTAAACGTCAGATAATTTTTATAATTTAAGATTTATGAATGTCACGTTTAATTGAGGTTGTGATGATAAGTGCTCCACAGGGTTGTATTACGAGTCCATCTATGTTAGTAAATCAATGCTGACGCAAAAGGATTCGTGTTCCGGTTAAACGTTTAATTCAGATTGTGATGAAATAAAAATAAGGGAGTTCAACAAGATTCCATTATGGGGTCCATTACCCTACATTAATATTCAGAAAAATATACCAAAATCTCTGAAAAAACTTTGAGAGAGAGCGAGAGAGAGAGAAACAGAGAAAGAGAAAAAGAGAGAGAGAGAGAGACAAAGAGAGAAAAAGAGAAAGAGAAAGAGAAAAAAGAGAGAGAGAGAGAGAGAGAGACAAAGAGAGAAAAAGAGAAAGAGAAAGAGAAAAAAAGAGAGAGAGAAAGAGAGAGAGCGAGAGAGAGAGCAGATGTAAAAATTGTTGTTGTTCGTTTTATCCCCCCCCCCCCACTCCCCCACGTAGCTACTTCAAAGATAAGTGGGTCAAGAGGCAAAGATTTTAGGAAGTAAAGTAAGAGGAGACAAGAGACAATTCCGTTGAAAAAAAATAATTATTTTCGTCCTTACAAGAAAGGACTAAAGTTACCATTTTCTTTTTCATTAAACTGTGACCCCCGACAGCGATTTCCTCTTAATGCAACGACGAAACGTTTCAATAATTTATATTTTAAAAAAATATTTTTTTCCTTTTTTATTGCCTAATTAATTTTATTTCTGAATTAATTGCCTTAAATTTTATTATACATGCATTAACCGTCTGATAGTTTTTATAATTTAACAATTATTAATGTCACGATTAATTGAGATTGTGATTAATTAAAAAAGTGCTCCACAGGGTTGTCTTATGAGTCCATCACTCAATCATTGCTGACGCAAAAGGATTCGTGTTCCGGTTAACGTTTAACTCAGATTTAGATCAAATAAATATACAAGACTCCATTATGGGGTCCATTACTCCACATTAATATTCAGAAAAAAATTAGCAAAATCTATTAAATAAAAATCAAACGCACAGTGGTAAAACGGTTATTTGAGATTGAGGTTGTAAAGCGGGTTTTTCAAGGTTCTATTCTTCTTCTTCCATGGCGCTGCAGTCCGTAGTGAACCAACGAGCTTCTTCCATCCTTTACGATCATGTGCTGTCCTCTTCGCAGCTTCCGTAGATCCTCCTCCTCTCCGTCCAACCATCTTCTTCAGGGTCTACCACGTTCTCTTTGTCCTCCCTGGGTTTCCAAGTAGAATCTTCTTTGCCACCTCAGACTCCTACCCATCTTATCCTTCCTGATCGTATGATTTTTGTTACTGGAGCATACAATTCTGTATTGTACCTTTTCCTCCATTGTCCCTCATCGCACACAGGGCCGATTATCCTTCTAAGAATCCATCAATCAGCCTTGCGTCAGTTTCCGACAGGGACCATGTAAGAACCGGTCTTACAAGAGTTTTGTAAATAGTAAGTTTTGTTGGGCGGCTGAGGAGCCTTGACCTGAATAAATTACTCAATGCAACTAATCTGGCCTATGAGGAATCATTAGAGCAGGTTGCTATGGATCCAAGGTACCTGAAACTCTCGACTCTCTCCAATGGTTGTCCATCCACTATAAAGGTCTTTGACATACTGGGCTGGTCTGCTTTCCCTCATGAAGCCCATCTTCCTACTTGCCTGGTTTAAGGCTTCCTTCAGCGCTGGTAATATTCGTCTGCATGTGCCAGGATCTGCACTGACACAAGGTTATTAATCTCACCCTAGTGCCTAGTGTAACTACAGTATATATAACTTGTAGTATCACCCCCCCAGAGACACCTGTTGGTTTCTAAGAGACCTAATTGTGAATTGTGATGCAGATATGAAACAACATCGCCCCCCCCCCCCGGTCCTAACTTTCAATGAGTCAACCCCCAAGGGACAGATTTTGCTCCTGAACTGCAGAATATTTATTTTATGTATTTTTTCAAGAAGCGTCATCCTCAAGGTATTATAATTACGCTAGAAATCATAATTATCCAATTAATGTGAATTATTGATAAATCAGACCTAATTATATTTGTTGCATAAAAATTGTGTTTATATAAATAGAGCTGTAATTATTTTAATTAATTTGTATTATTGATCAAAATTTTTAGTTGATTTCTTTAAGACTTTTTTACTTTCGACTAACTTTTAATAAAGAAAATCTTTAATTTTACTGTAGCCAAATTTTATTTACAAACACAAAAAAAAGAGCTTCAAAATTTAACGTTAATGAACATTCATATTTAGAACCAACATGTTCCATGCCGTTGCATTTTTGCCAACATAATAAAAATGTTCAAATAACGTTTACAAAAATTTCGACAATATATTTTTGGTTATTTTTATCGTATTGGAAATCACTGAAACTCATCTCAAATAATTTATTTTTTAAAAATAATGCACTAAAGGGTTTATATTCATAAATAAGTTACCAAAATCTCTGTCGGGGTTTAATGAAAAAGAAAATAGTCCTTTATTGTAAGGACGAAAATAATTCTTTTTTTCTTTCAAAGGAATTGTCTCTTGTCTCCTCTTACTTTATTCCCTAAAAACTTTGCCTCTTGACCCACTTATCTTTGAAGTAGCTGCGTGGGAGGAGAGAGGGGAAAGGGGGGGGGATAAAAACGAACAACAACAATTTTTACATCTGCTGTCTCTGTCTCTCTCTCTCTCTCTCTCTCAAAGTTTTTCCTTCATGTCGCTGCTTCCTGCGGGGGCGTCGAGCAACTTTTGCCAGTTCTTTTTAATCGTCTGAGCTTGTATATATTTTCAGTAGCAAATTAGATCTATTCCACTGAGTCTCTTTGTCTACAATTGTCACACAATTTCTTTGTCATCCCACAGCGTCAGCGAAGCTCCTGTCGTCTTCCTCCTCCATCCGTAATTAGTCAACGCCGCGACACAGTACAACGCGTGCACTTAGTCGCTAATTAATTAACTGGTTAATTTGAGAGATTCACGAACTAAACGAGGCCTTGCGAAACGTGTAATATTGTCTGAAAGGAAAGTGTTATTTACGTGTGCTGTATTTATACAGCGCTTTGAGTGGGGTTTTAGAAAACACTTACCGTACGTGACCTTTCCACAACAACTGTTCGTCGTGAACCGTGGAATTACTGAAACCACCAATTATCATACTAAAGTGTTGAATAACTAAGGGTTCGTGCAAAGCCTCCTAAAACGTTTCATTGTGCTTGGGGTTCCACAAGGTTCCATTCTCAGTCCATCATATTTCACTTATTATTCATAAATCGCTAACAGAGTGGCGTAGAAACAAACGTACAAAGGATTCATGTCCTGATAAATCATTTAATTCTGACTGGACAGAAAGTCCAGGTTCCACTAGGATCTATTCTGGCTCCGTTAATCCTTGTTATGATTTTAAAAAATATATATTTACCAAAATCCGCTGAATTTCTGACAGAAAACTCTGACGCACGAGGATTCATAATCTGCTAAGAACCTGTTCATTTCATTTTGCGAAAAAAATAAAATAAAATACGGGTTCCACAAGGTTCTAATATGGGTCCATTACTATTTCTTGGTATCCATAAATCATTCGCATAACTGTTGGGATTTTATGAGGGAAAATAAAGAAGAAAGAGGGAGGAAAGCAATAAAGAAAGTAACTTAAGAAAGCGGTTGCCAATGTTCTGCAATTATTTAGCCAGGAAACACATTTTATACCTTTTCAAACAAACAGATTAAGGTGACTTTACATTCTTCTGGCATTTGGTTCAAATTAAAATTTTAAAAAATTACGAGTGAAGTGAAAAGTCATTAGAATTTTTATTTTTTGACATTTTTAAATCTGTCATTAATTTGTGCATGAAACTTTGTATTTTTAGTCTAATTAATTTTTTTAAAACTGACTCCCAGGTTCTATTTCGGGCTCCGTCGAATGTTTCTCGTTATAATTTCAATTTTTTTTTATTAAGTTTTCCATTTCACAGTTGAGTAGGAATAATGTAAGTGGGACCCGTGTAAAGCTTCGCTAATGTCGCCATTGTTAAAATACTGATTTTAAGCTACCCTTTTTTTCCTCTGAAAGCGTTAAAGTTACAGCACTGACAAGTTATTTTGCATCATTTTGGTATTTGTGTGAAAGCAGAAGGAATGATTTGCTATAATTAGAACTTTAATAATAAATTTTTTTTCGTAAGTTAAAGCACTTTAAGTCTTCTTAAATATTAAAGAGGTTTTCGGTTGACGCCACAGACAGCTGTAAAAGTACATAAAAACTCTACATAATTTATTTTCAAATTTTAACATTTTACACCTGGAGTTAAGAGAATTACAGGTTGTCCTTCAATTACTTAAAATAATTATTAAATGTATAAATATTAAATAATGAGTTGTAAAAAGGTTGATTAATTACTTAAAATAATTATAAAATTATTAATATTACTTAGTGAGCTGAAAAAGGATAATTATTTAAAATAATTTCATAAATATCCATATTAATTAATTAGATTAAAAAGGTAGAGTAATTATTTAAAATAATCGAAAAATGTATTTATATTAATTAATTAGGTGTAAAAGGATAATTACTTAAAATAATTACATAATTAATTAGACGATAAAATGTAGAGTAATTAGTTAAAATAATTGTAAAATAGATTAATATTAATTAGGCAGTTGTAAAAGGAAAATTACTTAAAATAATTACATAATTATCCATATTAATTAGTTAGACGTAAAAGGTAGAGTAATTATTTAAAATAATCGAAAAATGTATTTATATTAATTAATTAGGTGTAAAAGGATAATTTTTTAAAATAATTACATAATAATTAATTAGACGATAAAAGGTAAAGTAATTACTTAAAATAATTTAAAATAGATTAATATTAACTAGGCAGTTGTAAAAGGATAATTACTTAAAATAATTACATAATTATCCACATTAATTAATTAGACGTAAAAGGTAGAGTAATTACTTAAAATAATTGTAAAATGTAATAATATCAATTAATGAGTTGTAAAAGGAAAATTACTTAAAATAATTGCATAATTATCCATATTAATTAATTAGACGTAAAAAGGTAGAGTAATTACTTAACATAATTGTAAAATGTATTAATATTAATTAATGAGTTGTAAAAGGATAATTCCTTAAAATTACATAATTATCAATATTAATTAATTAGACGTAAAACGGTAGAGTAATTACTTAAAATAATTGTAAAATGTATTAATATTAATTAATCAGTTGTAAAATGGTTGACTAGTCATTTCAGATAATTATAAAATGTTTAAATATTAATTAATTCTATGTAATTGGAACGCAACATGTAATTCTTCTAAAATTTGTTAAAATAAAATTAATTATGTATATATATTTTTTATGCCGAATTAAGTGGTTTGATTTACGAAAACCAAAGAAGTTGTGTGAAAGATAATTTAGTAATTTATCAATGGAAAATTATACAAGTTTTTTATCGATAAGAGTTTGCAAAAGCCATAAGAGTTATAGATGAAAATAATATAAAATTTTCCGTTAAAACGAATGTTGATAAATAAATTAATAATTGTAATTGTAATAAATCATATCATAAGGTTTCCGAGGGAAAATGAACTTAAAAATTAAGTATTAGAACATTATCAAGATGGCGGAGGTCTTTAGAATAGTGAAAGGATCTGAAGACTTCTTGAATAAGGCTGTGGTTTTACTGTTTTGAGAAAAGTCTTCATGTTAATAATGCCAGAGGCCGCGTAACACAGGAACAGTCGGTGAATTCACTATATTGTTCCCCTCGCTATATTAAAGCGATATTTAATTTTTTAACGGACCGACGAGGCCAGAGATGATGACGATGAAGCTCTGTGGTTGAGTAAATCTCTTCCATTTGTATAACTCGCGTCGATTGGTTTCGCGTCGTGTGCACAACACACACACACACACACACACACACACACTGTACTCGCATACGAGAGCGCTTAATCAGCCACAGCGAGCTCGGGGGTTATGGCTCCGTCAAAGGACTAATGGTCTATGTACTATGCATGTATGTCTATCAACCCCGACCTCACCACAAAGGGCAAGTCCCTCAAGACACCCTCAATCATTAACCCGTCCGCGTAAAAGAAAACCTTTTCGTGTAATGAAGAACAGAGTTGCGTTGGACCTCGGACGGGATAGATCAAAGTCAGGGAAAGAAAAGCGAAACAGACAATCAGAAAAACTAACCAATCGTGACGTACGGGGGTACTAAAAACTTCCCCGTCCAGCTACGTCACAAGACGATTTACTTTAGGACACTTCCAAAGCAGCAATTGCTCTGTGCTTTCATGACGGGAAGGGGTGAGAGCTGATCTTGGTACGTGGTGCGTGACGGACTGCACCATTCCCCTGAGGCTAGATCAAACATTTTAACACTAATTAAACCCCCGAGCCTCCAAGATTACAACTAGCACCGACGCACCTCCAAGATCGAAACTGCAGTTCCATCCTGAGGCGGGGGGAGGGGGGGGGGAAATAAAAGAAAACCACATGGGTCGTCAACCCTACGTTGGGCGCCACTTGGACACCTTCTTGAGCTGTCTGGGTGGTCGTTTTTCACTCCCTTAAGTTACCGGGTGGGAGGGGGTTCTGTAGACTGTCTGGATAATTCCCGCCCCGTAACCCCCGCTTAAGTTGAATCTCACCTCCATAGGTTGGAAGGGGACGTGATGGGGTTAAATCAAAAGATTCGTGTCCAATTAATGGCTTTCCCGGGCCAATACTCAGCTCAGCTTGTGTATATATATATATAAACACACACACACACGCTCGCAGCAGGTTCGTCCGTGTGAATTGTCCCCGTCAAAGCTTAGAGCAGCAGAATCGAAACCACCGAATACCTTGCTGTTGTCTCTCCACCCCCTCGTGGCGGGGCTTGCAAACGGAGACAACAAAGACAGTGTCTGGCTAATAATGTCGCCGAGGGACAATGGAGAAATTCCGGCATTCACAACGCGCCCGAGGTAAACGTCGTATAGTTGGTCCGACTGTCACGTGGTCACGCAATAAACGAAATTCACGTCCACACGAAAAAGCTTCTCGTTTGGAAAAAGGCTTCATGTGGCTGTGTAACGGTGTTTTAGGAACATTATTTCATTCTAGCGAATGGAGCAGTTTCTTTATTACTAGATTGTAAGGTTTATAATTATATAAATACTAATTTTCTCTTTTTTTTCCAGTAATTATCTGTCAGAATGGCGGTCGAATGTAACCCCAGATGCGCCAAGGGAGCTCTAGTCACTTTTAATTTGCTGTTCTGGGTAAGTCTCATACTTAATTACTCTCTCTTTTATTCTTTGTCTATCCTTTTTTTCCCTTGACTATTTTCCTTTTCACTATTCCCTTTTCTTTTATACTTTTCTCTGTCATTTACTTTTGTCTATTTTTTCTGCCTTTTCTATTCTCTTCTCTCTGTCTTTTCTCTTTCTCATCTCTCTTTGTCATCTCGTTTTGTTTTCTCTCTGTCTTCTCCCTTTGTATTTTCTTTTCTTTTTTTGTATTTCTTTTTTCTCTTTGTAATTTACCATATTTTTTTATTTGTTTTTTCTCTTTGTCGTTTCTATTTTTTTTCTATTTGTTTTTTTATTTATCATTCCTCTATATATTTTTTATTTATCTTTTCTCTTTGTCTTCTCGTTTTGTTTTCTCTCTCTGTCTTCTCTATTTGTCTTTTCTTTTCCTTTTTTGTATTTGTTTTTTCTCTTTGTCTTTTCTCTTATTTTTTTCTATTTGTTTTTTTATTTATCATTCCTCTATATATTTTTTATTTATCTTTTCTCTTTGTCTTATCGTTTTGTTTTCTCTCTCTGTCTTCTCTATTTGTCTTTTCTTTTCCTTTTTTGTATTTGCTTTTTCTCTTTGTCTTTTCTCTTATTTTTTTCTATTTGTTTTTTATTTATCATTCCTCTATATATTTTTTATTTATCTTTTCTCTTTCTCATCTCGTTTTGTTTTCTCTCTCTGTCTTCTCTCTTTGTCTTTTCATTTCTTTTTTTGTATTTGTTTTTTCTATTTGTATTTTACCATATTTTTTATTTTTTTCTCTTTGTCTTTTCTCTTATTTTTTTTCTATTTGTTTTTTCATTTATCTTTCCTCTATGTATTTTTTATTTACCATTTCTCTTTGCCTTCTCTTTTTGTCTTTTCCTTTTGTATTTTCTCTTTCTCTTTTCGTTTTGCCTTTTCTCTACTCCCTTTTGTTTTTATAAATTCTCTTTCCCTTTTTTCTCATTTGTCTTTTCACTATTTTCTTTTTATCTTTTTTCTTTACCTTTTGTTTCCCGCTATTCTAGTTCTTTTTGCTTTCCAATTTAAATTCTCTCACTTTTCTCTCTCTCTCTCTCTCTCTCTTTTCTCTTTCTTTTTTTGTATACCATATTTTCTCTCTGTAACAACTGAAATTTTCCGTCCCCTTAATATTACCTCGACAATTAACAACATACATTAGGACAGACATCATCACCATCACAGTGCGAACGCAGCTCAGTGTCGTAAGTTTCACCCCGTGATTCTCCTAGTGTATTTTCATTCATATACTTTTTTGTTTTCATTTTTGCCTGCTGATTTAATTTGGGAGGACGTCATTGGTCAATCGATTCATACAGGAAGTTTAAATTAATACTTGGTTTTCCGGCGCGCTTCTACGTCTTTATTATCCGGTTTTATTTTCCCTTCTAGTAACGTGGCGCACCGGCAACATCATTGCTACGTCATCAGCGACATCTGACCTTTTCTAATTTCTTTTCCCCCTTCCTTGGAAAATGAAAGAGCCTTGACAATCTTCAGATGACGACATCCAAGTTATTGCCTTGATAAAGCACCAACGTTTCAGACGGAAGTCGACGAAAAGCTCATTACGGTTCCCCAGGCACTCCCCTACCCCCTCCCCCCCCCTTCAACAACGCGCGCGTGCCAGTTCTCTTTTGTTATTTGTGAAGCCACCCAACAACAGTTCGACAACTAATTAATCAGGTGCCTCGCCTTCACCTCCCGCCCCCCGGCGGCGACATTTGTAACTCATCTACACGGAGAATTTCCACGACTGTTCTATTCCCCACCCCCTCCCACCTCACCCCCGCGCACGTGTCGTCCAGAGATCTCAAGTCGTCGATGATAGAATTAAAATACAAGTCGCCGTCACGACGTTTCCAAACACACCTGAGGCCATCTTCTCAAGAACGTTCACGCAGAAGCGAGACGAGACACAGAGGAGGATGATTCACGTTAATCCTCAGGGAGATGAAGGAAAACTAACTCAAGTTACTTACGGGGTGAAACTTACTGGAAAGAGATAAAAAAACACTACGGGATTACAGTTCGATTATTATAAAAATACTTAACCACTATCAATCACAAACATTCTTTACACGAAATATAATTTATTTTTTTAAAAAAAAACACAACAACGTTTCGATACCAATTTTTACCATTTTTCTGATTGTGACAATTACTTCAATATACAAATACAGATTTTTTAAAAAAATAATTATAAGATATAACATTAATAGAATTTTTTCAAAACTATCACCCAATATAATTTTTTTTTAATACCGAACTTTATTAATTTTTAGGAAGAAAAAGGCACAACCTGAAGAACCTACAAATATGTTCTGAAACGTTCTTGTCCTTTTATAAAAAAAAATATGGCTGTTTCTCAAACAAAATGTCAGTTGTTAGTCGGAAAATACTTGATTTTATAATAATAAATTTAAACAAAAAACTGAATTAAAAAACAAAAAAATTTATATGTGCTTGAAATTTTTTTATAATAATTTTTTTTAAAAAAAGCGGGTTTTCAACCCTAAAGTTTTTTTTAACAGACGATGACACAAACACCGTCGAAACTTTCCAGTGTTTCATTTTCTAACTTGAAACCTTAAAAGAAGTTAAGTATTTTTTTAAAAAAAAATTAAAACAAGAAATGTTACAATGAAAATAAATTAATTTTATAAATAAAAGATACAGCGTTTTTAAAGTCAAAAAATGATTTGTAATAGAAATAACACGTTTCGTCACTATTTGAAACCTCTTCGGTTATAGAAGTTCATCCCATTATATATTTTTTTTTGTATCAACAGTAACAGTAAACCAAATAATCAGAACTGATGTTTTTCAAAATAACTAATTTAAATTAGGGGGTTTTTCCGAAGTTTCTTTTAAAACTATTCTAAGCCTCTTATTTTTGTAGCTTTTTATATTTGAGTTTAAAAATGAACAACTCTGTTATATAAATAATATAAGGGGTACAACTGTGTCTTAGGAGGGTGATTATCTTGATGGTAATATAACTACAGAATCTTCCAAATAAATAAATTCTTCAAAGTATTGAATTTAAAAATTATGTGTCATTTCATAAATATAATTACAATAATTACTGGCCAGAAGTAATATTTAATAGGATTTAATATAATAATTACTGGCCAGATAAACCAGAAATAATAGATAATAGGGCTCAATATAGTAATTACTGGCCACATAAATGAGAAATAATATATAATAGGGCTTAATATAGTAATTACTGGCCAGATAAACCAAAAATAATATATAATAGGGCTCAATATAGTAATTACTGGCTTGATAAGTCAGAGATCATATATAATAGGGCTTAATATAATAATTAATGGCCACATAAATCAGAGATAATATATAATAGGGCTTAATATAATAATTAATGGCCAGATAAATCAGAAATAATATATAATTATGTTTAATATAATATTATTGTCATTAATTAATTATTAATTTAACTCTTTACGTCCGAATTGTTTAAATGCAGCAAAAAAGGCCAAAGAACAGACAATTAAATTGTACAGCTACGCATGGACTTGTGAATACAAAAAAAATTACATAGTAGAAACAAAGGTTCAAAAATATGAAGTGATAATCGAAGATTAACCAGAAATAGATAAAACGACAATGACAAATGGTTGGAAATTTTACCAATGTGGCTTAATTATAAGAGATTTTGGTCCTATTTTACTCATTTAATTTAAGACTTTTATCTGAGGCGAAGATTAAATTTTCTGCGCCGTATTAAGTATTTAATAATGACGTTTTCGTATCTTAAAATGGTCAGTCTGAGTCGGAAAGGGACAGCGGCACCTTTTTCTCCTATTCAGAAAATGGGATGAGATAAATTTGGTAGAATATAAACAACAGAATTCGATCCAGGTCTTTCTTCAGTCATATTAGGAAGGTAAATCTTCTCCCCGCCCCCCCCCCCCGCCCACCGGTCTGAAAATAATAGGAAATATGACCACTACGACAACCCGCACTTGTGTCAATGACGGCGCCAGTGGCCCTCTCTTGCTCCCGCGTCAACGCTGTGAATATGAATGAACCTCTGTCTCTTTTTCTGTTTTATGTATTGATGTGAGTGACAGTAAAACTTTGGTCACCTCTCCGTAGTAATTGTATTAATACAGCCATATTAATTAAACCGTTAGATGTCGTCTCCGTGTATCTCCCTATCCAGCGCCTGTGACGTCATCTCCGAGCCTTTCTTTTCCTCTTTCAGCACCGTGATTCGTTGTGATTTCAAAGGGAATAAGTCTCATCACACAGAGAGACCGTTGTAGCCTCCAGAGGTGACACGACATGCATACATATGACATGACCTCCTCCCAGCTCTCATGATCGATATTAATTCGCAATGCATGACGCCTGGCAACATCGCAACACGTCGTGCTTCTCCTTCAGCACCTTGGGCGTCGACACCTCCAAAGACCACCCAATAATATATTACACTTTCACACAGAAAAATAAATCCTCTGACAGGCCAAAAAATAACATTTCTCTGTGAAAGCAAAGATCTTGATGGGGGATCCTTGTCCAAGTTCAATAAAACACAAACACTGGACTTAATAATTCTCCAACACGTCAAGGATAAATTTCAGATGAACCACTATTATATATTATCTCTGACTTCTCAAGCCTGTAATTACTATATTAAGCCCTATTATATATTATTTCTGATTTATAGAGAGACTTGGAGAGATTTAGAGAGAGGCAACTGCACGACTCAGGTGGCAAAACTCAAAAGCCTTTCCGGTTCTCTCTCTCTGTCTCTCTCTCTCTCTGTCTCTCTCTCTGTGTCTCTCTCCCTCTGTGTCTCTCTCCCTCTGTGTCTCTCTCCCTCTGTGTCTCTCTCCCTCTGTGTCTCTCTCCCTCTGTGTCTCTCTCCCTCTGTGTCTCTCTCCCTCTGTGTCTCTCTCCCTCTGTGTCTCTCTCCCTCTGTGTCTCTCTCCCTCTGTGTCTCTCTCCCTCTGTGTCTCTCTCCCTCTGTGTCTCTCTCCCTCTGTGTCTCTCCCTCTGTGTCTCTCCCTCTGTGTCTCTCTCTGTGTCTCTCTCTGTCTCTCTCTGTTTCTCTCTCTGTGTCTCTCTCTGTGTCTCTCTCTGTCTCTCCTGTGTCTCTCTCTCTGTCTCTCTCTGTGTCTCTCTCTGTGTCTCTCTCTGTGTCTCTCTCTGTGTCTCTCTCTGTGTCTCTCTCTGTCTCTCCTGTGTCTCTCCTGTGTCTCTCTCTGTGTCTCTCCTGTGTCTCTCTCTGTGTCTCTCTCTGTGTCTCTCTGTCTCTCCTCTGTCTCTCTCTCTCGGCTCTTACATATTATTTTCTGCACCTGAAGAAAGCAACAAGGAATCGCTGTGTGGTCCTTGTATTATCACTTATTTTGTCTGTATTTGGCTAACTTTATTATTATTATATTTCAATCAGACGTAAATTTTTCATTTCAAGTATGAAATCCTATGTTTTTTAAAATATATTTATGCAAAATTAGGCCTGATTCCTTCATTTGTAATAGTTTATTATTTCCTTATCTGACGATGTAACTGAGTCATTTCCAAGGGCGGGGGTGGTTTTATGACGTCACGTGCCCTTACAGCGTCGAATCCAAGGTTTAGCCGATCCTCATCCCCGCCTTTTACAAAAGGTCACGCAACTCTTGCTCACTCCCGCCTTTGTCCGTTTGTAATTGGAGGTACGACTTAAGGAAGACGTCGACGTGCCTTAATTAGTAATTACGCCTTGCGGGGCGTGGCCCCTCTCCCGTGTTGCCAAGTCTAAGCTCCGTTGCTTCGTAAAGAGTCTCTAAAAGGCGACGGTGAATCGACGACTGCGGGTGATTACGTTTCGACAATATTGTCGGTGGTTTCCCCCCCCCCAACCCCCGGGACAAGCAATTCGATCTCGGTGACGAAGTGGAACGACCAAGCTGGAACCCCAGGGGAATGTGTGTGCGTGTGTGCGTGATCCGGTCAGGTGTCAACAACGCGGAGGCTTTTATCCAACAACGGAAAAAATGTCACCCCCGTACAGTGGTGAAAAACCTCCACACTGGAATGGAATTCTTCTGTATCGTTTGTTACTGCAGTGCTTTAAATTACTATAAATAATAATCAAATATTTTTTTGGAATTAAAAGTTTTCCATTTTTAATTTTTTAGAAGTTCATTTCAACCCCCTTCCTAATTAGTGCTTTAAGGGGTTGAAATTAAAATCTAAAACATCTGAAAAAGAAACTATTAACCTAATCAACCCGAAAAATAATTAATAGACGTTAAAAACGACCGTTTTAGAATGTTTTAAAATTTCACCCCCACATAGACGCGCGCACACACACACACACAGACTTCTAGGGGCTGATCTACAACTTACCTGACACACTGAACGTCAGTGACTTCTATAACCCCGGATTGGACACCAATCTCGGTTCTTTCGCGTTATTTTTATGTAACGCGTCTCCACCCCTTCCCTTAGTGGTGCTTTAAGGGTAAAAACTTTACACTAAAAATAACTGTACATAAACTATTAATCACATAGACCCATAAAAGTAATTAATCGACGCTAAATTCGGCCATTGTAGCATGTCTCCAAATTTCACCCCGTTGGGAATTTTCTTACGCTTCGAAAGGCCGACAGCAACCTTCGAAACAGGAGGTGCGTGCGCTCAACAACTCACCAAAATTTCATTTATATATATAGAGGGGCAGAGAGAGAGAAAGAGAGAGAGGGGGAGAGAGAGGGAGAGAGAGAGAGAAATTTTAGTAATGACGTTCATCTCCATATGTATATATTGACTGCATTTCTCCCAATGCTCCAGAGAGATTATTTTTCCCCGTTGCTAAGAGTATTACAGGTTTAACAGACTTTTTTTTTATTTTAACAGAACACACTTCAAGTTTTTCAACTGACGTCACTCGCGTGCTGTCGTCGTTGTATGTTAATATATATATACATATAACGTAAATAAATGTGTTTACGGAGAGGGGAATGCTGCGACCTCACAGCTAACCTCTCCCCCGACATCCAGGGAAGGGCGTGGGACAAGTACCCAATGCCCGACCTACCTGATGCAGGTTTTTATAGGGTTTTCCCTGCATCACTTTTAGGTGAATTGCCGGGTAGGATCCTTAAATCATAGCTCGGGGCCCCTAGTTAACCCCTTGGCTGCCTTCCTCTACCCTTCCGCATTCCCCCTTTCAAAACCCTTCCTATGCTGTTAAAGAGGAGATGCCACCATGTGGATTACCCTCATGTAGCCTGTTACCCTAAAAAAAGTGCTTTTTAAAAAAACAATTCTATTTAAG
Organism: Zhengitettix transpicula; assembly: GCA_037074705.1. Classification (NCBI taxonomy): domain Eukaryota; kingdom Metazoa; phylum Arthropoda; class Insecta; order Orthoptera; family Tetrigidae; genus Zhengitettix; species Zhengitettix transpicula. Next base: position 108,769,997 of record CM073593.1, on the reverse strand, counting down.
AATTTAACGACTATTTATAACTTAGTATTTTACAAATTTCGTCTGTTTTGTGTGTGCGTGTGTGTGTAGATAATTTCTCTTGTACCCTAACGCTCGCGACAAGTGCCTTCTAAAGTCATCACTCGCGTGTTTTGTTTGCTGATCGTCCCTGACTGGGGGAGTGTTGCACCCTTGACGCTTCACGGCCTTGCATATGGATGTTCCGCGCGCGCGTGTGCGTGTGTGTGTGTTGTTTATTGTTGAGGGAGCGCGTCACCGACACGCTCTAATAGTGTCCTCCATTATTATTAGCCGCGTCGAACTACTCAGTCGTGGTAATTGCTGCGCGTCTCTTTAATGGACGCGGATGCCTCCAAGATCACCACCAGAGCTACCGTCGCCTATAAAAGGACCAAGTCTCTTAAAACACACAAAAAAACAACTCCAAAGGACCTTAAAGTATTTAAATAAACCGACTATTCGCTTTAATGGATTTTCCGGGTGACACAGGACCTAATCTCGAGGGAACCTGGCGTTTGTTTGCGTAAACATTATATATATATATATCAACTCTCCCTTAATTAACAGGACGTTTCTTCTCCCTCTTTTTATCCTATTCTTTTCCATTAATTATTTACCTCTTGAATGTTAAACCCAACAACGTTAATCAAAATTTCGACTTTTCTGTGTGGATATTCAACCATTTCTACAGACACATCACCTGAAAAGTCCCGAAATATTGGATACGAAACGTAGCGTTTTACTTTCATATTTATTTCAAAACTGGGATTTGTTTAACTTTACAGCGTGGATTTTAATTAATTTATTCTGACTGATCTTTTTCGGTCGTACTTCATTATTTCCTACTTTGTAAAAAATTTTTACCTTTGACTCCGAATGAAATGCTTGTGAATTTTACCACCAGACTTCTCTGCTGTAGTCCCACTTTTTTCCCCGTGGTTAAATGTAGATCAACTTAAAGGATTTATGTTCTGTTTTAAAGATGTTCGCTCGGTCGTTCGTTTCCCAATCTATTTTTTCTAATCATTAAATTCTACTTTGCCATTCTCGCTCTACTACTCCCCCCCCTCCCCCCCTCCCCGCTGTATCCTTTTCAGAGATTAGTCCTTTATATTTCCAGCTTTTCCCCTCCTCTGTGTGTTCGAATCAAGCTAAACTCCTTTTCTATACATTCACGTAAATTCCATTAAGTGTGTGTGTGTGTGTGTGTGTGTGTGTGTGTGTGTGGACCTTCCGCGGCAGTTGAGGAAACCATTTTCCGCATTCCAGTTAACGTCCATCGGTCTTCCTGCCCTTCGCACGGGTCGTGGTGTAGCAGGGGAAAAAAACCAACAGCACATTTCCGCGACAGCTGTCATTTGTTTGTGACTCTCCGCCAGTTTGTCTTCACACGTCATCTGCACTTTCGCAGTTTCTGACAGTAACAAAACCCGTATCAAAGGAGGAGGGGGGCGGGGGGGGGGCGAGAGAAACACACCACCTCCTCTTAATCAGCTTAACCCTTTAGAGCCTAGTGCAGCATTTATAACATTTAGTTTCACCCCCAGAGACATCTGTTGGTTTCTAAGGGAGATAAATTGTGATGCAGATATCAAGAAAACGTGCCTGTCCGAGCTTTCTGTCAGTCAACCCCAATGAACAGATTTTTCTACCCCTCGGTATTTATTTTCTGTATGTTTGATCAAGAAATAAAATTTAAGCGTCATTGTCAGGGTATTGTAATTACACTAAAATCATAATCATCTAATTAATGTGAATTCTTGATAAGTCAGACCTAATTAGGTGCAACGTCAGCAACCAAAATCACTTCGGTCACGTTTGATATTTTTTGCCGAATTTTATTCACAAAATTACATCTTAAACAATTTGATTTTTAAATAAAATACTAAATTATCATCATGGAATAAAGGGTTAATTTTAAAGCATCATCATGTGTGACTTCGTGTGTGTTAAACGTTGTTTTAATTCTCAGCTAATTATGATTAATTACCTTTTCATAAATTTTTCGTTCAATGTCTCAAAAAACTTTAGACAAAACATTAAAATAAATTTGTGATTGTTCTTAAAATGAAAAAAATTAAATTTGTAATTGTTCTTAAAAACGTTACAAATAATTATGTTATTAATTCCTATATTTTACAAACTTGAAGTCGCCCTAAAAGAATTATTGATAAATCAGACCTAATAATATTTGGTTTTTTTGGGGGGTGTAGAGAGGCTACATGAGGGTAATCCACATAGTGGCAACTCCCCTTTAATAGCATAGGAAAGGGATTTGAAAGGGGGGATTCGGAAGGGTGGAGGAAGGTAGCCAAGGGTTAACTAGGGGCCCCCGGGCTATGGTTTAAGGATCCTACCGAGCATTCGCAAAAAAATAATGCAGGGAAAAATCTAGAAAAACCTGCTTCAGGTAGGTCGGGCATTTGGTACTTGTCCCACGCCCTTCCCTGGATGGCGGGAGAGGAGTTTGCTGTGGGGACGCAGCTTTCCCCTCGCCGTGCCTTGACCAATTTAGGAGGCAGCTGACCAACTATTCCAATAGGAAAAGAGGACAACTCTTACCGTATGCCCAAGATCGGTGACCCCGGAAACATACACCTCTCAAAACAGGCCTCGGCATGTGGGAACCTTAGTTAAAAAATCGGAGAGGAAAAGGCATCCCCAAAGGTAGCCCCCGCCAGAGCTCTCTATTGGAATAGTCGGCCAGCTGCTACGTCCCCACAGAAAACTCCTCTCCCGCCATCCAGGGAAGGGCGTGGGACAGGTACAAAATTCCCGACCTACCTGATGCAGGTTTTTCTATGGTTTTCGCTGCATTTCTTCAGACGAATTGCCGGGTAGGATCCTTAAACTATAGCCCGGGGGCCCCTAGTTAACCCTTGGCTACCTTCCTCTACACTTCCGCATCCCCCCTTTCAAATCCCTTCCTATGCTATTAAAGGGGAGTTGCCACCATGTGGATTACCCTCATGTAGCCTGTTCCCCTAAACAATATATATATATATGTAGAGAGAGAGAGAGAGAGTTGGAATTATTTTAATAAATTTGTATTTTTCATCACAATTTTTGTTAATTTCATCAATACTTTTTATTTTTCACTGATTTTCAATAAATAAATATTTTATTTCGTATACTTTAAATTTAATTTAATTTCACTGTACCCAAATTCTTATTTACAAATAGAAAAAATAAAAGATTAAAAACATGAAGTTGTAGATTAATGACCAGAACCTACATGTTACATATTTTCTTCACAACATAATTAAAATGTTCAAATAATAACATAAAAAATTATACCCAACTTTTTTTGCTTATTTTTACCGTGTAGTAGTCACAAAAATTCATCTTAACAAATTTAGTTTATAATATATATATATATATATAAATGTATATATATATATATAACACGCAATGAGGGGTTAAACCGACCCGCAACACAACAGGAGGAAATTCCATGGAATACGTCCGATGACGTAAGACAGAAAAAAAAATATTAATGTCGCCATTACGACTTTTACTGTTTATTTGACCCATAAAATCCTGTCGCAAGCTTCCAATGATTATTATAAGCTTATCTTGCTCTCATTGAAGCCGTGAATATCCCACAGCATGGAGAAATCGATATATATACATCGATACAGTCACACGTGAGTGATATAATTTTTTAGAAAATAAAAATGCTGACCTCATTAGTCCCTTTTAGATGTACGTAATCCGTGCTGGATCGTCTGCGACTTATATTCTCCGATTTAAATATCGATCTGTCGAAGTTAATCAATTCTTGGCGTAATCTCTGGAATGTTTACACGATTAATTAAATCAATTATTACAGCACTACTAATTGAGCACTACTAATTGAGAAAGACAGCCAAATGCAGACAAAAGAAGTGTGGTATTTATATCATCACTTGTTTTCTCTGTATTTTTTCTTATTATTAATTTTCCATTTTTGTATCAAGTTCTGATTTCCTTTTCTGCGGTAAATCTCATTACAAGTATCCCATAAATTTCTTTATAGAATTTTGACAGTATTTTAAATTTCTGATTAATATAATTTTCCGAGTCTGTCAACTCCCTCTACTTTTATCTCCCCTCTCGTAAACACAAAAACCGAAGAATTTTCATGTAAATTCACGAGCCACGTTCTGTGTCCTTTACTGAAGGAAAAAGGCAATCAAACAAACGAAATTATAGTTGAAAATTATTTTACAGTCATAAAAAAAGAAAGAGAGGGAGTGAAAAATTAGTTACATTTTTTTTTCTTGCGGTTTGAAAAAGGAAATTGCAAAATTGAAAGTCTAATTTCCTGCTCGAATACTAATTAAATGCAGACACTAGAAAGAGGACGGTGTGAGGGGGGACGAAAAACCACCCCCTCCCTCAGCTCCTCTAACAACCAATAAAAAGAAAATGAGAAGTGGCGGAATAATAATTGTGGGGGACTGACACGTTTTTAAAGAGCTAAAGGTAAATATTTTTTTAAAAAAAAATTACTCTCTCTCTATTCACGTTGAAACTTCTTTAGAATAAATAAATAAAGCTGATCACTTAAAAGACTTAATAATCCATTTACGACATGTAACAACATTAAAGTGACATAATTTGCCTTTTAAAAGATTATGGAATTTAATTAAACTAAAATAAATCCAAATATGTCGCCATTAATCAGAAAAATATCAATATGGTTGATAAAAATATTGTTTCCGCTGTTATAAACGTATGAAGACCCGCCATATTAGTCCTAAATAATTTATTATTAACTAAAAAATATTAAAAATTAAACACAGTGGAATAAATCTTAATATTTTAATAAAAATCATTTTTTAATACTTGTGTCAAATTCTTCTTTATTAATAAACTAGCTTGGGGGTGCCCGGCGTTGCCCGAGATGTCATTCATCCATAACCACCCCCCCCCCCACCCCCGATTTGACTCCAATCTAGGGATCCTTTAGGTTATTTTTATGTAACGCAACTCGACCCCTATCATTAAATGTGTTGTCGGCCTGTTACATTGTTCGAATATTCCCACCCCCACCCCCCTATGTGTGCTTAGCTCTCGTGCCGAAAGGGGTTGAAATTTTACAAAAACCATCGGTAGATATTTTATAAACGTCTTTGACCTCAACAGTTATTTGTTCCACGCAAATATCGACCATTTAACCAGTTGGAAAAATTCTTCCCCCGTGTAGCCGCGCCCCTGGGCGGGGGTGGGGGGTAAATGGCGAATTGAATGTCATCATTAAACTCTGCTACATGCATAAAACTTGATTTGACTCCAATATTGATTGTATTAGCGTTATTTTCTAGTAATACGCGTCCACCCCCAACCCTAAGAGTGCTCCGTTCCGATTATGTTGTTGTCAGATAACATCGGTAGAAACACTACGAATATCTTTGACCCTGTAAATATCGACTGTTTTAGCATGTTTTAAATATTTCCGCCCCGCTTCTGGGGATGGTAGACGCGTCTCACCCCGACAGTGTTTGTTTCCTGGTCTCAAAGAACCCGTGTACAAAATTTTCTCGACTGGAGTAGAGCATACAAATATATATATATACATATATATATATATATATATATATATATATATATATATATATATATACAAACAAACACTCTGCTTTATTTATTTGATTATTTTCCTGACAGTGTTCTTACATTTATAATTATGTTTAAGTCAGATAAAGATAACTAATAATTTTCACATACGTTTCGTGCTTGATTTAGGACGACTTCATCAGGTGTAAAACGGACTAATTATTAAATACAATGCCAGGATTTTTTCCCCACTAATAGATAATTAATAATTAAAACAGCACGACTTCACTCCTTTAACAAATAAAATTATTTAATCATCTCATGGATAATCAAAACAAAATACATTCAGTCCTTGAAACAATAAAATTCTTAAAACAACAAGTTAATATTAATTAATTAATAATTGACGTAGATGTGAAAAAAAAACAAGTTGACTTGTAATGTCCTAATTGTCAATGCGTGAATAATATCTTTATAGATGATTAATGGTCGTATATTGGGACGAAAACGTCTGGGGGAAAAAAATTGTTTTAGGGTACCAGGCTGCAGGAGGGTAATCCACGTTGGGCAACTCCCCCTTTAATAGCATAGGAAAGGGATTTGAAAGGGGGGTGCGGAAGGGTAGAGGAAGGTAGCCAAGGGTTAACTAGGGCCCCCGGGCTATAGTTTAAGGATCCTACCCGGCATTCGCCTAAAGAAATGCAGGGAAAACCCTAGAAAAACCTGCATCAGGTAGGTCGGGCATTGGGTACTTGTCCCACGCTCTTCCCTGGATGGCGCGAGAGGAGGGTTTCTGTGGGGACGCAGCATTCCCTTCTCCGTGCCTCGACCAGTTTAGGAGGCAGCTGGCCGACTATTCCAATGGGAATAACGAACAACTCTTACCATATGCCCAAGGTCTGTGACCCCGGAACATACACATCTCAGAACAGGCCTTTGCTTGTGGGACCCTTAGTTCAAAAACGGAGAGAGGAGGAGGCATCCCCAAAGGTAGCCCCTTCGTATCTCTCCTACAAGGTTCTGCCTGCGAGAGAACGTCCCTCGCAGACCATTCCTGGGGGGAAAAAGGCTGACGAATTTAAATAAAATCGTTGAAAATTTGAAACTACGAGGGTTGCTTCTTTAATTCTCAAACTGTTTTTGTTACGATTTATCGAATTTCCGGCAACTGAGAACAAGAGACGGGGGTTGGAAATAATCAGTTTTAATTTTTTTAATATAAAAATAGTGAAGGGGTGGAGGGGGATGGGGTTGGAATGTGTTACTAAATTAACATCAAGAATACGAGGACTGAAAATTATTCAAAATAAATAAATATTTTTTAATATGTAAGCATCCACTTCAATGGTCACATTGAAATTAATTTATGACGTACATATTTAAAATAAGGACAATGGACGCTACGGAATATTTTTCTCCTTAGATTCTTCAATTGTTTATTGAATTGTAGTATTTTTGTTATTAATGTATTCTTTATAATTCATTCCTCTTTGTAACAGTAATTCTGTTCACCTTATGACCTCGTCTGCTTCACGGTCTGTTATTTGATATTTTCCTGGAGTCTGCAAAGACGGGACTGGGAGAGTAAAGGATAACGTATAAAAAGTTTCCATTAATCCGCTTCGACCCCCAGGACTTGCTCCTTGTTGATTATTTACGCATGCAACTGATTGTCTCTTCAATTAAAAGGGTCGTTAACAGTTTATCTACCCCCTAACAATATCCATTAAACGTATAATTAATGCTTATTGACGATTACGTTCGTCCGTAATTTAAATTCAAGTAAATCAAGACACATTTAATGAAAACGTGGTTCACGCTGGTCTTCACCAGCCGGGGGATTTTTTTTAAAAAAAGAAATTTACTTAATTTAAGTGAAGTACAAACGCAATATTTTCCTGGCAGGATCAAAAGTTTTCCACACCAACGGCCTCAGTTTTAAAATTAATGTAAAAATAAAGAAACAAACTCCAGAAGGTAATTTATTTTTCCCGGACTTAATTATGCATTTAATCTAATGTCAATAACAGACGGTAATCGACGTCACAGAGCGGCGGCGGCCACCACTAAATTAGTCGCACGGGGAAGGTTTGATTTATCTCTGTGTGCGTGTGTGTGTGTGTGCGTGTCGCATTCAGGTTGTTAATGAAAGTGTTCTCGGCGGTAAATTGATATCTCATGCGTCATCAGTCAGCAAAAAATCCCCCCCAACCCCCCGGTCGGTTCCGTAAATGAAATACAGCGTAATACATGTCCACATACACATGTGCAAGTGTATTTATTCCCCCTGGTTAACTGTGGAGAAGATAATATTTTATTAGAGTGAGTGTCGTGGTTGATCTGGAGCCCCGCTGTCACGTTATTTAACGACAAGTGCCAACAGTGTGCGACTCTACCTGCCAATGTCGTCCAGAGACACTCTTCATCACGTCACTGTCCTGCGCTCTGAGGTCACGTCCTGTCACGTTCTCCTATCCTGCAGCCTGTTTTAAACGTTACGAAAGGCGCTTGAGGTCTCTTTGTCCCAAGAGAACAGAAAATTATTTTACTTACTTGCCTTAAGTATTATTAAATTATATTTAAATTAAAAACTAACCCTTATGAAGGTGTAACTCCTGATGTCTCCACAATGGCCGCTCCTACACTAATTTCTCATAGGAGGAAAGTTGTGGAGAATTTCATTCTCTTTTTAACGCACTATCGGGTTTAAAGAATCATTACAATTTACGAAAATACACCAGTTATAATTATTTGATTGAATCAAGCCCACTTTGGCACATTTCGTTTAATTATTTAAAAGAAATCCTCCCCGTGCCTTACTCTCTCAGGCAGGTCCTGTTATTGTTATTTAATAACGCCAAATAAGTGTCCAGGCACCACGGCGAAGGAAGCCTGCGAGAGGATTTCTCGCAGGTGAACCTTCCCAGAGAGCTCTGGCGGGGGCTACCTTTGGGGATGCTCTCACATCTCTCTGGTTTTTTTTGAACTAAGGTTCCCACATGCCGAGGCACCTCGGTCTGTTTTGAGAGGTGTATGTTCCGGGGTCGCAGACCTTGGGCATACGGCAAGAGTTGTCCGCTATTCCTATTGGAATAGTCGGCCAGCTGCCTCATAAACAGGCCAAGGCATGGCGAGGGGTAAGCTGCGTCCCCACAGCAAACTCTACCCTTCCGCACCCCCTTTCAAATCCCTTCCTATGCTATTAAAGGGGAGTTGCCACTATGTGGATAACCCTCATGTAGCCAGTTGTCCTAAATAAAAAACTAAACTCTTTTCCCGCTATCGGAAGGGCGTGGGACAAGTACCCAATGCCCGACCTATCTGATGCAGGTTTTTTTAGGGTTCTCCCTGCATTACTTTTAGGCGAATTGCCGGGTAGGATCCTTAAACCATAGCCCGGAGGCCCTAGTTAAACCATGGCTACCTTCCTCTACCCTTCCACATCCCCTCTTTCAAATTCCTTCCTTTGCTATTAAAAGGGGGGTTGCCACCATGTGGATTACCCTCATGTAGCCTGTTACCCTAAAAACAATCTAAGGACATGGATATAATATATGATATTTAGAATCCCCCACACGAGTGTAACTACATATGGCTGTAATATAAGACAGTATTAACTATTATAATATTTTATATTCCACGTGACTCTCTAGTTTTCTGCTTCAATACTTGGTATTTGCTGTAATGTCCGACTGATAGCTACACAGATGTCAGTGTTTTTTTCTGGCCGTGACGTCACAGTGTGTGACGTCACAGCTGTGTCTGCTCCAAACGTGTCGTGTAAGAGACCGTAACTGCCGCACCGTTATGTAGCTGACAGAGAATCGAACCCCCCAACCCCCATTTCTACGGGGGCGAGAGATGCACGTCCTCCTGTGTGGTCCAGATAGCAAGATCCTCACCCCCACCACTGTGCAGAATAACCGTCATTATCCACGGTTCCCCGCACAACGGCCACTTCTAGACAATGTTACTAGAAATATCCCAGGGAAGCTTACCTCTAATAAGCCGAGGAACGTGGATATTGCGCGAATCTAGGACGACAAACTTAATTTCAGCGAAACAATGGAATGCCTGACTGCAGAAGGGGGTGGACGTGCGGTCTCCGGGGGCTTTTAGGCGCCATGTTTGTCCCAGGTACAACAACTTTACGCTCAGCCAAGGATTCACCTCAATAATTTTACCCGCTGGTGGTTCATACACAAACAGGAAAAAACAAATATTGGATTAATGAAAAGCTTTTTTTATCGCCATTACGCAAGTCCACGTGTCAGACTCTAGAAATTATGATTTAATTGTCCGCGAACCGACAAGGGGTACGTCATATGTGGAACATGAAATTAAAAAAAAATGTATGACGCAGAAGCATTACACTTAGAAAATATATACCATAATTAAATGAAGAACTGAGCGTCCCTCTTAGGAACGGACAGAGAATTTTACATTCCTTGAAACTGTAAAAATAAAACGATAAAAACGCACGTCAGTTATCAGATTTCGAAAAATAAACACCGAAATTTAATTTTCAATTATATACGTCATAAATAGCCAAAATAATGGTGTCAATTTAATATTATCTAAATCATCCCGTCACGCAGAGTCGTGACTAGAAAAAACGCGCAGGAATCCTCGTCCCCTCATGTCCTTATTTTAATTAATTTTATTAATTATGCGACTGTACACGCATCATAAACACACACACGGAAGGGAATCTGTGGCCCCAAGCCACTGGACGAATTAACGTCCGACGTAATTAGGCTGGCCCTTTGCAGTGTTGGCCATCAACGCGCTCTGCTGCCTCAGTGTGACGGACGATCGACTGCGTCACTTCCGATTTCCCTTGCGGAATGGAGACGCTGCTGTTTGCTATGGATTGGGGGGAAACTGTAAATGATGTGGTGAAGTCACCCCCACCCCCACCCCTTCATTCAAGGAGCTTTCGAGTCGCTGCGGGGAGGTTTTCCTTAATGAACAACGTCTGCGGTCGTTTCATCAAGTCAGTCGAGGCAAATAACACGATAAAATTCGCTCTCTGCATCTCTTCAGCACACATACACACACACACTGCGCTTCGTTGGAGCCTATTTCCCTCATTTGAAACACAGGTAGCAGCACCTAACCTCCTGGAGAAGAACTTCCTTGACATATTTCCATATAAATTAAGAATTATTGCTTGGCATTGTTGCCACCAGCTGAGTGCTCCATCAGGTGCTTCTTCTTCTTCTTCTTCTGACCGTTGGTAATTCTTTACTGTCTCCGAACCTGGACCGTGGATCCTGTGAAGAAACGCGCCTTCACTTGTTGCGGAAAGAGCCTTGAAGAATATATATATATATATATTGAAATATACAGTATAATTATTTACATAAGTTTTCCGGTCACTGAGAAAAGCTGCCAGATAAATCCATGCAGACACGACATTTTGAATTTGTAGACCTACTGGTATTGATCTCCGTGTAGTGCTTTTTATGGGGAAGAAATAGATTAAATAAGACTGATGAGATTAGAGGAAATTCGTTTTTGGGGAGTTCGGAGCGTCAGCTTGGGAGCTGGCCGCATTCCAGGTTAGAGACGCTGGAGAGTTGATGGCCTGACTCCGTGTCTCAGGTGTCCGGCTGCTTCCTGCTGGTGCTGGGAGCGTGGACGTTCCTGGAACCCGCCAAGCTGCACCTCTTCGGCCTGATCGTGACTCCAGGAGTCCCTCGGGACATCGTCCACTACGCGGCCTACGCGCTCCTCGCCCTCGGAGGAAGCGTCGTCGTCGTCGGCTTCTTCGGGTGCTGCGGAGCCATCCAAGGGAGTCGCTACATGATCGTCGTGGTCAGTGTCAAATATCACTAATATTGCCTCATCTTTCCGCGCGAAAGGTCGTGTATTTTTTCCCCCAACTTGTAGATGATGTGGCCATTACCAGGAGAAAGAAAAACAAGTATTCAAATTCAAAAGACCTCGGGAAACGTTTCTGTGGCCCTACAACCCACGAAATTATTCAACTCTTTGGCAGTTTTTCGCTAATAGGAAAAGAATGAGACATTCTATTAAAAATAATGGTTAGTAATAAATTGTAGAGGATAGAATTCTGCATGTAATGGTGGACTCGACGACGAAATTAGGTCCAATAAAGTGGTGGAAATCCGGCGTCAAAGTTACATTATGACGTCATTTTTTAGAGAACGCAGTTTGACGTATTACTTCTGCTGATATCTACAAAATGGCCGCCAGGAAACTAATTTGTCATGGAATAAAGGTTGTAGAGAATTTAATTCTCTTTCCAACGCATGTTCTGATCCGTAGAGAATAGCCGAAAATAACACGCATGTTGCTGTCTGCGCACGGCTGATGTCGTGGGAGTGGCGAAACTAGTCTGTGGCACAAAATATTACAGTGTCTAAGAGTTTTAAGAGGAAGAAAGAGTCCAGCGTTTCAAAGAGTATCTACATACTTTTGCAAGGAAGAAACAATAGCAGAAGTCCCCAATTCTGATTGGTCCAGAGGAGTACAAACAGCAAGATGCATGTATTTTCGATTATTTTCAATGGATTTTTAAATGGGAAGAGAATTAAATTCTCTAAAACTTTTATTCCGTGACAAATTAGTTTCCTGGCGGCCATTTTGTAGATATCAGCACTAGAAATACGACAAACTGCATTCCCTTGGAATATGACGTCATATGTCCTAAGTTTGACGCAGGATTTCTCCCACTTGGTTCAACCGAATTTCATCCTCGAGTCCACCATTCTACGCAGAATTGTATCCTCTAAAATTTATCACTGAACATTATTTTCAATAGAATGCTCCATTCTTTTGCTATTAACGAAAAACTGATGAACACCTCTGCCTCAGGCAAGTTTCGCCACTCCCGCGACATCAGCCGTGCGCAGACAGCAACATGCGTTTTATTTTCGGCCATCCTCCGTGGATTTTTAAAACAAGGTGACGCGTTCGAAAGAGAATTAAATTCTCTACAACATTTATTCCATGAGAAATTAGTTTCCTGGCGGCCATTTTGGAGATACCAGCACTAGAAATAGGACAAACTGCAGTCTCTTCGGAAATGACGTCATATGCCGTAAGTTTGACGCAGGATTCCTACCACTTCCCTAGACCTAATTTCGTTGTCGAGTCCACCATTACATGCAGAATTTTATCCTCTACAATTTATTACTGAACATTAGTTCCGCTAGAACGCTTCATTATTTTGCTATTAGCGAAAAACTGCAAAAGAGGTACAAAATTTCGTGGTTTGGAAAACTTGGGTTTTTCCCTAATGGCCACAACATGTAAAAATACCGGACCTTTAGTTTGGAGACGTATTTTTATTTGGACATAGCTAATTAGAGTGTGTGTGGGTAATGTCTGTATCCAAGAGTTTCGTTGCAGTATTTCGTGTTCCTGTTCCTGCTGCTGTGCGTGGAGCTGACCGTGGCCGTGGTGACGCTCGTCTACAGGCACCAGTTCTTGGGTGGGATGGAAGAACGCCTGCTGCAGCAGCTCATCAAGAGATACGGCCACGACACCACGAACAACAACGCCTTCACAGAGTCCGTAGACGTGGCGCAGTTCCAGGTACAATTACTACGGCTCAAGGAATTTACGTAATGAATAAGACAGATGTAAATACCACACAACAACGTTTCTGGGATCCTTGTTCCTTTAGTCAGGTGCTAAGAAGAGCCTAGAGCGACACAACTGCACTCAAAAGCTTCTGTCAACTGACAAGTGCATTTGTGTTTCTCTAGGCTCTTCTTAAAAACTAAGAAAATTATTTAAATAAATATTTACAATACCCGTGGATCAGTATATTTGAAAAAAAAAATACTTCCAGGACCTCCTTAAGTAAATTATTTTTATGTTCATTTATGTCTCATCCTACCCGAGAATCAGAATTTCTTTAATTAAATTACTTACTAAGATTCCAAAAAAAATTATTTCCTTTGTCATACTTCATTACAGTATTTTTTTAAAAATATTTCTTCCACAAGCTCCTAATACATATTCTTCATTTCTATTTTCACACTACCTGAGGATCAGTATTTTTATAAAAATTAATTCCTCACTTCCCAAAAAACATATATTAAAATTTCTTCATACAACCTTTCTGGTTTAAGTATTATTTAAAAATTACTTACACAACTTAAAAAACTCTCTCGTCATTTATTTTTCATACTACATGTGGATCAGCATTTAAAAAAATTACTTCCCTCAACTTCCAAAAAAAATTCATTTAAGCTTCACAATACCTGTGGATCAGTATTTTCTTCTTAAAAAAATTACTTTCACCACTTAAAATTTTATTTTTATGCATCCTGTATCTATCTATATATATATAAATGAATTGCTGTTCGTTAGTCTCACTAAAACTCGAAAACGGCTGAACGGATTTATCTTATCTTAGTCTTAAGGTCTAGGGAAGGTTTAAAAGGAAAGAAAAAATCGAATAATCTCCGGGAAAACCCTAAAAACAGCCCTTTTCTATTTCCCATACAAACGTTTTCTAAATAAAATACAAATCTACACCAGTCGAGCAATTTTCACCAAATTTCGTACACCTGTTCTTTGCGACCAGGAAAAAAAACACTTTTGGGGTGAGACGCGTCTTCCACCCCCAGAAGCGGGGGTGGAAATATTTAAACATACTAAAAGAGCCGATATTTGAGTCAGATAAATATTTTTAGGGGTCAAAGATATTGATAGTGTTTCTACCAATGTTATCTGAATACAATTTTCATCCCCTACGCCCTGTGAAAAGGACACCCTTCGGGTTTGGGGTGGAGATGCTTTACAGTAAAATAACGCGAATACAACCGAGATTGGAGTCAAATCAAAGGTTATGGAAGTCACTGTGTTTAGTTACGACATTCAAATTGGCATTTACCCCTCAGATGCAGGGGTAGCGGGGTGCAAACACGGCAGATATTTGCGTTGAAGAAATATTTTTCAGAGTTAATTATAATGATTAGGGTTCGAGTAGCGTTACATAAAAATTGCGCAAAAGCAGCCGAAATTGGAGTCATATCGGGGGTTATAGATAAATGACATCTCGGGCAACGCCGGGCACCCAGCTATTTTTTTTATATAAAATTAACTGCTATAACTTCTAAAAAAATCTATTCATTTATTTTTCATATGTGTAATGGTAATTTTCAGAAATTACTTCATAAACTTAAAAAAATCTCTTCAAATATTTTTATACTTCCTTAGGAGGAGTTTTTACTTACTAAGATTACCTCCCACAATGACCAAAGAAATTAATATTTTCTTGTGGGTCAGCATTTTAAAAATTTACTTCCCTCAACTTCCAAAAAGAATTCATTAAACTTCACAATACCTGGGGATCAGTTTTTTTTTAAAAAAAATTACTTCCACAACTTCCAAAAAAAATGCATATATTTTTCATAGTACATGTGTATTAGTATTTTTCATAAATTATTTGCAAAACTTAAAAAAAAACTATTATACAGTATTTTTAAAAAATAATTACTTTCACAACTTCAAAATTTTGATCCATTAACGTAATATTTTTGGACCAATATTTTATTTTTTTTAAAAAAAATATATTATTCATCGTATCATCAATGGTAACAGAACTTACTACGTACATGTATGGCAAAATTAATGAAATCCAAAATATTAAATAGGGAATTAAAGTTAAAAATTTACGAAACACTTGTAAGGACCTGCAGTGGTTGTGAAACGTGGACCCTTAATAATAATAATGATGATCAATTACTCTGAAGATTTGAACGCAAGATACTGAGAAGGATACACGGACCTGTATGGACGAATGGAGAACTAGAGCAGCTCAGGAATAACGAGGACATTGTTAGGTTTATCAAGAGCAGAAGGACTTAGGGTGGATGAAAGCAGAACACGGAGAAGGATTATGGACTGGAAGGCAATTGGGAAGAGAAAAAAAGGGGAGACCCCAAACAATATGGGGTAGATGACATAGAGAAGGATGTACAAACCATGAGGATGGCGGAGGCTGACACGGGAGAGGGCGGAATGGAAGAAAATTGATAAAAAAGGCTACATTGGGTTATAGTGACAATAAAAGAAGAAGAAGAAAAATTATTCTACAACATCTAAATATTTTTTTTTCTGTTCATATTTCATAGGACCTGTGACCAACTTCTGAAAAATATTTTTTTTTAGGGCAACAAGCTACAGGAGGGTGATCCACATGGTGGCAACTCCCCTTTAATAGCATAGGAAGGGATCTGAAAGGGGGGATGCGGAAGGGTAGAGGAAGGTGGCCAAGGGTTAACTAGGGGCCCACGGGCTATATGTTAAGGATCCTACCTGGCAACTCCCGTAAAAGTGATGCAGGACAAACCCTAGAAAAACCTGCATCAGGTAGGTCGGGCATTGGGTACTTGTCGCACGCCCTTCCGATGGCGGGAGAGGAGTTTTCAGTGGGGACGCAGCATTCCCTTCTCCGTGCCTTGGCCAGTTTAGGAGGTAGCTGGCCGACTATTTCAATATCCCCAAAGAAAGCCCCTTCATGTCTCTACTACAAGGTTCTGCCTGCGAGAGAACATCCCTCCCAGACCTCCTTTCTGAAACATATATTTCTTCATTTTCATTTCAAACTACCTGAGAGTGAGTAATTTTTTAAAAAATTACTTCCATAATTTGGGCCCCAAAAAAATTCAATTCACTTTCATACAACCCGTGGATTAGTATTTTTCAAAAATTAGTTTCACAATTTTCCAAAAATAAAATACCCTTTATTTAGTTATAATACTACGTGCGAGTTTTTTTAAAAAAAAATCCTTCCACGGCTTAAAAACAAAACTCTCTTCATTTCTATTCTACAGCAGTCCAATGAAGTTTATTGTGAGGTACAGTAGTCGAAGTAAGTTTTAAATTATGTTCAGAGTATTTCTTTTCTTTTCGCCCATAGCCAGGTCTATCCCTGCCTGTAGCCGGCAACTACACACACGAGGCGCACAATTTTCCTTTTTTTTTCTTTCCAGAAAGAGTGTGTTTCTTGTAACTAATCCGTGTGCAGTGGTTTGACGAATACGTGAACAGTAAATCATTGTGATGGGCCGATGATCAGAATAAATTTTATATTATACGACGTTTCGTGGGACATGAGGACCAGGTATAGATTTGCGCGTAGAGATGACGTCACAGTGTCGCAGGGGGGTTTAAATATCGCGAAACAACTAGTCGCGGAGACACGCAACTGCTTCTTAATCGTGGCAAACAATATTTTCCGAGAAAACAGTTTAGATAAATTAATTCGTGACTTTCCACTTGATAATTTGAAAGCACGTGAAAACGCAGCTGTAATGTTTTCAATTCAGTGCAGTATCGGGGGTTTTGCTGGGTCGTGATGCATTACAGAGAGTTTTATTAAACAACAACGTACACAAATATAATACGATTGTGGCGAAATCGTTCACGCGAGTGAATTTACGTTTTAATGCAATGTTTCGTCATCGGATTTTAATATCAAACACATCAACACCACCACAATTGCATTTTCTCTCCCACCCAACACACATATACATACATATATATGTGGATTAAATTAGTTTGCGGGCTATTCTCTCGCAGGCAGTACCTTCGATGGATGTTCTCTCGCAGGCAGAACCTTGTAGGAGAGACAGGAAGGGGCTACCTTTGGAGATGCCTTTTCCTCTCTCCGTTTTTGAACTAAGGTTCCCACCTCGGCCTCTTTTGACAGGTGCATGTTCCGGGGGTCACAGACCTTGGGCATACGGTAAGAGTTGTTCGATGTTGCCATTGGAACAGTCGGCCAGCTGCCTCCTAAACTGGTCAAGGCACGGAGAAGGGAAAGCTGCGACCCCACAGCAAACTCCTCTCCCGCGATCCAGGGAAGGGGCGTGGGACAAGTACCCAATGCCCGACCTACCTGATGCAGGTTTTTCTAGGGTTTTCCCTGCATTACTTTTAGGCGAATGCCAGGTAGGATCTTTAAACTACAGCCCGGGGGCCCCTAGTTAACCCTTGGCTACCTTCCTCTACCCTTCCGCATCCCCCCTTTCAAATCCCTTCCAATGCTATTAAAGGGGAGTTGCCACCATGTGGATTACCCTCATGTAGCCTGTTACCTTAAAAAAATGAATGAATGAAATCTTTTCTGTTAGAAGCCCTAGAAGAATTTATTCATAACTTACCACAGGTACAGATAGTCCTTGTTGGATATAATAATAAATTTCCAGTGTTTCTACCTAGACTATTCTATGTAGCCTACTTTTACTTATACTAAAAATCGTGGATCGACAGTAAGAAATACGTAAAACCTCATAAAAACAAACCTTCGGTAATTATTGGTTTATTACGGAAAATATCGGTCTACTTCGGCAAATATAATCCTACTTAGCCAAACAGGCTTATTTTGTCAACAACAACAACAAAATTGGTTTATTACTTAAAATAATGAAAACATCGGCATACTTCGGCAAATATCGTTTTATTTCGTGTCCCATCTCGACCTGATTCGGTAAATATCGATTTACTTCGCCCAAATATCGGACTACTTAAGAAAACTTCGGCTTATTTCGGCAAATCTCGACATAGTTCGGAAAACGGAGACATTAAGGGAAAGAAATTGTCTCGACCCTCAACCGGCATACATCGGTAGGGATTTTGTATTTTATCCCTTACAATTATTAACCCGAGGTTATAAAATGGAAGTTACCTGAATAATTTATATTAAATTTCAAAATGAATATTTTACATACATATGAAGAATAATAAATTCTCGTTTAAATAAAGTAAATCAGATAGGTTAATATGATTAATTAAAGAGAAATTATTTTAAACAATTCCAAAATCAAATATTAAAGGGTTTAATTTAAGAGCTACATGAAAGTAAAAAAAATACGATTAGCAGAGATATGAGAATAAAACTCCAATGAGATGCGCTAATTTTTTCTGGGGAAAGTCTGCAAGAGTTGGTTATTTTCTCTGCAGCGAAACTTTAACCTCCCCCCGCCCCCGCCGCCCCCCCGCAAACCTAACTACCGTAACAAGTATCAAGAAGAAGTGTAACGTCGTAATGAGACTGTAAGGTTCTTTCAAGTGGAATTAATCGCATTTTTTTCCCTCCTATTGTCGGGATCAGTTTAAACCAGTCTGACGGAAAAACCTCCCCCTCCACACACACACACCCCCCCACCCGGGTTAGTTCCGCTCCAAATACACTTGCTCCAATTTAAACGTGTGGATTTATGAGAACGTGGGGCTTAAGCGAAGGGGGGGGGGGGGGTGGAACAAAATGGAGGGTCAGAGAAATAAAGAAACATTCTGCAGATTGTGTTCATTTTTCTCGTTTATGTTACCGTAAATTTACTTAATGTAGCAGGAGGGGTGTTTCTTTGCTTGTTGCTTTCCTCAATGGCCGCAGAAGTGACGCGCGTGCTGTTGACTTTCTGTATCCAACTACAAAACCTATTTTCGTCGAGTTAACTGCAAATTGCCCGCTGTAAAATCACTCCTGAAAATAATTTCCCCTTATTGGCAGGTTTATTTTTTGCCCTATGGCAGTTGTTAAGGAAATGGCGTAATTGCGCTAATTGAAAATTTTTCCAATATATTAAGCTCGGCCTTTGACGTCTACAAAAGGTCTCCGTTAATCCACAGTCTCTCCTTTATGTATCACATTTTGTAACGTCATCCACAATCCTCTTTAATTCTACTGCACCAGTCTCGCTTCTCTTTCCTATTCTATACTACGTGGGTGCCCGTCGTTGCCCCCGGGGGTTGTCATAATTAAACCCATTACCACGGATTCGACTCCAATATCGATTATTTTTGCGTTATTTTTTATGTTATAGCCACTTCACCTCCATTCTTAAGGGTGCTCCCCTCCCAAGCCGAAACGGGGTTGAAATTATTCTCAGAAGACATTCGGGACAAACACTCTCAACCTAATTAACACTTAAAAAGGTTTATTCAACGCGAATGTCAGTCGTGTTTGCACGATTCAAATTGTCAACCCCCGTCCACCTCTGCTCCTGGATGGCAAGTTCAATGTCATAATTAAATTCGGCGACATTCATAACCCCGGATTCGACTCTAGTCTCGCTTGCTTTCCCGTTATTTCTTTTGTATATCCACCCCCCACCCCCACCCCTAAACCTGCTGTCTTCCCATGCCGAAAGGGATTAAAATTATACACCAACAACATCGGTAAAAATACTATCAATCTCATTAAACCCGGCAAATGTTTATTACACCGTTTAACATGTTCGAAATTTTTCCACCCCCGACGTATCCCACTGAAGGGCAGTTAAACGGCAAGTTCCATGTGATAATTAACATCAGTTTGTCCAATATCCCCAGATTCTATTTTTTTGTAATGCCACTCCACGCCCACCCTTTAGGGTGTTCCCTCCCAAACCGGAAAGGGGTTGAAATTATACACAGAAAACATGTAGAGAAATTTTATGTTCCAGAAAATATTTATTCGAAGCAAATATCCTCCACTTTAGCATGCTTGAATATTTCCACCCCTGTCCCTCGGGGGTGGTAGATGTGCCTCACCCCGACAGTGTTTGTTTCCGGTTCGAAAGGAACACGTGCACGAAATTTTGGAGAAATTTGGCTGCACACACTCAATTTTATTTGTTAGATTATTAATTAATTTTACATAAGGGGTGGTTTTCTTTTCCAGTTCCACTGTTGCGGTATCCGAGGAGACGCCGATTACATGTTGACCAAGTGGAGGAACGACAGCTTCATCTCGACAAACCACAAAAGAAACGTGCCTCTGACTTGCTGCATTGTAACCAACGGCGAGGTGAGCATTACCAACCTACCGGGTCCGAAACATAAAAAATATTATCCCTGTGCCTGAATAATTAACTAATTTTCGAACACATGTTACTTACGATTTCCAACTCGGTCCACCCCCACCTCTGGGGGGGGAGTTTAATAGCAAGTTGAATGTCATAATGAAAGTCAGGGTCATCCATATCCCCATATTCGACTCCAATATCGGTTGTTTATGCATGTTTTTACATAACGCTCCTCCACCCCAACCCCTAAGGGTGCTCCTTTACTTGTCGAAAGGCCTTGAAATTAAATTATACACAAACAACATCGGGAGAAGCACTATCAATATCTTTGAGCTCTAAAAATATTTATCCGACTTAATTATCGGCCGTTTTATCATATTTGAATATATCCACCCCCGCTCCTAGACAGTGTTTGTTTCCTGGTCGCGAGGAACCACGTGTACGTCATTTGATGAAATTTTCTCTACATGTGTAGATCTGTATAAGGAACATGCACACACAGACACACACAAACAAACGCTCTTATTTATTAGACTATCTAAGTGCCCGGCGTTGTCATTTATCCACAACCCCCCGTTTTGTTTCGTTATTTTTATGTAACGCAACTCGCCCCCCCCCCCCTTACCCCTAAATGTGTTATCGGTCGCGTTGCATTGTTTGAAAATTCACTAAATTAAATTAATAACGTGGTACTTAATTTAGTAATTTTCGAAATTAAATAATTACTTTCTATTTAAATTAAAAACTATTTGTTTAATTTTATTTATTTTTCTTCAAATCAATTTTTTTTAAAGCGGGATGATGTTGGCGTTCATCTTACAGTAATTACTGTACATACAATAATTACAAATGTAAAATTATAGCCAATCATGTTTTTATCCGTTCCATAAGTTTTCATATAAAGTCCCACAAACACAATTAAATGGCTGTCTATAACATGGAGAAGGAGAAGAAGCAGTAGCTGGTGTCTCATGCAGTTCTTGTTCTATGCTTCTTAAGTAAAATAACTTCCTACATAACGCACAGACTCTCATAATAACCTTAATAAGGAAGACAGCTTCATTACTAACTAATTACTTCACGGTTACTCACCAGGTTCTCGACGTTGACGTTCTCCACGGCTGACTTCAGCCTGTGTGGCGCTGCTATACCATATATGGTGGTGCGGGACATGCTGCGACCTGATTGGCCGCTGAGGATCACCTGACATTTACTACGCGACATGGACGCTGCGGTCAGGCAATCCTCAGCGGCCAATCAGGTCGCAGCATGTCCGACCACCATATATGGTATAGCAGCGCCACACAGGCTGCAGTCAGCCGTGGAGAACGTCAACGTCGAGAACCTGATGAGTAACCGTGAAACATTTATTAAACATATACATTGTTACATTAGCAGACGACATCATAATATACATATATATATATATATATGTCACATGTAATGTATCAGTATTTAAATACGAGGTTAATCACACTGTGACCAAGCAGATGTAGTCAACCATCAGTCAACATGACTGAGCAAACGTTGAAAACATCAAAACAAAAACCTTTCTTCCACTCACACAGCCTGAAGATGTTACAAATATGTATAGAAACGTTTTTTGTGTTGTTAATTAAAGCTTTTATGATTAATAATTATTTTAAATTACAAGAATCGTCTGTTTATGGCTGTTAAGGATGTTCATTGTTAAAAAACGTATGACTACTATTGCAGTGTGAAGAGCTGACAATTTGCAGAAAAACAAAATAAATAAAGAATATTTATACAGATCAAAACATCAAGTGTTTATTACAATATATATGTATATATGTCTGGTTCTACAGCTTAATTATTTTAAATATGAATGGGTTGTTGTTACCTGAACCCCGTCCGTAACTTCTATGACAATTCTACTTCTCTAATAAACTGGTTTCCCTCTTGATTAATTTATATATTAATGTGGTTTTCTGATTGACGTAATAATGAATAAGAAAGACATTAAAGGGTAATATAAATACCACACAACGACGTTTCTGGGATCCTTGTTCCTTTAGTCAGGTGCTTAGAAGAGCCTAAAGCGACACAACTGCACGCGTCGGTTGACAAAACTCCAAAACGACGAAAACGCAAAGGCAAACGGACAGCAGACAATAAGGAGTTTCACGGTATCCCTTTGTACATTAATTGCTGTGTGATCTTTGATTTTATTTAAGAACTGTTTCTTTCTCGTCTTCCATACAACAACATTATTAAATAATTCCCTTTTATTTGCTTTTCAGTTGGGTATTTTATTTCCGCCTGTCGTCACTAATTCATATCAGTCCTTTTAATTATATATTATTAATTAACATATTATATTATTAATTTTATATTACCCTTTTTTGTCTGTATTGGCTATCTTCCTTATTCATTAATTTGGTTTTATTAAGTCTCTGCTTCAGTATTTCGCCTTATCTGTTTAATTAAGTTTTTATCCTGATGAGATTTTGATCTTTTCCTCTTGCGGGTCGCATAATTTTGAATTTCCAACTATTCAACATTCTAAAATATTTATATACACCTTTTTCCATTGGAAAATAATGTAATTTGAAACGGAGGGTTGTTAATAGTGAGTAAAGATATTTATAAATTGTTTTTGGATCCGTCCTTGGCGGCAAAGTTGTTCTCTCTGAGGACCAGAGTGTCGCTGTCCTTGGCAGATCTCATAGTCTACAGATCCTCGCAACATCCACAGTGACTGTGTCAGTAACAAGGGGAAAATCATTGCTGTAGTACATCAAATTTCCACCCCGCCCACCTCTGCCCCTGGGGGTTAAATACCAAGTTGGATGTCAGTGACATCCTTAACGTTGGATTTGACTCCAATCTCGGTTGTATTCGCGTTATTTTCCTGTAAAGCATCTCCACCCCTCACCGCTAAGGGAGCTCCTTTCCCATGCGGTTAGGGGTTGAAATTATACTCACATTACATCGTTACAAACACTATGAATCTCTTTGACACGGAAATTTTTTTATCCGGTTCTAATATCCGCCGTTTTAGCATGTATGAAATTTTCCACCCCAGTCCACCCCCGCTCCTGGGGGTTGTAGACGTGTCTCACCCCGACAGTGTTTGTTTCCTGGTCGCAAAGAACACGTGTACGAAATTTGGTCCGCGGGTGTAGATTTGTATGCGGAACAAATAAACATACACACACACATACACTCATTTTTATTTATGAGAAGATTAGAAGTTGAGAAAGATGATTATTTTTTAATTATATCCAGAGATATTAGTAACAGGCATAATATGAACTGATATTATTCATCGTAATGAATTTATTTCGTGTATTTTTCTTTCTGGTTCCAGAACGCGAATTCAGGGAGTCCTCTGAGCGTCGTGTCGCGAGTTTTTAGTGGCACGGTGAGTGAGTCCACGACCTTATTAACCCCCCCCCCCCTCAAGTGCTTCAATTTACGGTAAAGTAACAACGAAGAGTTGAGAGAACCCCTTTTATGTTTAGGTGGAGGAACCCTGGCAGCATCCGAACGCTCTGGACGAGAAGGCGTGTCAAGACAACGAAGCGGCTGTTGCCAGGCACAAAAGGGTGAGAAACTATTGAGTGAAAATAATACGTCGGCGGTCGGAAAAAAGGGGAGAGAAATCAAGGTTGTGGAATACCTCGTTAAAACGACACATACATCTTCATATCTATACGGCGTAAATTAAATAACACTTGTAACAGACTTATACAGGAAAATGTATTTCAATAGGAGGCGTGAATGACCAAAAATCTTTGGGGGTAATTTTTTCTTAATGAATTCATAACTGCTTAAGTAATATTGGACAGTTTTTAATATATCAATAAATTGTCCGGGTTGTCATATCCATAACTCCCGATCTGATTCCAATCTAAATTGCTTTTGCGTTATTTTTACGTAACGCCCCTCCACCCACACCCTTAAGGGTGCTCCACCTCCAAGGGGTTGAAATCATACACAAACAACATCGGTAACTATACTATTAATCTAAACCCTGCCCCTCTGAAAAGTATTTATTCAACGCTAACATCGGCCGTGTTTGCATGTTTCAAAGTTCCCACCCCCCGTGCACCCTCGCTCCTGAGGTTTTAAATGGCCAAGTTAAATGTCATAATTAAATGCAGCGATATTTCGATTTAACTCGAATCTCTGTTGTTTTTGCATTATTCTTTTTTTGTAACTCCCCTCCACCCCCTACCTCTAAGCGTGCTGTAAGGGGTTGAAACAATACACAGACATCATCGGGAGAAACATTATCAATCTCTTTGACCTCACAAAATATTTATCTGGCCGTTTTTGCATGTTTGAATATTTACAACCCCACGCGCTCCTAAGGGGTGATAGACGGGTCTCAGCCCCACAGTGTTTGTTTCCTGGTCGCAAGGAAGACACGTGTACGGAATTTGGTGAATTTTACTCCGCGGGTGTAGATTTGTATAAGGAACACAGACACATACAAACAGTCAGCTTTATTTATTGGAAAATTATATATCTATATCGGAATAATATATATATATATATATATATATATATATTTAGGGTACCAGGCTACATGAGGGTAATCCACGTGGGGCAACTCCCATTTAATAGCATAGGAAGGGATTTGAAAGGGGGGATGTGGAAGGGTAGAGGAAGATAGCCAAGGGTTAACTAGGGGCCCCCGGGCTATATTTTAAGGATCCTACCCGGCATTCGCCTAAAGAAATGCAGGGAAAACCCTAGAAAAACCTGCATCAGGTAGGTCGGGCATAGGGTACTTGTCCCACGCACTTCCCTCGATGGCGGGAGACGCTGTGGGGTAGCAGAATTCCCTTCTCCGTGCCTAGACCAGTTTAGGAGGCAGCTGGCGGACTGTTCCAATGGGAACAGAGAACTCTTACCATATTCCCAAGGTCTGTGACCCCGGAACATACACCTCTCAAAACAGGCCTTGGCTTGTGGGAACCTTAGTTCAAAAACGGAGAGAGGAAAAGGCACCCTCAAAGGTAGCCCCTTCGTGTCTCTCCTACAAGGTACTGCCTGCGAGAGAATAGCCCTCGCAGGCTTCCTGTCATCGGAGTAATACAAAGTAGGTATTACTAGTAGACGATTGTTTCTAATTAATCTGAAAGTTGTAACATTTTATCGGCCCTTGGCGAAGTGCTTTTTTACCCCTTTGAGATCGGTTCTGTTTGTCTTTGTTAATCTCACAGGATTTTTTTTTCTCCCTCGCCCAACTTGGAAGAACTTTAAGATAGTTTGTTCCCTCTGGAGAAAACACAGACACACCTCAGGGAGAGACGAAGCTCCCAATCGCCGTAGCAGCGCTGCAAGTCGATAACTGGAATCGCTTTTAGTTTGATCAATGTGTTCGTTCCTCGCAGTGTCGAGCTCTTTATATGTACGGCCGTGTTAATATCACGAGATGCTCTTAGTGTCAATTAGTAACAGGGGGGGGGGGGGTGAAAGCACTTAAGCAAGACGCCTGATAGGGCTTAGTGAGGTCGAGGATGAGAATGAATACGGCAGAGAGAGAGACAAAGCCGCGTCATGGCGTCTTCTGCATTTCAATCCACTCTAATTCAGACTAACGAGACGTGTGCTTGTCACACACACACACACACACACACACTGTTTCTCTAAAATCCCGGAGAAAAGAACCTGCTTATCCAAACACTTACACGTAACTGCAATCAATTAAACAAAAAACAATTTAGATGAAGAATTTTCTGTGACATTTCCTCGACAGCTGTCATTTGTCTTCGTGCGTCATCTGCACTTTTGCGCATTCTAACAGCGGCAACAACAAAAAAATTCTCACCCCCTCACACACACACACACACACACAGACAGAGAGAGAGAGAGAGAGAGAGAAGGAAGAAACCTTATACCGACCCGCAACACACACAGGCTGACGTCCGACGACGACGACGTAAAGGGGAGAGAAAAAATATGACCGACGCCATGACGAATGCAATTATAATGTCTTGTAGTATTATTTTTTTCCACCACCACCACATCCACCCATCCCCTCCCTACTAAATTCCAGTCACAACCCTTCATGAATATTTTCAGCTTGACGTTGGTTGTAGAATCCACGAATACTTTTGTTACATTCCGCAGCAACGAGAGATCGATAAATACATCGATACAGCGCTCCTCATTTTAGACGTAAACTTCGCAGTTTAATTAACTTTTTAATGTAGTTTTTTATTAGTTGAGCTGAATGAATTTACTCTGTCTGATATTTTTTATCTTTTATATAATGGTAAATGATTTGTTTATCAACTCCAGTGGCCTCGTGCCAGGGTTCCATCAGGGCGCAACAACAACAAAAATAATAATGTCACGACAGTTGGGCCAAATTTTGGAAAAGTAAATCAACAATTCAACCAACACTTCAGAAACATTTCTGAGAAATATTTACCTGAAAAAGTCCCTAAATTAGTGACGAAACGTCGTACGAGCTGATTTGTAAATAATTAAAACCGTTTCTGACATATTTCCTGAATTATTTAATTATAAAACCATATTTTTCAGATTATATTAAATGTTAGTGGCTAGTTATTTGTCACATACGTAATATTTGGTCATGTGGTGTTAAAAACAAAAAACCCTCTTGATGAGAGATTTAAAATGGTTTCAGGGTTGCTTCAAGGAGCTTGAAGTCTGGTTCAGGGGAGAAAGTACGATTCTGATATCGATTGGAATCGGCACGGCGGCTTTCCAAGTGAGTTTTCCATCACCTATGAGGTATATAATAAACTAAACGATCAATCAGCAGGTTCCGCGGCTTAAATGAGCTGCAAATTTTTGTAAATAAAGTTCGCATAATTTTTTTAAAACGAGGTTAAGAAAATATCCATTACGTCATTCGCGGTGCTGCAACTGAATGTGTTTATAACATATTAAACTACCGTACGTGTGTGTGTGTGCGTGTGTATGTCCAAAGGGGGTGGGAAAATTTTTATTCGTCTAAAAAACGGTGGATTTTTTGCATAAATTAGGTTTTAAATAATTATTACAGGTCGTGGTTCAAGCGCCGTGATAAATCTGTCAATATTTTTTTTTGCATATTGAGTAACTGCTCCCGAAAACCCTCCGATATTTAGCGTCATTTATTTTTATTCAGAAGCGTCCATTAAAATAAAACTAAAATAATCCTTTTTTTTGTATTTTATTTCACGTTTTTTTAATTCAATATGGAAAATAATTAATAAATTTCTATAATTATACCATTGTTAATCCTCCGTGCTATTTATCAGTCGCATTTTAATAACAAAACTAATTAATAATTTCCTAAGTTTAGTTCTTATTAAAATGTTGCATTTTAATATGGAAACTAATTAATAATTCTCTGAATTTTTATTTTATGAGTCTCATTTTTAATAAGAGCATTAATTAACCACTTTATGAATTTATACAATTATTATTAATCCCCTGTGTCCTTTATTACTGGCATTTTAATAAGAAAACTAATTAATATATTTTTAATTTAGATAATTGTTAATCCTCCGTGTCCCTTATCAGTTCAATTGGTTAACAAAACTAATTAATAATTGTCTGAATTTAGTTCTTATTAAAATGTTGCATTTTAATATTAAAACTAATTAATAATTCTCTGAATTTATATAATTATTAATCCCCCGTGTTTTTACGAGTCGCATTTTAATAAGAGCATTAATTAACCATTTTCCGAATTTATAGAATTCTTCTTCATCCCCCGTGTCCTTTTTATCAGCGGCATTTTAATAAGAAAACTAATTAATATATTTTTCATTTAGATAATTATTAACCCCTCGTGTCATTTATCAGTTGAATGGGTTAAGAAAACTGATTAATAATTGTCTTAATTTAGTTAAATTATCAATCCCCAAAGCTTTCTATCACTCTCATTTTAATAAGACAATTTTTTTCTCAATTTAATTAATTATTTATACCTTACATTTTTTTATCAGTCGCATTTTAATCAGAATCCTAATTAATAAATTTCTAATTTTATATAATTATAATTCCCCGTGTTTTTTATCATTCGCATTTAAATAAGAACATTAATTAATAATTTTATAAATTTAGATAATTATTAATCCCCCGTATTTTTTATTAGGAAATATACGTAATAATTTTCCGATTTACTCC
The DNA here is from genome assembly GCA_037074705.1 of Zhengitettix transpicula. Taxonomy (NCBI): domain Eukaryota; kingdom Metazoa; phylum Arthropoda; class Insecta; order Orthoptera; family Tetrigidae; genus Zhengitettix; species Zhengitettix transpicula. The sequence continues at coordinate 108,741,558 of CM073593.1, read as the reverse complement.
GCCTTAATGTGGAAAACACTAAAGTCCTCCGTAAGTTTATTAATAATGCCTAAGAGTGACAGACTTTATTATTATTAATTAGATAAATAAATATTCAAATATCAGACAAATTTATAAAATTATTAATCCCCTGTGTCTTTTATCGCTCGAATTTTAATAAGAAATGTAAATAATAATTTTATAAATTACAATAAAAATCATTACATGATATTAAATTTAAAGTAATGAACAAATATTAAAGTATAATTTATACGCAGTATTATCAGAAAACATTGTTATATGTATTGGTCGGGTTATTCGTTGTCTGAGTAAAAAGAATGGAGGGGGTGGAAGAAGAGCCAAGAAAAAGAGAGGAAGAACGAAGGGGAACCACAGCGGTAGAGACACAGCGGACAGAAAATCAATAAGTAAAAAAAAAAAAAAATATCGGAAGCCAAAAAGTAAATGATAAGCCACACGGGTAAAAGATAAAGTAATAAATGTTCCAGATGAATAACTGAGTAACCAGAACGTTTCAGATGGTAAATGTGAATGAAGATGTCTGTCTTTCTAGACCGACTTTTAGCTGTGCTTTTAGCCTCCCTCATGATGAACTTTGCTGTTGGAAACGTTGGAGTAATCCCTACTTTGGCTCTCAGTTCTTTCTTCCGCACGATTTATTACTCCGTCGCGTTTGTTTCGGTATTTTCCTTCGTTCTTACTCTCCTCTTCCCCACTATTTTGACTCTCACGACGGAACGCCCCAACCAATACTCATAACAACTTGTAAATCCGGATTACGAGGCTAATTTACCGATGTGTTGTTTACTTTTCTCTGCACGCAGATCGTCGGCATGATCTTCTCCATCTGCCTCTGCAGGAAACTCGGAGAAGACGTCTGAGTGGCCGTCACAAAGTGTTTCCAACACTCGAGCCGGAGGACGAGAAACACGTTTCAAGTTTTAACTAATTGTTGTTTATTTTTGAGAAATCTGTTGCGCAGCAGGAGGAGGACAGTTATTTTGTATCAAAGGTTTCAAGAGTCAAAAGTGTCTTAAAAAAATCATTATTTTTTTTTAACATTTACCAAAGGGACGAGTCGAGACGAACGGAAAGATTTTTTTAAAAATAAAAATTGAAGCATGTTGTGTCTGTGATGTGAAACATATTCTAACGTTTGTATGATATTATTTGTAATTATAGTAAGAATAATGTTATACTTGTAAATAGTCAATACTACTACTACTACTACTACTACTTACTACTGGTCATAAAAACCGTTTTTGTATGTTAAATTTGTAATAAATTTTATTTGGGTACGAGCGGAAGATCATTGAAAAATAATATATTTCGTTGTAACATCGCAAGATGTTATTTTGATTACTATGAAGTTTATATAATGAATAATAAATATGAATTTAAAAAAATATTCCTGTCTTAATTACCATGGTGCCTAAGTTTCTGCTTCAACTGATGGTGGAATCTATTTTTGTATATAGACAGTTTCACCTTCTTCCTCGATTTTCTTTTCATCTTGAGCGTCTGTTTTAACCAACACGTTCTCCAAAATTAGGGGTTGGCCAATTATAAGACAATCGCCAATAGTTAACCAAATTCATATCAGAAAATTTTTTGATCGTCAATCGTTAACCAAATGCATGCCACGATTTTTAAAGATCGCTAAACGTTAACCAAATATATCACAGGATTTCTAAGATCGCCAATCGTTAACCAAATGCATGTCAGGATTTTTAAAAGTCGCTAAACGTTAACCAAATACATATCAGAAAATTTTTAGATCGCCAATTGTTAACCAAATGCATCTCAGGATTAATCACCAATCGTTCAACAAATATTCGAAAAGATTTTTACGATAACCAATCGTTAACGAAACATACGGCAGGACAATAAGAATAAAAATACGAATAATCCTTTAAAACCTGAATGTCCAAGTTTCACATAAGCTTTCGGCAGCTCATTTATCAACATCGCATATAAATATATGAACAACATTAATTTAATTAAAACAAAGCAAGCCTCACGTACCTGTCTGTATGTGTGATACACACGTCCAATTTAATTTTTTCTTATTCTCGGGACTGTTGTCTAAGTGTGTACGACGATTTCCAATCTTATTTCTACGATCACCACTTGTTAACCAAAGATACTACAGGATTTCTAAGACCGCTAACCAAACATACGGCAGGATTTCTAAGATCATCAATCGTGAACCAAGAAAATCGTGTGACCTCTATCAAGTACTTTAATCCACGACATTATTCGAGGTCTACAGTTAATGACGCCATATATCTGTTTGACTATCAAAGGAAACATCCACTTACCACCCTCTAGAGTTCATCAAAAAATCAAATAAAACCTCCTCAACTTTGCACTTGTACTATTGTTTTTTTTTCACCTGTTTGTCTCTAATAAAGTTACATTTAGGGGTAAAAAAAATTAAAATACATCGAAGAAAAAAATTCTGTGGCAGTATTAGTGTCTGTATACTAAATTTCGATTTTTTTTATCAAGCTCAAACCATCCGAGAAAACTTTATATTGGGTTTAGGGCTTCCGTAGACAATATAAACTCGTTTTCAACCCTGCGTTATCCTCCATAACACCCCCTGGCGCGATGGTCTACGTGCCTTGACTCCACAAACATAAATTCATTACTCACAAAAGACACCCCCGACCTCATCCACCTCCCTCTCAACCACCCGCTGCAGCAACAAGAAGCTCCGTCGGATTATATATAATATGAATAATCCTCATCCATTTCACGTCTCTGATTAAAAGAAAAAAACACTGATTAAAAGATAAAATATCTTAGTTTGTTTGGAACCAGCTAAAATAATTTCTACACCACTATGAATCAAAATTTGACTTCAAAAAGGTCTAGAAGAATGTTTGTTGTATTCTGTACACGTCAAATATTTAATTTAAGTCTCTGTTAATATAGTTATTATTATAGTACCTGATTGAGGTTGGATTGAAAAGTTGTAAACCTTTCCCTGCACTTCCTTGCGATGTAATTCAGTTGTATTAAATTCAAATTATTCTCTTTTTGACTGATTTATTTTATTCATTTTTAACATCAGATAAATATCAGTCATTTCTTAGTTATAAATTCATTCATTTTAACTAATTATTTAATTATTTTAAAGTATCTGCAAAGGCAGGGTAAATTAGGATTGGAGACATACGAAAGGTTTTTTTTTGTGAAAATGTTTACAAGACGTTCAAATTTTCCTTGACTGGATTCTCCCCTACTTATACACCCATTTCACCATTATTCACAGCAAGGGATTTCTTAATTAAGTAAACTTTGGGAAAGAATCACACTCATCTTCCTTAAAACAACATTTTTCCTTTGATTTAATTGTTGGGGTTACTACGATTTGTGTTTAAGAGGTCTAAAGTTTATATCAAATTTTCTGTGGAAGTACCCCAAGTCTTTCAGTAGTTGGACATACTAATAATCACTGTATTATAAACTCAGTTCCAATGGTCATATTAAAAAAAGTTTAATACAGTTACAAAAAATTAATTACATCAATAATAATAGAATAAAGTCTTCTCAGGCTTCTGAGTGAACTTCCAAATTTAGAAACTGTATTTTGGCCTCAGTAATGGACTAAGGCCAGATTGCTGAGTAATTTCGATCTCCGTTTCTGTAGTTTTTTTACTTTTATGCATTCTTTAATAATATTAATATTATAAGAACTATAAAACTAAAAACTATTTAGTCTGGAAGACATAAGTAGCAGCATATAACATCACTGTTTGTATACTTTTAGGTCCAATAACACCAAAATTAATGAGAATCAACAATTCATTTCATAACAAATTTTCTTAAAACTCATTTCACTTCCTCACCTTTCATCTGTGATCACATACTTTTAGGTCCACTACACATTTTATTTAAGTACATAAGCACTTCTTTGAATTAACATAGTCATGTTCAATATTCACTTCATAAGTCATTTTCCCAAATTTGTTAACACTGAACTGCATTGTTACCTCAAAGAAAACTATTCACTAGCTGGCTACTAATTTTTTTTATATATTTTACCAATTAGATTACTGATCACATTTCCATTGCAAAATTCCAAATATTTTTAAGAAATAATGCACAGGGTTTTATCCAGTTAATTTTCTGTTGGTAATAATCTTTTAACATGGTTCAATTATCTATATATTATAATGTTATAATAATATATAATTTGTCAATAAAAATAATATTTCTTATTCTAATTATATAAATAAATAACCAAATAGCAAACACAAAGTTTCCCGCAATCCTTGTTGCTTTTAACAGGTGACTCAAAAAATATGTCTATATATATATATATATATATATATAAGAACGACACACTGCATAAACTACATGACAAACCTAAAGGCTTGAATTTTTAAGTTGCCTGACAAAAGCAACATGGACTGCAGAAATGTTGAGTAGAATTTAATTTAGTCTGTTATTTGACTTTTTATTTATCTAAAAAGTATATTTTTAACAAAGATATGTTATGTTTTAAAATATTTTGTATAACTGAGGAAAATAAATGTGGTATTGTTTGTTTTATTTCACCAACAAAATGTGGGATAAAGTATAAAATCTCAATTCATGCAATCAGCTTTTCCTTGTAATTTTGATAAATAAGCACAAATATCAATAAATGTAATCAATACATTTCACAAACAGAAAGAGGGACACGAGTGTTACAAACTAAGCCCAGCGTTGTCATAAGTCTTGAATATGTTTTCAAGCGCCATACACATTGCAGCAGTTCGAAGGTCCAGACAGAGGTTGTATTTTGCAGCCGTTTGCATTAAATTCTGAAAAAGAATTTTGTCCTTAAATTAAACTATATTAATAGAAAACTAAAAATATATATATGAATTGACATTTACCTCATAAATATTTTTCAGTTTATATGTATATAAAAATGTAAGTACAAAGTACATATTTCAAAAATATTCATTACACTTAATTGTTGTGAATATTTCAGTGAAGAGTAGTTAACATATGAAGAGAAAAATGAGTAACAACTGCATATAAAGCAAATAGTGACACATTTTAATTTAATATAACCTTCCCATTCAAATGAGTTATATTCTGGAATATATATTATGTTGAATGGTTTAAAATTATTACTCCCTAGTTTTTGAGACTTTTAATTAAGCAGTGTGTGGAATAAATACTTTCTCCTTTCATAAACCATAATTAATCACACATTTATCTTACTTCTGTATTAATTTAATTGAGGTCAAAGCATTAGTAAATGAGAATGTAACTTACTAAGCCTGCTTTTTCCATTGTGTAGTGCAGACTAGCATCTACAATATCTTTTTCAGTAGCTCCAGACATCCTCTTAGAAAATTCCTCTGTCGGCTCTATTTTGCAGCATACATTACAATTCCTCAAAGAACATTCCACGGACTCTAAACAAGAAATTCAAACAGGCGTAAGTCTTTGGAAACATTATTAAATATATTACACATATCATATTATATAAAATATAAGAGGAAAAATTACACTATTTTAAGAAACTGAAAATGCCATAGTTCATATATTATTAGATATTAAAACTTAACAAGCTCATTTATTTAATATTGTGTTTTCTGTTATCGTGTAATTCGCCAAGACAGAGTTTGTTTCCTTTATAATCAATTATTTATTACTATATATCCCAACTAACTTCTTGGTATAAATCTGGCATACGATAGCTTTTTTTATTGTCAAATGTTCAACCTTAAGCACATTATTCAAATCCATTCACATTATTTTATATATTTTATTACTGTATTGCCAGTTTTAATAAGAGTATTATTAATATTACTTTTATTAGAGAATATAATAAAAACTAATATATCAACATACGTAGGAGGTGATAATTAGCCTCCATTTCATATTGAAAATCCAGCCTTCCCAATGACATATGACTTATATTTTTTAGGTATTCAAAGTATGACACTGTAACACCCCCTGCATTGCAGAAAATATCTGGGACAACTAGAATGTCTTTATCAAGGAGTATCTGGTGAGCACCTGGCGTAGTAGGCCCATTGCCACCTTCAGCAATTATCTGAAAATGAGTAATCATGTACATCATGAAACAAAACTTGTCATATTATTACTAATTATGCAAGAGTTTAATGTTGTTTAATTTTATTAAATGTATAATTTGTAAAATTTATTGCTATACACAATTTTTATAATTACTTATTAGGGTAAATTACATATTATAAATTGCACTGGTTAAATGAGAAATACAATTTTACCTTAGCTTTTACCAATGGAGCATTTTGTAAAGTCAGTGTTTTTTCACTTGCTGCCAAAATTAATAAATCACACTCTTCACTCCACATAGCTTTAGATTCAATTTCTTTCCCTTTAGGATATTTTTTCATAGAACGGTGTTCATCCATATATTTTATTGCATCCTGTAATCAAATAAGGGTTTTGTAATTATGATTATTATTTAATTATTTTCAATACACATTATATATATAAATTTTTCACAAAACACCCATTGTGGCTACTACAGGGCCTGTTTCACAGACAACCAAAAAGAGTATATTACTTGATGAAGTCAAAATTGTAGATGAACCATCATATTGTAAGAATTATTTTTTGGTTGATTAATACACAACAAATCTGGCAAATTGGAAATTTTTCTGTTTATTTAATAAATCATTTTTTTCCAGTAACACTGCTATATAAGGAATCTGATTTTATAAAAACAATAATAATCATAGACTAACTGACAATCACAACTTGAATTCTTTTAACTAATGTACAAAATTTTTTAGGACATATTTTCCTCACCTCTTGAAAGTTGCTCCTTTTAATAATTTTATTTCTCGTGTTTGAGCCACATAGAAACAAATTTTTATTTGTTACAGTAATATTAGTCTTTATAAATAAATAATAGCCTCTTAAAGTCAGAAAATGTTTTATAATTAAAAAAATACAAAGTTTCATCACTATTTGTGACTCCTTCAGGAACATGAGTTTTACAAAATTTTGATAGTCACGGACTTACTCCCATGACTATGGTGGCCTAAATGCCAATGTAAAACTTCATATACCTTAAAAGGTCACTAATAGCAACAAAACATTGTATTTTCTAATATCAAATCCTTTTCTGACTCTAAAAGACTATTTTATTTATAATTTACTCTTAAATAGTCAGATATATACAATTATATATTTTTTATTTTATTCTTTATTCTATAAATATTATCTTCAATTCTTGTCTCAATCTTGTGTACATCACTGTTACTTCATATTACAAATACAGAATTCCTTACTAAAATTGCAATGTGGTATATATATATGCTACAAAAATGTGACTACACATTTCTCTTTTTGTTAAGTTAAAAATATTTTACAGAGTGAGCTTCTGGATGCTTTGATTTGGAGTCCACAGATTATTTCAAATATTTTATTGGGCAATAATTGGATAAGTATCTTCTAATGTTATAAATGAATATCTACAGGTTTGTATATATTTTCAACAAGGCAGTTACATCTGACATTATTTTCTATTAGAATTCCTAAGAACTTAAAATTAATCTCTAACCCAAAATTGGATTTACTAAAATATAGTAGAACATAAATTCAGAACTTACGTGCACATCAATGCCATCCGGGTTTAAAATTGACATGTCATACTCCATGATTCCAATTAATTTGGCTCCAGCTTCAGAGCAGTATTTAGCACAGAACCTGCCCACATTTCCAAATCCCTGTTTGAAACAAGTGTAAGATAAGTGCACATCTTTCCCTCTTAGAATTAGAACATCAAATTAATAATTATATTAATTAATTACTATTTAACTAAATGAATTTTTTTCTCAAATTGAGCTATGTATGATGTTATACGGTATTTAGTTACCTCCACTTATAGGTATTACTGTACCTGAACTATAAGTTTTTTGTCCTTCCATCCTGGTTTTGCTCCTATCTGTGCCATCCAGGGTTCCTCATTTATAAAGTTATTTATTGCATAATACACTCCTCTGCCTGTCGCTTCATTTCGTCCATGGATCCCTCCTTGAAGCAGAGGTTTTCCAGTAACACACGCCCAAGCAGAAACATCTGCATAACCTGTGCCAACAGCCCAAAGGTTTAGAACACTAGTAGGGACTTTTAATTCTTAGTTGAAAAACTATGTCTGGAATGTTTGTACAGCAATACATACTTTCAGCTTGATTCTTATAACAAAATAATTTACAAACAACAAGGAAATTTTTCTTATTGTTAATTGTTAAGATTTATTAGTGAACATATCACAAGATTTAAAAAGACCTCTTCATAAATTGTTAATAATTTTTGTTATACATTTCATGTAAAATTTTAATGATTATGGTTCATTTTTAAAAAAATTGTTAGCATAAATTTACAGTTCCCTGTAATGGTAATAATCTTACGTTGCTCTTACCTAACGTCTTGGAATATGTGTCTGATATCCAAGACATTTCTGGTGGTCCTGTATTCATGTCAGGTGCAGGCACGTCTACCCCAGGCCCTTGAAAATAATTATATTGTTATTCAAAACTTTCAATAAATTCTCATTGAATATTTATTTGATTTACCATCAAAAAAACTTAATACTGAACTAGAACTGTGAAATATGTATGTAATTAATAAAACATAACATATTTCCTTCAATCATTAACATAATTGTTATGCTATATGGAAATGAATTACACTCACCAATGAAACCTCTTTTTGTTAACTCCAGACAGTATCTCCTAGTTATTTTTTCTACCTCATCTCTGGAATACTTCTTTGGATTTATCTTTATGCCACCTTTCGCTCCCCCAAACGGTACGTTTACTACAGCACATTTCAAAGTCATCAGAGCAGCGAGGGCTTCGACTTCATCTGTATCACAGTGGGGGGAGTATCGTATTCCTGTGAAAACAAAATAATGTAGAAAGGGATTTAAGTTTATGAAAGACAAATAAAATCAAGACAGTATTTAGATTTTATGATAAAAGGTTGTGGGGAAAATATCATAAGATACAAGAGATTGGCACTACATAAAAGTAACAAAATGCAATGGCCCCAGGAAAACTGCATAAAGGCTGTAGAAAAAAACAACTTTTTTCACTGTTTACTGAAACACACAGTTTAAAAAATTGAGTATAACATTCATGTCGTGAGTCCCCTGTATGTGTGAAACAGAGAAAGTGTTAGAATAAGTAGTTGTTCACAATTCAAATTTTAAAAAATGCAAAGCATTAGAAGAAATAGCCAATTACACATTCCAGAATTAGAAGTGGCACGAACTGGGGCTGAATTTTTTGCATACATTTTAAATCTGGTATTTGAATTTTGAAAATGCTGTATCAATATTAAAGAGTATTGTTGTTCAGGTTTCCCATTGTCTAAGAGGAAGAAAGAGACTGTGATTTCAAGTGGTGAAAAAAACTGCCTTCTGGGAAGATTAATGCCATCAGTGCAAGGGAATGTGAGCCAATCATTCCTTAAAGAAATAAACTAAATTCAGTCTATTCCAAATAGACATAAAACTAGTATGTCAGATGCATAACATTGTACATTCCTACAGTAACAATTTCTGTACAGTTGATGCCCCATCCACACTTTAATGATCAATATTAGTATAGCGTTAGGACCAAAAAGTTATAAATTTTGTGAAGATAAATATATTTTCAGGAGTGACACAACTGCACAAAGCAGTTGACAAACTCATAACAAAATGAACAAAATACATTCATTTAATTCAAGAAATAAAAATAATGTACACAAGAGTTACGGATGCTCTAAAAGGGGTTGGAAAATACAGGAATTTGCTTTGAACATATTAATATATTTATAGATGACTGTATGAGAGAATGTGTAAAACACTTCAAGTAACTTGGGATTATGATAGACAATAAGTTAAAATGAAATGAGCATGCAGAATTAATTATTAAGAAGTTAGCCAATCTTCTAGGAAGATTACGATCTGTGTCGTCCAGAAAAGCCAAATAATTAGTGCATAAACTTTAGTAATGGAGTACTGTAGCACTATATATTGCACGTAGTAACCTAGATCAAATACAAAAAATATAATAATAGGGCAATGAGATATATTTTATGTAGAAATTGATATGCTAGTACCACAGATATGTTGTGCGAACTAAATTGGCTGGATAAAAGGCAACCAATATTTTGTGATGTCACGTTGTGATATGTTACCATGTTACCTTAAGAATCTAGTGAGTAACAAAAGTGATGTACACCGTTACCAAACTAGGAATAAGGAAAATTGTTACTTAGAATGTACAAATAAAAGTAGTACTATGAATTCATTATTGAAGGGGGTTCAGGCAACTATAACAAGCTACCTGTGGAAATAAAAAAAATGCAACAAGTATCAGTCAATTTAAGAAAGGAATCAGATTGTATGCTAGAAATTATAATTTGTAATTTTGTGTTTAGTAATTTATTTATAGCTGTTAATATGTTATTAGCTTAAGCTAAATAAATATTTGTAAATTTATAAACAATACTGTACAATCAAAAGATAAAAATTGCTAAGAATAAATATTTAAAAAAGCTAAATAAATAAATGTCAATTATTAATAGACTTTCTGATAATAAGAAAGATAAGCAAATACAGACACAAGGAGTGATAATATAAATACCACACAACAATTCTGGGACCCTTGTCCCTTTCTTGAGGTGCTAAGAACAGCCTAGAGCGACACAACTACACTCGTCAGTTGACAAAGTTTTTTGCAAGTGGTCTGGCTTTTGAATTTTGTCAGCTGACCAGTGCAGTTGTGTTCCTCTAGGATCTTCTTAGCACCTGAAGAAAGGGACAAGGGGTCCCAGAAATGTTCTGTGCTATTTATATCATCACTTCTTTCGTTTTTATTTAGTTATCTTTCTTCTTATTATTATTAGTTTTGTATTTAGTTATTTATTTATTGTTTTTAATGTTATTATCTTATGCTAAGTAAATGGAAATAAATAAGTGTCTATTAACAGACTTCCTGATAACTGAAGAATTGCTGCAGTCACTCTCGGCTTCTTCTCTTCTAAAGTAATTTGGAGTAAATACTCAGCATCAACTGTTATTGTGTTGAGTTTATACTGTAAAAAAATTAATTTTACTGATTGGATCCTTTTCCCTTGTAGAGTACGTACCACCCTTGACGGGCAGCCTGTGAGAGGAATCGTGGCACCGCCAGCACTCGATGATTTCGTACGTCCCGTCGTCCCTCCTGAGGGGGAAGGTGAAGTGGAAGCTCCTCTCCGTGTTCAGAATCGTGGACAGAATCCCGTCAACCCTGTTCTGCAAAGCCTTTTCGTTAAGTTTCGGATGCTGCATCTTTATGATCTCGGTGAACCTCGGCTGCATTATTTTTAAGGCCTTCAGCATGTAAAATCCTATCATTTGCTTGAAGGACGGGTCCTCCAACTTGAGGATCCCTTCCGGGTTCTCCACTTTCAGTGAAAACGGTCGCGAAAAGCCACCGGGAGGAAACAATGTTCTACCGGGGAAATTTTGATGGACATTTAAGCGAAAGGGTAACGAAAATAACCTCGGAAAACGCATAATTTTAAAACGGTTCGGTCAAACGCGTTCGTAACTAAAGAAACAAAAGTGAGCTCTAAACAAAAATGAAACGAAATAATTTGTAATAATAGATAATATCGTTGTTGGATGTATCTCTCTGACACGGAATGGAACCTTCTACAACAGGAAATCGACCAGGAAAACTCAGGGGACGAGGAACAATTTTCATTTTTACTTCCGCGTATTTATTTCCCAAACAGCGACAAACACATCTGCTTTAATTGAGCCCCTAAGTGCGTCATTTCTTTAACTAAATTGTTTTTAAGATGTGTTTTTTTTTGTGTGTGAATACAATACGGAAAAAAAAGAAACACGACCAAAGTCATGACGTTGCACATATTCAACATTAACATTATTTAGGACTGATTGGGGGGGGGGGGCTAGAAAAATCTTTCCCTTGGGGGTTGATTAGGAAAGGCAACTTTTAACGCTCAAGTGCATGTTGTTTCATATATGAATCACAATTTAGTTCTCTTAGAAACAACCCTCTGGGGTGATATTAACAATTATGTTGCATATATGCTACACTAGGCACTGAAGGGTTAAGAAAAACTCTCAAATAGCCGTGTGTGTAATTTTAATACCGTGAGAATGACGTTTGAATTTTCTTTCTTAAAGAATCATGAAAAAAAAACACGGAAATTAAATATTCTGAAGTTGACCCGGGGGGGGGGGGGAGGTAGAAAAATCTGTCCCTTGGGGGTTGACTAGGAAAGGCAACTTTTAACCCTCAAGTGCATGTTGTTTCATATCTGAATCACAATTTAGGTCTCTTATTAACCAACAGATGTCTCTGGAGGGTGATAGTAAAAGTTATGTTGCAGATATGCTACACTAGGGTTAAATTGAAATGGCTTCTGAAGTGAATATATATATATATATATATATATATATATATATATATATATATATAATAAATAGAATCTTAAAATTTCCTGAATGCAGTGGATAGATCCAAATATGAAAAACTAAATACTTCCTAAGATTTATTAAATAAAGTGTGGATAGCTCCCTTAAATTTTGTAAAAAAATACTGGTATAGTAAACAGGAATTTTCTACCCTGACAGCAAGCAGAAAAATAAATTCTCTCTCAAAAGATTTTGCTTACAGTTTGCTAAGTCCTCTCAAATTTTCCAACTTCCCCTCTCAACAGACAATTTAAGTAAACAAGAAGAGTACAATCACTGGCTTCAAATATGAGGGAAAAAAATCATAATCTCTAGCAGTTATTGAATAAATTTATTTTATAATTCTTCGTCTGTGCCATCCACTTTCTAAAAAAATCATTTAACTAAATTCTTAACTAGAAATCCCCAGAAAGATATATTTTTTTTTAAAAAAAAAATCTTGAAACTTATGTAATGATTTGAAGAGGTCCTCCACAAGTGCCAGGCTACTTTGTAGCAAAGGAATTGCCTCCCACATAAAAATCCTCGAGTGGATGCAAATACAAGGTAAAAATAAAGGATTTGTTTAAAGAAAGATTCTCCCCCCCCCCCCCCCCCACACACACACCTCTCAGCTGGGCTTTGTCTTGTGCCAGCCTCCTTGTAATGAATTTACATTGCAGACTTTTTATTATTATTTTGAAAGAGGAAGATTTAATATATTAGAATTAATTTATACACTTACAGGAAGGAGACCTAAACAACAATAACACTCCTTCATGACCCTGTTGAAGCTGAGCCACGTACAGGATTAAATTACTACAAGTATTCAATTTATAACAAAATGTATTGTCAAACACGACGTTTCTACCCTTATTTGTGACATCTTCAGGTTTGAAATTACACACAATTATCTAAAGGAATAAAATAAGGGACAGAGCAATTTATTATAAGAAAATTTAGGTCGCTGTCGAAGTGACTGTCATTGATACATAATTATAGTTTTAATAGAATAATTACAAAAAACATTTATAATAATTACCATGATTGTTTTCTTGGAACTTTTATAATACTAATTGATCATTTTAATTTTAATTTAAAGGTCCTAAAATAATTAGGGATGAAACGTCGGGTCAAGTTTTAAATGTTTTTATAATAAATGTCTTACTAAACGACTCGTTGATATTTTTCTTTCCATTTTTTTAAACAAGTCCCATAAAAATAGTTAAACGACCATAAATTTTGCCAATCTTTGCCGAGTTTTTTGCGCCAAAATTAAGGGTAATAAACAATTGATCGTCGCAATAACTCATTTGTTCGGTAGATTTTTTTTTTTAGGTGTAGACAGGCTACATGAGGGTAATCCACATGGTGGCAACTCCCCTTTTATAGCATAGGAAAGGGATTTGAAAGGGGGGATGCGGAAGGGTAGAGGAAGGTAGCCAAGGGTTAACTAGGGCGTCCGGGCTATGGTTTAAGGATCCTACCCGGCAATTCCCCTAAAAGTGATGCAGGGAAAATCCTAGAAAAACCTGCATCAGGTAGGGTTCTGTGACCCCCGAAACATACACCTCTCAAAACAGGCAAAGGTTCAAAAAACCAGAGAGATGTGAAAGGTAGCCTCCGGCAGAGCTCTCTGGGGAGGTTCACCTGCGAGAGAATTCTCTCGCAGACTTCCTTGGATGTTCGAAAGTTTCAAGAATGTTTTAAAACTGAAACAAATATTAAAAACGAATGTGAGCAAAATATAATTTATAAAAGACAGAATAAATCAGTTTTAAAAAAAAACAATTTAGAAGGCGCTGAAGACCAGGCGTCAAATATTTAAATTAAAAAATTTACGTCTGATTGAAAATTAATAATAAGAAAGATAGCGAAGCACAGACACAAAATAAGCCTTGTTATCTGACTCGTGCAGTTGTGTCTCTCTAACGTTTTTTTTCCTGCACCTGAAGAAAGAAACAAGGCTTCCAGGAACATTGTGTAGTATTTATATTATCAAGTTATTTTTATCTGTACTTGGCTGTCGTTCTTCTTATTAATTGTACCGTAACTTATTGAAAAAGCTCTTGCCTGGCAATTCATACACCTGACGAGAGGAACAAAGTTCGAGTGTGTGTTTATATTTTATTTTTGCGGGGTAAACAAGTTTTTCAATCGACTCGGATTCAAGGTCGTCGCGCGTTAAAGAACTAGAAATCTCTGTAGATAAGGAAGGGCTTGAGGAACGGAAGGAAGGTGGTGGGGATCGGCGGGTGGAGGCGATGACGTACGCATACCTGCACGAGGAAGCAGTCAGTGTCCCTGCACCACGGTGAGTACATCATTCTAATTGCTTGTTCATCTCGTCACGCGGTGGTTCTTAACATTAATCCTGACTAGACAACGCTGTTGTTGCTTTGCAGCCATCCTGGGGGTCTTGCTCGTGATTCACTCACTACAGTTGCTTGACTCTTTTTTTTAAAAAAGAGATATAATACTGTATCCAACCAGGATTTTTGTTTTGCTACTCAGTAGATTCTTCTTTGATGACCCCCCCCCGCCCCCCTGGTTGTTATGAAGGTAGAGGTTTTGGACGTTGGTGGGTTTATTTTGGTTACTGTTGATCCCGTGTTCTGGTTTAAATCAAATATTGTAAGCAAGCATAAGAGGACTGTGGTATCAAACAGGAGTGAGCTCTGAAATAAATCGACGTTTCAAACCGTGCGAATCTTCAGTGGGTTAAGGATCAACAGTCAGAGGGATTTCTACTGCCAGAAAAACGGTCGGTTTGTTTCTCTAACAACTTCTGTTTGATACCATATTTCTTTTTTACTTTATTTGATTTTATTTCTGCTTTTTTAAAAAAATTAAATAAAAAGAGAGAGAGAGAGAGCAGGCGACCAACACTAACAAAATGCAGGTTCACGAATTTTTAGAGGCAAAGAGAAGAGAGTAATTCAGAAGCAGATCGAGTTACTTTAACTCCTCTTGGTTCCACCTGTGATCGCTGTCTCTGTATATTTATACGTTTTTAATCGTCGAAGTTCCGCTTTTTTTAAAAAAAATCAATTCTCCTTTGAAGATCAATTCATTATATTTATTTCTCTCCTGATCAGTTTCCCCCCCCCCTCCTCCTCGCGTATTTTTTCTTTTGATTCTTTTGGCACCCCTGCCTGTCCAGCTCTTGCGTCAACGTTGGGCCACTGTGGAAGTTGTGCGTGCTGGATCTACGCAGTCTGCAAGTACAAACTCTGGTGACTTCTTCTTATTTTTTTTACGGTAAAGACACTGGATCTTTATTCTGTGTATTTTCGTTTTAGTCTAATTAATCATCTACGAGCAATTTTCGTTTTATTATCGTGTGTGTGTGCGCCTGTTTTTGCGAGCGGCGAATCCTGTTTTGAGATCTCCTGATTCCATTTCAATTAAGCTCGGCGTAGGGACTGACGACACCGTCGTACATAAATATTTTTGAAGAAAATTGTTAAATACTATTTATGCCTAATTAGCAGTCAACAATGTGCACGCCTGTCGCGCTAACAACCGGTAACGCCAGTGCCGCCAACATTCGCGTGCATCACGACTGTAAATTATCGCTTGTTACAGTCAAAATGTATTTATTTATGGAAAAACCGAACCGTTACAATGATTAAAATTAATTAATTCAGAAGAGATTGGACTGGATAAAAAAATTAATTTAGTCAGGCCGTTGTTAAAGATTGTAACTGTTTTGTTTGGCTTTGTAGTATTAAACTTTAACCTGAAGAGGTCGTCGAAACTTTGATTAATTTTCCATAAATAAATATTTCTTTTTTCTGATTTTGGCTGTTGATTATTTTTTAAGTGGTCTCAGTAGTCATAATATATTATCACTTATTATTATTTTTAAGTATTATCTTTCATCTTAATAAGATTCTGAGTGTCCAGTCAAGTGTGAAACAATTTTAGTAAACGAGTGGATTCAATATTTACATTTAATGGCATAAAGTTTACAGGTCAATAATAAAATACACATGGTTTTGACTGGGACCCCTTCAAGGTTATGTAAAATAACGAAAAATGTGTTTTTATTAATGTGGTGAGTTGAAATTTCCATAATTAGATGTGATGAGGATAATTTAGTACATCTTACATTCACTTCAGTGCCCTA
Source organism: Zhengitettix transpicula (assembly GCA_037074705.1). Taxonomy (NCBI): domain Eukaryota; kingdom Metazoa; phylum Arthropoda; class Insecta; order Orthoptera; family Tetrigidae; genus Zhengitettix; species Zhengitettix transpicula. Next base: position 108,724,957 of record CM073593.1, on the reverse strand, counting down.
AATCATCTACTAAAGTGTTCATTATAGATTTCTTATACTTATTAAATATATTCAGTTCATTCTTTTAGTAACTTTGATTCTGATTTTAAAGGTTTTCATTTTACTAACATATCAAGTTCACTAAATTTAGAAAAAAGTGGACCCAGGACTTACAATTCGCCTGTTATGGTTTTGGTGTTAATTTGTTAACCTTAAGTTAGTATCAATTAACCATGCATCTAAATTATAACCTTTTGTATGTTTGCATGGGGAATAAATACTTATTATTACTAACTATGGGACCTTCCAGTGGTGTCCTAATTTACAATTGTCTTCAAAATTTAGAATTCAGAATTTTTTATACTGGTTCATTTAATAAATTTGGCCTACATTTTTAAATCCTCCATAGTTCTTCTATCATTGTTAAAAGAAGTACAAAAAAATTGATCTGCAAAATCCTCTAAAATACTAAAAGTTGATTTATTGTTGTTTCTGATTTGATTGCCTTCACATAATCTTATCATTTATTCTTTCTTATACTTGGTTAGTGTTGCTTGGTCATATTCATGGTAAGAAAAGAAGTGATTAAAATTAAAACAATAAAGGGAGAAAAGTTGGAATCGCAGAGGGTTGGCTGGACTCATCATGCGTGACACACACACAAATAAAAAAAGTATATAAACATCAGTCAATTTTCAGTCAGTCAGAAAAAATTAGTTTATTAATGTAAAATTAAACAACGTTTCGTCACTTATTTGGCGACCTCATCAGGTTGATTAAATTAACTCCAGAGGCCGCATACAAACATTAGTTTTGAAGTGTTTCAATTATTGTTTTCTTTTTTCAAACGTGAACCTGATGATGTCCCCAAATAAGTGACGAATCGTTGTTTAATTTTACATTCATAAATTATTTTTTTCTGACTTCAAAATTGTCTGATGTTTAGTTATTTATTAGTTTTCTCAATAGTCAGAATGTGTATTTGTATAAATAAATATGTTTTTGAACCTGATGCAGGTTTTTCTACGGTTTTCACTGCATTCCTTTAGGCGAATGCCGGGTAGGATCCTTAAAATATAGCCCAGGGGCCCCTAGTTAACCCTTGGCTACCTTCCTCTACCCTTCCTCATCCCCCCTTTCAAATCCCTTCCTATGCTATTAAAGGGGAGTTGCCCAACGTGGATTACCCTAAAAAATCCAGTTACTAATAATATTTAATTAACTGATTATGGATTAATCTGAACTTCTGGGCAATCTGTGACGTCATCTCTTTAACCTGTCTCTTCCTTTCTTGCTCACCTTTCTCCTACCTGACAAACGAAGTACCCGAATAATCTAAAAAAATTGTTTAAAAGAAATTGTTCTGGACTCGTGACTGCATAATAAATATTATTACAACATAGGTTTAGTGAGGGATAAATTCACTACCAGCATAATCGAGCAAAGAGCTAAAACCTTGAACTGGACATTCAGTTATATTAAATGGGCATAATATTTGGGCCCGGGTCTGAAGTGAGTAATTAAGTGTCAGTTGACCGTAGTCAGTGGTTTGCCTGCGAGCCAGTGACTACTTAGGGATGAGGTAATCTGGCAGGTAGAAAACTGCTGACACCCTCGGAAACTGTCGCTGATTTCCTGGATGGATGAGTCACGAGATTCCTCGCCCTTCTCCTGGTTGTTCTCGGATTTAATAATAACAAGCACCACCATTTCATAAGGGTTATCTTTCACTAAATTTTCTCCTTAGTTCCGTAGTTCCAAGTCCTTATTTACGGAGTCTGACCCTAATAAAATCTCCAGTTGAATAATTATCTTGCAATTTTACAATTTTGTTGTTGTTGGTGATTGTGAATCTACGATTATCGTCCTTTTGTAGTAAAAGTAAATTTTATTAGTGTTATTCATGTATTCTACTCGCCCTTAAATGAAACTATATTTAGAAGACCACTTTTAATTGGAAAAAATACCGTTTATATCTATTAAGATATATATATATATATATTGACAGGCTTATTATTGCTCAAAAACCTTTATTATTAACATGAAAAGATATATAACATTATATATATATATGTGCTGTGGCCACTCAGAACGGACACAACAGCGACGAAACAGTGTATATTCTCTCTCTCTCTCTCTCTCTCTCTCTCTATATATATATATATATATATAACCTTGGTAAGAGTTGTTCTTTGTTCCCATTGGAACAGTCGGCCAGCTGCCTCCTAAACTGGTCGAGACACGGAGAAGGGAAAGCTGCGTCCCCACAGGGAAGAGTGTGGGACAAGTACCCAATGCCTGACCTACCCGATGCAGGTTTTTCTAGGGTTTTCCCTGCATTACTTTTAGGCGAATGGTCCGGGGTAGGAATCTTAAACTATAGCCCGGGGGCCCTAGTTAACCCTTGGCTACCTTCCTCTACCCTTCCGCATCCCCCCCTTTCAGATCCCTTCCTATGCTATGAAAGGGGAGTTGCCACCATGTGGATTAGCCTCATGTAACCTGTTACCCAATAATGTCGTGTGTCCGCTGTGCGCTCCAAAACCATTCACCCGAACTTTAGTGAGTCGATGTGCGCGCCCCCACCGCCTGTGCCAAGGTTTCTGTCGGGGGGTTTTCGAGGCGTTAGGAATCTCCCAAGCGGGGTGAACGGCGCGGGGGTGATATTTAAAAAAGCATTCTAAAACGGCTGATTAATTCTTCTTCTGCGCCTATGTGATTAATATTTTTCCATCCAGATGTTTTTAGTGTAGAGTTTCAACCCATTTAAAGAACCAATAAGGGAGGTCGCATGTTGCATGTTTGTTAATTGACGTGTCTACCAAGAGGAATCAGTTCCTACTCAGGGGTTTTAATTTAAAGAAATACCCGGGCAACGACGGGCACCATTCAGCTAGCTGTATTATAAGCTTCATGTTTATCAAATCACTTAATAATTGATTAAATATCATTAAAAGGCTCTCACGTATTTTCTTCACCTGACGAAAACAACAAGTGGTATTTATACGGTCACTTCTTTGGCTGTCTTTCTTATTATTAATTTTGAATGAGACGAAAACTTCCCAGCTTCCGGGAATACGTTAATAAGTAGCCGAGGTGATGTGGTATTAACAGAATCACTTGTCGTTTATTTTGGCTCTTTGTACACTTTTTAAGGCGCCGGGGTCAGTTATGATTTGAGCGAAACTTGTCTTATTGTCAGAGGACTGTTGATTGTTGAGTGAAGGTGGACGGAAGCTTCATGTCTGCAAGACTCTCGTATCAACTACCCGGGGGTCGTTATCTTCACATCGCACAGTAGTGACGTCGGGTCGGGCAGTCACGTGTGTGTCACATCCTCATGTAAACATAATGAGTGACGAGCAATTTATTTAGCAAAAAGGAAACGCTACATTATTCACTGTTCCACAGACTTAGGTGTGCAACTGGTTAAATTCGTTTATTCCCTTTAATAAATATTCTGCATTGTTCTACCCTGGCCCTAGTTGTGTCCTGGGCTCCTACGACACCCACATGCTAAATAATGACTTAATATAGAAAGGCATTTCTAATTGTTTATACCATTTATTAAAAAAAATAGCATAGTATGAAACTAGAAATAAAAATCATTGAATTCATATTTCTCTTAACACTTGTCACACTTTAATCCTACATAAGAAGACAGTTTGTGAAGTGAATGTGGACTCTCACCTAACCTAAAAATTATATATATGCTGACTGTTGTGGCAGCTTATAAATAAACAACAGCCAATTTTAAAAGTCAGAGAAAAAATATATTTATGTATGGAAAAATAAAACTCATATCGTCTCTAAATTTAACCTGAAGAGGTCGCAAAGTTAGCGACGAAACGTACTTTAATTTTCCATAAATAAAAATAATTATTTGTGACTTCTTAAAATGGCTGTTGTTTATTCGTAACTAGCCTAAATTAATACTTGTAATTTATATACGACAGTGTTAAGTCTGTAAAGGTCCTTAAAACGGTCGTTGTTTTTTTCTGTTTTGTTACTGAACCTGATGTTGCTCACTGATTAACAGCAGTGATTTTGTAATATAATAAATCTGACTATCATCATTTCATAAACAATTCAGCCAATATTTCCCCCCCCCCAAAAAAGTATTAACTAATTACATCATCTTATACGACGTTTCGAACACAATTTCGGGACTTCTTCTGGTGAAAATGATCTCCGGATTTACCCTTGATAAAAAAAATTATGATAACAAGATTATTGTATGTACGTGGCACGTGTTGATACTACCAAAGATTTATTTTACTGTCCTTATTTAATGTTAAATTATGGTTCTTATTTCATCCCAATAAATTAATGTTTAAATGAAAATATATACGCGGCTGATTGAAAAATAATAATATGACGGACAGCCAAATACAGACGACAGGAGTGATGACATAAATACCACGCAACGTTACCTTGTTCCTTTCTTCAGGCGCTACGAAGAGGCCTACAGCGACAACTGCACTGGTCAGTTGACGAAACTACAAAAAAGAGGATCCCAGAAACGTTGTGTGGTACTTATATTATCACTCCTTTTGTCTGTCTTTGGCTATCACTCTTATTAATAAAACCACGAGAGCGACGCAACTGCACAGTTCAGTTGGCAATTTTAAAAAACATTTTTTCCTCAATGTTTTGATCTATTAAAACAATTGATGGCCTCATACAGACACTTTTTATTTTTATTTTTTTATATGACGACGACGTTTCGATACCTTTTTGTAAGTTATGTGTAGTTTTTGTGTGTACTTTAGTTTGCCTTTGTTTACTTTATACAATTTTACTATAAATATAAACATTTGTAAATACCTGAAATAGATACAAAAGTGTACCGAAACGTCGTCAGTGTATAAATATAAAATTAAAAATGTCTGTCATCAATTGTTTTATCTTTTTCCTGAAGATACAATAGTATGTGCAGTTTTGATCCTATATATATACACATGTTAAGTTAGAATATGGACTGGGTCCTGACAGTTATACTCAGGAGTGCTCAAGACCCAGGCATGGCATTCGCTGGACATACGGTAAAGATTCTGTATAATTTCAGCGGCTTACACCCTTAGGGGTGGGGGTGGAGGGGCGTTATAATAAAATATCGAGAAAACAACCGGATTGGAGTTAAATCGGGGCGTTACGGTTATGTGACAACCCCGGGCAACGCCGTACACCGGGCTAGTAGTGAATAAAGCATCCGTCAGATAACGTGTTTCTTGGAAGCCGCGTCCCTTCTGAATGTACAGCGAAACGATAATACAGTACGTCTGTTTTTAAATACAATAGTTTGATGATAAAAATAGCCAAATACCGACAAAAATGAAACGGTAATGTAAATACCACGCAACAACGTTTCTACAAACTTTGATTCCTTTCGTCAGGTGATTAAAAAAACAACAAGAGCCCAGAAGTGACGCAATGCAGTTGGAAAACTCATTGCATGGTGCAGTCGCTCCTCGCCCTTGTGTTTCTTAATCGCCTGACCAAAGGAACGAATTTTCCAGAAACGTTGTTGCGTGTTATTTATATCGTCATTTCGTTTTGTCTGTCATCTGGCTATTTTATCTAACTACTTGTTGAGTGTGTCCGGCGTTGTCATTTATCTGTAACCCCCGATTTTACTCCATTCTATGTAGTTTTCCCGATATTTTATTGTAACGCCCCTCCACCACCACCCCTAAGCGTGCTCCTTTCCCAGGATGTAAGAGGCTGGAATTATACAGAATCTTTACCGTTTGTCCAGCGAATGCCATGCCTGGGTCTGGAGCACTCCTGACTAACTGTCATAAGACACAGTCCATATTCTATATATATATATATATATATATATATATATATATATATATAGAATATGGAGATGTCGACCTCGTGGAACACGGTTTCGTTGTGTGTATATATATATATATAGAGGATCAACACTGCACATTACTAAAAAAAGTCATGTATATTGCATCTTTAGAAAAACGGTAATAAAACAATTGATGACAGACACTTTTTATTTTATATTTATACATTGATGACGTTTAGATACATTTTTGTATCTTCTTCAGGTATTTTCCATCAGAGGAGGTATTTACAAATGATTATATTTATAGTAAAATTGTACAAAGTAACCAAAAGCAAATTAAATTACACATAAAAACTACACACGACTTACAAAAAGGTATCGAAACGTCGTCATAATATTAAAAAATAAAATAAAAAGTGTTTGTATGAGGTCATCAATTGTTTTATTAATTCAAAGCGGACGTTATGAGGTTGCCAATTGAACTGTGCAGTTGCGTCGCTCTATGCTCTTGTGGTTTTATTAATAAGAATGATAGCCTTTATTCAGCAACTCTAGGAGGTGTAGAGCGTTGACCCTGATGGTGCTCGTCTACTTGCAGATGCTGCCCACTGACGACATCTGCAACTGCACGGCCAACGGCCTCGTGGACGTGGGCATCCCCGGACGCTTCGTGCAGCTCTTCGACTGTCTGCACTGCGGCGGCAGCGTGTCCTTCGACAGCTGCTCCTTGCCCAACTCCGCGTCCGAGATGGAGCCGCCCAAGGACCCGCGGGAGGAGCCGCTGGTGACTTGCATCATGGACAGCTGCGACTTCAGCGGCACCGTCGAGCAGCTCTGGAGACACGCCTTGGACAACCACCTGCAGCACGTGCTGATGCAGGAGCACCCTTGGCAGCCGGTGATGCTGCCCTACGGCGTGGAGTGGATGTGCGACACCAAGCGTTTCCTCCTGCACTCGCCGTTCGGGATTTACGTCGTGTCCCTGCACCTCGCGTGCGACCCGGTCGTCCTGATGGTCAGCGTCGAGGGCCTCGACGGGCACTGGAGGGACTTCGAGGTTCTGTTCCAGTCGGGCACGAAAGTGTGGTCGGGGAACCTGAGGGCTCGTACCTTCAGGGCCCACGACAACGAAACCGTGTTCCACGAGGTCGACATCTCCAAAGGAATTTCTGAATCTCTTCCCAAAGTCTATCTCAAGGTAAATCTGGACAATTCTGCATGAATAAGGGCAGATCAAACTACCTGGTCATCCTTGATGGCCGTCATTGCGACGTCCTGACGTCAAAACTTCTTGACGAATGTGAATCAACACGAACTAACTCAACTGTAGACAACTTTTTTCGTTTTGTACGTTTCGAAACAAAATTACCACTTTCATGAGTTTAAACTAAAATCTGTAACCGACTCAATTTGCAGACCAAGCTTCAGTTTAAAAATATTTGAACTCAAAATCCAACATATCATCGTCTATATTTTGTTAGTAACTTTGTGATGAATTTATACAGTACAAATAATATGTTTTAAGGATATTTATTATGCAGACCTTGTGACCTTTTTATAAAAGCTGTTTACAGAAATATTGTTACCTGTGAATAATTTTACCATACTTTCTTGTTTTGTTAACAAGTGGAAGGCTCTACTTTGATATATTGAATTTTTTTTATATGACGTGTTGAATGTTTGCTCAATGAAGTGAAAGTACAAATAATAATTTTTCAAATGAAATGATAAATGTATTTAAAGGACACTGTGATAATTGTAACGTATTCCTTATGAAGAAGACGTGGTGCTTTGGATCAGTATTACTCACACGAGTCTCTCTTATGAAGTTACCTCTAATTGTATTTATTTTGTTGACTGATTCTGATTCAATCAGATGTTATGTAGGTTCAAAGTCTAGTTATTTTGTTTTTTTCTCAACTGAATATATTTTAATCTGATGACTGCAAATGATAGTTCCTTTAACACTGACCAAAGATATGTTACTGGAACATGTTTCCAGTGTGACTTGAATGAAAATGTTGATGTGTATTTTGTAATATTTCTCTAAAATAAAGCCTTTGTTAAACAATGTACACTTATTTTCCAGTTTTCTTGGTTTGAACTGTCTGGTTTTGAGTCTAGGCCAAGGGAGGAAGATGATTCGAAGAGGACACAGAGAGGAGAAACAACTTTTGAAGGAGTAAGCAGTGTCAGCTTGAAGACTTGTTGCTCGTCAATCTGTGCCACTCGTCAATTTTAGCAGTTCAATCATGTAATGTGCAGTAACGTGACTCTCCATTATCAGACTGATGGCAACAAAACCTTCGATCATCCTCAATTATAGCTTTAATATTTGTTTTGCTGTTTGCACAGAGCAGCGATATCGTACCAGGTGAGGAATAAAGAAAACTGCAAGGTATTTATAGAAAAAATAGTAAACATCAAAGAGACCTGGACCTACTGGGTTGCCTGCGACTTCAATCCACCGTAGCTTTAACTTTTATTTAGTTCTACGTCACACCTGATATAATTTTATTTCTGAAACCATTTATATTATCAAATTATTTGGACCTTTCTGAAGCTCAAAATACTTTTGATATCATGTAAGGCAAGAAACTGATATTTATATAATACAAATTATTTAATTGAACCCCAAGAACAATATATTCAATACTGATTTGACAATTTATTTGAAGTAGCCAAAGTCATCTCCTTATATTGTTGACAATTTATAAGTAGGAATAAGAAAGTTAGCCAATTCAGACAAAAAGGGGTAATATAAATACCCCACAATGTTTCTGGGATCCCTGTCCCTAATGTCAGCTGCTAAGAAGGTCCTAGAGAAACACAACTGCACATTTTCAATTATTATTTTTTCAAATTTTATCATCTGGTATCATTACAGTTATCTAAATAATAATAAAGAGATATGTATAAAGTGTCAAAAATACATCACAACATGAGACTATATAAACCAGAAATTAATTGAATATGTCATAATTTTAATCACAATTTCTAAATTGGAATGAATACTTTCAGTATTATATATTTGAATGAATTTAAGGTTTTACAATGATTATTCAATTGAATTATGTTGAATGAATTTTTTTGACTGATAATCAAGGAATTTTTTAAATAATTTAGACTTGAGACTTTAGATCAAGTACGTCAAAAAACTCACTTTTACTGAAATTATGAGAAGTAAAAAATGACACAGATCTCAAGGAAACATCATTAGAAAAATAATTAGGTATCCATTTAGTGAACTTTGGTTCACTGTAAATTTAACTGCAATACTAAATATAATTAAATTCAGTCATTGTAATATAAAACCGTTCAATTTCATCATCATTTAAAATTTTGTAATGTTATGGCATGACTGCAGTGAATGAGGTTAACTACTTCTCTCCTTATTTTTTTCCACTCGCTAAATAATTAATGAAAATGTTATCAAAAAGAGAGAGAGAGAGAGAAAAGGGTGTTATCCTGAAATGATTAATAGGATATGTAAACTGTGATAACCAGAGGTATTTTGAGGTTATTAATGGGTCAAGCCAACATGATTGAGACTTTACCATGACGTTGGCTTCACGTCGTCAACAGGAAGGTGAGACTGGAGGTTCATCCTGTTGGCGGGCAGTGATTCATCATGAACCCTTGTCATTTCCGTTATCTGCGGCTCTTAAAGACTTCAGCGACGGTAGTAATGAGTCACGTAATTCTCAAGGCCTCACAATGAACACTGGAAAGGTCGGGGTCTGAGAACGCAAACACGTTGACTTTACTCGCTTTTCTCACACTAAAACGCCGGGGATTATTTCTCTTCCCCCGTTTTAAAGACGCGACGCTGATGAAAAACAATTCCCGCGATTCGTGTGTAGAGAGGTAAGTGAGATGAAAAGGGTGGGGTCGTAGAATAACAATTGATTTTAGAAGCAAAAGAAAGATTTTAACATAAGTTTGCAATACTAATGAAGTCATTCAGTTGTACGGAGAATCTGGACAACGAAGAGCAGGAGCCTTTGACATGTGGTGCTACAGAAGAACGTTCAAAAGTCAGGAAGCCTTTAATAGAATCAATGAGGAGAGGGCACTGGCAACGTAGAGTCAAAGGGAGAGTTTGAGTGGTTAACAAGGATCCAAAGAATGTAAAATATATATATATGAGATGGGCCAGTATCAAAGGATTAAAATTAGTTGTTTTTTAAAGTCCTTCTGTATTCAGAATATAAGAACTGATAAGCATAAAATAATATAAGTAATAATTATTTAAATAAAAATGAAAGACTACTCAGAGATGAGGATGTCGTATTGAGGTTCCAACTTTCTGTAAATATATATATAATAGGCTTCTACAAAACTACTTTACACACGTAGACATTTTTTTAAAAGCCCACTGAATCTAAGAAGTACTAAAAAAAAGAGGGTTAATGAAGAGTTTCCTGTAACTCTAAAGAATACGAATGGTTTGTATGTAGTTTTTAATAAAATTATTGTTAGAGTTAAAAAGTAGTGATTGGTAGACAGTTGTATTGAAGCGTATGTTATTTAGCTTTAAGCTAAATTTGTCAAAATAAATAAATTCTCAAAGTAAGCAAAAAGTATATGAACATATTATTGTACAACAAACAATAACAATGTTGGTCACTTCACAATTGTAATTGTCTGTGTAGCACTGGTTTGTTATAATAATTTGGTAAGTTTTTTTTCTTGTTTACTTTACTTTGTCTTTGTTTAATTAGTCCATATATCAATCATTTGTAAATACCTTCTCTTTTAGGATAATACCTGAAGAAGGTGCGTATCGAAACGTAGTAACGCTATAAATAAATAAAATGAAGTGTCTGTATAAGGTCATTAACTGATAATTTTTAATAATTAATGTCGGTATAGATGTACGTTTCTGCTTCCTTTGCGACGTAATCCTTAAGGATTGTCCCCACTTTGCCGAGGAAGCAGCTGATAAGTTCCTAGAAAAGGTCTTTTGTTAGGTTTTATTGGCGACTGGCTGTAAATATTGATAATAAATAACTCGTTCTGCACGTCGCTCCATTTCCCTGTTCCCAGAAATACAACGCAATTCCCCTTGCTGGATAACTGTGGACGTTTTATCGGCTACTTCACGTCTTTAAACCTTCGATATTGACACAACGACAACCCAATATTTACACCAAAAAAAAAATGCCCTGCGACTTAAACAGAAGTTGAAGAAACTCCGCCATCGAAAAACAAACCGTTGTTACCACCTGTCAAATTCATCACCTTTGTGTGCAGCTTTCTCCAAGCTTCACACATTCATTTCCCTAAATCCATCTGAAGGACGCAAGTAGCTCTTGTATTGAACTTTGCTTAGTTTTTTTTTTCTGTTACGTCCTCACCCGACCAGCAAAAAAAAACATTCGTCTGAGCTACAACAAACTTTCCCAACCTTTCGCAAAACAGAATTTTCAAAGACCATTTTGTTTTCTCTCTCACGCCATCTACAATATTAATCTAGGCGCTGCTATCCTAATCACTGACTGGTGTTTTTTTTTTTGTTTTCTCCCCATATTTACTTTGTCTGTCCGTGTCCAAATATACGAGCACAGACAAACGACATGCAATGTTTATTATGAATGTGAATGACAAGAAACTTCTATGACTATAATTCGAAGCCTTAGGGAATAGACAGACGGTTTACGAGTACCAAAACAGTAAAAATATAGCTCTAAAAGTTAACAGAGAAAGGTACGTGAGTCTCGTAGAAATAATACGACGAATAATAATAAAACATAATGGGGAAAATGTAACCAAACTTTGTTCAAGCCTCGTCTTTCCAGCAACTCTGTAACAGAAAATATAAATTTTACAATTATTTTCCCTTTGATAGTTAAATACTGGACAAAGATTAATCATAACAGATCATTTAACCCCATTTTATGATCATTCAAAATCGTTCTCCATTTCTAGGAGTTACACTTTGGTGCAAACATTTCTTCCAAAGACTGGAAAGCAACCCAAGACACAGCCCCTAATTCCTCATGCCATATTTTCATCACATTTATGCTCACTTCATTGAATTGTATCATATTGTCCATTCACTGCTGAATACAATTTCACATATATTGAGACTTAACATTTTACAGTCAATAAAAGTATTTAGTTTCACTCTTGTACAGTCTGGACCTTTTCGACCAATCGTCAGTCATGATTTCTCTAAATTAATCAAATATTTAGGTGTTATTTAACACCGTTTCACAGTTATCGATTTGTATAATTCACATAATTGCTGATCACTATGGCCTGACTATGGGTCAAAACCTCCAGATTGAACAACAGTGAATACATTTAGTGACACTAGAAAGTTACGCTCAAGATACGAGAAAAGAAGAGCTATATGTCTGACTAATACAACTTGTACTTTTCGTTGGCATTACAAGAAACTACTCAAAGCACGACAGACTAATTTGTAGACGTATTCTTTGCTTACCGTTTTGATATGTCGTTCAATATGCGAATTATGTCCTGTACACTGTAGGAAGAATCAATCTTTAATCATTTAATTCACTCCATAAAGTGAATAAGACCAAATGTCACTTTCGTACACTTTGTTTCAGAAAGTGTTCAACAAAACTCGGTACCTTTTGACTACTGTAGTCTGAAAAAAAGTTATATATACATTATTAAATTTTCAATCCATTACATAATATCTCAACTATACAGATGAAGATCTCATTGACTTCCCTTAATGATTGTTGAGAATGGACTGAAAGTTAAATTATGTGTGTGTATATATATATATATATATATATATATATATATATATATATATATATATATATATATACACATACATATATAAATATAAATTATAAAATATGCTATTCTACACTTATCAATTATTTTTATAATGAATGTTAGAAACACGAGCTTATCAGTCAGGTGAAATCTACAATTTCACAAAACTACAGTTTGAGGCAATTTGTAATTTTATTTGGTCTTATGAAAATAATGAAAAATAACTTCATAAACTCACAGTTCATATAAAATTGGATTCCAAATAATTCATAAAATGTTAAGTATTTTTCAACAGTTTCTCATTTCAATATTAGCAAATTCGCAGTCTAAATTAATGCAATTTTGGCCTACGGATGTATTTATTTAGTGAAAAACATAAAATTGGAGATTAATCCTCCCACTACTCATCAATTAGATGCATAAACAGATAACAGAAAAAAATAAGATCTCAATTAAATACCACACATATTTGAGTAGTATTTAATTTAGCACTCATTTTTATCTGTTATTTGGCTCTTTATCTATCTAATTATTGCTATTTTATGGCTCAACAGCCCCATTGAGGGCGTTGGACTATCGAGATGACTTCCAGGCTGTTTTCTTACGTGACACATTCTGGATTTAGGAGTGTCTCACAGTCACTGTGTCAATTCTTCCTCGGTCTTAAGCCCAGTTTTCGTGTCAGAATGAGCACAAACATCCTGTACCTGGATTAAAACCCAAAACCTCTGTGATGTGAGGCGATGATGCTTGCCACTACACCATTGTAGGATGGCATTTACCTATCTAATTAGTAACACAGACATTTTATATTTTACAGTTTCAATATTTCTTCAAGTTGTTAAACTGTTAATGGATAGAACAACATTTTGCCTTTGTTTATTGAGTCTAATTATCTCCATCCATTATTCTTTCTTCACTGTGTGTTTTGCTAGAACTTACAGAGTTGCTTCACTAATTAGTCACATTTTGAATCAGTGTGATGAGTGGTACATTGGAGGATTCAACTAATTATCATATATTAAGGAACTTGTGCAATCTTATACTTATAATTATTTGTTTTCATTTATATCTTAATTATTCTTTAACTAAATTTCATATTATATAAATTTCATTCACTTAAAAAGATAGTAATAATGTGCACAAATACCTTTCATAAATTCCCAGTAATTAGCTTGTTTGGGATTACATTCATGCAACTCAAATTCCAATGGAAGGCATATGAATTTTGGCCTAGCCAAGAGACACACTTTTTCTCTGCACACTTCTTTTTTTTAAAAAAAAAAAATGAACAAGTTGGCTCAAATTGAATAATTCTTCTTTTAAAAATTTTTTATATGCAGAAACCAGTTTTGCCACTTGTACACAGTGTTTACACAGCATAAAAAATATTCAATGTCTTCTCATCGCTGTTACTCTTTGTATATTGTAGAAAGAACTTAAGAACAGAATACTTACTTTCAATCAACGGCTGTAGAGCCTAAGAAACTGAATTAGCTGATTCGAATCCTGGACCTGTATAAGGACATTAAAGGGTAGTAAGTTCATTTGCAGAGACTCATTTGCTATTGTTGAAAATATTTTTTTTACCATCAGCGATTTATCAACATGTTAATTTGCTATTTCCCAAATAATCTTTATATTTAGGATAGGATTTATATTTACTCAATATTTTACAATAAAATGATAGAATTTCCTTAATTCCAATAAAATTTCAAATCCAAATCCTTTACATTACAAATCACTCACATAAAACATGACACGGCATAGCAAATATCCTTCTTCAGCTTTCATTATTGTGAATATAGTCCCACAGATGTATGTTCATAATAATTTATGGCCGCCTGAATAATTTTTTGCACAAAGTAAAACTTATAGCAAATTATGTATGGCCAATAATTTCTACAGACAAGGCCATTAGATTTGAAGTATATGATTCACATGAATGTTCCCTTCATTTCCATTAGTTTTTACTTTTAATGTTATATGTAAGAAACAAATACCGATATGAGGTTTGCAGTTTATGAACTTTAGTCATTACTCGTGATAGCATAAAATTGCAGGGTGAAAATGATCTCATTATTTGCATTTATTTTTTTAGTTGTAAAATACATGGACGATAAAATCAATATTAGTTTCTGTATAATTCATATTAACTGCACAGCAAAATAATTTGCATGTCACCACAGTTCATATCTTCACATAATTTCTCTGTGTGTGAAATTTTCTATCTTATTGCCATCACCTTGTACCCTTGATCTAAATAATCATCATGTGGAATAGTTTAAATATGTCAGTTAGGCTTGGAAGTTTTATTCTTAACTGAACCTTCCATAAACCTCACTAAATTCTCTCTTATCACAAACGGGTTAATATTGTTAAGAAAAACTTTCATCCTGCTATTATTAGTTACCAATTAGAAACTGCTACCCTTAGAACGGGGCATATATATATATATATATATATATATATATATATATATATATACAATATTAGGAGAATCCATTAAGGAATTGGAACTAATTTGGTGACAAAGTCACATTCAAACTATATATATATACATACATATATATATATATATATATATATATATATATAGAGAGAGAGAGAGAGAGAGAGAGAGAGAGAGAGAGAGAGATTTACAGAGTTGCATCAACAGCTCAGGTTATTAGCGACTCATTATGGGAACTTAAACTGAATTTACCTTGTTGGCAGACTGATTTGATGAGAGTATCTCTCACATACACAAACACCCATGCCCTCGCCAGGACCTCTGTGATGTGAGGCATTCTTAATGACCCCTACCCTACAGGAGTTCGGCACACTTGGTTTATTTGGCTATTTTTGTATTGTATAGATTTCCTGCTTTGGTGATACTTAATTAAACATTAATTCATACCTCCTCTTCCTCTCTTTGTCTTAAATTCATTTTGTTTTCACCAGTACTGGTTGGAGTCAATAGCTCCGAGGTGCTAAATATATGGTTTCCTGAACCTTGGCTATTCTTCTCTTTGAAATTTTGTGGAAGGTCACCGGCTAGGATAATACAAGTAGATCCATGTATTCAGTGGTTTCGGACCATTGTCTCTTGCACCATCCACCCTGAAGGCAGAGATCTTTTTGGGTTTTGTTCTTTATTTGAGGAGGAGGGGGTGAAAAGTGTGTTTAGCATTCCTTTTTCTCTGATTTCATCCAAATTTCCTCACCTCTCATCGAACGTCTACTTCTCATATTAAAAACTTTCTAGTAAACTCAGTAATGTAATATTTTACTAATGCAAACTTTGCTACATATGTCACAAAGATCAGTTAATCAGCCTCCTCTCTCATTGCATACTCCCAGTCATTAGCCTTTCTTCAGTTTCTCACTGTGCCAGGTGAATTGTGTTATTTTATTATCACAAATTTCAAAGACTGGTTTTTAATATGTAATAAAGAAACGTTTGTTATGTGACATTATCAATTTGTCGAGTTTTAATATTCTAAAAGTATATTTTTTTAATAATCGCATCAGTATGCCTGCAATTGAAACTTATCTTTAAAGGCTAACCATTCAATTTCATGAGGAACTTTTACAAATCTTAGACTATCAACTAGTCTATCAAATGTTGTCTTCCAGGTGTTTCTGGTCTGTGTTTACAATTAATGACACTCTTACAGGATACCTTTACCACACCAGCTATATTAAAATGAGTTGCATCGTCCCTTAATTAATATTGAATTTTTTCTCCTCTTTTCTTCCAGATCGCAACGATGCCCTTTCCTCTGGACGACGTTTGTGACAGTAACGCCGATGTTCCCACCAGCAGATGCTCGGAGGCGGAGTATTGCGGCGCCAGTGTCGTGTCCGAGATGGCAACGACACCTCCTGGGACCAGCAGGGTGTGCGTCGTGGACGACTGCGGTTACAGAGGCCTCGACGGAGCCGACCTCTGGACGCACGTCTTCGCCAACCACCGCCATCACGCCCTGGTCATGGAAAACGCGAGTCACGCCGTCCGCGTGCCCTACGAGGGCTACTGGGAGACCAACGTGAAGCGGTTCCTCGTCAACTGCCCCTTCGGAGTGTACGTGGTCACCTTGAACCTCCATTGGGAACCGTACTCGCTCATGTGCAGCGTCGACGCCCACGACTCCGTCTGGACCTTGTGGGAGGTGACCTGCCACGACGACGACAAGGTCGTCAAGACTCAGCTGTGGGCCAGGGCCTTCGACTATCACGAGGTGGACAGCGTCTTCTACCAGCTGGAAAACTACAAGGGCTACTGGCCATACGTCTTCTTGCGGCTGTTGCTTGACTAGGACACAAACTGCCCCAAAAGGTGGACGCGAGAAAACTGCGAAAACGCCACCGAAGGGGAAAGAAAAGATATTTATTTCTAGTCTAGAGATCAACCATCTCCCGGCGGCCAAAACGGCGGAATGGGCTAAATGATTTCATTTCAATTCAAGTGAAAATACGGAAAACCCCTTTTTCGAGTTTTCCCCTTTCATGTCATCTACTTTAAATCTGAGAAGTGATTGTTGAGTGCAATGAGAAAGTGTCGAAGTGACGGACAAACTAGGTAAAAAATCACGTACCTGCTGACAACCACCAGAGGAAAGTTTTTAATCAAGAAATTGGCTACCATTAATCTCGTCCACAACACGGGGGTAAAGACTGACAATCCCTTCGAGGTTCCTCAACAATCGAGGACCGTGGTCAAGTAGAGTAGCAGTTGTCTCTCATTTTAGTGAACAAGTGTTCATTAATTTCTGTTGAATAGCCACAGTTAGAGACATCCAACAATGGACAAATGTTTTGCGCCACTCATAAGAGGGCATTGAAGAGGAGGAATTGGTGGTTATCCACATTTATAATCTTCGTGGATTAGAAGTCGGATGTTTGTGATATCGTCACAGAAACTTGCGAGCTTAATGTTATTTAATTTCTGGGATTTCTCTTCATATTGAAGTAGAAAAAGAGAGAAACAGCGATCAACGTCTCACCACAGGGATTTTTTTTTACTTATTCCTTGAATAATGCCTCTAAGATGAAAAGAAATAATTGCGTGCAATTTCAAGTGGCCTTACGAAACGTGTCTTCGATAAACTGTCGTTTATGTGTAGCCTGGAGCTACAACGGGATCCTTCGTCATGATTGTTCCGCGATGCGGCATCTTAAAACAAACTGAATAATAATGTCACTGTTAATTCAACAAATAAGTTAATATTTGCAATTAAACATTTAATGAAAAGGAAGGAGTGAAGGAAGATGTGGTTACCAGTCTTTCGGAGACATTATCCGGTCGTCAACAATCGCCACTCAGTCGGTTGAAGTTAACAATCGCCGGCACCGCCCTCGAGTGTTTCGCTCTTCAGGCTGAAGAATTTCAATAGCAGGAGGGGAAAATAGAAATCGTAAGGACAGAGTAAACGAACCCCCAAACATCCCACCGCTGCTTTTAAGACTTATTATTTTCATATTCATATCTGATGTAGAGGAATCTGCAAGTAAAAGCATTTATCAAATAACTTTTCTCAGGATTTATCGTTAAGTAATTATAATATTCATATCAAAACTACTTTCTTGTTTTTCCTTTCTCTGTATCATTATCTGTTAATTGGTTTTGCAAATAAAGGGACAGATGTCTCAAAGTCCTGTTGTCTGATTTAATTAATAATTTTGTAAACCCTCTTAATAAATGGAGAGAGGAATGTGCAAAGTCAAACTAGTACATTTTGTGTTGTTTTTTTTAGAATAACTTTAAACGTTCTTCATTTTTCTACACTGTTAAAAATCCAGATTTTAAAATTCTAAACATATAGGCCCAGTGACATGATTCTTGGGCCCCCTGATGAACTGAGGGGTCCGGGTCCCTAAATCCTGGTGTACTCCCCTGTAAGATCTTGCAGGTTATTTTGTAACCAAGACTTAACTGATAGTCAGCTTTTTCTGTAGAAGTTGTTGGTATTGAAATTTTTAATTAATAATATCTTTTTTGGACCTGGGCATTTTCCCCCCTCCGTCGTCACCGGCCCTGACTGAATATAAAGTTTAAACATTTTTGAAAGGATATATTAAAACAGGTACACTGAAAAATATGGTGTTAATCAACTGTAATGTCTAAAAAGTTTCAATCGCTGCAGGTTTTTCTAGAGTTTTCCCCACAACACTTTTAGTCGAATTGCCGGATAGGATCCTTGAAATTAAATCGAGAGCTGCTAGCTAACCCTTGGCTACCTTGCTCTACCTTTCTAAACATTCTTAATGTCTACTTCCACACATTATGATATACCTATTATTAATTATAATGATCCTCTTGCCAATCTTAGAACTTTAATTATGATAATTAATTATACTAAGCAAATTCATACTTACGCAAGCCAATATGACTGTCTGCGAAAAATGCTCTTAATTTTTTTAACATATGGTTAGAAATATCAAAAACGATCGATCTTGAACCGTGCACTTCTTTTTCTCAATTTTTGAAATAGTGGTTATAATGTTGTTCAACGTTTTAAAAACATATCGGACTGCAGTGATTTAAATTATCATAACTTTTGCAACATTTACTGTCCTCTTATCACACTAAAGAGCAAAAAAAATTGTGCTTTTTCCCAAATCAAACATGCAAACAGAGTTTCTCCCATAAGTAACATTTGTGAAAGCAATCACTTTTAAAAATGAAAGAATCTGTGTATATTTTTTCCTCTCTATATGTAAGTTAAATATTTGCAAGTTGTCTGAAATAAATAATAAAACTGTTCTGTTACTGTCATTGACATTTCTACCCGCTTGAGTCGAAAAACAAAAAAACTCGTGGTGTTTGTGTATACGACTGCCATGAAGCATTTAAAATTTAGTGGGAAACAAACTGACAAGAGTTTTTGCCTGCATGTGTGTGTTTGGAGCTCTTACAACTATCAGGTGACTGGAAAGCCAAACTGTGAGTTGTTACTGTTACAATGTTGTGATAATAAAATTCATTGATGGATTTTAACCTTTTTCAACATGAAAGTGAGAGCTTTATGGACAAAGGTCTCGATTGACCTGTTTAATAGTTGTGTCATCTAATTGATGTCTGAATAAAGTTCTATCTTTTTCATCTTTAAAATTTTCAAACCCCTCAATCAATTTTATTACAAGAACAATACAATGACACAGTGAAATTCAAATCAGAATAACATGATTCACCCCCAAATACACTATTATTATATACTACATTTTCGTGTTTAACACCCCCTGATTCTAATAGTTTAGCATTTGGTATTAAAGGAAAATCAAGACTTTAATTATAAAATGGTACGTATGTATTGTCATACACATATTGTAGAGCCTTCAATTACTGAAATGAAAATATAACACATTTGCTAATTTAATTAAATTTGTCAACTGTATTATGTGGTTGAGTCGCTCTTGGGTCTTGTGATTTTTGGCACATGACAAAAGGATCAAGGTTCCCTGAAACACTCTGTGATATTTATATTATCACTTCTTTTGTCTGTATTTGGCTATTTTATCTTATTATTGTGGTGTATTCAAATATTAAGAAATCCAAATTGGCTCAAACATTTCCTAGTCCTTTGATTTTGTTGGTTTCTCATGTGGAATAGGCTATACATTATTTACAAAGATTGATTTGTGGGGCAAAAAACCCATGATGGTATTAATTCATAAATTTTGACCATATCAATTAAACATGAGTAAACAATTGTATAAGTTTTGATTAATTTTGGTTGTTTATGTAACAATATGATTTTGTGCCTACGGTACTAATTTGTGGAACAGGATCTCAAACATCTGTTTAAGAGAAATGTGTTTTTTATCACATTTTAAAATATAACTTATTAAAGTATTAATATACAATCATATTAATGCAATAATTCAACATTGAAGAAATATTTAACACATAAATCAATTATCTTTTTTAAGTAACATTATGTTCACTTGCAAACGTCGCACATTATATATGAAACATGATGTTTTTCTGTTTGCATTTATTTCAATGCTAATGTAGCTATACAAGTGAATATTAAACTAGTTTGGACTTGTTGACTATTATATCTGATTTGGACTGTAAAGTTTAGTTCTTGTTATTGTGAAAGTGATTGTTTCGCCTCCTTAATAATGAAGGTACTGAAACATTGATCCTTTTAAAATCCGTCTACAATCGTTCAGTACCACCTTCGAGGCTTATTCACACAGAATATGAAAGTAATTTCAATTATCAAGAATAATCAATGTTTGTTTGTTGAGATTTGCTGCAACCAAATTTTAGACTCCATGCAAATTTGTTCACAGCATATCAAGTGAATAACAATCCCAAGTAATTAGCAATCTGGATAACAGGGAATACATTTTGAACTATATAATTTAAAAGTGAGTAGACTAGAGTCTAGTCTGGCCACAGAGTTGACAAAGTTCACTTTTAAATTATATTGTTCAAAATTAATTTGTTATTGTCTGTTATACAGAGGTAATTAATTTCTTACGTTTTATGTAAAATCAACCATATTGAACATTGTTTATTAAAAAATATTTTTCAGTATGGTATGACTCACATGGAATCATTTTCCTTATGTACACATAGAGAAGGAAAGCTTCAGGGAGGTGAAAAGTCAGAAGTCTGACATTTTATTGAGGTTTGGATTAATGCTTATATTTAAATATGATTTATAAAACATATTAATAGTGAAAATAGCCTTGTTACCTATTTTATATCAGTTTTTACAAACCACGACATGCAGTATTGGTTCACCAAGTCCTTTACATTTTCTTTTTGTCATATAAAGCAATATAATTCTGAGAAATATTGGATTTACATTTTAATAGGATTTTATTTTCAGCGTTGTTGAAATATTTTCCAAGTTTGAAATATATATATATTTACCTTATGCAATGTTTTATTATTGAAGTCAGCTGTAAATGCTATAAATTCTTGCGGTGTTGCTGTTTAACGGCGTTAATAATTCCATTGGTCTGAGATATTTTTTGTCATTACGAAGCGAGTCCTTTGCTGTTAATAATGCAATTTCTTTGACTCTATTCACGACTTCGGGCATTTTTATACGATAAAATTGCTCAATTCAGAATTCAGAACTTTGTGTTTCGTTTCACTAGTGTCGGAAAAGTTGTTCGGATTCGATTTATGTCTGTCTGCGACATATTTGTTGGATATATTCCTCATTGCCCCCCCCCCTCCCCCGGGTTGGAGTATTATTATTGAAGATTTGTCGACGTGTTCGCGTATGTTTGACTCGTTGACTGTCTGTTATTTGAGTGTATTTTTATTCTATAATTACAGAATTTCGTCATTGGTCTTCCAGTAATCGTTTCTTTTCCGCGGTGGCCCAGCGAAGCTGAGAATCTGTGGCGAGAATCAGAGAAGTTGCGGGGAAGCTGAGCGAGCAACAATGGCGCTGTGTTACTTCCGTCTCTGTTTCGATAGCTGTTGGTACTGTTAGCAAAGTATTTACACTCAGGATGCCGTGCAGAGAAGAGGAAACGTGAAGCTGTGTCGGTCAGTGTGGTTTCTGTAATTACGTTACCAGTCTTCCGGTTTTTTTTTCTGTCAATATAACTTATAGAAACTGTTTCTATTGGACGCAGAACAGGCAGTTTCTTCGTGGCAGAGGAATTACGGTAGTTTTCTTCGTTCCTGGTGACTGATTCTGATCCAAGAACGTCGGGACAAAATGTTGGACGTGACCTGTTTTCTGAAACGTCATGGCCTTGTTCTGAAATTTAAAAAGTGAGTATATGCCACCTTTTAATAATTTTAAATGTGCTCCTTTCAGTTCTATTAAAAAAAAATAGCCAAATACAGACCATAGAAGTGATAATATAAATGCCACACAACGCGTCTGGGATCCTCGTCCCTTTCTTCAGGTGCTCAGAAGAACCTCACTTATTTTATCTGTAATTGGTTATATTTCTTTTTACTAATCATAATTGCATTAGAGACAGTTTACTGTACATTGACATAAATATTTTAAAGGGATAAATTTGTTTCTGGCACATTTTATGGATAAAGACGGGTGTAGGTATTACAATCTTCTAATGTGTACCCAATCTTCATGTTGGATTTTTGATATTCTGAGAACCATGGAAATACCAGTGTTTTTTTTTACCCTTAAGTGGTGTCTCATTACACTCTTCTGATGATATTTTTCAGTCATCTGATGTTGTTTTAAATATTTGATGATCAATTAAATTCTGAGATAGTAACAATTATATCCAGGTATTAAGGCTTTGTTTAAAATTAGAAATAATTATGATGTGGAAACAATTTTATTAAATTAAAGTGAATTAAATGAACTTAATACACACTCAAAGTTTCAATTCTTCAGGTGTTGCAAAAATTCTTGAATATTTAAATGAGATAATTTTAGAATTCCTTCTATATTTCATAATAAAAATGGTGATGAAATTAACATAGTCCATGTTACACCATTTCAACCCCTTGAAGAAATCCCCCCCCCCCTCAAAAAAAATTGGAGATGAAAATATGGGTATTTTTTTACTTACCATATAAAGTTCAAATTTAAATGTTAATGTTCAATCAATTCATTTAATAAAATTGTTTCAAACACATTCTCATTAATGTCAGACAACACTTAAATTTAAACCTTTCATATACCCCTTTTTCCTCTTATAACAGATTTAAAATCCGTTATTGGTAATAAAATTATAATTTAATTGTAACTGATTGTCCCAATCAGTGTCGAAACGTTCTCTCTTGAATATTATTATTTTTTAAATTTAATAATTAATTTTTCTGTCAAAATATTTTAAAAAAAGTAAGATTATTACAATTTTTACAGATAAGTTGACTTAAAATTGACCTTTTTACGTGTAACGATACCTTAAATGAATCTAAAATTTAATACTTTTCCAATTAGTTCCCCCAGGGGGGGGGGGGGGCGCCACTCCTGAAACTTTTAATTAAACCGGCCTAATTTGGCAGAAATATATTTTTAATATAACAAAATTAGAACATTGTTAAACTAATAATATCCACGACGTGTCGATCCTATTTTTGGGAATATCTTCAGGTGCAATTATAGAAAAAAAAGTCTGAATATCGAAAAAATTTAGTAAACAAGATTTTTATAAGCTTGATGTTTGTAATACAGTATTCTGAAATTGTTTTTAGAAGTTCCACTACTTAGTTATAAAATTTTGTATCTGAAGTGGTTCCGAAAAAAAGGGAACCATACGTCGTGCCACTTTTTATTGTATTAATATGTTCTTAAAACACATTTCTAACCAATTTTCGGCACCTTTATTCATTTTTTTCAATCCAATGATATCAGATAAATGCATCTATTAATTGCGTACACACATCTTCGTAATTATGAGTAATACGATACGAGTCCTTTAATTATAGAAGCCGCAGTGTTAGTGTGTGTTGAACTGCGCAGTAGCACGTGTGACGTCACTGCGCAGCCCCGTAACTGTTGTACTAGCAGCAGCATTGCTTGAAACGTACATACGCATATAGTTATTCTTCTTCTTCTGGCACGAGACTGTTCCAGTTTCAATAGTATTAGGGAAGAACGTTTTATCTCTATTTATTTATGGAAAATTAAACTACGTTTCGTCGCTTATTTTGCGACCTCATCAGGTTCAAGTTTGAAACTATAAAAAGAAGGAAAAAAAACAATTACAATGATTAGAATAACATTTTTAACAAACGTTTGGCAATTAACGAACTAACAATATAAATATTGCTGTCCGCTGACTGCCGTGGCGGAAATGTACAAGTTCAAAGGAGAACGACAAGTAACAATTAACTTACATTGTTGGGTGCGATTTACAATGGAAACATTTTAGTAAAAATATATAAAGTAAATATTACAAAAGCAAACTGTCTTAAATTTTATTCATATTGTTTATGTTACTAGCTGTATATTAAACTAGAGGAGTAGTTCCTTTGATACTTTACACCAATCTAATTTGTGATTATTTAAATAAATGTGTTTAGACAAAACAATATATTTTAATAGTACTATTTATATTATTTTTAAGTTATTTTAACCTTTTAATGATCACTTGGTTTGTCCTATTTAGCTTGACAATCCAAACAATTAAGTTTCATAAAGTATACTATGCCTATCTACATTTTCAATTTTGTCTTTAATATTTTTTTTTTGCTATGTTTAAATACTTAAGAGCCTTAAAAAGAATTTTGGCACCAGACTTTTTTTTTAAACAGTACAATTAATATGATATTGACCTGTCTATCAAAATTTTGTGAGTTTATCATCTGCCAAATGTTTCTTTGAGAAAACGTTATTCTAATCATTGTAATCGTTGTTGTTGGTCCTGATGAAGTCGCAAATTAAGCAGTGAAACGTTGTTAATTTAATACATTATTTTTTTCTGACTTAAAAAATTGGCTGATGTTTATTTATTTATTAGTTTACATACATCATTATTTTCAAGAAGACGCCCAGAGTGTTTTTACGTTTCCAAACTTAATATTTTGTATTCTAATAACTTTTTTATTATTATTATATTTATCAGCAATCAGATAATCTATAACCTAATGAGGTAGCTTTGACATATACATGATGGCATGATGAGATCCGCTCCAGCGATCTTGTCTTAGAGATTTTCTTTTCAGTCTTCTTGTTTCATCATTTTCTAGTAATGGTTGTAATAATGGATTTGACTAACCAACCACTCTTTTGACGGGCAGTTTCAATCACAGTTGGTATTTTTAAGTCATTGTGTTTGTTATGTACCAGGGGGGGCGTTGTCGATGGCTCTTCTTAATATTTTAGACTGGCATCTTTGGATTATTGCAGTATTTGACTTACTGGCACATCCCGTAGGTCCATATTGGTGTAATTATGGTTTATTTTCTAATGAAAGGTGTGACTTGCGTCCTAGTAACCATTACATTTCTTTTTGTTTAATATCCATTTGTTCTGTGGATTTTCCAATTGTGTTTGTTGAGATAAGACGATCAGAACAACGGGATGATGAATTAAATTCTCAGTATGTTTATCGATATGAATAGTTAACGTACACGCTTCACGAACTTTATGACTGGAGAATGTGCACACGAGCGCCTACTAATATTATTAATGCCAGGGCAGCAAAGAACGATCAGTGTGCCGAAGGAAATGATTGATTGCTGCCGACAACAATGTCGCCGCGGCACGCAACAATGGACGACACGTCACAATTTAAATGCCAGGCCGGCTGCTGTGTGAAGGTTGCCTCCTCGACTATGAACGGTCTGTGTTGGATTAATTCTAATTAGGTAAAGAAGTGGCTACTTTATCTACAATACATTTTTAGGGGAAGGGGCGGAATTGAGCATTACTCACGAAAGAAGAAGAAGTGTACAGAAGAATATTATTTCCCGTAGAACCGTCGTTATTTAGCTACTTAAAGTTTCGGTAATACTAGTCATCGAAGGTGTGTTTTATTTTTAATTCGTCCCATAGTAGGATGGAAAGAATACCGGGTGTCTCCAAAGTAAGTTCCTTGGGAGAACTTGGTAAATTTAGTCATTAAATTTAATATATATATTTTTTTAGCACATCAAGTGTGCAGTGATCAGATCTGTTCCGGAAATAACAGATTATTTAGTATCATTTATTCTCGTAATGCCGCATATAATCGATTAAATGTTTTCAGTGATTATACTTACCAGATATTTAAAGGAACTTACATGCCGTATATTATTCTTTGTCTGTTTTTTTCCCCCCTTTAATAATCTCCATGCTATTTGATTTTTTTAAAGTGTTTATTCCTCACAAGCTTCATTTAAATCTTTTAGCGTTTTGTTTGCCATTGTTTCACTGTCTGCTAACAGCCTCATGTCACCACACCTACGCATGATCTCTTCTGCTGCTTTCTTCTGAACCTGCTATTTTGGAATGGATTTTGAAGTGACCGCATAAGGGACACGCGACGGCTCTTGCTTGACCTTGTCCTGGAGGACTCTCAAACTCAATACTTTGGTGTTAGCAATCAGATTACATACGATCTTTAAGCTAATTTGATAGCATGTACAATTTATTAAAAGTGTCTTGTACTGATGTCGTGGAGGGTCCAACAACGCCAACTCAGTTTCTACTGAAGTCTGTCGGGCAGCATCTCTTCAGTCTTCGGTTGTAGTAGTCGATTGGGATGAGTTTGAAGTTTATTACGATGTTTACGATTTTTATCTTTGAAGACGTCTGCTACATGTGGTGTATGTAAGCTAAAGTTGGATACATACCAGTGTGGAGGATTTTTGATTGTACTCGTTGCATAATAGCGATGTGAGATTTGGCTGCACATCCCCAGAGT
This sequence comes from Zhengitettix transpicula, assembly GCA_037074705.1. NCBI lineage: Eukaryota > Metazoa > Arthropoda > Insecta > Orthoptera > Tetrigidae > Zhengitettix > Zhengitettix transpicula. The sequence continues at coordinate 108,698,124 of CM073593.1, read as the reverse complement.
CCATGTAGGTTTTATCACTGTTTTGTAAATAAGTAATTTGTTTCCTACTGAAAAATTTTGATTTTCGTCCAATCAGCCAGTTTAATAATGTAGTTTTTAACTCTATTTGCTTTTTCTTTTTACTGATGCGATCCCTCCATTTCAGCTTGGTGTCTAAGTGAAGACCAAGATATTTTACTGATTCTGCTTTTGGAATTTCTTCCTGATTGAGCTTTACTATAGAACAATTTTCCCTTTTAAGGGATGATTTCGAGGCATTTACTTTTATTTTCCATCTTTTTAGCCAGGTCTCTTATTTTTTTTTGTAGTTTCTGTGATGCGGAATGAGGGTCTGTGTGTGTTGACATCAGCAAAGGTACTTGTTCAGGTTGAGCCTTTGTTGCTTTTAATTTTTTTTAAAAAAAACCTCTCTAATCCTAAAAAGTCATTTTTTTCTTTATGCGCCGTACCAGTGGCTCTGGTCGTGTAGAACACAAATACTGCTGGAGTCGAGCGATGAATTTGGATTTTGAAAGTCTGTAGTATGAATTACAAGAGGTTTCTTTATCTAATTAGCGGTGTGGGGGAAAGAAGGAAGATTCAGTCGAATCCTTGGGATATGAGGGTAAGTGAAACGACGAGGCTCCTCTAGGGAACAAGAGCCACAGTGTGAGAGGTTCCACGCACTATCGTAAGCTTAAGTATAGTTGAAGCTGTGTGCTAACTGTGGCAACGCCGAGTAGTTGTCCGTTTGTCCGAAGCCATCCCTCGCCTGTGACATCCGGCCTCGAGGCCTGGGGAACAATGGAGGTGCGTCTTATTCTTCGGCCTAGAAACGGTTCATTTACGGAGCAGTGTCACGAGATCCTCCGGGGGAAATACCTCCACAACAAAGATCTCTCTCAGGAGATTCTGACCTCACTGGAACTGGGAGGATTTAAAGTTCGCCTGCCGACAATGACGTGGATTTGGTCGGCCTTTACCTGAAATAGATGAGGGATGCAGGGGGAAACTTTCTTTGTGAAATTATATATTTTCAGAGAGATAAACTCAAATCACAATCTGCAAAAGTAAAGATTAGATACGTTAATGTGCCTCCATTGACCGGCAAAATATGTCTGCCTTTTTTTAATACAAATAAATTGGAGCCACACTGTCACGTGACTGCGGCCCGTCACGTCACGTCACGTGGTTCACGGTCAGAGCATCGTTTCTCCAATATCCCAGTCTACATCTGTGTAGCTATGTCCCTTTCCAGAAAAATACGTCTACTACCGTTACGGAAATATCAATGTATTGTTTCAGTTTGCAGCAGCCTGAAAGACTAAAACACTCGCATGGAATATAAAATATTATACACATTCTGTTTGGTTTATAAGAACAATACTGCATTGTCGCTGGTCTTATATTGCAACCACACGTGTGACTGATTGCCATATAAAAATTTAAGGCCATGTTCTGAGACACGCGAGACTTCTTGGCGTTAGTAAATAACAATAAAAGGACCTGCTCTGAGAGAGTGAGTCGGTTTAAGAATTTTTTTTACTCAATCAAATGTGAAAAACTACGGTTGATAGGGTTCAAATTTAATCAAACAATAACTCGTGGATTTCTCTTTTGACTTTAGGCGTATTTCCGTAAATTGTTGATAATTTTTTGCAACCCGATCGTGCGTTAAAAAGGGAATTAAATTCTGCACAACTCACCTTCTATGATAAATTAGTGTAGGAGACATCAGGAGTTACACCTTCATAAGGGCTAATTACTTGAGGTAATTGTGGTGGGACAAAGTGAGCAGGGATCCTTAACGTTTAAAGCAGAATACAGTATGAAGAACGTGACGTACCATTGGCTGGTGGATGGTATCGTACACGTTTAGGACTTCACGTGATGGCAGCACAGACTTACACAGAAATTTACTCTACTAAATTTTTACTATGTATTTATATTTCAAGAAATAATTTATATTCAGACTTAAACAATTTTATATTTGCTCCTGAAAAGGTTCCAATTTTTTTTATTAATATCCTCTAATTTTTATGATGTAAAAAATATATTTCTTGCAAATTTGGTCGTCCAGACGTTAGAAATTTTTGTAAACTTACATATAAATTTTTTAACTGTAACATCCATTCCCCTGAACAGATCCCAATGAGGGACGAAACGTTGTGTTTATAATTTGTATATTAATTTTTTTTTCTGACTCAAAGGCTACTAAATATATTATTGGGTTCATTCATTTTATTTAATTTATAGTTTGCTTGCTTCCAACATAAATTAGAATATATGGTGTCTAATAACTATTTAACGTGGTAAAAAATATTAAGGACTTAATTGAGGTGATTTGTAATTAAATAATGAAAAGATATGCTTATAAATGTAACATATATTAGAATATTAAAAATATATAAATATTTTTTAATAAATATGTTCCTATCATGAACCTTGGGACTGGTTCCAAAAAAAATTTTAGACATCGATAAATAATTTAGGTTGAAAAACTTCTCTACAAATAAGTAAATTTTTCGATTGACCCGGAAGAATTTATGATCGATTTGAATTGAATGTAAAAAAAAAGTTTCTTATACATTAATTATTAAAATGAAGACGAGAAACCGTCCTGACCTGGTCCGTAGACGTTCCTCCGCCGACCGCTAGATGTCAGCACGCGTCCCGTGAGAGGCACCACGGGTGGTTCCATCTAGTCCTATCCGAGGGACGACAAAAAGCAGATTTTCCCCTGTCGGAAGGAACAAAGTTTGCAGAATCGTAATTATCATCATATTTTCATTTCATTTCCAGTTACTTTTCCATGGATGACGAGCTGCAACCGAACAATTGTTTGTCTTTTAATTAATTATCTCGAGGTCGAAAACAAATTGCAAATGTTCCCGGCCCGATACGTTTTTGGAAAGAAAAATAAACCGCTAGAGCGTGTTATACGGTTTCAGTGACGAATACTTGAATAAATGTCGGGGTGAGGTGATGGGAGGGTGAAAGTTCACGTCATGAGGTCGCGTTGTTTGCCGTTTGAGAATGGGAAATTATTTAATGCTCTGGTAGAAGCGGAAAATGATTTCCTGAAGTGCGATTTTTTTAATTCACCTTCACGTCTCAGTACCCACGGGTTTTTTTGGTTCAAAAGTATAAAAGATTGTAAATGGTTACTTCACTACAACCTTCATCCCCTGTTGTTTGAAGGGAAAAATTATTTAAAACGTTTATCTGAACAAACCAACTGCTGTTATTTTTGCTTTTTGGCTCGTGATTGATTTTCCCGCCCTCTTCAGTCTGTAGTTTACTTGGGTTGGTTGATAAATTTACATAATTACGACTTTTCGGAAGTGACTGAAGTCGCCCGTCATCCGAAACACAAACTGCCTCGTCATCAATTATCAAGTAATTGTTTGCAACAATTTACTAACACACTTTATATTTTTTTGGAGGGGGGGGGGCGGATATTTTGAGTTAAACTGTAAATACGGAGTTCATGGTCTTTCATCAGATCCAGAGCCTCATCAGCTTTCACATCACGTTTGTCACTGTCGTGAAGTTGATCCACGCTCCTGATACTTTGGATTCTTCCACTCCAAAGTCGTCTCACTCGCAACAGTTATTCATTTTAATCTGTATTGAATTGACGCCCCTAAATTAATTTCTCTCACTTTGACGCGCTGTTTTTAGAGCGACAGTCCACATGAGGGTTGCCATGACGTCACTTCAATGGCATAGGATGGGATGGAATGTGGAAGGTAGCCAAGGGGTGACTAGGGACTTGCCGGGGCATAAGGCGAAGGTGAAGCAGGGAGAAACCTGCATCAAGTGTGCAAATATTAAAAAAAAAAAAAATTCATGATATTCTGCTTTCCAACCGCTGATGCGCTCTGAACTATTATGACACTTGAGTGCTTGCGTCAGGTGGGGATAAAGAAATTATTTTGTGTAGGAGAATCCTCCAAAATTGAAACGGAAATAGTTTCGTCAGGTTCGTCGTCTACCTACCTCAAGTCTAGTTCCTTTTACTACCTCCATCTGCCATCTTCATTTGCATCTTTTATTCCCCCTCGCTGACGCAGTCTGCGAACTTGAAGATCGGCTTCGTCGCGCACCTTGTTTTGGAACATCGGCGAACCCTTTCAAAGAAATAAATCATTGTCCTGTCCCGGTTTAGAATTAATGGGGATCGCGAGGTGATATTCTTACATGCAGGACCACGCCACCGTGAAACCTATTTTTGAAACCGGAAGAAAAAAAAGGGGGGGGGGGTGAAGCAAAGCAAACGTCTAGGAGACCCGTGTGAAGAAGGAACGCGTCACAATGGCGGCCAGGTAAAACGGTTACTCGCAAACTTTCGCAAGACTCGAGACACCCGGTCTGCCTTACCTGAAACAGACCTTGGTTGGGTTCACAAACAACAAACCCCCGGGGAACAGACAACCCCTGTTCGTTCTCACGGGAGTCGTTGCTAGTCAGGACAATGCCTTGCCTCTCATTTACCAGTAGTTTCAGAAAATTATGCTACAAGCTTTCTTCCTGAATCCCACTTGCCTGCAAAAATGAAAATGGTTAAAATTATTAATGAGTCCCAAACAAATAAAAATGTAATAAGTCGTTTCAGTCCTCATAAGGTTTACTATGATCTATATTATAAACCCTGACGAGGATCCTGCGATTTAAAAATTAATTTTTTAAATTATAATGTTATATTGTATGATTTGAACCAATTAATAATTAATATATTCAGACTATTAAGAAAACTAATAAATAGACATAAGCCAATTTTAAATGAAAAATAAAACAACGTTTCGTCGCTTATTTTGCGACCTCATCAGGTTCAAGTTTAATACTACAAAAAAAAAATTGCAATGCTTAGAAATAACATTTGGCAGACAACAAACAACATATATATAATATATCATAATTTATATTTTTAATTTATTTATTATTTTTAATAATGTTACTAGCAAGTCTAACAACATTTATATTGTTTATCTGCCAAATGTTATTTCTAACCATTATAATTGTTTTGATCTTTTTGTAGTTTTAAACTTGAACCTGATGAGGTCGAAAATAAGCGACGAAACGTTGTTTAATTTTACATTAATAAATTCTTTTTTTTTTGGTACAACGTGTGCGTTTTTCGTTTTTGCATTTTTTATTATTATCGATGATTTGTATTGTAAAGCGTCAAGGGAAGTAGAAGTGGAACAGAAAGAATGAACTATTGTAGTAAGGAACGGAACCCCGCCACAATACTCAGGATTGGAACGAAGAATAAATGAGATTTAAATGGCGCCGTAGCGTTTAGATTGGGTGTGACGCTAATAATCTATAGTTTCATAAAATACTACGTTCTTTTTTTGCTGAGGCACATTCCTCCTGTGCTGAAGTTGCACGTTATTTACGGAGCTCTTTCGTTGGTCAGTGGAGTTCCTCATCACCGCGTTGTTCTTAGTTACTTGACTCATCCTCGTAAATACACGAGAACCTAAGCTGAACACCGAAGCTTGATCGTCGCTTCTATGACACCAAGAAATATTCCGTTGTCGACTTTGGATCTCCTCGTCTGAAATTCCAGTTTCCCAACGGCCTGCTTTAGGAATTTTGTATAACACGTGTTTAAATGAAAGTGACCTCGGCGTCTCCATTCATAACTTTACTTTGCGAGAGTTTCCGACACACACGCTCACCTCTGGACAGTGGCGGACAAAGGATCACAGTTGCAAGGAAGCGGAGTGTAGTTTTTTGCATAGTCTTTTGTTTTGCGAAGACGAATCGTGTCAAGGGCGGCCGCCAGAGCTCGCATCGCCGTCATTGTTTCCAATGGCACCATTGTTCCGCACTTATGAGAATATCCTATGTAATTACTTAAACTAAATTAACAGTATTTTTGTGAGTGCCCGGAGTTGCCCGGGTATTTACTTAAATTAACCCGGATTCGACGCTAACCTTAACCAGCATGCAACAGCGACAGTGTTTTGGACGTTTCCCCGACCTGTCCCATCGCGAGCTAACTTCAAGTGAACCAGGATGATGACTGACGGTACTCAAGCTCCTTTCATTCATTTTAAACTCACCAGTCTTTGAAAACTGGATACGGTTGTTCTCTACATTTATTAAAACAATCTACTAATGAACGGGATTGATCCTCGAGCGATGATGGTGAAGGTGTAAAGTCAGACTCGGGTCAAAACCAAAAATCGATAAGCGCTTGAGGAATTCTAAAGTTGACAGAAAAGAAGGTCGATTGGACGGGCGTCGTTAAGTTACACAGTGGGATTGCGTACGTAAAGATTAACAGATGTGGAGGATAATTGCCAGTTGGTGTGTACAAGATTGATATTAAATACCAGGGTTGAGCCTTCCAATTGCAGTGAAAAACGTATAAAGGCCAACGTCGACATATAAAATACATAGACTTAGTTTACACTGTTGTGATTTGTTCCTGAAGACCACCAGCGTTTATTAGGCCTACTGCTCGAAACGTCAGATTATGGATTCGTCCTCTTGACGATCGATGCCTCCGAACTACGTTGGCCGAAACAAGGATGAAATCACATTTCCATGCTTCAATAATATATACTTATTCAAAGCCTGGATTTTGTCGTGTAGATAGATTTTTTAATTTCATTGGGCAAGGCCGGTGGCAACATTAGAAAACAATAAATACCTATTAATAATATTATGTATTGCAATTACTAGTGACAGTCGACGAAATGAACGTGAGCTTTGAGAAGGCCGAGTCTACATTCACGTTTACACTCCAGACGCATTTTTTTTTCTGTGTCAACTTCATCAGATATTTTGGTGATGTAACCTTGAAACACGAATGTCATTTTTGGGGGATTAACGTTTGCTCGGCTGTGGTTTCTCCGTGTTACATTTACATCTTAAGCGAAACCAAGCCGTTTTTAATCGCCCGTGAAGCAACTCCCAGTCATTCTTCTGCAGATGCTGGACGAATCAATCCACATGAAATCAACCATTAAAAAATAATTTGTTGCTGACTTGTCTAATTTTTATACATGAATGTTCTGTTTATGTATCTGGAAAAACAAATGGATATTTTAATAATATTTTACCACTTTTACTGTGGATTCTAGCAGCCATTTTCTTTATAACGATCAGCATTTTCAGAGATTAGATAAGTTAAAGCACTTTTTTGAGAATCCTTGTTGAAATGAAGGAACAAACAAAATCACATTGTAGCAATTTGAATAGGAAGGTTTGGAAAAATAACGGTTGCATTTCCAGTTATGTTAAGGTCCTTTTGAAGTTGAAAACAATTACGTGTGATCGGGAGCTCGTCCCCGGCCCAAGCAACGATCCTCGTCCCCTTCCCAGTGTCTTCCGTTGGAAGGAAAAACCTGTAGGGAAGAAGAGAGCCTGCTGCAAGGTTTCCGGTTTGACAAATCGAAATTCGAATCTCCCCCGATTCCCCACCCTGACTGTTGCATTATCCCCACGTTGCTGCTCGCAACCTTGTACGAATCTTTGTGACGTGCCGCACCTGTGATCGATAATTCGCAACACGAAGCTGATTATATTACGTCGTCCTGTTGACGATCAACGGCCTCCAAACTACGTCGGTAGCCACAACGATTAAACTGCGTGTCCTAGAAACCACCCTTGCCTTAAGGGTGCTTCCCTGCCTTGCCTTGCCTTTCGGAGTTGAAATTAGACAGTTAATAATTCTAGAATTACGCTATCAAATTAAGCGACCCCGGAAAAATTTTATTCGACGCTAATAATGGCCGTTTAGAAATGTCTTAAAATTCCCCCCCCCACCCCTAGACGCGGTAGGTGTGTCTTAACCCCTCAGTGTTTGTTCCAGGATCGTAAGTAACCTGTGTATAAAGTTTGATTGAAATTGGTCTACGAATTTAAGACTGTAAACGGAAATTTGTTCCATCCCCACTCCTAGGGGCTGAACTACAACTTAATCAGTGTGGTAAATGTCAGAATTAAACTCTGACGTCTATAACCCTGGATTTGACACCAATCTCGGTTGTTTCGCGTTATTTTTATGTAATTCCCGCCACCCCCTGCTTTAAGGGGTTGAAATTACACACTAAATAGATCTGGATAGGAAACTATGAATCTCATAGACCCCTAAAACTAAATATTCGGTCGTTTTAGCATGTTTGTAAATTTCATCCCCTTTGCTCCTTGTCAGTTTAGAACTTCGCGGGGGTGAGCAGAACAAATCACCAAAATTTCTTCTCAATCGGATGAATGGTTTAGGAGGTCGTAGGGACACACACACACACACAGAGAGACATTCATTTTTATAAAAATAGAACCTGGAATTACTGAAATTATTTAAGTGTTGCCCGCAGGTCTTCATCGAACTCGTGGACTTGGGTCCATCTTATTCAGGAAGGTGTAAAGTGTAACGCTGAAGTTTGAAAAGTATTTTCCGTAATTCTTGACTGTAATGTAAGTAAATTTTTTTTAAAAAAAAATCTTTTTATTGAGCTGCTCAGTAAAAATAACGACGACAATAACAAGTCCTATTATTGAGAAAGAAGCTGGAAAAGAAGCTCAGCCATGAAACTGAATTAAAGTGTCAGGACGAAAAAATATTTTACTCGTAGTGGGCTGGGATTTATCATTGAAAGAAAGTGTCGATGTAAAATGAAGGTGAAGAATCTCTCAAACTGTCAGAATCGACTCTAGAAAGTACTGTAAATGGCGTGTCGCCTGGACGTGAACCGGGACCAGTGGTCGAGGTTTGCTCCATGGTGAACGCGGCGCCGACTGTACTCGTTCGCACACGTTGCGAGATAAAGCTATCGCAAGACGGTTCATCGCAATATTTACTAACAGTCAGCAGGGGGAGAAAGTTGCTTATTCCGTCTTACCTCCGAAGGTGATGCAACGAAAAGTCTGGCGCTGGCAGCAGGAAAACAAAAGGATCAAGGTCTCGGCCACGTTGTTCTTCATCAAGGTGGCTGATGTCACTCAGGGAAACTTGTCTACGAGAACTGGTGCACAAGCTGAAGGGCACTTGCAACGTTCGTCTTCGGGGAAAAGCACCAGAGCTGGGACTCAGGCTGACATTTCACTTCTGTATTTGGCCCGTTTCGAACGTAGACAATAAAACACCCCCATTAATGTCTCTTCTATATATATATAAATGAACGTCCGTGTGTCCCCTGTGCGATCCTAAACCATTCATCAAGTTGCGATTAAATTTTGGTGGGTGGTTGTGCGCAGCCCCGCGAAGGTTTCTGTCAGGTTTTCGAAGCGTTAAGAAATTTTCAAGGAGTGAACGTGGATGAAATTTAAAAACATGATAAAACGGCCGATATTAGCGTCGATTAATTACTTTTAAGGGTTGATGAGATTAAGAGATCCACGTATATTTAGTGTATAATTTCAACCCCTTAAAGCACCAATAACGGAAGGCGTGGAGGGGCGTTACTTAAAAATATCGCGAAACAACCGAGACTGGTGTCAAACCCAGGGTTATAGCAGTCAGAGACATTTACCACACTGGTTAAGATGTAGTTCAGCCCCTAGGAGTGGGAATGGAACAAATTTCCGTTTACAATCTTAAATTCGTACAGAACTTTCAATCAAACTTTATACACATGTTACTTACGATCGAGGAACAAACACTGAGGGGTTAAGAGACACCTACCGCCTCTAGGGTTTGGGGGTGGAATTTAAAGACATTTCTAAACGGCCAGTATTAGTGTCTAATAAAACGTTTTCGGTGTCGCTTAATTTGATAGCGTTATTGTAGAATTTTTAAGTGTCTAATTTCAACTCCATAAGGCATGGGAGGGAATCAGCGATATTGGTGGTTGAAGAGTTTTACATAAAAAGTAATGCAAAAAATACTTATTATTGTCGATTACGGGGTTATAGGAGTCGCTGAGTTTTATTCTCGTATTAACCATTGCGTTTAATGATATTTGATGTTGTGGACGCGGTTGAGAAAAGGTTCCCCGGAGTAGTTTTCAGCCTCTCAAGGTACCGGGGAAATTTTTTATTTTCTTAGGGTATGAGCTATATTTTGGTTTCTATTTACTGCCTTTAAAGTACTAGGAGTAGTTTTGGGCTTTATGAAGTTATTGAGTATTTTTTACTGTTTTTATTCGACGTGATTTGTAGACACTTTTATTTTATGTAGTCGCAGAGTCCCCGAACTCCGTCAGTCATCGTCGTGGTTTATTTGTAGTTAGCTGCCGAGGGGTCAGGTCGGGGAAATGTCCCAAACACTGGCGCTGCTGCATGCAAGTTAAGTGAAATGTTTACCAATATTGTCGGGGCTAATTTAAATAAATACCCGGGCAACGCCGGCAACTCAGCTAGTTGTAAATAAATTTCAAATCCAGATTAATCTACCAAAATTTTCGAGCGTCATTTCGCGGGAAATTGAAAGTGAAGTGGACCTGGTTTGTCTTAAGATGTTCGCTTCTAAAAACATTAATAGGATATCGTGGTCTGGACGCGACCTCTGTGGAAGTGTACGGATACTTGGGTCGGAGGGGAAAGTGAAAGGAGGTTATAAGGTATTTTTGGAACTGGAGGAAAGACTTCAGAGTTTTCCTATTTTTTTTTTACTAAAATGAAAAATTTACGTCAAATTGAAATTTAATAATAAGGAAGATAGGCAAATGATGAGAAAAGAAATACCACACAACGTTCCCTTGTTCCTTTCTTCAGGTGCTCAGAAGAGCCTAGAGCGACACAACTGCAAAACCCCAAAGCTTATTACTATTATTACTGTCAGCCGCGGTAAGGGGACTATTCAGTTCGGTCACGGACCCTTAGGTTGTGACTGCTGCAGGAACAACGCGATGATTGTAGTTGCAGTCGTACGTAAAAGATTAGTTATCGCTGTGGAAACGTCCCAAGGGCACACACGCACAGGCCCTGGATCGTTCCTGACCTCGTGTCCTGATGCCTCTAGAAATAATTACGATATGGGGAAACGTCGCGTTTAATATAAAAATACAAAAGAGAAAAGAAACATTTAAATCATCAGTATAAAGTTTTACAGTCATAGTAAAATATGGACACTCGTGTAGGTTACCGTATTTACTCTCCCCACGTTACTTTACAGTACACATTAACTTTGTGTACTTATCAAAACATCACTAGTTAATTTATTTTCATTTTCTCTACTATTCTTTTTATTTGTATTTTCAGAGTTCACTTGTTGGTTATTCAGTTTGAGGTAATACAACCTTTAACTAAGTAGATGCCAACATGTAGGTCGCACCCTAAGAGAATCAAAGTACTGCGGTGTAACCTTTTCTCAACTCCAGGAGGAGGAACATAAAATATCATGGACCGCGAGAATTAAAGTCAGCGACTCCTGTAACGCATAATCGACGCTAATTGCTGTCGTTTGTGCATTACTTGTTATGCAACCCCCGCGCCTTCTGGAATTGAAATTACACACACAGAAATTAGAGAATGAGACTAATCTGTTATGAAGGACCTTTTCCAAACACTTTTCAGGAGACTGATATTTGTAGGTGCTTGGAGATGTTGGACCCTTCTCCTTTTTTATTTATTGGTCCCACTGTTGTGGTTTTCAGACAGTCAGGAAAATTTCCTTCAACCAAGCATTTGTTTATCAGTGAATCAGTTTATTTTTAATACGTGTTTGTATCTTCTTCAGGTATTATGAAAGTACAAGCAGTTACTCTGTCGATAAGTTTTGAACGGGTCCGAGGCCCGCAATTCAACGAGATTGGATGATACCTGAGGAGAAGTTGTAAAATTAAAGACAGACGTGAAAGAGTAATTTGCTTATTAGATTTGCGACGAGGGAAAGCGTAATTGGGTCAAGTGATAGTGAGGATAGCGACGTGCGGCGAGATTCCCCAAGATGCCGGCTTCCTAACCGAACACGTGTTGTAGCTTCCTTTGTCTGGCCGTGCCTGGGTAATTTTAGCGGCCGGGGGGCGCGGGGGGGCGGCCAATGGGCGCGCGCGCGGCCTCCGCGACGGACCAATGGGCGAGCGGCTTTCGAAGCTGGCGCGCGACCGTGGCGCCGCGTCGCACATGCCCGTGGACCCGGGGGAGCTCCACGGACCCGCAGTCGCATTGCGTCGGCACCACACGGCCGGGGCACTCACTCGATCGCTCGCGCTCCGACTAGAGAGTTTTATTTTTGTACAGTGTTTTCTTTTTATTGTATGTTGTAAGAACTGCCCCCGTTGTAATAACCGCCGTGATGCCCGCTAGTCTGTTCTCCGACTTGGACGGCAGGAGTGCCGGGGGCCTGGAGGACCAGCGCGCGCTGCAGCTCGCCTTCGAACTGTCCATGCTGGGCTTCACGGACGTGGCGGCGGCCGCAGGGGCGCCGGGGGCGGCGGAGACGCCGGCGGCGGCGGACCAGCACCTCCTGGCGCCCCCCCCGCCCAGCTTCCCCGAGGACGCGCGCTCCGGCAAGAAGTCGCAGAACATGACCGAGTGCGTGCCGGTGCCCAGCTCGGAGCACGTCGCCGAGATCGTCGGCCGCCAAGGTACGGTACTCCTCAGCACCACGTGGTCGGGCGACCTTGGCAGCGTTCAGCCAACTTTCTCTCCTGCACGCCGCACGCCGCTTGCGTAACGAGCCACTTCCTCGGCTGACAAAGGGGACCTCGTGGGCAGATGGCCGGCCGGAAGAGCGCGATACCCGACCACGAACAAAGCGGCAGATGCGGCGGCGGGACCCGTTTTTTCCTTCCCTTCCCTGCCCTTCCTGCCTGCCAGCCTCTTTGTGTGCCTGCCTGCCTGCGTGCTGCGTGCGGGGGAGACTCGGCCGCCATGCTTTCCGTCTGCCGTACGCACCTCACGACATTCCTTTCTCCTGCAGTGCTCTCGAAGGACGCTTCCGGTGTCGAGTGTTGATTGTGGACGTTCAAGCCGACTACGGCTCCATTTTCTCGTGCAAATTCCACCTTCAGGGTTGTAAATACCCCAAAATCAACTCGTTGTCGTCTTTTCGTCACTTCTGCAGTTTTCCTTTTGACCATTTTCTGTTCAGAACCGTGAAGTTTATCAATGGAGCTGTTTTAAACCTTCTGTGCAATCCTCCACGACATTTCTACCGCGATTGCTCTGGTCCGTGTCTTATTTGGACCTGAACGGACGTGTTTTCCTCTAATTGCATCCGCAATCTTCGCGTATTCGTAACTTTGGTTCTGAATTTAAAAATCCCTATTGTACTGCTCCCACCAGATCGATAAGTCAAAATTTTCAATGTTGTTCCAAGTGAAATTTGGGGCATTTTCGAATGAGTTTGGACCAGTGAAATGTTTCGGGGATTTTTTGTCGACTCGTGGTGGTGCATCTGCCGATGATTCTGGAAAAGTAACCCGATTTAGTCTACCAGAGAAGCGTAGGTTAGTCATCGACGCTCTGTTTAGGTGCTTTCACGTTGTGCATTTTTGAGAGGAAACTGCGCTACCGTGGGACTGATTCTTGATATCAAAGTCGTCTCCTTGTTTTCTAACTAAATTTTAAATTGTTGTCCTCTGTGATGCCTCCTCGTTCTAGTATAATATTCTCATATATTGCTTGTTTTTTCACCTCAAAATTTGCCTAATTTCACGAGTAGACACAACCGACGTTTCCCACCATCGCGTGCACTTGCTCTGTGACTCCAGCTTCCATTTTTCGAGGCGAAGGTAAATCACCGTCTCGTGAAGGAGGTTTGCTTGAGCGACATCCGAGGCCCCAGCGGATGGTCGCGGAGTCGCTGTTTTGACGTAGGTCAAGCTGGCCCCAGATTTTCCCCGTTTTTCGCGGAACGTTGAACTTCGCAAACCTGTCTGTCTGTCTCTCTGTACAGTGTCCTGGCCCAAGGTCGTCGTAGTTTGGAGCCCACTTCCTGTGTCAACACACACACGTCCCGTCCGTTCTGTTCCCCCTTGCAGCATCAATCTCGTGATCCTCCAGCTCGAAAAATTTAAAGGTGTCAATAATTGCAACTTGGGGAAAATTCCAGCGTGAGTTCCGGTGTGCATATAATTTTTACGGAGATTTTTCTGGCATCGTGGGTTGTGTAAATTTGGAACATCGTCCTTTCAACCTTTCTGGCTGCATGTGACGTCGCCCAATTGCTTCATCAGACCTAAAATAATTTCTTATGTACTTGTGATGTTTGTTGATGCATCTGTCGGTCAGCGTGCAGTTGCAACCCTCCGCTGGCCGCGTGCGTACCGCGGTAATTGAATAGTGGGTGTGTGGAGGCGCCACGTTTGGCAACGGCGCACTAGTTCATTGCCTCCGAGTGTTTGTGGACGGGTTTGCACACACCCTGGTCCGCGGGGAGGGGCTGCAGGTTGCCATGGCGACTCCGGGATGGGCCCGACCACACACCGCCGCCCTCGGAGATCGATTTTTTGCGTTCGGCGGGTAGCGAGTTCGAACCCGAGTCTTTCTCGGCGTCCTTCAACCTGCTTCCAGGCTCAGTGTCCCTCCCAAGGCCACGTGGTCTCGGTACTCGTGAACCACATCGCGGTCCTGGGGTTCGGCTGCCAGTTTGCCCGTGACGTCACGTCGCTCGTCCTTGACCGACACTCCCGAAAACGCGGTCGCGGGGGGTTTTTAAAGGAAGGCGTCCAAATATGGCGACGACGTCAGGCTCGTTGCAGCGAAGAAGAGTTTTGTCGGGCAGAGAAACGGCTCTTGTGACGAGTCTCGTCGACGTTTCTGGATTTAACTGGTCTCCAGAGTGGGGGTACACGGACTGAGTCAGCCTCGGAAATAATCCCACGAAGGCGTTTCAAGGAGTAATCCATTTGCATCCGTAAGCGGAATAATCCGCACATTCTCGATGCTTTCTGTATTTGGAGTTCGTAATTTCTAATCGCGTTCAAAATAGTTGGACCACAAAACACTGTAATTCGCTATTCGTAGGTCACATGTTGTCCAAATTAGGCATCATTTCAAAATAAATAATTGATTTTGTGTGGAAAAGTCTACTGTTTATGTTAGAAAGTCTTTTCTCTGGCTCCTGATTTCTTTTTCGAGTGTGTTGTCGACGTTGTTCTGGTTTTGACAGAAGCAGAATGTGGGTTTTTTCCCCGGCTTCCAGTTCCTATTTTGGTCTTGTTGCGGACTTGTCCCGTTGTTTAGGGAAGCTCCTCCGATCCCTTTTCTATTTTGGAATGCACCCAGCCTCTCCGACTGTTGCTAGGAACCAACCGACGACGTGCCGTGCTCTTAATTGAATACTTCCTCAGTTCCCTCAGACCGACGACTCGTTTTCAAGGTCAATTCTTTTTGGCGGGAAAGTCTGGCTGTATATTTCCAAGACACTCTCTGATGCTAGAGGGCAGATTATATAAAAGATGGACGTAGGATTCTGTGGGACCAACCTGGTGCTCGCCATCACGGGTTTGGCAATAAAATTCCTGATATTATTTTCCTCATTCCAAATTACAAAACTTTTTGTTATCCGGATCTGAAGAGCAGTAGAACATTTTCCTGGGGCATTAATATTTTAATCGCAGTACCCTGAGGTTGAGAGAAGTCTGCGCGGAAACTAACCATTTCTTTCGGGACCAAAGCTCATAATATTCGTGTAGAAGAGGACTGCAAAGCCTTCGTGAACACTTTGTATAGTTGTTGACGCATTCCTGACCACCACAACCCTTCCAGTGGCGGGCCTAACAGTTTTGTCTTTGCACCTGCCACCCGACTCTTGTAACGGGACCCGGAGGGGTGGTTAGGTACCTGAAGATGGTGCTGGACGCTGTCGAAACGGCGCTGGACCCGCAGAGATAGCGGTCGAAAAGTCTGCGACCTTGGTCCCGTCTGCGGGGGAGGCGAAGGCGATGGCTGGCGAAAATACAGCAGTGAACTTGAATTAGTCCGCGAAGTGATTTTGGTGGTCTTGGTCTCACAAGTACAGGCCCTTCATTAGTCACGTGTCCTTTACTGCGGGGAAAGAGTCTGCATTGCCACCTCCACTTCCCACAGTCATTAGGCATTTCTCCAAAGCGTCCTACCGATTGGTCCAATGAAATTATCCTGTTTCTGAATCAAGAGAAGTATTCGTTATAAGTTTTAGGAACTGTTGTTAAAACTGCGCAGTAAATTAATTGTTCTGTATTATCACACTTTAAACCTTATATAGTCTGCGCCACGAAAATGTAATATGAAGGTCTACGGACTCTTCCAGTTAAGTTACCTAATATTGTGTCCAATAATAGACACTCGTGGTCACGTTAAGATAAGGGGGAGTTACACAATCTTGATGAGAGGATACCTACTTGACCTTGATATTACATTTTAGTGGCGCCGACTATAGTCTGTCAGCTAAGCTATCGGCCTCCGTACTTTGTGAAACTTATTCTTAATGGTGCTAGGCGAAATATTGATATTAATTTCCTGTTGTATTAAGTGTTATAAGATTTAATATCGCGTCGCGGATTCCGTTGTGGACCGCGACTGTTCAAGGTTCACCGAGAGTAATTGTAATTCGCCGTTTTTTCCGCTCCGTAGATTGAGATCGGCGATGACGAGCTTCTTTGTGTTGGTTGTGGGCCGCGGTTCTGCAATTGTCCTTGCGTCCAGGGTTTTCGGGTAGGTGTCTGGTGCATTCCTGTCTGGGACAGGTTCGGTTGTTTTTTTGTTTTTGTAAGGTTGTTCTGTTTGTAAGTTTTGCTGCCCCCCTGCACCCACGTGGACGGGCGAATGTAGCGCCAGCTGATGCGATAAATTACTTTTTCCTGTTTGAGTATGGCACGGCGAATCGGCCTTAACCCGAATAGACGGCCCACATCCGGATTACGGTGGAGCCATCTCCATCTCTCCCCAAAACATTTGCATTTCCGCCCGGATCTCCCAATCTCGCCGCCAGAGTGGCTGCTTTTCAATCAGCTCGGTCAACACTCGTCCACTTTGGTTTACGGTTTGTAAATGACCGTGACGTCAGACTGCAATTTTCTTTCAAAATTCACCTTATTACAACAGCAGAAACCTGGACCCGCCTCCCCTCCCCCCCTCTGCTTCTGAAATACTCGATGTTATAAAGTTGGCGTTAGAAATTTTAATTCAGAAATCCTCTTGGCGTTATCCATATTATTTTCGCTATGATCACTTTGGAATAAATCCTAATTTAACTTCCAAGGATACCGGAGACGTAATTTACGAAAATTTTGTAAACAGAAGGGCGAAGTCTGGGCCCTTCAATTTTCCATTAAAATATCCAGATCCCGTGCTGAAGAGCGGAAAAGAACCCGGGTCCTTGTATAAAATGACGTGGAGCTAGAAATATTTTTGTTTCAGTTGAGAAATGATCCATATATATTAGCACGTGTGTGTGGTTCGGAATATCATATAAAAATTTTAATTCCACGAAACTTAGCCCCTTCGCTTGTTACTTGGCGTTATTTAATAACAATAAAAGGACCTGCCTGAGAGTGAGCCGGTTTAATAAATTTTTTATTCAATAATATAATTAAATTAAATGTGACAAAGTAGGGTTGATAGGTTTCAAATTTAATCAAACAATAACTCGTGTATTTTTCTTTGAATTTAGGTGTATATTTCTTGAAACCCGATAGTGCGTTAAAAAGGGAATTAAATTCTCCATGTAGGAGCGGCCATTGTGGAGCCATCAGGCGTTACACCTTCATAAGGGTTAATTATTAACAGTAAATAATACTTGAGGTAATTGTGGTGGGACAAAGTGACCAGGGATCCTTAACGTTTAAAACAGAATACAGTACGAAGAACGTGACGTGTCTGGACATTGGCAGGTAGCGTCGCACACTGTTTGCACTTGACGTGATGTCGGCGTGTCTCCACCTCCACCATCACATTTCAAAGGACCAGAATGCAGTCGCCACGCCCACGATGCAGGGTTTTAAATTGGTCGTGTGGGTGGACCTTGAGGATTGTCTGAGCGATGACCCAGTTAGTTGTCCCGTGAACACGAGGAGCGTCTCTCTGGTGCCCACTTGAAGCTTTTTATACGGAAACAGCTGAGGAGCTGCAACACTTGGCAACATGGCCATGTTGAGGTCTGCGGCGTCAACTTCTTCACCCCCGCCCCTCCCGGGTAAAGTCTGCATTGTACTTCCTCAATCCTTTTTCAAATGTACAAGAGAAGGAAATTGTGTTGATTTCACGGCCTCAAAACTCGCCCATAACCTGAATTTTTGGTCTTCAACGCTTTGTTTCGCACTTGTTTGTATTCCTGAAGATTAGCCCCAACTTTGTTTATCGTTTTGTGCGTCCCACTCGTCAGTCATTTGGAAAGTGCCCCTGAAAGTTGATAAATTACTCGAGATTCGCGCACTGCGGTAAGATCGATCGACCGTACAGCATATTTGAAGCTCGTATTCGGGTAATATTCGGATACTCGTGATTGTTAGCGACGTGTAATTTTGGAAATTTTATTTTAATTATACCTGGGAAGTGATTGAGAAAAATTAAAAATTATTTAAGGACTTTTTATTTGAAGTGTTGAAACCTAAAATTCCCGTAAGATTTTGGGGGTTTGAGACACGTTGTTGAGCGGGCGTAGACGGAAGGAAAGTGCGGCAATGTCGATTAAGAATGAATAATAATTTGCTTTGCGTCTTTAATTATTTATACGACGATTGTGAGGGGCAATTAAAATGTTTTATTAATAACTAAGTTAATTACCTTTTTCAGACACTTCACATTATTTATTTAGAGCGTTACGACGTTTCGATACGTGTTCGTATCTTCTTCAGGAGATTTGTAGCATGTTGTTGTTGTGAAGTGACTTCTGTGGCTCGGACACTCTGTGAATTTATCGGCATTGTAATTGTTTGTTATAATAGTTTGGATAATACCTGAAGAAGGTGCGAACTCTTATCGAAACGTCGTAACGCTATAAGTAAAAAGTAGTCTGTCAAAAGGTAATTAAGTATTAATTTAAAATGTTTTATTGTTGACGCCGACGTTCCTGATGGACGTCTTGGCCTTCGTCGGGCAGAGCCACGCCTTGCAGTTCTCTGCAGAGCTCCCGAGATCGATCCGATCCTGCTGCATAACGTTGGCAATGCAGTGAGCGTGGCTCCGCCAGGAAGTGTCCTATCGAAGCCAACTTAAAGCCCCGATAACGCCCTGGCCACTGCGGAGGGGGAAACGGCTTTCTTTTTCTTTTCGATATATTTTCTTATTTTTCCTCGCGTTTGCCGCGCAGCGACGCTGCCACCTAGGGGCACGGGCCTGCCTCTACAAATATTTACATTTCGATTTACAACTGGCGGGGGGCTCGCAGGCTTACCAACACAACACTTCTCCACGTGGCCTAATTTTTCCTCTAAGACGCCGAACTGAGTAGGTCCTGCCACGGCGACAGCGTGGATACTCCACAACGGTGCTATAAATATAAGAGTCTCTTCCTCT
Source organism: Zhengitettix transpicula (assembly GCA_037074705.1). NCBI lineage: Eukaryota > Metazoa > Arthropoda > Insecta > Orthoptera > Tetrigidae > Zhengitettix > Zhengitettix transpicula. The sequence continues at coordinate 108,678,798 of CM073593.1, read as the reverse complement.
GCGCCGTAGCTGTGGTACTAGTCTCCATGACGATCTCTTATTAATTTTCATAAAGCAATTAATGCCCTTCTGCAGACACTTTATTTTTTTATCTATCTTGTAACGACGTTTCGATACCTTTTAGTATCTTCTTCAGGTATTTTCACCACAGACGAGGTATTTCCAAATTATTAGATTTATAGTATATTAATTTGGCATTTTTTTGTGTACTTTAGTTGGCCTTTGTTGCCTTTGCTGTAGGGAAATAAAAAAAGGTATCGAAACATCGTTACAACGTAAATAAAAAAAATTGTGTCCATTTGAGGTCATGAATTTTTTTATTCATTCACAAATGACGTTAAATGAAAAATGTTCATATTAATGTTACAAAGCAATGTCCGTGGGTAATTAGGTTAATATCGGGTCACATGCGAGAAATTATTCTAGTATTAGGTTTATTAAAAAAAATTGTTTCCCTGATTGGTTTTTGTTATCAAATTTTACCACGGGTTTCTAAAATTCCTCAAAACATTTTACTTATTTGGGGTCAATGCATATGAAATCAAAATAGTTTTTGCCGACGTATTTTATTTTCACGTATGGATTTTCTGTTTCTGAAAGAACAATTTTTTTAAAAATAAAAAAAGTTCCTCCTTTCACTCTGGATTCTGTTTATTAGAATCAGTCTGTGTTTTAGGTGTTTATGAAGTTTAGGCATTATTTGCTTACGAAGTTATGAACTCGGAATAAAAAACATCTATAAATCATGTTAGGACCAAACAATCTGCAACTAGACTACAAAAAACGTTTTTCGATTATAAAAAAATGAAGAATTTACGGATTGTTTCATGAATTAAAAAAATTCTTCTGATTAAAATTTTGTGTTTATTACCTGCATTTTGCGATTGCTTCCTCTATGAGACACGCCCCCGTGTTTGTAAGTCTGCAATTTACGGACTATTTCAGATATTTTGGAGACCTGCTCAACCTAAAGAAGGAATTTAAAAGGTGTAAATTTTTTTTATAAGTTTTGTCCTATTATATTTGAAAGGGGAAGAAAAACTAAAGTTGTGTTGTAATCATATCTCTGGGGAAATAATCCCTAATTTCTTCATTTTTTCAAATAGAAACATCGTTTTTCTGACGACTTTGAGCTTATTTCCTCACGGTGTAACAAATGTTTGGTCCGAACATGATTTATAGGGGGTTTCATTTAGAATGAGTTTTTTTTATATTTGAAGTTGCTATCTCAATAAACTAAAGTTATTTAACTTGTCGCTAACGTAACACCAAATACGACCAACGTATCCTAAACAAAATGGCCGCTCAACGCTGAAGTAGTAGTAAAATAATTGTAAAAAAAAATTGTTTTGTACTACTAATATATAAGCAGATAATATAGTATCGAAAATAAAATTTCAGTTGGTTGATTTCAAATGGATTTGTTTATTTACTGCGCGCACGTGATCTTGCTGTAACTTTCATCGTGCACGTCAGTCGATATTCGTTGAGGTTTTAACAGTGGGAACATTGTCGAGGTTTGCGTCTAGTCTGCGATGGCCGACCTTCACTTGCTCGCGCCTTCCATTTCTATATATGGGTACTGAAAGCGACGACGGTAAGAAACCCTGCGGATTCGTGTCGTTCGAGGGACGAGGAGGAGCTGGCGCATTGATTTCTTGCAGCGCCGTCGTCGGGGTGGGTCCATGTGGCAACGCCGCCTCGGCATTCGCCATATACCTGCTGCGGCTGTTGCCAAATTAGAGGATTACAGCAGTTGGCCGGTCTTTTGAAGGGGGAGTGTGGCCTTTTAGGATCTCGTCTGTGATAAGAAAGTGGTTCCTGGAACGCGCCACGTGGCGCTGCTTGATCCTGGGGGTTGCAACCCTCGCGCAAGTCTGCACATTCTAGAAGGACACTTTCGGATTTGTCGAGGACAACTATTCTAATTTCTTTAATCGTTCCCATTCTTCTTCAAACTAATTTTAACGGAAACGGAAGTTGAGGGCGAGTTTCCCAGCAGATGATCCGTCGTGATGACGACACGCGTCCAGCCTGGTCCACCAGAGGTTCGTGGATCTGCCTCGAGTGTGTTCGAAAGACCGGGACGCTATTTTAGCGGCTTAAGGTGAGCGTGCTGTGTAGAATGTCTTGTTTAGCTCGGAGGAGGGGGGAAAAAATTGTCAAGACGCCAAGTGGAACTGGCGGCCAGGAAATTATTCACAACTGCAGCAGCAGACTGTCTTGCTTCGTCCTCCCAGTCTCCATATTTAAACCGCGGCGTCACAGACCCACACGGAACCGTCAGGTCACCACGTGTCTGCATTCCACGGGAGAACCCGCGAAACCTCCCGGCGGATTGACGATCCTTTGTTTCCTCCGTCTGGCCGCGGAGGAGCCTCGAAACTTTCTCATACTGCAACTTGCGTCCTCGGAGCAATTTCTTTCTCCCGTACAGTCTTGGGGTTGCTGTCGATCGTCACGTCTGTCATAATCCACGTGCTACGTGGTGAGAGACGGGCCTTTGTCGTCTTACGTCACAGCAGCCGCTTTCATTGTTTCTAATTATAGTATTGAAGGCCTTACAGCACTTGTGAAGAACACCTTCATCCAGCGTTTGACCGAGCCGTTCCTTTTTTTTGTCTCTACTTTTACGTCGTCGTTTCCAGAAATTTGCCCGCGGGGCCGTGGAGGATCTTCCCCAAGGTCAGGGACTGCAGCTTTAGGGAGCTCCCATTGTTCAGCTTGAAGGGCGCCGACTCGAGGCTTGTTTTTCCGTGCAAGTCGCGCAGGTTTGCCACCACAACGTGTCTATTTCCAGCGGCGGTCTTGTGTGGTAAAAATATTCCCGGCGCGCTGTCTGTCCGTGTGCCTCGACGAAGGCGAAACTTTGCCCGACGGTCGGGACTTGTCCTTGTCCTTGTGTGACCTGCTCCCGTTGAAGAGAAAAATCCCTTGAAGGGACAGTGAAGTCATCCAAACGATTATAAATGCAGATCGTCCTGGGTTGACTTTGATAAGAGAACAAAGTAGGTCCGCGACCCCGACTATAAGACGTCCTAGTTCCTCCTTGATCCTTTACAACGGCTGAAGTTCCATTATGTAATTTGAAGTTTTATCCCAAAAGCCGACGTCCTTGCCCTTGTGGTATTCCACATCTCTGTCTGTCTGCACTTAATAATGAATTGTTGGGAAACGTTGCTAATCTAATTTGATTATAGTATTTTGTCATGTCCATTGTCTCTTTGTGATGTGAAGGTTGGTCTTCCTTGGAGCGTGTGACGCGGGACTTTTATATTATCCATAAAATGTCAGGTCTGATACGGAATTAGAGAAAGTTAGTACGCAGCTCTGTGCTTCAGTGATAAAATTCAATACATGTGCAGCAGTTTTTACGACGAGGCTGTACCGTAAGAATAAAATTTTGAAATGTAGTTTTTTTTTTAACTGGGATAACAAGGGTTCCGTATTTCTTGAGATTGTACGGTTGCGAGTCTTCGGACCATCGCTCCGGGAGAACAAAGATGTGAACGGCGCCGGGTTGAAAGACACGCTCCAAGGTGAAGACTGTTGTGGTTTGCTGAGTTGTGAAGGGCAAAGCGAGGACATCGGCCGCTCGCGTCGGACGTCGCTGACTTTTTGTTCGTTGCAGGTTGCAAAATCAAGGCGCTGAGGGCCAAGACCAACACGTACATCAAGACGCCGGTGCGCGGCGAGGAGCCCGTGTTCGTGGTGACTGGTCGCAAGGAGGACGTGGCCAAGGCCAAGCGCGAGATCTTGTCCGCCGCCGAGCACTTCTCGCAGATCCGCGCCTCCAGGAAGAGCAACCTGGGCGGCGGGGGCGGCGGCGGGTCCGGATCCGCGCCCCCGGGCCCCCCCGCCGCGGTTCCCGGCCACGTGACCATCCAGGTGCGCGTGCCGTACCGCGTGGTGGGCCTCGTCGTGGGCCCCAAGGGCGCCACCATCAAGCGCATCCAGCACCAGACGCACACGTACATCGTGACGCCGTCCCGCGACAAGGAGCCCGTGTTCGAGGTGACGGGTCTCCCCGACAGCGTCGAGACGGCGCGGCGTGAGATCGAGGCGCACATCGCGATGCGCACCGGCGGCGGCGCCGGAGGCGTGGGTGTCGGAGGCGGCGCCGGGGGCGTCGGAGGCGACGACCCCGCGGACCTGCTGGCGTCGCTGTACAAGTCCGGCCTGGGCTCGCTGTTTCCGTACCTGGACGGCGCCGACCAGACGACCCTCGGCTTCTCCGCCGCGGCGGCCGCCAGCTCAGGCTCCAGCTCCGGCGCCTTTTCGTCGTGCTCCAGCTCAAGCTCGTCCACCAGCTCGTCGAGCGGCGGAGGCGGCGTCGGCGGACGCCTGGGCGACCTGGTGTCCATCTGGGGCGGGGGCGGCGCGGCCGACCGCGACGAGGGCCTCGGCGACTCGCCGTCCTTCGAGACGGCGCCGTCGAGCATCTGGTCGTACTCGCGGCCGTCGCCCGCGGCGTCGGTGTCGCCCACGGCGGAGGCGGCGCGGCGCGACTGCGTGGTGTGCGCCGAGCGCGAGGTGGACGCCGCCCTCGTGCCGTGCGGCCACAACCTGTTCTGCCTGGACTGCGCGTCGCACGTGTGCGAGCGCGGCGACGCCGTCTGCCCCGCCTGCCAGCTGCCCGTCGCGCAGGCCATCCGCATCTTCTCCTAAGTACCCGCCCGCCGACCCTTTTATACAACGAAAAAAAATTATTTTATCTTACGTTGACTTATGTTCGAATGTTTACTTTTTTCTTTTTGAGTGCGTGTGCGAATGTTTGCGTGTCCTTGTTTCCGCCGCCCCCCGGTCGGGGGTCGGCGGCTCGGACGAGTGGATAATATAATATATTGATATCACAAGTTTTAAGAGTATTACAAAATATTTTAACGAGACTTAGAATTTTGTATTGTGTGCGTGGGTGTGAGTGCGGCTGCTTGTCTGGCGGGGCGCGGGGGCGGGCGTATCTGCTCTGGCTGTGATTCTTACCGTTCCGACTGCCGCGCCGTGCGGGAGCGTCGGCTCTTCCCCGTCATCCCTCGGAGACGCGCGCGCCCTTCGGGATGCTTGCGGCCGGTTTTCGCTCCCACCTGAGTTTGGTTCCTCCCCCACGTTGGTTTCGTTTGTTTTGGTCCGACAGCCAGACCGGACCACCGCGACTGCACGTTTCTTTCTATGCTCAATGACGGTGGCCGCCCCCTGGCGCCGACTCGCCTCACCCTCCCCACCCCCGCCCCCGCTCGGCGCCCCGCGCCTCACAAAAGTTCTCAGTATTTGTTTTGCAGTGTGTCGTTTATCAATATTGCTGTATGTTATTAATATTATTTTTCCGAGATGTGTAGTTTTTTGTGACGCTGTTGTGAAGTGGAATAATTGCAGAAAAAATCCACCTCGTGAAATGTACAAGATCTTTATTTTTATTTTTATTTCTTCTTATTGTAATTTTAAAAAAAGCAATTTTTATTTTTTTACACTTGAATGGTAGTTTATATATAAATATATTAAACTAATTATGAATATTCGATTACTGTGTAGTTGACGGGGGTGTTCGTGTGGTTTATCTGTTTTTACTCGGTGGTTATCTGCCCTCGGGCGTCGCGACGCCCCGAGCTCCGTCTCCGCCGTCGGTGGAAAAGGTAGAGCGTCCGCCGTTCGTTAGTTTGCAGAGGGGAAAATAATATTACAAATCTAGTCTTCGTCGGACGGAAGCGTTAATTGCAGTGAGGCGGAGCTGGGACCAGCGTCGGGACGCCCGGGGCGAGGTCGTGTTCCGTGTCGGTTATGTGAATCTGTTAGGTGTTTAGGAGCCGAAATTTTTGCATTTTTCTAGGTGAAGATCTTAGGGTCGACTGTGAGACGGTATACTATTCTTTCTCCCCCTCGATAAGTTTGCACAATATTTAATACATTGAGAGTAGTAGTTGTAGTGTTTTTCTATTTTATTATGATCCTAAATATATATATTATACTACTATATATTATATAATGACGTAGCTAGAGAGAGATAATAGAGACACTGGAGAGTTATTTTTTACGTTAGTCTGCTCAAAACGAGAAGGGCCAGAGTGAAGTGTAAAAAGGAGTTTAGTTTGATGAGACTGTGGTGCCGTCTAGCGTTCGCTTTTGACTTGTTTTATTAAATGTGGAAACTCTATTTTTGTCTTCCCGGGGGGCGAGGCGGCCCCCTCCAGAATTTTTGAAGCTCCGACCGGGTTCGTTTTTTGATTGTTACAAAAATAAATCAGGGTTAGATATTTTTGATTTCTTATGTATACTGAAAGTTTGTTTATATATATATTTGTTTAATATAAATGATTTAACTGAAGTTAGTGGGGTTTTTTCCAGGCCCGAATATACATGTTAGTAGTACTTTGATTCCGAGCGTTTTCGATGCAATAATCGTTCAGGACGAGACATGCAAATAAATTTATTTACAACTCACGCGTTAGAGTAATTTCATTCTCCTCCCCCACGTCAGGCACCGTTTTAACGAGACTTTCGTGACGATCTTGGGCCCCGTTAAATGTTTGGAGGGGAAAAAACAATTAACTAGCTTTCGACTGATTGAGGTGTCAACTTTTAGCGTTGTTAACAATTCTCCGTGTAAAAAAAAAAGGTCCAGGCCTAATTATATATATATATTGTATATTGTAAACAAAATCTCAGAAAAAAAATGTTATTGAAAGGTGTTTTCATCCATTGGAGGCACAAAAAGTACATATAAAATTTACTAATATAAATCTTATATAGACGTCTGATGTTTTTGTTAACTTGCTACCAAATTTGCCAGTCTCCAAACTGCCGCCCGGACCCTACCGATGATCGGCGAAGTTCTTGCCTTGCAAAATTAAATAAAGACATATATATATATTTAAAGTGACACTTTTTTGTAACTCTGAAAGCAATAATTAACAGGGGGTTACAGTTTGGGTGCTGTCAGTTTGGAGTTATCAAAGATGAAACCTGCTCAGCATTATAATATATTTAGTGCGTATGTGTCATTGTATGAGTGTATATTAATAGACTGTTTTTTCATATACCATATGTAGTAGTTGTAGATCTTGTGTTTAAAGAACCTTGACAGGAACTTGTAGTTTTTTAAAAAAATGAAAGTAAATATAACCGTTGGAATATGTGTATTTTGCTCTTTTATACAATTTTAAAGTATTGTTTTCCCATATTTTTTCATTTTAATATATATTCATGTTTAAAGAATATTTCAATCTATGCTGCATGCCAAAAATATAGTATTTTTAAGGTGGTTTAGTATTGAAACCTGAGTGTTGATTTACATTTGTAATATATGTATTATATTAATCATCATTCCATACACAATAAGACTTGCGTTCACCTCCTGTAATACCAGCTGAATGCCGCAGCCAAGTTTTTGTAAACACAAGGTCCACGGAATTCCTGTATCTGTAGAGCTGCCTTATGACGAGGGACAGGAAATCGAGACCTTCTTGCTGTTGGCTGGACGAAATTATCATCATCCGTTTGTGTTGCCGTGATCGTTTCTTTTCCTCCCTCTTGATGCCTTTATTTTACTTTGTGGCGTTAAGTGCAGACCCATATCAAAGCTTCACTGTGATTGGAAAGACTGAATAAATGTTTTTATTTCCTCCCCTCCTGAATATAACGATAAAAATGTTTGTAAAGAAACCCGCGATCGGACGTGGACGGTCCTTTCAGATTCCTTCTGTGAGATATTTTTAAGATGCGCCAACAGCAAAGATGGGTCACTTATTTTCTGCTTTAAACGCGATTAAAATTAAACTGTAGTTAAATCAATTTTATATCCATGGGGAAAAAAAGTGTAGGTATAGGTGTTAACAATTGCACGATCCCAAAATTTGGCGAGAATAAATCTACGGGGAACCGACGGGGTGCGATCGGGACGTGTCCACGTAAAAGTCTGTACGCAATAATTTTTTTAGTGTTAAAAATAATAAAAGATATATTTAAATTTGTAATTTATTATCTCAATTGGAACATTTCGCGATCAGCTCTGTCGGTTCTGGCGGTTTTCCCTGACAAGAAAAAAAAAATCCACGTCATTGTAAAAAGTGCTAATAGTTTATACCTATATATGATACTATAGTAGATTGAAAAATGACATTAAGTATAAAAGCAAAAGCTTATGTGTTCCGAGGTGCATTGTTGTGGCAAGTTTGCTTGTTCAGATTTAAAATAAATATAATTATGGAACTCTAGAGACCAGTTTTTTTATAGCTAAAAAAAAATTACACAATATTTCAGTCTTGTTTTTATATATATATGATATATAAATGAGATATTAAAGTTGGGTTTGGGATTGTGTGAACTGAAAGTCTTTTTGTATTTCTGTTGTTTTATGAAACGTATTAAGAATATTTATGTGACACTGGTGTGCATGTGTACGTAATTCTCTACCACAGATTCTAAAATGAATCGGGTGCCAAACAAAGTAATATATATATATTATTGTAAGTATATCCCAAGCCTAGCATTGTTTTATCTCTTTAAATTCTATGGTAAAAATAATATTTAACTCAATCTTAATTTCTGCCTTCAATCTGTGACTCGGCTGGGACTGACGCAGGGGGCACTGGGGGGGTTTGTCTCAAATTTAAATTATTTCAAATAAATAAAGTCTGAATTCAGGAAAAAAAAAAATATTTGCGCTGCAGGTTAATGAAACAGATTGAAGGTAGGAAAGCAAAAACCAAGATGTATTGTATTATGTAAGTTTTTGAGGAGGAAGTGATTGTCTTCATAATATTAATAAATAAAAATATATATTTACACTCATCACATCTAGATTACAATGCATTCTCATAAATATATATCTATTACCACATTAAAGATTAAATATTCCCTCATGTGCTCAGTATATTGAATAAAAAAAACCTAAGTATTTTCCCTTTTTAAAACTCAAATCCAGAACTATCAGGGTTGTGTGTTTCACATATTTTACAAAACAAGAGTTTTATGTAATTAATGAAAAATGATTAAAAAATTGTAAAATAGGTTTCTTCATTTCAGATGTGTTTATACCCAAAGAGAAAATAAGATATACTCAGCCTAAATACCTAGATAGTTCCATGCAAAATTCTTCATATATTTTTATTATACATGTTTTAATGTGCGTAAGATAATCTTTAAACAAATGTATTTTGAAGTTCAACATATTACCTCCTTTTTGGGTAAAAAAAAATAAGAGTACTTAAAAGATGTATGTTAATTTTTTTCATGTTTGCTGATATTTTTTATTTTTCAGACTTGTGAATATATTTCACTAGGTACAATTCTCTAGATAAAAAATAAAAAATTGTATTTGTAACTTAAAAAAAAATTTTTTTGTTATTTTTTTACTTATCCTTGGCAATCCCCGGAATGTCCTGTTCTTGGTTTCGTGTTTGTATCCTGATGATGTTGTTGTTGTTGAACTGAAACTTTGTAGTAAACTTATCTTTCGCATATTTTCATGAACTTTATATATAATAATAATAAATAATAAGGTCTATCCGTGAAATAAAGGCACAAATAACGACTTGGACAATCGTCTGAGGGTTGTAAGGACTTTCTGGGGGAATGCAGCATTTAACATTTCTCGTATTCACTGTCAAAAAAAATACTAATGTATCTATATAAATAAAATAATTGCTCCGTTGTCAAAAAAAAAACAACTACAAATTTCTCGAGAGTTGAAACTAAGTTTATCAATAAAATAATAGAGCAGGCAGGCAACTGTGAATTGATGACGTCATTGTAGTAGCAACTTCTGCAGAAAGCGCGACGATATTTTTAAAAATCGAGGGTATTTGTAATTGGTACGCCAGTTTTACTACTAACTAACTATGTGAACACTAAAATGCTTTCTTGCTAATTAGGTAGCTGTATAAATATGAGAAAACAATAGCTGTATTATACATTAAAAAAAAAAGGAATTGCAAATGTATTTAAAAAAAAGTAATTTGTAAGTAAAATTTCAAAGTTATAAAACTATGTAACAAATTATAAAGACTGCATGTTTTTTTCCAATGTACTGCACGCTAGATGTAGTTGAAAAAAAAAATATTGACCCTCCCCCCCAACACACACACACATCAAAAATGTTTAAATTTGAAAAAAAAAATAATAATTAAAATAATAAGCCAATCCAATTTTTGTAAACTGATTGTATATCTTGTCATATTTATTTTATATTCTTAATGGATTGATATATAATTTATATAACTAATGTTTATATTTATAGCAACAGTTGCAATACTTTTGAATATAATTAATTTATTCTAAGAATAAAAATATATCATAGTAAAAATTTTGTCTTGAGTGATTTTTCCAAGAATGTTGACAGTTGGAGATTACCCAAAATGATCTTCATCCTTTCATGACATGTGACAGAGCATATACTTTGAATCACCCTTTTTTTCTTTGGGAAGAGATTGACACAATTAATTCTTTTTTTGGGGGGGGGGGGAGCATTGTATATCCTGAAACAGGATTGTATTTAACATATTGACTACTAGAAGAAGAAAAACTACTACAAACAGTATAAGTTTAAAAAAATAAATGTTGCACAAACCAGTATTTTGAGATTTATCAAAATAATTTTTGTATTATATTAAAAATAAATTACTTAGATGTTGGTTTATTCACGTGTATATATATATATATATATTTTTTCTTGACTAATCGAAAAAGTAATTGACGGTGCCTCCTTGTAATGGAATGACCTCGCCCTGGTTCATTTGAATTCAATCGAGGGGGAAGCTATAAAGAGCGTTTTTAGCCTAGATTTCTGGCTCATTGTGCTGTGGGTTAGTTTATTTGAGAGTGAATTGCAAAAAAAAAAAACATATATTTGTCAATCATGGACCCTTGTGGCATTTCTCTCATGGGATGAAAAAGTCTTCAAGGCGGGGGTGTATCAAATTTATTAAAATTACGTAACGCATTTTGAGAGGGTGGTGGAGGAGGGGAAGTTTTATGTCATTCGTCCACGTAACTTGTAGATAGATGCCAGTTAAACATGCAGGTGTGCTTCTCTGACGTGTGTGAGTGAGGCAGAAGGGGGAGGGGGGTATTAAATTTCTGGAACCTTCATCCCCCCCCCCCTCGGTCTCCTCCTCCTCGAGTCTGCTGCAGACGACGTCGCATGGCCCCAATTCTTCAAGGCCTGGTTCCCCCTGCCCAACCCCCCCCCTCCTCTCTCACTCCTTCACGATCAATAATCCTTTAGTCGAAAGCTCGTCCTGCCTCGTTTCAGCCGAAGCCGTCTTAAAAATTCGGACTTTTGGTGTTGATGACGCATGTTCATGGACCCAGAAAAACAAGGGTGGGAAAAAATCCAAAATGTACACACCGGAAAAGCAAATTGTAAGGTTTTTTTTTTCAGACTAATTGACGAAAAGAGATAAGTTGATTGGCGATGCTGTAAAGACACGCCTTCTAACAAGCCAAAAAATGAAGATCCAAATTAATGAAGCTACTAAGACTGGCAAAACATGCGCTCGATAAATCCAGTGAAAGGATTTATAATAGTCGATATATGAAGAAAACCGATAATCCTAAGGTATGTATACTTTATTCAAAGTCCGAGACGTTAACAACTAGGGTGGGTTCAATGGAATTCGATTGGAAAGAAGAATGCTGATGCAGACGATACTGATGAGTGTTCCAAGTTGCCGAAAGCTTCTGTCAATCTTTGAATGAAGTAGAAAGATCTAAAGATTAATGGTTTTCTTTTTATAATACCCTATTGACAAAGTCCTCTTTAAAATTCTACTTTTTTGAGGAAATATTAGCTCAAAATATCAATACAAGCTTCGGAGTCTACTCAAGTCTTCAGTTGAGAAAAAAAAAGAACAAAAAGGACCATAAAGTTATGTTATGAATTTTAATGAGCTCAAAATGTCAGCAGAAGGTTTTGGATCTACTAAGTTCTTAAATTTAAAGAAAAAGGATCGTAAAAGTTATGTTATAAAATTGATTTCCTCTTGTGTGTCCATTTCTTTATTTTATTTTACTGATGAAATGCGTAAAGTAGAACCGAAAGCTTCTCTGTTTCAATATTTTGATCACAGTTGTTTTGGGACACAGAAAGAGCACAAACTGGAGGTCGAATTTCTGCCCCAGGACGAGACCATCATTGCAAGACGATACTGTGAGAACTCAAAAGGAGGGTAATTCTGTCGAGAGGAGTGTGCTTGTTGCTCGACGACGCTCGTCCTGAGCCACCAAAGGATGTTTTGAACCAGCCCGCGTACTGGCGCCTTCAGATTATCATCCCTGAAGGCACACGTGGGGCGGAATTAAATTTTCAACTTGACGAACAGGTTGCAGAAAGAGAGTCTGAAGGAGCTGGTGGGAGACTTCTTCGAGGAGGGCACCAAAATCACTTATTCTAAAAATGTAGTGCACTTACTTTCTGAACTGTGCCTCGTAGATAAGGAGTTTATTTTAGTTTTGACCAATTAACCGTTGTATTTGCTTTTATGGTTTGTGATCTGCGGGAAACCAATTCATCCCGTCCAATATCTGGACAGAGGCAGGAGTATTAATCCGCGGTGATGACGGTTCCTTGATCATCTTGACCAATCCAGTCTGATGTTATGCTTATGCGACGTTTCTTCAGCCATGCATAATTTCTGTTTCGCAGTCGGTGTTTTTTCCGCGTGTGCTAAAAGGCCCTTTACCGTAACGCGGCCCCGGCCATACAAACATCAACGCTGCGGATCTTGAAAATCAATAGAAGCCAGCAGCATCCGGCGGGGGCGGGGGTGGACGCAGGAAGAAGCCTCCTTGCCAATTTATTCCGTTGTGTCGCCTCCCCCTTGTGTGTGTGTGTGTGTGTTCCTTCACCCTGGCCTTGATCAAAACAAGCGAGCTCTCGTTTATCTAAACCTCTCAAAAGGAACGTCTTCGGTAACATATTTAACTTTTACCTCAGTAGCTATATACATCCTACCGGGCGCGATAAAGGGCCAACTTTTATATGTCGTGGCCATTAGTGAAGAAGAAGTTTTCCAATTCGAAAAAGGCCTCGGCGGGGAAATACCCCACACGAAATTTTGCATCTAGGTTGCAGTTTTTTGCTAATAGCAAAAGAATGAAGCGTTCTATTGAAAATAATGTTCAGTGATAAATTATAGAGGATAAAATTCTGCATGTGATGGTGGACTCAAGGACGAAATTTTGTCCAAGGAAGTTGACGAAATCCTGTGTCAAAGTTACGACATTTTGACGTAATTATCTAAGACACTGCAGTTTGTCATATTTCTAGTGCTGATATCTCCAAAATGGCCGCCAGGAAACTAATTTGTCACGGAATAAAGGTTGTAGAGAATTTAATTCTCTTTCCAACGCATGATCTGGTTTTAACAATCCATTGAGAATGGCCGAAAATACACGCCATGTCGCTGTCTGTGCACGGCTCATGTCGTGGGAGTGACGTCACTTGTCTGTGGCAGAGAATGTTAAAGTGTCTAAGAGTGTTGTTTCTCTAGGAGGAAGAAAAGTGTCCAGCGTTTCAAAGAGTATCTATATTATTTTTCGTGGATGAAAGAGCATCCAAAAAGAGTCTACAGTCCTGATTTTAGCACAACCGTTCACCTAATGTGTGTATTTTCGACTGCAGACTGTTCTTTGAACGTAGCTAAAGTAAGATAATTTCCATTTTCCTTTTCTTTTTAAAAAAAATCAGGTAAAAGATTAACAGACAACGTTTCGGTACCCTATTTATAACTTTGTCGGGGGTTGTGATTTGTCTGGAAAGTTCCGTAAATTTGTAAACGTTCTCTAAGGGTTTTTTTCTTCTGATATTCTAAGATCCAGTAATATTAACGTTTCGGTACCCTATTTGTCCCGTCATCAGGTTGACATATAATCGAAAATATTACGTTGTAAACTTTTTTGTAGAAATTTGAGGATTATAAACTCTCCTTTGCTGAGCCACGAGTCAGTCCTCCCGACTACTTTGTTCTGGTTTAACCCGCCTTCTTGAAACCGAAAGAATTGTGGGAAAAGAATAAGCCTTGACATTTTGTTTTAAAAATCCATTGAGATTGGCCCAAAATACACGCATGTTGCTGTCTGTCCACGGCTGATGTCGTGGGGGTGACGTCACTAGTCTGTGGCAGAGAATGTTAAAATGTTTAAGAGTAAGAAAGAGTCCAGCGTGTCAAAGAGTATCTATATTCTCAAGCAAGGAACAAAGAACAGCAAAAGTTGTCGTACTCAAGTCCCCGTGGAAGTCAACCACGGTCTACGGAAACTGTCGTCCTTAACTGAACTGGGAATTAATATATTTTTTTAAAAAAATTAAATATATCGACTGACGTGACCTCTGGTTGTAGAACTGGTCCCTTGTTGTTTACGAAACGTGTTTGAATTTTTTTTTCCTTTAAAAGAAAAAAACAATTGTACTTCTCTGTTTTTCCAGAGAGAATGAAGCGAAGTTCTCCACTAGGCAGAGATCCGCTTCCCCCCCCCCTCCTCCTCTTCCCCCAGAGTTCAGTTTTTCCTTATCTGCTATTTACTTTTCCAAGGGTCTGATAGTGCCGCAGACAGTCTGCACCTGTTTAGGAGCCGCTCCTCTTAGGAAAGAGTTGCTTAGGCAACGGTCAAGGTCTAACCAATCCGTGTTCCACACTTCTCTTTCTCCTTATCAGTGATCTACAGAGACGTCACAGGTTGATGATAACTACAGTGTTGGTCCATCCGGGATCTAGTCAAAGAATGTGATGAAGAAGGGACGTCACCACCAATCAATCATTGATGATCCCATTCAACAGCCGAAAGCCTCGTGCAGACTATTACGTATGTAATATTGGCCGCAGACCTTTTATTACTTTAGCAGATTTCTAAGATCATAAGGAGGCTCGATGTTTCTACCATTTATATGTTAATATTAAACATGGGACAGAAAGTCACAACAAGATATATATCATGTATAAAGAGTTCTCGGGTTTGGGGATGTCTTTTCCGCTCCGTTCCTGGGGTCACAGACCTTGGGCATACGGTAAGAGTTGTCCGCTATTCCTATTGGAATAGTCAGCTGCCTCCTAAACTGGTCGAGGCACGGAGAAGTGAATGCTGCGACCCCACACCAAACTCTTCTCCCGCTATCGGAAGGGCGTGGGACAAGTACCCAATGCCCGACCTACCTGATGCAGGTATTTCTAGGGTTTGTCCTGCATTTCTTTAGGCGAATGCTGGGTAGGATCCTTAAACCATAGCCCGGGGGTCCCTAGTTAACCCTTGGCTACCTTCCTCTACCCTTCCGCATCCCCCCTTTTCAAATGCTTTTCCTATGCTATTAAAGGGGAGTTGCCACCATGTTGATTAACCTCATGTAGCCTGTTACCCTAAAAAAAACCCGGTTGGGTAACGTGATTTGAGCACAACGTTTCCATGGCTGACCACCGCCATCTTCGTCAGGTGAACTGTTGTCGAGATTCGGGAAGAGTGTGTTATATACTCCGTCAGAGACAGTTCACCTGACGAAGATGGCGGTGGTCAGCCATGGAAACGTTGTGCTCAAATCACGTTACCCAACCGGAAACCCGAGAACCCTTTATACAGAATATACGTCGGGAAAACTTACGCTCTTTAAGGTATGTGATGTTTTATTTCAAGATTTAGGTTATCCGACGCCGTTAGAAAATGTCGCTAATCCGCCTCGAAACGTCCGGCATTTTTAAATTCAAAATTAATTACTTTAGGTTCTTTTGTTTAACGTTTGTCTGTTTAAAAATGTCGTTTTTACCATTATTAATAAATTATTTCTGTACTGATGTGGCTAATCTATCGTTGTTTTTAATTATGTAGATATATATAAAGTTTAACAATCAAAAATAAATTCCGACTTTCGTCCAATTTCCAGTAATTGTACTTAATTAAAGTCTGATAAAGTTTCAATTTTTAAATATAATTTATAAAATAATTGATTTAATTAATTAAGCACAAATACCAGTAATTATACTTCATTAGTCTGATAAAATTTCAATCTTTCAAACATAATTATTAAATCCATTATTAAAAAATAGTTACAACATTATTTCCTTTTTTTGACAGCTTTTCTTATTCATAAAATAAATTAAATAAATTAACGACCCCCCCTCCCCCGTTTTTTTTAGAGATTTTAAAATATTTTATTCGACGCAACAAAGACGTCGTTTCAGAATCTTTTTTTGGTACTTCAATCATGTACAGAAGAAAACAGAGAAAGCTAAAAAAAATGTCCTGAAACGTCACGTAGTCGGGTTAAATTTTTTTTTTAAAAAAGGTGTCGTTAATGGTTTCCACAAGCCGAAGCACCTCCACCTGTTCTGGGAGGTGCATGTTCCGGGGTCGCAGACCTTGGGCATACGGTAAGAGTTGTCCGCTGTGCCCATTGGAACAGTCGGCCAGCTGCCTCCTAAACTGGTCGTGGCACGGAGAAAGGAATGCTGCGTCCCCACAGAAAACTCTTCTCCCGTCATCCAGGGAAGGGCGTGGGACAAGTACCCAATACCCGACCTACCTGATGCAGGTTTTTCTAGGGTTTTCCCTGCATTACTTTTAGGCGAATGTCGGGTAGGATCCTTAAACCATAGCCCGGGGCCCCTAGTTAACCCTTGGCTACCTTCCCGTACCCTTCCCCTTCCTATGATATTAAATGGGAGTTGCCACCATGTTGAATTACCCTCGTGTAGCCTGTTCCAAAAAAAAAAAATAATATTTATGTTAAGCATGAAGAAAAATTTGAACCGGACCGGGAATCGAACCTGGGACGAACTCTATGATTACTATGAATAAAAAAGTCCCTTCTTCATGAGGTTCTTGGGTTAGGCCACGAAGAAAATGTGACTGATAGGCGAGCCGTACTTAGAACTAAGGAGGATTTTCGCACCTGGCTGGTTGTCGACAGCAATAGGTAAGTGGTTAGAGCTCCCGCCGTGTAAACGGAAGGTCTTGGCTTCGATTCCCGGTCCGGTCGTCAATTTCTTGAAATGAATATTTACAGTTAAATTAATGACGCTCTATATTAAATTTTTTTATTCAACACGACGACGTGACGTTTATGCTTTACCTCTTTTATCTGTTTCTGATATATATATATATATATATATATATATATATATATATATATATTATAACTATTTAAAGAACTTATAAATAAACAACAGCCAATTTACAGTCAGAAAAAAAATTATTAATGAAAATTAAACTACCTTTCGTCGCTAAAGTTGCGACCTCTTCACGTTGAAAACTTTGATAGCCCCGTCGCTCTCCCTTCACTCTGAAGAGGTCGCAAATTTAGCGACGAAACGTAGTTTAATTTTCTAGAAACAAATATATATTTTTTCTGACTTCACGGTGGCTGTTGTTAAATGTTTCTTGTCTTACGAGCCTCAGTGTGTTCCAGTGACGGTGGATACGATATTAATATCCTTGCGTGGGGTTTTTTCAGTCCATCTACTGTAATGGCGTCCCCGTGCTGGTCGTAGGAACGTCGCGGCGCTGCTCCCGGGGAAGCCCCTCATGGGAAGCGCCTCAGGGCTTCTCACACAGGGTCGACTCCCAGTAATTACTAAATTCTTTTGCAAATACCTCCCTGCGCAAATAACGCCGCCGCCTTCGACGTCTCCCTTCCTCCTCGCTCGTCTTCTCCGCCTCCTTCCTTCGCGCTTGCGAGAGCTATATTACTACGGACGGCGTCGCCAGAAGTGAGAGGTACCATTTATATCAGTCCGCGGCGGTCGAGGACGCAAACATACTGCACTACGACATTCAAAAATTGATAGACAAGAAAGATAGACGATTGCGTTCTTCCTTTAAGGTAGTTTCATTCCAAAACTCTTGGGGGGGATCTTAAGACCTAGGACACACTAGTACACAAAGTATTTCCTATTTCATTCCATGTAAATATATCACTAACTCTATTTTATTATTAATAAATAATTTAAAAGTTTTAATTTAACGTCTGTTTTCAATTAATACAACAATTTATGACCTTATACAGACACCTTATTTATTTTATTTGTATTATGACGACGATTTGATACATTTTTGTACCTTCTTCAGTTTTTTCATAATTTACTAACTGGTTAATCGTTTAGTTTTGCTAGTTTGTTATCTTCATTTGGTAAGTTGTCTACTTCAGTTAGCCTTTGCTTATTTGTACTATTATACTATAAATGGAATCATTTGTAAATACCTCCTCTGTAGGAAAATACCTGAAGAAGATACAGAAAGGTATCGAAACGACGTCATAATATAAATAAAAAAAATTAAAAGTATCCGTATAAGGACATTAATTGTTTTATTAAATAAATAATTTATTTAATTCCCTGTGAATATGTGTGTTAATGAAATATGACAAGTGAGTTTGGGATATAGTGACAGGGATTTAAATAAATTATTTAATTCCATCTGAATATATATATATACGCACAGTGTAACTCAAAACACGACACATACAAATGGGAAAGGAGAAATGTGCACCTTCTGTGGTAACTTCAGAATAGATCAGAAAGCATACAAGTTATGAAATAGAATACTTTACAAATCTGTGTATTCAACAGTTGCAAGTAGTAGCGGAAAGATCAAGAAATTTCTGGACTAAATAAAAAAAACCATTATTTTAATAGTGTGCGTATTAATAGATGAAGGAGCCAGGCAGCCGCGGACACGGCGCTGCGCGTTGGCTTGCATAACTACGGGGGCAGAATTTATTATGCAGTTTCCTTTTGACGCACAGGAACAAAAAGTTATGACATTTTATTAAAATAATAAAAATTACATCTACATTTTAAAAGGTTTAATATCCGAATTATGATGCACTGAAGGAACAAAATGTTCGGCGGATTTGGAGGCAGATACAAAAAGAAATACGCGTTTTCATTTGATATCTCTCGCATTGTCGCTACTGACCATTGAGGCCACTCTTCTTCATGTTTTATTCTTTTCTAGCTGAATGCCCGGCGTTTCCCGGGTTGTCATATATCCATAACCCCTGATTTGACGCAATCTTGGTTCTTTTGCGTTATTTTTATGTAATGCCACTCCATCCCACCCTTAAAGCTGCTCGATTGGGATCACGTACAGTCAGGGTTCAAATTATATACAGAAGACACGTAGAGAAATTTTATAAATCTCATTGTCCCCGACAAAATATTTATTCGACGCAAATATCGGCCGGTTAACATGTTAAATAAATTATACTCCCGACATCACTACCCATGTCCTCCCACTCCCGCACGTCGCACTGGTTACCGTAAATAAACTCAGCGACATCCATAACCCCGATTTGACTCGAATCGTGGTTGATTTTGCTTTTTTTATTTTACACTAGCTGGGTACCCGGCGTTGCTTGTGTACTTATTTATATAAACTCGAAAAAGTATTTAATTGAATACTTAAATATATTCCTTGAGTATTTCAGGATATAATCGTCACTCAGTCTTCATACATTACGAAATATTACATTGATGAAATTGTTAGCTAGACTCACAACTAATACAGCGCGAAAATTAACTTACATTTTCCCCAAGGATGGTAAAGTAATTCGTATTCTTCTTTATTATTATTATTGCTGTATAAAATTATACTTTTTATTTAAAAAAATATTTCTGCTTTATTTCATTCCTAATAAAGGAGATATTTCCTTTGTTCGTTGCGTAGTAACGTCTTTCTCTCGCGTGACGTCATTGTCTCTTGGCGCGCAGTAATTTAATATTTAATGATCACGGTTTTTAATTATAATTCTTTCCACATGTATGCTAGGGGTTTCTCAGCCCCACAGTACCGGTTCTCGATTTTGGCAGAATACGTATACCAATTTTTGTTGCATTGTGTCCACGCGATAAAATTTGTATAAAGAACAACGTAAATACATACATACATACATACATACAAATATACATACTTTTTTATTATATAGATCCCTCCACCCCCACCCTTACGCGTGTTCCCCTCCCATGCGGAAAGGGGTTGAAATTATACACAAACAAATCGGTTGAAATACTATCAATCTCACTGAACCCGGAAAAGTATTTATTGGGCGCAAATATCGGTCGTGTTAGCATGTCTGAAAATTTCCACCCTCGGTGTTCGTTTCCGGTTGTAAAGGAACACGTGGTCGTAATTTGTTTAAATTTGGTCGACGGGTGGTAGATTTGTATGCGGAACATCACTCACGTACAGTCAGTTTTATTTATGAGATTTTCTGACTAACAAGTCCGGAGTTTTTCACAATTTTTTCCATTGTCTTGTGGGCAGATTTATTTATTGAATGTAAGATTACATCGTCGTTGGCAACACTGAGTTGATTCAAAGGCGTGAGAATCTGTTTGAATAATTTTTTTTCTTCGGAGATAAATGATCCTCCCGTTATCTGACAAGTTGCTTCTCTCTCCGTCTCTCTATTGGCTTGAAATAAAACCCTCAATTTATCCGGAAGTGAAGCGAACCTCCTGAGGGATTCAATCAAATCTCCGCAGAAGAAGTTTCCCTCGTGAATTGCCGCCGTTCGTCTTATTATTAGGAGCGTAAATATTTTGAGAGTATTCACTTCTCCCGCGTCCCTTTCCTGGACAAGCTTCTGGGTAGAAATGAAACTTTGCGCGAGTTTCTAAACGCCTTCAGGAACTTTTACTCAAGTCTGTTCCCTTACATTTTGTATTTAGGAGCCCTTTTACGTGGCTATTAAACAATCTTTACGTTAACTCTGTGTTTCATATAAAAACAAATTCAAAAACCACGCAGTTACCAGGAGATTAACAAATTTCAATAAAAGTTTCTTCGTCGGACATTTTATACGAAAGTTAATTTTCACACTCGTTACAACGCTGTAAATAAATCTTATAAAAATCGATTTCCCAGATATAATCTGAAATATATATATATATATATATATTCTGACTATTGAGAAAACTAATCTTCTATTAAATAAAAATGACTGTATGTATGTGTAAGTGCAAGTTCCTTATACAAATCTACACCCGTGGAGCAAATGTCAACATGTTCCGTACACGTGTTCATTGTGACCAGGAAACAAACTCTGTGGAGGTGAGAAACGTCAACCACCCGCAGGGACGTGGGTGAAAATATTAGAACGGCCGATGTTTATGTCGGATAAATATTTTTAGACGTCAAAGAGATTAATAGTGTTTCTACCGATGTTGTCTGTGTGTAATTTAAACCCCTTACAGCATGGGAAAGGAGCATCCTTAGGGGTGGGGGTGGAGGGGCCTTATATAAAAATAACGCAAAAACATCCGAGATTGAAATCAAATCGAGGGGCTATGGAGACATGACAACCCGGGCAACGACGATCACGCAGCTAGTATTTAATAAAGCAACTGACCCAAAAAGGAAATTCAACTTCATAACGTTTCTTGTCCTTAATTTTGAACTTCTTGAGGAATAGAACGGATTTGGAGTATTCGAAAATTGAGGTGAAAAAAAGTGTTTTTGATTTATATTTGTAATACCATAAATCCAATTTACACCTGATGAAGTACCGAAATTAAGGACGGAACGTTGTGGTGTCCTATTTTTCTATGTTATTTTTTTCCGTCTACGATTGTTCGGCAACGTTGCTTGTACCGTCATCTTTTAAGCGCTCCGCTTGGCATGCCAGAGCTTGCGCACTACTTTGCTCCGTTTCAAATGCGATTCTCCGCGACCTTGGCGTGTCCCGCCCGCGGATCTTTTTTGAATTCTGAAATTTGAATAAAGGACGCGGTTCGATATTCTCTGCGCGCGAAATGCCTTTACGTCACTTCCGGACGCTTTCCCGTGACCTTATTCCTATGCATCAAGAAGACGTTTTGCCAATTTGGGTTACTGGGTTGGCAAACTGTAAAGAAATGGCGGAAAATATTGTGTCAAGTGTTCTTTTTTTTACATCTGGACTTTGAAATTTCTACTATTTAATAGACGGAAAGTTTTAAATCCTGTTAAAAGGTTTCTTTAATATAAATAACTGAGGACTAAAGCGAATTACCTATGTCAGTATTTGCTGGTTGAGAACAACGCCACGAACCTCTACAGCGCAGACGGTAGAGCATTAATTAGCCTTTCAACCTAACGGTCCTGAATTGAAGTCGGATATTTTAATAATAAGCCATAATTTAAGACCAATTACAGAGACTTTTTCGAATTGAAAAATTTATTCATAATAACAATATTTAAAGAGATTTTCCGCTGTTAAGTGACTTTATTTTATCCGCTAGGGGTATTTATTTGTTCTTTGAACTGCGGGTAAGGAGAGAATAATTGGAGGGGTCTGTGACGCAAAATCTTGTCCGTCAACAGTGTGGTCTTGTTCGGTTAAGGAGAGACGCAATCAACAACTCGTTTACTTTCCCACGAATCCGCCAGGGGTACGTTTAGACGCCAAGGTCTGCGACGCAAAATGTTGACTGTCGGCTGCCAGTAAATTATTAGAGGGTCAGAGGGAACTTGAGGTGTCTGCTTCCAAGGGAGTTCTGGGATTAATAGCACAGGAAAAGTAGAGTAGGGGGAAAATCATCAAGAATGAGAGAACTTCCCCTAAAAATTGGTAAGATTTTGGAATTCGGGCAACTTTTCTCCCCTTCCAAAATGATATTGACTCAATCAGGCTTACCAAGGGTCTTCAGAAAACTGCATCAAGTTAATTAAAAAATATATCGTTGGTATACTAATTAAGGGTTTCGGATAATAGACTGAATTTTCCTCAGTATCTATCTAATTTCTAACCGTGGATATGAAATCGGTTAGGTTAATATATTTATAAGGATTGTACTTGGGTATTCCCTTGTCTTTTTACCTTTCTGGTCGTTCAAATTTCCTTTTTGATTTTTCTCTGTCCCGGTGTCTCTAGTATTTTCCTTTTTAACCTTTGTCCTCCCTCTATTATTTTGGTTTTTCTTCACTTTTACTCAAACTTCATACATATAATAATAAATTTAAGGATTATAATGGAGCCTGTTCGGAATATACAGCCACGAGGACACTTTCCCGGGCGTTATTGCCGGGACTGGAAGTCCTGAAGGAGATCTCCTGGTCGCGCCCTGACCCTCAACGAGCCCGGATAGCTCAGTCGGTAGAGCATTAGGCTTTTAACCTAAGGGTCCAGGGTTCAAGTCCCTGTTCGGGCTAATAATTTTTATAGTTAGATTCTTAACAAAACATCGTCAGTTGATTTAATTAATTTCTTATTGTGTATATTTCGCAATATATTGAACTAATTATTTTTTATAAATAGAAAAACTGCTCGATATCTCAAAAATATGTGTAATTTTTTGGGGGGTTGTTTACGGTGTTATTATATTATTTAATTTATTTTCTATGCTAGTTATTACAATTATTTTTAGCAAGATCTAAGTTTCTTTTCTCAGGGTGGATCCGTTGGGAAGATAATCGTCGTTAATGGCGTATGTTACAATATTATTTACGTTAAAAAAATCTACCTTTATTTCTGCGACAGTAACAGCAGTAATGAGAGTCTGTGACACATAATGATGACTGTCGACTGCGGTCTATACGCAATTAACTTTCCCACGAATCCGCCAGGGCTATTTATTGCCTTTTAGACGCCGTCTGCGACGCAAAATGACGACTGTCGATTGCGGACTGTTAGAAAATTGTTATACAGGTTAGTCAGACTTCTTGAGGAGTCTGGATACAAGGGGATTACGAGCACAGACTCGTTTGAGGTGTAATGGACGTTACGAGACAACGGACGGGAAAGCTCGATCACTGTCGTAATAATGAAGGTTGATTTTTTTAACGTAAATAAAACTCCCGGGAAACTCGATACAAGTCTCCTTTACGTCGTTCTGTATCTCGTGTTTGGCGAGACTGCGTGCTTATATTCCGGCCCCTGGTGAGAGGTTAGGCGCGTGTGGGAGTTATCCAAGCAGCCAGGACGTCGAGTGTTCGCACTTTGCGTTTTCTACAACGTTGCGTCTGCAGTTAGGGTGGTTTGCGCTGAAGGGGGGGATGTGTGTGTGTGGGGGGGGTCCTTATAAATGAATAGCGTCTACATGGGGCAGGACGTCGACGGGGCTAAATATAAAATATCGATTCGCAGGGGCCGCGGCCAGCCCCGGCGCTGCTGAGCCGTCACGACGCCCTTCACTTAGCGACGCCGCCATTCCTATTTCATTCTCTCACTGTTTAAGCCGCTCTCGACGAAAAAGCAACGACTGCAGCGCCACAAAAGCTCTTACAGGCAGTTCCCAAGGTCGAAACTGGATTTCTTTCTATTTATTTAAATCTAAAACTGGGCACTTTGCCTGGAGGGTGGATTTATTAACCCTTTACACTACTAGCGATCATCAAGCGCCTTTCATTACGTTTAAAACAGATTGAAGAACGTGACATGGCGTGACGTTAGAACGCAGATACGTGACAGGGCAGTGACGTGACAGAAGACTGTCTCTGGACAACACCGGCAGGTAGTGTCGCACACTTTTGGGACTTGACGTAAAATCACGTGACAGTGATGGCAGCGGGGCTCCACCTTTAATGGTTGGGATCCTCAGATCCCTTATGGATAACACGTTACATTTTATTCTGAAAATGAAATACACTTACTGGCGGAAAATTGGGGGAAAACCGATGTCCAAGAGAATTCAGTTTCGTCGATTTTTACTATTTGACTAATTTCACGACCTGCGAATCAGACCAACGTAACAGGCCAACGCCAAAGATCTCGAGGCCGCGTGGTTTTAACTCGAGAAAAGGAAAAAATAATACGATTGTTTGAATATTTACTTCTGCCTTTGTCCCATCTTCGACAAGAGTTCAGAGAAAGAAAGACAAAAATAATGCCCTGAGGATGCGGACAAACAAAGATTGAAGAATGTCTTTGGCGTTTCCCTAGTCCTTGGCTTTTGCGTTGTTGATTTTTTTTGTCGCCATAGTCCTTGTAGTGAATGGAGAGTGTCGGCCTAAATACAATGTCGGCCATTGTTCGCTGGACGTAAATGGACGAGGTAAAGGGCCATAAACAGAGGGGAGAAAGCTACCCTTGCAGTGGACGAAAAACAGACAATTCGAATCAGGTGAAAAGGAAATATTTATTCTTCTACTCCTCATAACAACATTTCTATATTTTTTCATCCCCTACGTGCCGTGGTTTTTTGGGTTTGTACTTGAAATTTCATGTTAATGCTGGATTTTTTTTTTTGGGACGCGGGTCGCGGGGGGCGAGTCGTGATTCTGGTCGTCACAGGACCTTTTTACTACTACAGCTGTTACCACGACCTGTTCTGGGGATAAAATTAAAAATTAAAGTATTTCGTATCGAGATTTTGTAGAGAGATAATTTGGGCGGGTCAATTTTCTAAAATATATCAAGGTTAAAATAGAATTCAAATTGGCAAATCGTCCACCTTATTTAATACAGTTTTTAATTTTCATATTCTTCGCATTACCTTAATTTTTTTGTGCTGGGTGGAAAAGACAAAAAATTTTGTTCATAGAGAATAATTTTAAAATATTGACTAAATTTTTGGTTTATTGACATTAAAAAATATATTATACACTGAAATTGAACCAGATCTGTCTCTTAATAAAGTATAAAGTCAAAAAAACAGTCAGAATAATTTTATACCCAGATCAAATAAAAGGTATGATGGAAAATAAATCCAGTAACTAGGAAAATCTCCAATTTGTTGAAATTATTTTTCGATTTTTTTTTTTTGGACAAAACTTGTCATGTTTATTCTTTGAAAACAAATCACACTCATGAAAAGTCCTTAAAAGATGTCGATAAGAATTTAAAATGGTCTACATTGAAGACTGTCGAGCCTAGGGGTTGAAATTTATTTTCCTACTGAATTACAAAAGTCCAAATGAAAAAATATATATACATTATATTTCTGTGTATCTCCAATGGTGGTTGGCGTTGTTGGTTTTGGTGGTGGTGAGAAACCTTCGGCCTGATAAAATGAGGTCAAGGACCCCTGTCTACCTGAGAGTTTGAGTAAATGACCTGGGGGGTGGGGGTGGGGGCTCAGTTTACAATCGTTAGTCAAATAAAAGGTAAAGGCCACGGGGCGTTTCACACAATCATATCCAAAAAAAAATAATAATTATACTCGGTTTTGTACTTGTACATGGGAAACCCCAAAAATTAAGATCACTATAATATAAATTAGCACATTCAGGCACAGGACAGAAGTTCAGGGGGTGGGGGGGGGGGAATTCAAGACTGAAATTACCTTGCGCGGTATGAGACAGAAACTAAGGCAAATAGATGGATATTGGAATAGATTTTGGGGGCCTGGAGAAATGGCCCATCTTACAGTGAAAAAGGTGAGGTATTTTATTTTTATATATCTCCAATATGTGTTCGTTGTGGCCATCAGTGAAAAAAAAAACAAGTTTTTACAATTCGAAAAAGGCTTTGAGGGAAGAGTTTCTGTGGGTCCTAAAACCCACACGAAAATTTGAACCTCTTTCCAGTTTTTTGCTAATAGCAAAGTAATGAAGCGTTGTACCATTGTGATCAGAAAGTAAGGTGAAATTGTCATTTAAAACTCCCGGGTATTAGGAAGGCAGGTAATTTTTTTTCCCTAGGTTGGCAGGTCTGTCTATAATATTTGCCAAGCGTCTGTTTGTTAAAAGGTTTAATTATCTCAGAGTTACACGTGTGAGTGTTTTTGTAAACAACCAAAAGTGAATTTTTCGATTTTTGCAAATGGGTGATTTTGTTGGGCAAGGAACTTGCATCAAATTTTGTTTGCGGAACGAATATTCTTGTGCGGACACGTTGAAGGCCTTTGGTGATCAAACTATGGCACGTTTATAAGTGGTACAACGAGTTCAAAGACGACCATCAACGTCTACCGACGAGGGCCACGTCCAAAAAATCAAAGATTTGGTGCTTGAAAATCGTTGATGGACAATTAGAGATCTCGCTGATGGTGTTGGAATATCATTTGGCTCAGCCCAAACCATTTTGAAGAATGTTTTGTGTCTCAAACGCGTCAAGTCTCGATTGGTGCCAAAATCGCTCAATTTTTTGGAAAAAAAGCGTCGCGTTGATGTGTGTGAAACTTTGCTGTCTGACTGTCAGGACCACTTGAAATGCATCATTACTGGAGACGAAACTTGGATTTACGCCTACGACCCTGAAACCACCGACCAATCCAGCGAATATCGTGCAAAAGGTGAAGCAAGACCGAAAAGACCACGACAAAGTCGATCGAAAATCAAGGTCATGTTGACAGTTTTCTTTGATTCCTTCCGCCGGGCCAAACTGTCAACAAAGAATATTATCTTTGTTCCTTCATCACGATAATGCACCATGTCACACTGCATTGGTTCTTCGCGACTTTTTTGCAACAAATTCGGCTCATATCGTTCCGCAACCGCCGTATTCGCCTGATTTGGCTCCGTGCGACTTCTGGCTATTCAGCAAACTCAAAAGGCCAATGCGGGGACGCTGTGTTGACACGATTGAGGGGACAAAAACCGAATCGAAGAAGGTCTTGAAGGCTATACCGGAAAAGACTATTCCGACTGTTTCGAGAACTGGAAAAAGCGTTGGAAAAAGTGCGTTTTATCGGACGGGCATTACTTTGAAGGGGATGAAATTGGGTTTCGAAGAATAAATAAAGAATTTATATTTTATAAATAAATTCACCTTACTTTTTTTTCACAGTGGTATTCCAAATAATGATCACTGATAAATTGTAGAGGATGAAGTTCTGCATGTAACGGTGGATTCGTGGACGAAATTAGGTCGAAAGAAGTGCGAGAAATCCTTGTGACCTTTAAGTCATTGTCTAAGAGACTGCAGTTTGTCGTATTTATAGTGCTGATATCTCCAAAATGGCCGCCAGGACACTAAATTGTCACGGCATAAAGGTTTTAGAGGATTTAATTCTCTTTGCAGCGCATGATCTGGTTTTAACAATCCGTTGAGAACACACATGTGTTGCTGTCTGCACACGGCTGAGGATTACCGTCTGTATAAGGTCAATCAATAATTGATTCATGAATTCGAAAACAGACGTAAAAGAGAAACTCTGTGTGAAGGCATCATGCTTTAAATAATTTAATATAACTGATCGGTCACGCTGGTCGCTCTTGTAATCAGATCTTCGGTATTTTGGAGTCGCTGAGTTCCTCACTAGGTCCTGGGCCTTTAAACTGTCGTCTTGCAAGCTGGGACCAGGACCTTGACCTCGGCAGGCTTGGGGGTTGAGGAATTCGCACACACAGGAGCCCGGCCAAGCCTCGCAGGACCACAAAGGCCTCCACGCAGGACGCTTCTTGCTATTTGAATATTCCCGAGCGCCGCGCCGTGTCCTTCGCGCTGCATTGAAAAGCGCACACAAGAAGAATTTTTGGGAGAAAGGCCCCGTGGCACGAGCCATTGTGCAGGGAGACCCCTCGGTGAATAGCAGGGGTGTCCAACAGCCCTCCTTACCTTTTGTAACGTGATTTATCCAGGTCGGATGCGGTAACAAGGACCCCATCACCACGGCGAGGTAAATAAAGTCTTTGGTATAGCCTGGGGGTTGAAGACAGGATTATGGATGTAGCAAGACGCACGGGTCTCTTTTACAACTCACCGATGGGCCAATTCTTCCGAAGGTGAACACGTGGCATTCGGTTAACAGCTGCGCCAACAACGCAGACATTCCTCCACTACGGTCGTTGCTCTAGGCGCCTACTGTGGCAAATATGCGACGTAGCTTTCAGTATCACCCTGTCAGAGACATCTGTTGGTTTCTAAAATGTGATGCAGATATGAATCAACGTGTCTGTCCTGGCTTTCTGCGAGTCAACCCCAAGGTGATAGATTTTCTACCTCGCCGGTCAACTTCAGAATATATTTTTTGTGCTTCTTTTTCCTATAATTTTCTTCAATAAATTAATTTTTAGTGTTTTTTCCTATAACATCTTGCCCATTCTGAGGAAACCAGCCGGTTTGCGAGGGTTATTTTCTCGCAGGCAATGCCCGCGAGGGCTGTTCTCTCGCAGGCAGAACCTTTTAGGAGAGATACGAAGGGGCTACCTTTGGGTATGCCATTTCTTCTCCGTTTTTGAACTAAGGTTCCCACAAGCCGAGGCCTGTTCTGAGAAGTGTATGTTCCGGGGTCACAGACCTTGTAAGAGTTGTCCGCTATTCCCATTGGAATAGTCGGCCAGCTGCCTCCTAAACTGGTCGAGGCACGGAGAAATGAATGCTGCGTCCCCACAGCAAACTCCTCTCCCGCTATCGGAAGGGCGTGGGACAAGTACCGAATGCCCGACCTACCTGATGCAGGTTTTTCTCTGCATTACTTTTAGGCGAATGCCGGGTAGGATCCTTAAACTATAGCCCGGGTGCCATAGTTAACCCTTGGCTACCTTCCTCTACCCTTCCACATCCTCCCTTTCAAATCCCTTCCTATGCTATTAAAGGGGAGTTGCCCAATGTGGATTACCCTCGTGTAGCCTGTTGCCCTGAAAAAACTTCTTCAATAAATTAATTAAAGCGTCAGTCTCAGGGTATTCTAATTACACTAAAATCAAATGTATCCAATTAATCTGAATTATTGATAAATCAGACCCTTATTATATTTATGTGGAATAAAAATTATATAAATATAAATAGAGCTGTGATTATATTAATTAAATTGTATTGTTGATCAAAACTTTTAATTAATTTCATTAAGACTTTTCCCTGTAGACTGACTTTTAATGGAGAAAATTTTTGATTTTTTATATTTTAAATTATATTTAATTTTACTTTAGCCAAATTTGATTTACAAAGACAAAAACAGCTTAAAAATTTGATGTTGTAGATTAATGACCGTTTATATTAAGAATCTACACGTTGCATATTTTATCAACATAATTAAAAATGTTCAAATAATGTTATAAAAATTTCGGCCAATTTTTTGGGGTAATTTTTACCGTATTGTATTCACACAAAAAAATTAGTTTTAAATAAATATGATAAAAAATGATGCACTAAAGGGTTAAGTGGGTTAATATCTTCCAATTATTCGTAAGTGTCCCGGCACAATTTAAGTCTAAATATTTTTGTAGGTCTCTTGATACAGCTTCAGTCGATGTCATTAATTAAGGGTGTAACGTTCCTTAAATTCTTTCCCTGATTTGTAGAAAATTTATTTATTAACTGTAAAAAAGTAAAAATAGGTCATTTAATTAGAAATTCGTATAAATACTTAATAATAATTAATTTTTCTTCAGGGTTTACACCGTTGTGTTTAGGACTCGCAGAGTTGGGTCCACCATCATGGAGCACCGTCTATATACAGCGCTCTCCCCCACCTTCCACCACGTTCGGTGTTCTATTTTCCTTCCCCTTTCCCTCACCGGACTCTGAATCGTAATTTTAGCGGAACGTGTTGGACGATTAACTGCCGGCAAGTTACCCACGACGATGGCAGCACCGGCGTTACAAACGGCGCCCAGACACGAACCCTGGACTGCGTCTTCCAGGAAATAAAATCGTAAGGGATAAAATCAATTCCGACGTCGGAAGGGGGTTGTCGATAGGATCCGCTCGCTGCCCAGAATAATTGGCTATTGTGATGTGTGGAGCAGGACAAAGAACCGTGACAGCCATTCTTCCCTTCGCTGCCAATGCCGTGTGCTGTTTCTAATTGCCCCTGGGACTCGGCTGCTGCTGAAGACGTACGGTGCGGGGGAAATATATATATATAAATAAATACAGACATGTACAGTATTGCGGCCACATTCTGATCAGCGGCCATTAAGAAACAAAAATCCCCGAGGACACTTCATCAGCCTGTACTTGGTAACCTTCAGCCCCAGCAGCTACGAGCCTCAGCGAGCAAAAGGTCGGATAATTTATTCCAACTTGTATACGTTCTGGAAATTATAAAATTGTGTGTACAAATCTACACCCGTGGAGAAAATTTCGAAAATGTCTACCAACCCCCAGGATCAGCGGGGGGTGGGAAATTTTCAAACACATACAAACACGGCCGAATAAATATTTTTCCAGAGTTAATTAGATTGATAGTGTTTCCACCGATGCTGTTTGTGTATAATTTCAACCCATTTCGGCATGGGAGAGGAGCACGCTTAGGGGTTGGGGGGGTGGGGTGGGGTGGAGATGATGTTACAATGAGATAACGCGAAAACAATATATTTATTTGTACATATATGACAACCCGGGCAACTCTAGTCTATAATAAAAATAAAACATAGTATGCTGAAGAGGACCTTCTGGCCCTATAACGGCAAAGGACATAACAATGATGTCATCATCAGTAAATTAAATTATTATAATTGTGGGAAGCGACGAACAGTCCATGGTTCCAGAAAGCTGAAGATGAAAAGAGGACATTTTTATGGAATGATGTGTTTGAATAGCTGGAGCTGGAGCTGGAACACTCGTGGAATGGCCGCGACAGCGAGTATCAGACCGGGATCGATACCGCGTGGATTTGTAGCAACAGCTCATTACTAATTCACACAAGTCGTGATGGAGAAGAGGGTTGGGGGTTGCGTTGCGTTGCGATCCTCCACAACCCCCGCAGTCTCACTCACTACTCATCCATTTTAATTTTAAACACCCCTCCATTTCCCTTCCTCTCCAAGTTCTTCATCGTCTTTCTAAAACTAATAACCACAATTCACTGCGCTTCTCACCTCCCCAAACCCACCCGTCATTTATCCTGAGTAGCAGCTTAATCTTTTACTTGGCATAAAAATTTCGTTCCTAGTCAGTCTTCTTTCATTTCTCCAACAAAACGTTTTTTTTAAAAAAAACCCATCTCCCAACAGTTCTGCAGATACGAAACTTTGCAGCTTCTGTTTAGTTTAGGATCGTTTGTTTAAAGCCAGTTCGTTGTCAGGGAATCTTACAGAAGCATTCCAGCGTCACGCTCCTGGTACGATTTTAAACCTGGTCCGGCATCAATCCTGTTAATTTCAAGTTCTTTCAATCATAACGTCTTCCAGTAAAACAGTGCCTAATCCTTCACCTCTACTTAATCCTCGATCCTTGGTTAATTATTCTTGTCTTTTACCGATGCTGCACAAGAAAGGAAATACGTCCTTTTTCCGTAATGAAATAAAGCAGAAATACTTTTTCATTGAATAATCAGTGTAATTTTATCCAGTGATGCTCCGTCGAGTGATAATTAAAACAATGAAAAATACTTTACGATCCTTGCGGAAAATATAAGTTAATTTTCGTGCCGTATTAGTGACTCCAATATGGCGACTATTTGTTTACCTTGTGAATATAGCTAAGAATTTCGTAAATTTCGTAATGTATGAAGACTGACGGACGATTTTATTCTGCAACCCTCAAGTATTATGTTCGTAAAGAAACTCGGAGGTGTGTTTGTTGGGTTCGATGCAATAAAAGTCCATGTATTTTACCCTCTCCCGCCATCCAGGGAAGGGCGTGGGACAAGTACCCAATGCCCGACCTACCTGATGCAGGTTTTTTTGGGGTTTGTCCTGCATTTCTTTAGGCGAATGCCGGGTAGGATCCTTAAACCATAGCTCGGGGGCCCCTAGTTAACCCTTGGCTACCTTCCTCTACCCTTCCGCATCCCCCCTTTCAGATCCCTTTCCTATGCTATAAGAGGGGAGTTGCCACTATGTGGATTACCCTATACATAGCCTGTCTACACCCAAAAAAAACACTATTGCACTATGGGTGGAAAGGATGCACGGAACTAGGAACAGTTAGATGTAGGTTAAGTCACTTCTTGAATAGAGATTAATATAGAATTAAATACTTTTTCTGGGTTATATGAATAAGTACACGTGGCAACGCCGGACACGCGGATAGTATTTAATAAATAAGTAATGAAAGTGGATAAATAAAAATTGATAACAGGAAGAAATTAAGACCGAAACATTCGTACTAATAGTTTTGTGTGTGTGTGAGTCTAAAAACGTTCTCTCGCGGTAAACATTAATTTTTGAGTATTTCACCTTCTTTAATTGATATTTTTTTACGTCAGGACGAGCACAACGTTTCGACTGTTATCCCAGTTGTTATCAGGAGCCACATTTCAATGTCAGACGAAACGTTGTAAATTTGTCTTTATTCTGTCTGTATTTGGTCATTTCCATTACTCATCAATTTAAACCGACACAATTCACGTGACAATCTCGAAAATTGCCCGGATTAGTTTGAATCCAGTAACGCGTTACAAATAAATTGTCTCAAAAGCTTCAACTCTTGTAATTTGCCTTTTATTTTCTTCTTCTTCTTAGCCTTGAACGAAGGAATTATTTTATTTTGTTCCCCCCGAGCAGCGCAGCTCGTCACACACACACACACAGAGCGGGAGGGGTTGAAGAGGACCTCTCACAACCCCACAAGTACTCAGCATTTTTGTTTAGTCTCTGTGCGCCTTAGGCCCGTGCAAGTGACAGAAAAATTAAGCGAAATCAACACCGCCCCCCCCCCTGGACAGCTTTTGTTTTTATTCTTCTCCGACACACACAAAATGAACTATTTTCCACACACCACCAGAAAAAAAAACCTTGAAGAGGGTATAAACACGTACCGAAACGTTTGTTTTTAACTTAATTGAATAAATCTGCTGTCTGTAACTGCATCATCTATTAACGGTAAAAACATTAAAAATTATAGATATATTTGGTGACGGATGGTGAAAGATTATAAAAGAAGGATGAAATGATCGAAGGTAATTACTGTAAAAAGGGGTTCATTAGTTAATAAATCAGTTTTAATCCTCAATGCGGATTGTCTAAGCTTCCTAGTTGGCAGTGTCTGGACAATTCCTCGTGTGGCAACATTGTACGTGGGATGAACAGCCATTGGTAAACTACGTCAAGACCTTTGTTGTCATCAACACGGTCTTCCAGAATTTTCTATACTGCTGGAATAAATTAAGGGTGGATTTTGTTGATAATCTGGTCGTCACTGGATCTGGTGATTAAAGGAAAAATGGCGTACGGTTTCGGACCCCGAGGGTTCGTCTGGTAAAACCTGTCGTGGAGAAACAACACTAGAAGAGGATCTGAAACGTTGCAACATTAATACGAAGGAAGGAAGGGGGTTGAAACAGAGTGCGCGGACTCGTTGGAATCTGGTTACGTGCCAGACTCGCAACGAGGAGGGTGAAAGTTCCCTCGCTGCTCTCCATCCCTTCCCAAGGGGGTTGAGCCCTTCGCAGACACTATTTAACTGCCCCATATTTTATTCAGAAGGGAGGGGGGGGCCGGGGGGGGTAGAAACTAAATGACGGGTCGTGGTAGACTACGGTACTCTTGTCCACCACCGAGACACCCTTCAATAACCCACACTTGCGTCGTCGTTGCAGATAAGAAACTGGGTTAAACATCTTAAGGGGTGTGTCTGTCACCGACCCCCGCGGTGGTGGAATCCGACCCACTTCTTCCCCACACACACACACACACTTGATCATGATGACGTCATGTGTGACGTAGAGACACAAGCGTTCAAGACAGACCCTGAGGCTGTCCACGTGCTCCGATGGACGACTTCAGATCCCGTCTCGCCAGGGTTGATTTACACCTTCAAATAAAATAATGACAGACTGTTTTATAAATTGTATACAAACTATCTTGAACCCCCCGGGGTTGTCAGAGACATCCATAACCCCCCTCTGATTCGACTCCAATCTCGGTTGATTTAGCGTTAATTTCATGTAACGTCCCCATTCCTAATGCGGCCGAAAGGGTTTGAAATTATACACAACAAAAACAACGATCAAGACTATAAATATCTTCGACCACAAAAAAAATTTATTCGACGCAAATATCGGCCGTTGTAACAGGTATGAAAATTTTCACCCCCGTCCATCCCCACCCCCACGGCTACTTCAATGTCATAATTAAACTCAGCGACATCCATAACCCCGGATTCGACTCCAATCTCGGGTGATTAAGTGTTATTTTTATGTAATCCCCCATCCACCCCACCGCTTTAAGGGTGCACATAAAGGGGTAGAATTTTATACACAAATAACATCAGGCGAAAGAGTATAAATGTCATGGACTGGTAAGAATATTTATCCGACGCAAATATCGTCCGTTTTAGCATGCTTGAGAATTTCCACCCGCGTAGACGTGTCTCACCCCCACAGTGTTTGTTTCCTGGTCGCAAGGAACACGTGTAAGAAATTTGGTCAAATTTGCTTCACGGGTGTAGACTTGTATAAGAAACATTTCAAATTAAAATTATATAAGTGCACTGGAGATGACAATCACGCAACGTTTCGTTCTTAATTTAGGACTTCGTCAGTTCTACAACAATTTAAGGATATAATGTTCTGAAATTTGATATTTCTCAATCGCCTTTATTAAAATTTTTATACTTATATTTGCATTATGTTGCTTTATTAATATTTTCTGATATGTCCAAAACTTAAGGACGAAACGTCGCGTTATTAGAGTTTGATAAATTTCCGTATTATTATTTTTTTTTCTACGAAGAACTAAATTAAGGACGAAACGTTGTGTAATTATACATTTATAATTTTGTTTATTAATTGGTTTGTAATAGGTCCTTAATTGAGGACGAAACGTCGCGTAATTTTTTTTTATTATCAATGGCTTTCTTGAATTTTTTAAAATAATTTGTTTGTATAAACTATTGTATCAATATTTTTTGAGAAGTCCTCAACTAAGGACGAAACGTTAATTTATTATGTTTTCACCAATTCCTTTGTTAATTAGTTCTGAGAGAACCTCAACTAGGACGAATCTTTTTTTGTTATTCTATTATTATAATTTCGTTTATTAATTGTTTTGTAACAGGTCCTTAATTAAGGCCGAAACGTCGCGTAATTTTTTTATTATCAATGGCTTTCTTGAATTATTTTATTACTTTGTTTGTATAAACTATTGTATCAATATTCTTTGAGAAGTCCTTAATTAAGGACGAATCTTTTTTTTGTTATTCTATTTTTATAATTTTCTTTATTAACTGTTTTTTTAGGAAGTCCTAAATTAAGGACAAAATTATTTTTAATTATATTTTTTTTACAATCGCATTATTAATCTTCAAAAAAAAGTTTTGAATTAAGGATGAAACGTGTTATTATATTTTTATTAATTATTTTATTAAATATTTGATTTATTAATTTTCTTAGTTAATTTTTTTATAATTGTGTATTTATTGATCAATTTATTAATTTTTTTTATGAGTGATGACTAATTTATTTCATTATTTTGTTTTAATATTCTGTTAACGTAACATTCTAAATTTTTCTGTGGTATATGATTTTTAATTGTGTGGTATTTTTGTTTCATTTGATATGTCTTCATATATTGAATTTCTAAGGTTTCAGCCTTACTCTTCCCGTGACACGAAGGATTTCGACAACTACTACTCGTTTAACCATATAGCAGTTTGGCGTCTTTACTTGGAATTGGAAAGTCTGAAGGTAATTTATTTTCAATTTTATTTGATTGTTTCTTCGCTTCCTGTGTGCTTGAAGAGCTTCAGTGTTCCCCCCCCCCCACCCCTTATATTTAATAGTATTGAGACCGTCTCTTCGGCTGATTTCTGGACATGTGCAAGAGTTTTCGTTTCCAGTGTTGCGGAGATGAACGACGCAGTTATATAATTTCTCCCCCCCCCCCACCACCCCTTCATACGGACGAGTTCCTCAGCGACCAGCCCCCAGCCGCGACTGAAAGCAGAGATGTAATTTCTATACTCAAGACTTTGTTAAAGCTGGTCCGGCGAAGCGCAAATGCTGAAAATCCTTATTTATCTGGCACGGCCGAGGGGAGATCAAAAGACTTCGCAAGGGAGGACGGATGAGAGCTTCGGCGCTTTGCTTCCGTTATTGGTGCCTGGGAAACAAAATGGTGGGCGTAATGCCTCAAAGTAACGCAGGGACAGTTGGTGTTTAGGCGCGACGCTTCGAAAATGACTTTTGAGACTTCAAAAGAAACGGATGTGAGGAACACGCAGACACACGCTGGGAGAACAAAATGGCGGCGAGATGCGCGTGTCTTTAAATTACCTTGAACCTGATGAAGTCGCCAAAGAAGCGATGGAACTTTGTTTAATTTTACAATAATAAATTCCTTTTTCTGTCTTAAAATTGGCTGATGTCTATATATTTACTAGTTTTTTCAATAGTCAGAATATATATTTATATATTTCATAATTAATTATTTCGTTTGTTTTTACCTCCCTGCGTCGTTCCTTCGCCCCGTAACAACCCAACCAGTTTCTGGAACTGACATCAGAAGTCATCTAAGTAGAAAGATTTAAAAACACATTTTCCAGGGGCCTGGGAGTTTGAGACGCACGTAGAGGTTCTGCCACACACATTACTCGAGTTTAAGGGATTAACAAAAGTTTAAAAGGGAGAAGTGGGGTGGGGTGGGGTTTGGGTTTTTTTTTTGTTGCGAAAACTGCCGCGAGCTTGTTCGTGATTCCGCAACATCAGGTGCAGAAACGACGTCCACAGATGGCAGAAACTCGATACAGGGGGGAGGAAAGGGTCGGAATTAAATGCAAATGAGAGACCTACGGTATAGGTGGTGGCATATTAAATCTCTCTCGCTATCCAGGGAAGGGCGTTGGACAAGTACCTACTGCCCGATACCACAAAAAAAAGTCATGCACCAAAGGGTTAAATGATTCGGAGGTAAATAAAAATCCATAGAGAGTATTAGGTAAGCCGGGCTCTTGGTGCTTGTCCCACGCCATTCCCGAGGCCATGCCACGACCACTCTGATCCAATGAGAGCAGAGTTTGGCCAGCGGCTAATGGATGGGCAACCGTCACCTTCGACTCCCCTGGGCTGAGAACCAAAGTCCACCCTGAAGGCGCTCAGAGGTCGCCACCACATCGTCGCTAATGAGGCACGGCTTTACGTTTCATGTGTATGTGTGTGTGTTTGTGGCAGAGGACACACACGTGCATGGCTGGAGGCGTCGCTGTCTGCATACAAATGAAAATTACCACCCGCGGATGTTGCTGCTCTGTTCTGACTGCAATCGATAGCCATTTTCCACCCCCACCACTGGGGAGTCATCAGCAGCGTGTCGTGAAGGTGGGAGACTCACGCTGCTATCACTGTCACGTGACTGTGGCCTGTCACGTCATGGCCAGCAAACATCTGTGTAGCTATCAGTCGGACGTTACAAGTGTTCATGCAGACTAGAGACAGTCACGTGGAATATAAAATACTATATTACAGCCATATGTAGTTACATAAGTGTGGGGGATTCTCAACATATATGATTTTTTTATGTTACCAGGCTACACGAGGGTAATCCACATGGTGGCAACTCCCCTTTAATAGCACAGGAAGGGATTTGAAAGGGGAGTTGCGGAAGGGTAGAGGAAGGTAGCCAAGGGTTAACTAGGGGCCCCCGGGGTGTAGTTTAAGGATCCTACCCGAAAATTCGCCTAAAAGTAATGCAGGGAAAACCCTAGAAAAACCTGCATCAGGTAGGTCGGGCATTGGGTACTTGTCCCACGCTCTTCCCTGGATGGCGCGAGAGGAGGGTTTCTGTGGGGACGCAGCATTCCCTTCTCCATGCCTCGACCAGTTTAGGAGGCAGCTGGCCAACTGTTCCAATGGGAATAGCGAACAACTCTTACCGTATGCCCAAGTTCTGCGATCCCGGAACATACACCTCTCAGAACAGGCCAAGGTGTCTCGGCATGTGGGAACCTTAGTTCAAAATACCAGAGAGATGTGAAGGCATCCCCAAAGGTAGCCTCCTCCAGAGCTCTCTGGGAAGGTTCACATGCGAGTGAAAAATAAATAAAAAGACCTGCCTGAGAGAGCAAGGCACGGGGAGAATTCTTTTAATCAAATAAAGTAATTAAATTAAATGCGACAAAGTAGGGTTGATAGAATTCAAATTAATTCAAATAATGACAACTCGTGTATTTCTCTTTGACTGTAGGTGTATTTTCGTAAATTGCAGATGATCCTTTTGGAAGCCGATAGTGAGTTAAAAAGAGATTTAAATTTCCTCCTATGAGAAATTAGTGCAGGAGCGGCCATTGCGGAGACATCAGGAGTTACACCTTCATAAGGGTTAATTATTAACAGTAAATTGGAGTAATTCTATTGGGACAAAGTGACCAGGGGCCATGCAGCAACGTTGGAAACAGAATACAGATTGAAGAACGTGACGTCAGAGCGCAGATCACGTGACAGGACAGTGACGTGATAGAAGACTGTCTCTGGACAACATTGGCAGGTAGTGTCACACGCTTTTTGGACTTGACGTTAAATCACGTGTCAGCGGGGATCCACCTTTCACTGTGTTACCATTGGCCCAGACTGGGGGCTGATCGAAGTTACCTTGGACTGTTTCCTCAGGCCTCCCCGATGCAAATCATGAACCCCCCCGTGGTGAGTGTTGAAGGGTGTGGGAACCAAAGAAGTCAAATAAGACCCCACGCCGTTGATGTCTGTAATACAAGGGACATTCATGAGGAAAGTTCTGTTGGCAAGTGACGTGGGAGAATCACGCCCTTGCTTCAGAGGTGGTAGTGAAGGGGCCCGCAGCCTCACAAAGACCAGAACAAGCCCGTAACTACTACGTGCACGCCAAGGAAGCGAATGTTGCTGAGCGTCGTCAGTCCATGGAACAATCGGCATGTAGCGCGTCTGAGTGTTTTTTCTCTCCCTGAAGACGAAAAGGGTTTTTTCCAGTACGGTTTGAAACGTTGGAGTTTCCTTTTACTGATCTTCTACACGATCTTTCACGTCATCTCTTTAACTTACGTATTTCTTTTTTCACTTTTCAGTCTCTTTCTTGCTCACCTTTCTGTTTTTCTTGTTTTCTGTTTCCTATGATTGGGGTAAATCTCAACATTTTTTTTTCTGATCCTCTAGTCGATCTTTCACGTCACCCCCTTAACCTGTCTCTTTCTTTCCTTTTTTTCTGTTTTCTTCTTTTCTTTTCTTTTTCTAACTTTTCAGTTTTTGTCTTTCTCACCTTTCTGTTTTTCTTGTTTTATTTTTTGTTTTTCTTGTTTTATTTTTTGTTTTTCCCCGCTTGGAGTAAATCTCTACATATTTCTTTCTGATCTTCTAAACGATCTTTCACGTCACCCCCTTAACCTGTCTCTTTCTTTCCTTTTTTTCTGTTTTCTTCTTTTCTTTTATTTTTCTAACTTTTCAGTTTTTGTCTTTCTCACGTTTCTGTTTTTCTTGTTTGTATTTTTCCGCTTGGAGTAAACCTCTACATATTTTTTTTCTGATATTGTAAACGATATTTTACGTTATCCCTTTAAGCTGCCTCGTTCTTTCTTTCTGTTTGTCTCGTTTTCTTTTCTTTGATTTTTTTTGTCACTTTTCCGTGTTTTTCATCCTCAACTTTCTAGTCTTTGTTAATGTACATAAATTTTCCCTCACAAAATTTTAATTACGTATTGAATTTTTTCAAGAAATTTCTGAAGACAAGAAAATAGTAGGAAAATAAATCAATTTACAGGGACTAATTAATTTCTTTTAAAAAAAATAATTATAATTATCTACAGTTTGTTGTTAGTATTAGAATTATTTAAATTAACTGGATAAGAATTCCAAAAAAAAATAATTTACTAATGCATTGGTTTGATTGGCCGTTAAATGTTGACAGTTGAAAGTGGAAACAAAACCTAATTTTCCGGTCAGTAATAATTGGCAACTGACGTGGTTCTGTAACCGGTCCTACGATATTAAAAATAAGAAAACTAAATTTTTAAAAAATTAATACGTAAGAGTGAACTTTACAAACTAATAGGTACAATGAATAAGGATTTTAT
The DNA here is from genome assembly GCA_037074705.1 of Zhengitettix transpicula. Classification (NCBI taxonomy): domain Eukaryota; kingdom Metazoa; phylum Arthropoda; class Insecta; order Orthoptera; family Tetrigidae; genus Zhengitettix; species Zhengitettix transpicula. The sequence goes on along the minus strand of CM073593.1, from coordinate 108,638,096 downwards.
GACGACGTACCGAACCAAAAAATAAAAATAAAAAATTGAGATACGTGCGAACAAAATTGAATCAAGATGCTGCTACATCGGACGAAGCTAAAAGAGCTTTATAAAGAAGGTTGGGGTTGTTAAAGATGTTATTAAACTTGAATGACCGTTAGGAAATAAATAAATTTGATAAATGTAAAATAATATTAATCGTTGTTAATATTGTGTTTGTGGGTGACATATATTGTCAATGATCGCTTATATCGATCGGGTATCGATCTGTGTACATCAGACCAACCAGCGATGTGCTTTGCTTTTAACCGTTTCACGTGACGTAGTTAAACGTGACCAGTGCGCGTAAACATGACACACGTGGTTCGACGGTCAACTGTTTGCTGATCACAGGGTGTTTATTTTAAATGTCTTTGTGTATAGAATTAAAAAAAAAACACAAAATATGTACGACGTCTGTCCGGATATTGACGACGTGACGTGCGAAGCTTCCTCTGGAGTTGTGCAACTGTCGAACGGCCATGTTTAAATCTAACCAAAAATCTATAGTTTAATCTGATTAGTAACTTAAAAACTGTTAAGTTGGCAACCATTCGTACCTGAAACATCATCATAAATTTTTAACGTGAGTATCCTGCACTTTTATCAATTAATAAATTCTCAAAGAGCATCCATGATGTATTAATTAACACTCTCAGGCATTCCTCAGGCGTTGCCAAATGTAACTTAACATCGACGTGGAATATCGAGTTTATTTAATAGCTTTCTGGGTGCTCGGCGTTGCCCGGGTTTTCACATATCCATAACCCTCGATTTGACTCCAAAATCTCGGTTGCCTTTGTGTTAACGCCCCCCCACCCCCACCCCCCATGCCGAAAGGGGGTTGAAATTATACAGAAAGAACATGGGTAGGACCACTGTCAATCTCATTAACCCCGAAAAATATTTCTTCGACCCAAATATCGGCTGTTTTAGCATGTTTGAATATTTCCACCCCTGGGGGAGTTAAACGGCAAGTTGAATGTTTTAATTAAACTCGGTGACATCCATAACCCTGCAATCTCGATTGTATTCCCGTTATTTATTGTAACTTTCCTCGTCCCCCCTCACAAATAAGGGTGCTGCTTCTTTTCCATGCCGTAAGGGGTTGAAATTATTAAATTGCCCGGGTTTTCACGTATACATAATCTTCGATTTGACTCCAAAATCTCGGTTGCCTTTGTGTTAACGCCTCTCCACCCCGATGCCGAAAGGGGTTGAAATTATACAGAAACAACATCGGTAGAAACACTGTCACTCTCATTAACCCTTAAAAATATATATTCAACGTAAATATCGGCCGTGTTTCTATGTTTTAAAATTTCCTCCCCTGGCCCTGGGGGAGTTAAACGGCAAGTTGAATGTTTTAATTAAACCCTGCAATCTCGATTGTATTCCCGTTATTTATCGTAACTTTCCTCCTCCTCCTCCTCCTCCCCCTCACAAATAAGAGTGCTGCTGCCCCTTTTGCTTGCTGTGAGGGGTTGAAATTATACACAGATAACATCGGGAGAAACACTGTTAATATCTCTGACCTCTAAATATATTTATCTGATGTAAATATCGGCCGTTTTAGTATGTTTGCATATTTCCAACGCCCGCTCCTGGGGTCTCACCCCCACAGTGTTTGTTTCCTGGTCGCATGGTGTAATTTGCTCCACGGATGTAGATTTGTATGCGGAATATACATACATACATACAAAATCTATGTTTTATTTATTAGATTCCACGTATTCGTAGATTAACTTAATACGGTTTTCTCCACCCCCAGCGTAGAACACTGACTGACCTCTGCACACCCACTTCCTCTCTTCATCAACAGCCTACTTAACATTTACCATCTTAAACCCTCCCCCGATCCGTTCTCAAGCAGCTCCACATACGTGTACATACATACACACACACACACACACACACACGTCAACAACCGTCGTGACATTTTTCTTCTCCTGTGTTTTATTTTTCTCTCTCTCCCTCCCTTTTGTCTTAGTGCCCACGTTTCCGGCCTTTATGCAGCTGTCTGTCTCTTTCTTTCTCCACTCAGCTTCACTCGATCCACATCAGCTCCAGTTAGAAGTTGAAATACAAACCGTCCGTGTTAAACTTCAAAATTCCACTTGTGATTAAGTCTGTCTGCACGAGGGTAGCTTACAGTATTATTATTAAAAAAAAATGAAACTATTCAATTTATAAAATGATGTTTCATACACGACGACGTTTCATCCCTGATTGGGACCATTTTCAGGTCGGGCAGATGTGACTTTTAATTATCTGAACCAATAAATTAACAAGTCTTTCAAAATGATAGTATTTAATACAAACGTGTAGAATTGCTACGGTTACTTACAATTTATTATAAGAACTTGAATTTATAAAACGTCTGACGCCACTTGCACAGCAACTTTTCCAACACCCTGTATTATTAAAATAGCGATGTGATGGGTCGTGGACGTGGGAAAATCCAGGAATTTTGATAGCAAACGAAACGTGAAACGAATATTAAATAAACAACATGAAGTCAGAAAATATATATTTAATTGAAAATTCCAACAACGTTTCGTCGCTTATTTGCGACCACTTCAGGTACGACGATTTTCCAAAAAAAAAATTATTTCGGCCACAGCATTGAGCGAAGAACGACCCTGACTATGTTTGTAAAACGTCATACCTGAAGAGGTCGCAAATTAGGGACGAAACGTAGTGGAACGTACAATTAAATATCGATTTCTGACTGGAAAAAGGCTGTGTTGTTTATTTAAAATTCATCCTAAACAGTCAGAATAAACTCACACACACACAAACACATGAGATTCCAAAATTAAATTTTTAAAATGATAAATTTACCTCTGATTGAAAATTGATAACAAGAAAGATGGCCAAATACAGACTGAAGAAGTGATTATATAAATATTTACCTCGGAACGTTTCTGTGATCCTCGTCCCTTTCTTCAGGGTGCTAAGAGGAGCCTAGAGAGCGATCACTACAGAGTTTTGCCAGCTGTAATTGTGCGGTTGTGTCACTCTAGGCTCCTCTTAGCACCCTGAAGAAAGGGACGAGGATCACAGAAACGTTGTGTGGTATTTATAACTTCACTTCTTCAGTCTGTATTTGGCTACCTTTTAATTTTTTTAGCTTAAGAGGCTACATGAGGGTAATTAACATGGTGGAAACTCCCCTTTAATAGCATAGGAAGGGATTTGAAAGGGGGATGCGGAGGGGTAGAGGAAGGTAGCCAAGGGTTAACTAGGGGCCCCTGGGCTATGGTTTAACGATCCTACCTGGCATTCACCTAAAGAAATGCAGAGAAAACCCTAGAAAAACCTGCATCAGGTAGGACGGACATTGGATACTTGTCCCACGCCCTTCCGATAGCGGGAGAGGAGTTTACTGTGGGGACGCAGCATTCACTTCTCCGTGCCTCGGCCAGTTTAGGAGGCAGCTGGCCGACTATTCCAATAGGAATAGCGAACAACTCTTACCATATGCCCAAGGTCTGTGACCCCGGAACATACACCTCTCAAAACAGGCCTCGGCTTGTGGGAACCTTAGTTCAAAAACGGAGAGGAAAAGGCATATCCAAAAGTAGCCCCTTCGTATCTCTCCTAAAAGGTTCTGCCTGCGAGAGAATCCTCTCGCAGGGTTTTTTTCCCCTCTTATTATTAACATTTCAATGTTGAGCAGCAGGACCCGACAGTATAAGCCTGTGACAGGATTCTCTCGCAGGTAACCTGCGAGGGATTTTCTCTTGCAGGCAGAACCTTTTAGGAGAGATACGAAGGGGCTACCTTTGGGGATGCCTTTTCCTCCCCGTTTTTGAACTAAGGTTCCCACAAGCCGAGGCACCTCGGCCTGTTTTGAGAGGTGTATGTTCTGGGGTCGCAGACCTTGGGCATACGGTAAGAGTTGTTCGCTATTCCCATTGGAATAGTCGGCCAGCTGCCTCCTAAACTGGCCGAGGCACGGAGAAGTGAATGCTGCGTCCCCACAGTAAACTCCTCTCCCGCTATCGGAAGGGCGTGGGACAAGTACCCAATGCCCGACCTACCTGATGCAGGATTTTATAGGGTTTGTCCTGCATTACTTTTAGGCGAATTCCGGGTGGAAACCTTAAAATATAGCCCGGGGGCCCCTAGTTAACCCTTGGCTACCTTCCTCTACCCTTTCACATTCCTTCCTATTCTATTAAAGGGGAGTTTCCACCATGTGGATTACCCTCATGTAGCCTGGTACCATAAAAAAAACAGGACCCGACAACGAGAAATGCTCCAGAATGTTTCTAAATGTAGTCAAGATTTAAGTCCAGCTTTTGACGTCGAGACCAAAGCAGCTCGTGTTTCCCACAAGCCCCTGCTTGCTTGCTTGTGATGACGTAGTCTGAAGACGTGTTGCTGCGTCCCCCCCCTCGCTGGGGTCGAGCACGAGTGGTGCAAGACGACAACCGTCTTGGAGCTGGTTCCCGTTGTGAATAGCCAGCAGCATTGTTGCTCCCCTCAGCGTGGGACAAAAACCGTTACTCCACCCGTGTGTGTCCTGCGTCGCCATTTCCCACGCGGAAACATTACACACGCTTCCAGACGAGGGGCCGACGTCGTCCGCGACCAACACCAATTAATCCCTCTGTGACGACAACAACAACACTGCTGTCACTGTCACGTGACTGCGGCCTGTCACGGCACGGCCAGTCTGCGTAGCCATCAGTCGGACATTACACGGAAAGTAAATCCAAGCAGGAAACCAGAGACAGTCACGTGGAATATAAAATATTATATCACATCCATATGTAGTTACACACGTGTGGGAGTTTCTAAATATCATACGTCCTTAGACACGCGGGAGTTATTTGGCGTTGTTAAATAACAATAACAGGACCTGCCTGAGAGGCACGGGGCGGAATTCAATCTAATAATTTAATTAAATGTGCCAAAGTAGGGTTGATAGATTTCAAATTCAGCCCAATAATGATAACTCGTGTATTTCTCTTTGACTTTAGGTGGATTTCCGTAAATTTTGGAACCTGGTAATGCGTTAGAAAGAGAACTAAATTCTCTAGAACGCTCCTCCTATGAGAAATTAGTGGAACAGCGGCCATTGCGGAGACATCAGGAGTTACTTAATAATTGGATTATTAAGAATAAATGAATAAGAAAGTTAGCCAATTGAGACATAAAAAGTGATAATATAAATACCACACAACAATTTCTGGGATCCTTGTTCCTTTCCTCAGATGTGAAGAACAGCCTAGAGCGACACAACTGCACTTGTCATTTGAGAAAACTCGAAAGGGCTCTTCTTCACACCTGATCCCAGAATCGTTACTTATATTGTCCCCCCCCCTTTTTTTTGGTCTCAATTGACTAACTTTCTTATTCATTATTTACAATCAGACGTAATTGTTTCAGTTTAATAAATATTAATACTTAAGGTAATTCACTGCTCTAGTGGGGCAAAGTGATCAGAGGTCCTCAAGCGCGTTTGATAACATTTAAAACATAATACAGGTTGAAAAACGTGACGTCAGGGTTCGATCACTGACACGTGACAGCGCGTGACAGGGCAGGGACGTGACGTTCCGTGATAGCAGTGTCTCAGGACAACATTGACAGGTACTTGACGTTAAATCACGTGACAGCGTGGCTCCACCTCAACTCACTACCTGCTGCTTTATCCTTTTCAAAGTCTCTACGGACCCTGGAGATAACATTTTGGCCTCCCTGTTTACAGAAGTATTGGTTGTCATGGTGACAGCTGGTCACGTGATTGACGTTGCTGGTACAATATATATTTTTTTTAATAATAATTACAGTGTCAGACGCTGTTGGTAGTTTACGAGCGTGTCGCCTGTGGCCTTCTGATAGTTTGAGGAGCCTCAACCTCTCGTTGTGCGTCGTCGTAGTGGAGGGACTCTGCAGTGGTAGGAAATTCCATGGGATTGTGTCTGTCTGAGGCTGCGGCTCTACGGGAGAGGAAGATGCTGGGATCGATATAGCCAGCGCTCTCCAGCCCGGACAGCGGGAGCCGCCGCCGGGGTTCTGGCCCCTGCATCCGGGCTTCCCTCAGGATCCGTCGAGGACTCGAGCGGGTTCCAATGACACAGGACCAATCTGTCCAGTGACTGATGGCCGTCGAAGCTTCACATTCTCAAGGCTGTAGGGACGGCCCAAAGATGTAACAATTCAAAGATATGATTGGCCTCGGAGTCGTTTTAGGACCACGAAGCTTTTTCTGCTTATATAGGCAGCTGGGCGTCCAAGGTCACACTTGAGTAGTGTCGCCCACAATGTCTTTGCCAGCGTCTCTGTTAAAATTAACTGGTCTCTTTACTATACGTCGATGAACAGCGCCAAAAAAAAACCCTTTGGTTTCTAACAAATAATATTCATTTGCTCTGTCACTAACTTTACAACACCTTTCTTCCTTAAAATTGTCCTTTAAAGTCCCCAGACATTTACAGCAGCTATTTGCTCCTCATATATAACGTAAAATTCTTTTTTGAATATTAATAAAGTGTTAGTAATTGAAATTTTCACAGAAAGTTGCAAACAAAATGAAGATAAATGATGAGGGAGGAAGAATCATTGCATAACGCTGAATAAATTACCTGCAGAAATACGATTAGGCTACTATAATTATATATGCAATGATTCTTCCTCCCTCGTCGTTTATCTTCATTTTATTTGCAACTATCTGTGAAATATTCAATTACTAAGACTTTATTAATATTGAAAAAAAATATTTACAGTCCTAAAACAGTAAATGTTATAAAAACATTCTTAATAATCTGTGTTTCAGCTTTTTATAAAAATTATAAAGGATAGTGTGTATCGTTACCATAGCAACGGTCACAGACGGAAACGTGGCTCATTGTTAATTAATAATGTTTTCTAAATTATAACAAATTCTGTTAAAATGGTGGTTAAATATATTTTACGTTGGTACTACTGTGATTACTCTCCCGGGCATTTGTCATGGAGTTCAACGACCCCTGGACTGTCACAACACGCGTGTTGTAAGTCGCGACGGTGCCTTCACTCAGTACAGCGATGGTGAATGTATCGATTCAAGGGTCGATATGTTATTCGTCATTATTCACGCTCACGCTCTCGTGCTCTGTGGAGCGAGCGGCCATGGTTTCAGGTGAGGAGGAAAACCACGTTTGACCCCCACACAGTTAATAATTAGTCAGTCGTGGAAAAGGGAAACACGATGATGTTTCCGCAAACACGGTGGGGTGTAAAGATTTCCTTTCAGTCATGACGTAATTGTAGGGGGTTTTTTTTTTCGTCAGAAGGCCTGGGAACCCGTGGTGTGCCTCAAACCATGAAGTATATAGCGAAATAGTACCATCAGCCCTTCACAAATCCCTCATACTTTGCAGTAGGCTACTTAATTTTTCCAAAATTTGGATTTTGCGAGAAAATAGGGATGAAATTACCAACACGTGGAAGCGAAAGGGGTGCTAAAGATATAGAGACTCGAAAATCCTGCAACGTCGCCAACGTCAAGGAAAAAGGCTGCGTAGAATCCGACGTGGCGCTAGAGGGAACGTTCAGTTACCCTCGTTTCTTCCCCCCTGGATCGTGTCATCATCTATAATGCACAAATTTCCTGTCGAATGATCAATCAGTCGAGCTTCAGTTCACTCAAGTTGCTTTATGCTTCCTTTTTGAGGCTAAATTTTTCTACACCTCCCTTGGGAGAATAGAGGCTTAAAAAAAATTATAGAGCTGGTGCTGCGTGCGGGGGTTGTTGTAATCCCCATAATTTTTTTTTCCAACCCTCTCCGCGCAGGTGGATGCTCTGTTGCCACGTGCGAGCCGTCCAGGGATCAAGCGCAGCCAATTCCCGGAAGGGGTTGGAGTCGGGGAAAAAGGGGTGCCTGTGTGTGTCCTTCCAATCTGTTTGAGAGAGGGTTGGGGGGCGGGGGATGGTAAATTCCATTCATTATGCACGACGAGAGAGCGCTCGCGGTGTTTTCTTCCCCTCCATCAGCAGCCCTCAGCCTTCTAACAAACTTACCCTTGTTTCCTGCTAATTTAAAATAGTTTTCGTAGACTCATTACGACGGTTTAATTGAGAATTACTGTACTTAGTCAATGTCCAGACCGCAATCAACCCTCGTGTGTCACTCAGCGGCCACCATCTTGGATTAATTACCTATATATATATGCGAAAAACGAGAGGATTCCATCACAAATATCACTGGAATTTAGCAATAAATATTGTAAATAGGACAATTTTTAATCATTAAAAATTTTAAATGCTGTTTAAATAATTATTTATTTCTCATTAAGTTTCAAAAGTCAAAATAATTAAAACATTTTCTTAAAAGAAATTTTATTTCAGTGAGGTAATTTGTTTAAATTTAGTGCCTTGTTGTTGCTTGACCTGTTCATAAATTTAGTTAATTGGCTTTAATTAATTTTAAATTTTTTTTTTCAAATCTGGAAATTTATTTAATCAAAAATAATTTTTTTTCTCGCTTAAAATAAAATCCAGAAACCTTTATTCAAGGCTCAATTCACAGTTAAATTTTAATTATGGAATATGGATTTTTAATCTTTAATAATTTTAAATGCAATTAAAAATTTATTAACATAAATAATTTATTTCTCATTTACTTTCAAAAGTCAGAATAATTAAAGGACTTTTTTTGGCATTACTTTTAGGCGAATGCCGGGTAGGATCCTTAAAATATAGCCCGGGGGCCCCTAGTTAACCCTTGGCTACCTTCCTCTACCCTTCCGCATCCCCCCTTTCAAATACCTTCCTATGCTATTAAAAGGGAGTTGCCACCACGTGGATTACCCTCATGTAGCCTGTCTACACCTAAAAAAAACCTCGTCGAAGTTTCCATATGTTTAATTAAAAATCCAATTAACTGGCAAAAAAACTCCGAATTAAAATGATATATATATAAATATATATGCTGACTATTGACAAAAATAAATAAATAAATAAATACCAGCCAATTTAAAAAAGTATTTATTAATGTAAAATTAAACAACTTTTTGTTATTTTTGTAGCTTTAAACTTGAACCTGATGAGGCCGCGAAATGAGCGACGAAACGTTGTTGAATTTTACATTAATAAAATCCTATTTTCGCACTTAAAATGGTTGATGTTTATTTACTCTGAGTAAAAAAATTCTATGAGGTTTTTTTTTTCTGATGATGAAAGTTTAAATACGCCTGTACGATTATAAACAATTATTGTGACTGTAAATTTTGCAGAAATTATTAAAGATAATTTGGAGGGGTTGTGAAAAATTGCATTACAATGTGATTAATTATCCGTTAATGTCTATATTTCTGCGTGTTTGTCGATCGGCCATTTTTTTCCCCCCGGTAGATTTGGTAGTAAGAGACCTTCCACGACTGTGTTATGCCTCTTGACTCGCCGGCTCAGGACGTCAAGGGGGGCAGGGGGTTCCCTAATTTTCGATTATAGTCACTTACCCCCCTTGCGCACCGAGACCAGCTACCCCTTTACGTTCTTATCTCCTCTCCTCTCCTCTCTAGTGGCAAAGACAATGGCGCCGTCGAAGGAAAGTGGCTGGTTAATTTTTTCAACACCCCCCCCCCCCTGCTTGGTTACGTTACGTTTCCCCAAGACACTCGAGCGGGGAGGACGCGGGGGTGGTTTCCCTTTGCGATTGCCGTCCGGGCCCCAAAAACTTGTCAGCGATCAATACCAGCTCGGACAATCGTTGATCGATCCACCTGTGTCTGTGTCTGTTTGGACTCACCCTCGCGGAAAACTGCAACCACAGTAGAAAGGGGGTTGGGGGGGGGGTGAGTTGAGAGCAACGGTGCAATAAAAAAAAGGAGTTTCCCCCCTGCATCCCGGAATTTAATTAGATTGATTGCAATTGGCTTATGGTCGGTGGAAAACACCCACAAGTTCGTGTTACGAGGCTGCAGAGTGGCGGCGATGTGGCAACAACGGCATTTAATTGGCGTGTCAGTGATTCGATTTTTAGTCTTTTCACCGCCCTACACACACACAAACACGATTTTCCGTTGCGTTTATTCCTGATCAAGGACGGTGAGACCAGTGTTGACCTGTCGAGGTCCTGAAACGTGAATGTCTCACGAAAACCCCCGTCAGCAGGTTGTTCAGGACTTCACGAGTGAAATAATTAAGCACGTTACAGTCGAGGAGATGAAAAACCTAATTTACATGATTATTTTTGTGAGATGTGTAAATTCTATATTTCATGGTAGTTCCCGAATAATTAATTATTTACCAGTACATATTTAATATTTTTTATTAGAACTGTAAATATCATATTCTACCCTTAGTACAGTTAAACAATTATTATTTTTGTTATTATTCATGTTATTTTACTTATGTTGGACAGGGAAATTTGAGTTCCCGAATTTTAGTATTCTTATGTTAACTTCTAATTATTAATATTGTAATTTTATGTATTGACGTGTCCTATTTCCTCATACGAGGACTAATGGAATCAAATCAAATCAAGCAACATCAAAAATTTAAATACTGGAAACGTTTCAATCCATGTGACCAGCAACGCCTTCACGTGGGACGACCCAGGGACAGTAATCAGCTCCTCCAGGGGCCAAGAAACAACGGGAAACCTTGAGAAGCAACCAAAATCCTCTAGTCTTGAATCTTCAAGACAAGTTACGTAGAACAACCCCCCTCCCCCCCTCCTAGACTTACCGTACAGGTTCGCCAACTGTCAGCACCTGTACTATACATCTTACCGCGAGCCGGCAAATTTTTTTCTAATTTCAGCCTGAAAATGTCGTGACCATTACTAAAAAAAACTGCAAGTTTACCAATTCGAAAGACCACGAGGGAAACTTTTCAGTGGTCCTAAAAACCACACTAAATTTTGCACATCATCTCAGTTTTTCGCTAATAGCAAAAGAACGAAGCGTTCTATTGAAAATAATGTTCAGTGATGAATTGTAGAGGATAAAATTCTGCATGTGATGGTGGACTCGAGGACGAAATTCGGTCGAAGGAAGTGGCAAAAATCCTTCGTCAAAATTAGGACATATGACGACATATTCCAAGAGAATGCAGTTTGTCGCATTTCTAGTGCTGATATCTCCAAAATGGCCGCCAGGAAACTAATTTGCTACGGAATAAAGGTTGTAGAGAATTTATTTCTCTTTCCAATGCATGATCTGGTTTTAAAAATCAGTTGAGAACGGCCGAAAATAACACGCATGTTGCTGTCTGCGCACGGCTGATGTCGTGGGAGTGACGAAACTTGTCTGTGTGCAGAGAAGATTAAAGTGTCTAAGAGTATTAAGAGGAAGAAACAGTTCAGGGTTTCAAAGAGCATCTATATTCTTTTTCAAGGAAGATAGAAAATTAAAAGTGCTGTTATTCAAGTCTGCAGTTGTGATTGCTTTAAAACGAATATAGATATTCATCGAAGCTCTCCACTTCAATTTTCAACGGATTTTTTGAACGACATCATGCATTGGAAAGAGAAATAAATTCTCTAAAACGTTTATTCAGTGGTAAATTAGTTTCCAGGCGGCCATTTTGCAGATATCAGCACTAGAAATAGGACAAACTGCTTTTTTTCCCCCTAAAATGACGTCACATTGTAACTTTGACGCAGGATTTCTCCCACTTCCTTGGACCAAATTTCGTCCTCGAGTCCACCATCACATGCAGAATTTTATCCTCTACAACTTATTACTGAACATTATTTTCAATAGAACGCTTCGTTCCTTTGCTATTATCGAAAAACTGGAAACGTGCGCAAAATTTCGTGTGGTTTCTTTAGGGCCTGCAGAAACGTTTCACCCGAAGCCTTTAGAATAGCAGAACTTGGGGGGTTGTCCTGTAACGGCCACAACATACACAAGTTTTAAAAATAAAATAAATACCCGCCACTTTCTATTTTGGACGCAGCCGCTGGGCCAATTCCCGATCCTCTTCGCCAGGTCCCAAGCAGAAGCATTGCCCAGGGAGGGAGCGAGGCCTCTGTTGAGGGTAATTTATCACGCTGATAAGGGAACGTGCGTGATTCACGCTTGCGGACCCTCGTCAGTCCCCTTCACACACACGAGACCATTGCCGACACAGGTGCACCAACGTAACACAAACCAACGCTGTCAATCACAACCTCATTTCCTGTAAGCAATCAAGTGAACTCGATGACTAATGGAATTAACAAAATCTACCTGTACGGTTCAGTTCAAAAATAATTTGATGTTGTTTTAGAGCAAGTGACGTGAGTGTCGATTGCACACGTGGTGCATCCACCAGCGTCGTGTGGACGTGTTAACTCGTCGTGTCCACCGTGAGGGAAGAATTGACCTTCCTGTCTCCAGCCTTTCACTTGGTTACGTTGGCGCTGTTGGCCAACGGACGTGCCAATAACTTTTACCTTTGAGAAGCAAGACTCTCTCACAGGCGCCACGTCATCTGGCACAGATGCAGCTTCTAACAGGGACAACGGAAAGAATTTATTTTTATTGTCTCTGGAGATCCTCTACAACAGTTTTTCCCCAGCCTTTTTTTTAACCATCATCCACCGATTTAATTAATTATTATAATAGTCTTTTGAGTTTTGCCAACTGACTACTCCAGTTGTGTCGCTCTAGGCTTTTCTTCGCAGCTGAAGAAAGTGACAAGGATCCCAGAAACGTTGTTGTTTGTTTCTCTGTGTTTGGCTGTCTTTATTATCTTTACATATATTTTTTATGTTTAAAAATTGAACTATCTCGTAGATGAAACCCAATTACAAGGCTTGTTCAGGATAAAAGGGAGTAACCACTACCACAAGAAAGCCTGCGAGAGGATTCTCTCGCAGGTGAAACTTCCCAGAGAGCTCTGGCAGGGGCTATCTTTGGGGATGCCTTCACAACCCTCTGGTTTTTTGAACTAAGGTTCCCACATGCTGAGGCCCGTTTGGAGAGGTTCCGGGGTCACAGACCTTGGGCATACGATAAGAGTTGTCTGCTATTCCTATTGGAATCGTCGGCCAGCTGCCTCCTAAACTGGCCGAGGCACGGAGAAGGGAATGCTGCGACCCCATAGCTATCTCCTACCTGCCATTATCCAGGGAAGGGCGTGGGACGAGTACCCAATGCCCGAACTACCTGATGCAGGTTTTTATAGGGTTTGTCCTGCATTACTTTTAGGCGAATGCCGGGTAGGAACCTTAAATTATAGCCCGGGGGCCCCTAGTTAACCTTTGTCTACCTTCCTCTACCCTTCCGCATCCCCCCTTTCAAACCCCATCCTATACTATTTAAGGGGAGTTGCCACCATGTGGATTACCCTCATGTAGCCTGGTACCCTAATAAAATAAAAAACAAACAAAAAAAACAAATATGTCGACCAGAAGACTGAAAAAAGATCTCTAATTTATACTCCAAAACAATTTATTATTACCTCAATTTAAATTTCAATAATTTTATAATATTTAGAAAATTATTCATAAAAGTCTAAATCCCTGATGACGTCATGTAGACGTGTATTTGTTTTTCTGGTTTGATTAATTTAATTTTTTTCATCCACGTACAGTGTAAAATTCAATTATTTCAATTAATTAAAGTTATTATTAATGTGTTTAACATAATTTGAAATAATTGTCAATTATAATTATTTGAGATCTTTCAAATAAATTTTAATTGTAAAAAAATCCTATGAAGATATTTTTTAAATCCCTCTTGTAAATTCTTCTACTTCATATATCACAAATGTGGATTACCCTCATGTAGCCTGTTTACACCCAAAAAGAAACACTACCAAGTTATTAAGAAAAAAAAATTAGGTGAAAAGCCAAGAATAAATTAATTTATATTAAACAATTTTCTTTCTAATTACTGTTTCAATTTTGTAGCTAATCAAACTTCGTCCATAATTAAAACAGTTCAATGTAATTTAATACGTGATAATTGTCACTGTCAACCTGATGGTTGCAACCATTTTCATTTCAGAAGAATACCTAAATAACTATTATCACAATTAAAAAGAGAATTTGCTATAATATTTCGATTTTTAATTACAATTATTTAATTGTTTAATAATTTTAAAAAAATTCAACGTTTTTTTTATAAGTTGAATCACAACTGGCGGTTGGTTTTTAAAAGTCTGCACGAGCTATTTTTCTAACTCCAACACCACTTCTCTCTGCGGCCATCTTCTGAAACCTTTATTTTTTAAAATTATTCCACCCTCCCCCCCTCCCCCCCTCCCAAATTTTTCCTTATTTCTTAGATTGTCTACAAGTTAAACGACTGATAAGTCTCAGGACCCTTTACACTTGGAAATAAAGCTCTTAAAAATCTGAGTAAATTCCTCCAGTGGCTAATTTTAGTCCTCAGCAAATAATTCGTTAAATAAATTAAATCGTAGTTGTGAAGTTTAAGATTTATCCTTGCGAATTTTAAAACCCCAAAGGGGGGTTTACTAATTAATTTTATTTTCTATCACACAGTATAACGTCCGCTCTTCTGTTTTAATTAATAAATATTTCTGGAATCAAATGAAACACAAAATAACCAAAAAAAAAATAAAGAAAATTCTGTATGTACAAGAGATCTACCCTACCCGTTTTCATCCCTTCCTATGATGTTAAAAGAGGGAAAACCCCGTCAAGAAGACACTCAGCTTCAATAAAAAAAATTATTTAACAGAATATCATGTCAATAAATAAATAAATACTTACTGAATCACAAAATAATTTATAGAAATTTTATTCCCACATTTTGAATTAAATCAATTATTACGAATTTTATTATCTGTTTATTTAAGGTATTTTTTTTAAAAATAATTATGTTTGATTTCGTTATATTTTTTTTAATTAACCAATTCCTTACAAATGTTGTTTAAAAAACAATTTCATAATTAAACCAGCAGGTTTCAGGCCAAGATCGGCCATTTTAATATTTTTACACGATCTCAGCCCTTATTTATTTCCTCATATCAATTTTTTTTCCATGTATCTGATCTTTATCATCCTTGATATTCTATAAGAACAGTATAATATCCCTCCCCCCCATTTTCCCCTATTTTCAGACTGGTTTTATCTTTCAGGATTCATTGGGAGAAATCCTTTATTTTTGTGACGTAACGCGTCCTTTTAGCGGCATCTCTTTCTATTATTAATGACTTTTTATGTCTCAGTATTAATGTTAATAATTCACCTTTGTTGCTACACTGACGGTTAAAAATAAAAATAAAAGACTCGTGATGTTCGTGACGTAAACAAATCTGTCGTGAGGGTCGTAGGACGATTACCGTCATCGTTTGTGATTTAATTTTCTTTCCATTCGAATTTAAGTTATAATTCTATGCAAAAATCATATTGGGGGAGGAAATGCGTTGACCCGGAGTTCGGAGGATTTTCGTCTCGGCGACGCGACGTCCTGAGCTTCTGGAGGATCACACGTGGAAGGTTTCTACAAAGCTCGCTTTACCTGAGTAGAAATAATCTTCCCTCTTGCTGAGAGAGCTCCATTGTTGGAGGAACCTTCCTGTGGGTCAACGACCTCGGCGGTAATCGCCTTCAGACGCTATTTATTTTCCGGATCAAGTTTCAAGCATCACTGTTGGTGTTTGCGCAAGTCCGCCTTCAACTTCAAACCATTCATTATTTATTTATGACTCCGTAATATATTTTTTTTCATAAAGTTTAGTAGGTATCAATATCTCTGGTGTTGGTTTTGTTTTCTCACGCCGTGTTGTAGATGTGACGTTTCGTTGACTGGCGCTGTCGTCTTCTTCGCACTGGAGTTGGAAACCAAAGAGAAATTGAAACATGGTTTCGTTGCTGGGGTTCATTCTAGAAAAATTCCTACGAGACTTGTCAATCTCCTGAAATACTGGCAGGGGGTTGAGGGAAATTTTCTTCACCAACCCCTTTTCGAGAATAGGAGAGAGTTTTCTGAAAAACCTGTGATGAGACCGTGGTTTATTTTTCCCTAGTCTCTCTCTGTCTGTATCTCCAACGGGGGGTGGTTTTTTATTTTCACTTTAAGCCGTTCCCCGTTTCCCTGAGTAACTTCACCCCCTCGCTGGCCGCGTAGTCGGGAACTGCCTCCTTTCCCGTCCACTTTAATTACGTAAAAGCGATTCCACGTAAACCTGGAAGGTAGACTTGTTACTTCCCAGCAAGAAGGGTTGCTAACTCTCAAAACTTCCTTACGGTAAGGGTGGCCGCATAGTAGCTCAGAATGATCCCCCCCCCCCCCCCACTGATGACGACCAGAATTTTTATTCTTTTCGCCGCCCGAAACGTTGGAGGAATGTCAGTCAACCTTCTTCACTTCTTCACTTCTCACTCACGTAAATGTTGCGTAAAGTGAAAAAAAACCTACACAGACATAAAGGGTCGGATGGTTCCATGTCTCGAGCACAGAGATGTTACTCCAGTAGACCTTAGCAACTTCCTGATTGGTGCTTGGAGACTCGCTGGAGCTACGTCAGAAATAAAATATTCGTTCGCGGGCAAAAGGGCAAGTCTTTTAATTTCTTTTTAGCACCTTGTAGTTGTCGTGGCTGTTAATAAACCCCCCCCCCCTCCAAGTTTTCCCAATTCGAAAGGGACTCGAGGACAAGTTTCTCTGGCCCGAAAAACCACACGAAATTTTGCACCATTTTCCAGATTTTCGCAAATAGCAGAAGAATGAAGCATTCTATTGAAAATAATGTTCAGTGATAAATTGTAGAGGATAAAATTCTGCACGTAACGGTGGACTCGAGGACGGAATTAGGTCGGAGAAAGTGGGAGAAATCCTGCGTCAAAGTTAAGACATTTTAACGTCACTTTCTAAGAGACTGCAGTTTGTCCTATTCCTAGTGCTGATATCTACAAAATGGCCGCCAGGAAACTAATTTGTCAAGCAATTAAGGCTACAGAGGATTTAATTCTCTTTCCAACGCATGATCTGGTTTTGTAAAATCCATTGAGAGTTCCCGAAAATACACGACATGTTGCTGAAAGAAAGAGTCCAGCGTTTCAAAGAGTATCTACATTTTTTTTCAAGGAAGAACGAGTAGCAATCAGAACACTTTTGTTATTCTTTTTTCCTGGAAAAATAATATAAATAATCTTTGAAGCGCTGGACTCTTTCTTCCTCTTAGACACTTTAATATTCTCTGCCTCAGACATTTTTTCGTCACTCCCACGACATCAGCCGTGCACAGACAGCAACATGTTTGTTATTTTCGGCCATTCTCAATGGATTTTTAATACAAGATCATGCGTTGGAAAGAGAATTAAATCCTCTACAACCTTTATTCCATGACAAATTTGTCTCCTGGCGGCCATTTTGTAGATATCAGCACTAGAAATAGGACAAACTGCAGTCTCTTAGGAAATGACGTCAAAAAGTCGTAAACATGACGAAGGTTTTCCACCACTTCCTCCAACCAAATTCCATCTTCGAGTCCACCACTACATGCAGAATTTTACCCTCTACAATTTATTACTGAACATTTTTTTCACTAGAATGCTTCATTCTTTCTCTATTAGCGAAAAACTGAAAAGAGGTGCACAATTTAATGTTGTTTTTAGGCCCTCATAAGCTTTTCCCTGAATCCGTTTTCGAATTGGAAAAACTTTAGGGGTTTTCACTAATGGCCACAATATTTGTGGGAAGTTTTATCCAGCTTTTTTTCCACTGTCCTTCCATAGTGACGTTTACCTCCATGGAACACTTCTTCCAAATAAAAAAAAATAACCGGCGGTTTGGTTCCCATCCAATGTTTGCATCGTACAACTTTTCCCATCGTATCTTCCTGCCCTGTGTGACCAGACTAGGGGAGGTTTTATCTCACCCTTGGCTTCATTTGCAGCTCCCTTCACCCTGCTCTTCCGACCTGACCTTGTATTCGTTATTTCTTTATTCCTTCGTGGGATAGTTTCGCCGAGGATACGATGGGGTGGTTCCGCGGTGAAATTTCAAGTGTTACCGTTTTTTTTTACCCGCTCCATCCAGTGATCTTTCTGTTATCACAGACATCTTTATGTTATTCAGGTTGTTTTTTGATACAGTCAAATAAAGTGGCTCTTGTCTGCTTAAGAGACCTCGTTACAAGCAGACAGTAATGTTTACATTACTACCTTAGAAAAATCTGGAAAGAGCCGTAGTTAATTTTTTTTAGGGTACCAGGCTACATGAGGGTAATCCACATGGTGGCAACTCCCCTTTAATAGCATAGGAAGGGATCTGTAAGGGGGGGATGCGGAAGGGTAGAGGACGGTAGCCAAGGGTTAACTAGGGGCCCCGGGCTATAGTTTAACGATCCTACCCGGAAATTCGCCTAAAAGTGTTGCGGGCATTTGGTACTTGTCCCACGCCCTTCCGATGGCGGGAGAGGCGTTTGCTGTGGGGTCGCAGCGTTTCCCTCGCCATGCCTTGGTCAGTTTAGGAGGCCGCTGGTTGACTATTCCAATAGGAACAGAGAACAACTCTTACCGTATGCCCAAGGTCTGTGACCCC
Source organism: Zhengitettix transpicula (assembly GCA_037074705.1). NCBI lineage: Eukaryota > Metazoa > Arthropoda > Insecta > Orthoptera > Tetrigidae > Zhengitettix > Zhengitettix transpicula. Next base: position 108,619,619 of record CM073593.1, on the reverse strand, counting down.
ACTAACATACACCTCTGAAAATAGGCCTCGGCATGTGGGAACCTCAGTTAAAAAATCTGAGAAGAAAAGGCATCCGCAAAGGTAGCCCCTTCGTGTCTCTCCTGCGTGTCTCTGCCTGCGAGAGAACAGCCCTCGCAGACCTTCATTCGTGCCGTAGTTAATTGATAAATCCATCTTATTTACTGCAATTAAGTTTCAAACCTGGCTTCAGCTCTAAATATAAATTAAGTTAGTTCAATATGGAAAAACTTAAATGTTGTACACGAGTCCTTAATTAATTCTCCTTCCTCCTTGAGAAACTAAACATTTCAACAATTATCTCACCAGGAAAAAATTAAGTACTACATTTGTAAATTAATATAATGATTTACGAGGTTAATTTATTAATTGACATTTTACATTGTGTATTTGAATTTTGAATCAATCAATTAATTTATTGCAAACCCCCCCCCTGCAAAATAAATAAATATTGAAGTGTCAAAGAATACAAATAAATACAGATTATACATAATTAAAATTACATATTTGAGTTACATTGAAAAAAATTGAAAAGAATGGGTTAACAACTAAGATTTTGAAAACATTAGACTCTTTGACAATTATCGATCATATTTCTGTGATTTTTCTAATCAACGTAATTAATTTTCACTGAGGTATTTTTCTATTTTAAAAGTTTTTATATCTATGAGTTGTCTATTTTTTTTGTGTCTATCATTTTGGAGATTCCCTTTGATATCATCTTTTCTGTATTTCTGTGTGTGTTTTTATGGTTTTTACCACAGCTTCATCTTATAATTGTGTTTAAAAATATTATTTACATGTAGTGTTTTCGAGGTTTTAAAGGTAATTGCCCAGATCGTCCCCCCACAAGATCTGTCGGATCCAGGCTCCTCTTTTTCGTAGAGAAATTTACCCCAGTCTGTCCCTTTGAAGATTCTATCGTCGTAAGGGAAGAATGTGCCCCTATGTGTGTAGGAGGAGGGTTGCGAGGGACAAATTAAAACGCATGTGAACGGACAAGTGCATGACTGCAAATTGGACACCACACACACACACACACACACACACGGCCAGAGGGGGTCGGGGGGGGGGGGGCGGGCGATCGCAAATCCAATTCTAGTTCCACCTCGTAAACTAGATTAGCATAATCAATTGCCGCGCCACTATGGACACTACTAATTAACCATCAGAAATGGAGCCACCACGGCGGGAAAGTCGATCACTACGCTGCAACAATCAACCTGCAAACAATTAGCCGTGACCGGGTCAAAAAATGAACGGAGAAAGTAAACTGCACTTTCCATGTAGATATGGATCCGACATATTGTGGGCGACCACATGTGAATATTATTTTTAAACACAATTTTAACATGAAGCTATGGGAAAATCCATAAAAAGACACACTCAGAGAAATAAGGAAAACAGATATAAAAGAAAATCTCAAAATAATAGACACAAAAAACTCATAGATTTAAAACCTTTTAAAATAGAAAAATTCCTCAGGGAAAATTAATTACGTTGAATAGAAAAATCACATAAATATGATCGATAATAGTCAGAGAGTCTAATGTTTTCAAAATATTAATCGTAAATCCATTCTTTTCCATTTTTTTTCAATGTAACCCAAATATGTAATTTTAATTATGTATTATCTGTATTATTTTGTATTCATTGAAACTTCAGTATTTCTGTATTTTTGCAGGGAGGGGGGAGGGGGGTGTTTTCACAATAAATAAATAGATTGATTCAAAATTAAAATACACAGTTCAAAACTCAATTAATAAATTAGCCTCGTAAATCATTATATTAATTTACAAAATAACTAAATACTGAAATTACTTTCACTCTCACGGTAAACAAACATCCCAAAATACATCGCTGGACCTTTTAGTAGTCACTGGAAACAAGTTCAGAAACACGTAACTCAGCGTTTCTTTCCATATGGAAAAAAAAATATAAAAAAAATACACAGCGAATTTGCAAACACACGTGAAGAAACAAACGCGAGTCGTGCAGCTGAGAACAAGGGATGAAGGTGAATTAATTGTGAAATATTCAACTACTGCATCTAATAAATAAAATTGCCCTGTACGTTCCTTATAAAAGTCAACACCCGTGGAGAAAATCTCGTCCACGTGTTCCCTTGCGACCAGGAAACAAACACTGTGGGGGGTGAGACGCGTCTACCACCCCTCCAGGATCGCGGGTGGGAATATTCAAAAACCTGCTCAAACGTCCATTAATTGCGTCGGATAAATATTTTTTAGGGTAATTGAGATTGATAGAGTTTCTCCCGATGTTGTTTGTGTATAATTTCAACCCCCTTTCGGCATAGTAGTGTATCACTCTTAGGTGGCGAGAAGAAAGGGGGCGTTACATAAAAAATAACGTAAAATCAACCGTGATTCGAGTCAAATCCGGGAGTTATGGATGTCGCTGAGTTTAACCCCGGGGCATCGCCGGGGACCGAGATTGTTTTAAATAAAATTAATCTTTTTAAAATAACCAATAATAGTCGAAAGTATTTAACATTTTAGATAAACATGACGGGTTATTTACAAAATTAGTTTTTTGTTCTGCAATGCTTGTTACATTGGTGAAACTAAACGTTCTTTTAAAAACCCTCGAATTAATTAGAATAGGAAAAGAAGAATTTGAAATTTAACGTCCAAAAAATGGCCGAAATATCGTAATTTTGATCGGTGCGCTGAAGTACATATGCGGCTCCCTCAGTCAAAAGGCGATGTTTCTTCATTTGCTCTCCAAATGGGGGGAGGGGGGGTGTTGATAATTCAATTATTGACATTGATACCCCGGAAAGAGCTCGAAAAAAAATTATCTCCGGCCCTTGCTGCATACAAATAGGATTCACAACATAATCTTTGGGCGTTTTGAGTCATCACAAGTTCAATATACGACGACAAATGTCGCTACCAGTTTCGTCACACCGTCAAATCAAGATAAAGTTATTTTTGGGGGGTGCGTATCGGGTAGAAGATCCAGTTGCTGGCAACCCCGACGCACTTGTCAGCTCAGCAACGGCAATGTAGCAAGCGCCCTGACTGTACGGATTCTTGCTGAACCAGAAAGCGGGCAGGCAAGGCAGAGGAACACCTGCGGAACAGCCACCAACCACATGGTGACCCTTGGCGTGACGTAACGCCTCAAGTACGTTACGTCGTGTTCCATCTGTTCCAAACTACAGTCGTCGTTATTATTCTAAACACAGTCTCTCCTTCTCTCTCTCTCTCTCTCTCTCTCTCTCTCTCTCTCTCTCTCTCTCTCTCTCTCTCTCTCTCTGTGAGAGAATCGCATTCCCCTTCACACACGATGCAGGTTCAAAATGGCGTATTGGAAAGAAAACTCCCAGTGTTAATTACTCTGCTTCATTAAATAAAGAAACCATAAGCCAGTGTAATTAGTCTCTGCCTTGTTCAATTACTTCCCCTGAATTATTAATTGAAACCGTGTAACAACAACAATAACTTGTTAAATTAGCCTCAATTAAATTACTAATTATTTACAAATTTCCCTGTCTCATTAACATAATTGTTATTAATGATTACAACTGGTGTAATAATTTTTCCACTTTCGTGTTACCCTGATTTAATATTTTTTTTTCCTCATCTACAAGTTTTTTTTTCAATATTCCCTCGTTTGTGTATTTTAATTTTTGAATCAAACCAATCATTCAATTTATTTATTAATTAACGAAAAAGTGTAAAATACAAATTAATACAGAGAACACATAATTAAAATTCCATATTTGGGTTTCATTGAGAAATTATTTTTTTTAATGAACACTTGATATTCTGAACACAGTAAACTCTTTGACAATTATCTTTTTTATTTCTGTGATTGAATAGTTTATAATTTTTTTCGTCGGTTCAGTTAACGTTTTGTGTTTTTAAGTATTTTAAAACTCGTTTAATTAATTAATTTTCACTGAGGTATTTTCCTTTTTCAAAAACATTTTCAATCCATGCCGGAAAAATATCGGGAATGAGCTATTCGGGATGCGTGATAACAATGGAAGTTGAAAATGCTAAAATAAGTAAGATGTGCAATGTATACGAGAAAATCAAATGAGGATGGACTAGAACAAAAGTTTAACAGGCTATTTTTTTACAATATTTTCTCTTATTGTGTATATTATTTTTGTATATCTTGTTTTCTTATTTCCGTCTTTATAGTTCGTCTTAAAATTATATTAAAAAACAGTATTTACATCTAGTTTCCTATCAATTTTACTAATTTTCTATTTTACAATAATTCCTAATTATTTTGTATAGTGTTTGATATTCAGTGTTCTTATTTGATTAAATAAAGGATTATTTCAAGTTTTTCCTCTGTGATAATGTGACCAGTATTAATGAGTTTATATCGTTTGACTATTCTTTCACTCTCTTAATCTTTTTTCTCATTTAAAAATTTTCTATTTTTCCAACAACATTTCCTCACATGATCATTTATTATTTTGTCCATTCTTTTATCCAGATTGTTCTTTTTCGTCTTGTGTGTTTGTGTCGTCTTTCTTCATGTTTAATGGTTTTGGTTTAGAGAAGAAATAGACTAAGAATAAAAATATATTTCTAGTTTTCCATTTATGGTTTTTCCTCTGCCTGGATTTTATGTTTTTTCTTTGTCAAATAAGCGCTTATCTTTTTCTAAATTTCGGTTTTTGGCTGTGTGCCTCCAGTTGTGTATTTGAATGTCTGACAACCTGGGCGGGTTGGTAGACGTTGTTTCCTGGTCCGCAAGGAACACGTGAACGACAATTTTTGGTGAAAATTGCTCCACGGGCGTAGATTTGTAGAAGGGAGACGCAGATAAGTCAGGATAAATATAATTAGGTAATAATGATAATCGCTTACTGAGGATATTTGAACGTAAGATACTGGGAAGGATACACGGACCTGCATGTACGAGGACATTGTTAGGTTTATCAAGAGCAGAAGGACTTAGGATGGATGAAAGCAGGACAACGTAGACGGATTATGGACTGGAAGCCAATTGGGAGGAGGAAAAGGGGGAGACCCTGGACAAAATGGGGTAGACGACATCGAGAAGGATGTAGAAACCATGAGGATGGCGGAGGCTGACACGGGAGAGGGCGGAATGGGATAAAATTGTTAATAAGGCCACATTGGCTTATAGTGCCAATAAAAGAAGAAGAAGAAATATAATTAGCAACAACTTTGAGTTGTCGCCTGACTTAAATCGAGATTGCGATGTCGTTGTAGAGATCATCTTCTCTGTATGTGGACTCCACGCGCCACCGGTGACAGGATTCGCCACGCTTGCTTGTAGGTTTTTCATGTTTCTGTGACGTAGCGATGACGTAGAAAATCGCCGTGGTATCTTTCTCGCCCCGCCTTTGCCGTGTAAGAGTGACAATGAAGCTAGTTGCGGCGGGGCGGCGGAATGAATCACTCTGCGACTGTGTGTGTGTGTGTGTGTGTGTGTGTGCTCACTCACCAGCAGCACACAGCGGCGTAACGAGATTGCGAGGGGTCACGACACGCAGTCAAGACCAAGTGAATCAGTTGTTAAAAAGAGAAGAGGGAAAAAAAAATATATATATTATAGGACGATGATGCACTTGAGTTGATGGACCCCCACGTTGTGCGTCATCAGTAACAATGATAATAAAGCGCCCCCCCCTCCCTCACTTCTCATTGTCAGAGCAAGTAGTAACTACCCTCACACAACGATAGGGGTCTTCCGTGTAAACAGTGAGGACGAGATAAGATGCGCTGTGGTCCACTGTCCCCTCGTAATTGTAGTGCGGACTAGACCGGAGCTCAGTTTAGCACGAACCTTCGTTACGACAACGTAAGAACTATACTGGAAACATTGACCTTACATGGTCATGCTAAGGTGTAGTGGCGTAGTTGTGGCTCCTCCGCCAAGGGGCAGGAGTTCGCACCCGTCGACAGGACTTGCTACATCTCACGATACCATTAAGTTGCTATTGGATACAGAAGGTGAAACTAATGCTGCCTCACTATTGATGATTCTTATGTAAATTACAGCATTAATTAGCTAGATCCAGGTCCTTAACGACACGTGTAACATCTCTGACTGTTCCAAGCACTGGAGATTGTTGAATGAGAGTCCGTCGTGGCTCTCACACGGCCGATAATTGGCTCTCCGCAAGCAAGTGTCAACGAGCAACACGTCAACACGTTAGCAAGCTGAAGCTGGAGGCTCGCCGCGCTGCAGACGCAGGCCCAGACCCCGGACGGACGAGACGAGGGGGTTTCCATGGAAACCGCGCGGGCTGCGTTCTCCCTCCCTGTTCCGTCAGCCTGCGTCCGCGAAAATCCTCAACCTCCGTCGCGAAATAACAGGATTGCATTCAGAACTTTAAATAGTAGATCTCTGTGTCGGGCCTGGCTGAACCGAGTAGGTCCACGTCTCTCCTGAGATGAACAGAGATATTTACTGTTACTGTCAACTCCTTCTTACTAGATTACACTTTTCTCCCGCACCCTATTTGTAGCATTTCTTTCTTTCCTTCTTTCTATTCTTCACTCTTTCCCTTTTCCTTGTTTCCTCACATGTTTCCAACTTTCCCGCTTCATATATTAATTACTTTGCTTGATTCTATTCTTCATTATTATTTTTTCCTTACATCTTTCTACCTCCCGGAATATTTATTATTTACTTTTCTTGATTCTTTCTTTACTTGTTTATTTTTTCCTTTGTTCATTTTTGTTTCATTAATTCCTTGTTGGTTTCTTTTTTTCTTTCCTTGTTTCTGTATTTTTTATTTACTTGTTTATTACTCTTTCCTTGTTTCTTTCATTCGCTTTTTCCTTGTTCCGATCTATTTTTTTTTCTTGTATATTTCTTTCTGTTTTTAGTTCGTTCTTTCTTTCCTCTTTTTTCTGTTTTACATTTTTATCTTTCTTTCCCTTTTTCCTTGTTTCTTTCCTTCTTCCTCTCTCTGTTTCTTTCTTTCATTGTTATTTTCTATATTTTTATATACCTATTTCTTTGTTTCCTTGGCTCATTATTTTTTTTAACTTCTTTCTGTATATCGTTGTTTGTTACCTTCTCTCTTTTCTTGTTTTTATCTTTATTTCCTTATTCGTCTCATTTTCACTTATTTTCTTTTCTTGTGTCTTTCCTTCGTTCATTATTTCATTCTTCCTTTTCTTGCTTCTACCATTCTATTCGTCCTTATATATTTTCTTGTTCCCTTTATATATTATGAAGGAATTAAAAGCGATGAAAATTTTTTAAATTTCATAATTTATTTGTTTACACAATTTGTTTTTCCAACTGTTTTCATCATCAATTCCACGTACTTGTGTTTGTGGTGCACGCGTGACGACACTTCCGTGAGTGTGAGTGTGTTTGTGTGTGTGTGTCGGAGATGCCCGATGACCTCGGGCGCACAGCTGCTGCCGGCGGATGTCTGGGAGACGCGCGCTGCTGCCGCTGGCCTTGAACCCGGGCCCTCCAGGTGCCGCTCCCCCAACAGCTGTTCCTCGCTCCAGCTCCAGCGGCGGCGGCGTCGTCCATTGTGTCCCCCGTGGCTGCGGCTGCGGCGTGGTGAGAGTGAGAGTGAAACAACGTCGCCACTGCACGGCCACGCTGATGATGTCTTAGATGCAGGACGAAACGTCGCGTTAGGGTTCATAAATTCTTTCTGACCAATGTTGGGCCGCGTCTCTTTTAATTCGTCTACCGGCGTCCGTGACGTCATCAGATTTACTGTGCGTTTTCAAAACATCCACGTGTAAAATAACTCATTTTACTATTATTAATCAATTACTGTCCTTCTACAAACACTTTGTTTATTTATCTACAGCGTAACGACGTTTCCATACATGTTCGTTCCTCCTTCAGATTTTCTTCCAAATTACTATAACAAACTATCACCCTAAAACAATTAACATGTTATTAAGTTCATAAAATTATTGAAAAGGGGATCCAAGGCACATTGTTATTTGTTTTTACTGCCAGTTTGTTACAATTATTTTTGATAATACCTGAAGATGTCAGGAACGTGTATCGAAACGTCGTCACGCTATAAATAAAGTGTCTGTATCAGGTCGATAATAGATTGATTTATTCTTTCTGACTAATTTTGAGAATGTGATCATACGCTCTTAATTATTTTATTCGTCAATCAGGGTCCGTGACGTCATTACATTTACTTGTGCGGATTCGCAGCATCCGTATTAAAATTAGTTGGTTCCTCGTCTAAAATAACTTATTTTCCTATCCTTAATCTGTGTCCAAAAAACCTTCTTTCACTTTCCTTGACCTGGTTAAGTGTAGTTCGTCGTGTTCGTGTCTCTCTTGGCCGGCTTCCCGTGGGATTTAACAGTTCCACTTATTTCCGATTGCTTTTCTTTAACCTGTTCCGAGCACGACGACGGGGAAAATATATTATATTGCCGTTATTGAAGACTGTTCCGTTTTTCCAATGTTTTTATTTATTTGTCTCTGGATGGGTCTAATTTTTCTGTGTTCTCCGAAGTACGTTCACTTTTTTCCTCATTTTCGGGATGAAAAGACCGGGGAGGCTTTCTTTGGCACGTGTGTGTGTGTGCAATCTTCAATTTATGATTTCCTTTTTCCCGGGCAGGGATAAAGCCGTTTTGATTGCGCCATCGTTTGTTGTCGGCTGTTGTAATCTCGTTACTCGCCAGGTTAGGTTAGGGTTGGCTTCGTTTCTCTTCTTCTCCGCCCGCGAGAGAGAGAGAGAGACGAGCGGTTAAGCAGCCCAGCGAGCAGGCAGGATGATTGTTGTATACCTGGGGCTGGCTTCCTTCCTGTGGTCGCACAAAGAACGCCTTTGTAGGGGTCCACACGACAATGAGAAGGGGCCCCGTACCTGGAGGACCTCGCCGTTGCCAAATCTTGGTGCGGAAGCTCAGGAAGAAGCTGCGTCATCGCGCACGGCCTTGAAATTACCTCGTGTGTGGGTCCCGGTCATGGAGCGATCTCGTATCAGGGTCAATGACCCGCAAGAATCTCGTCCAAAAATATCAAAGATGCACAGTGACTTCTTGAAAAAACTGTATTCATATAATCCAAATTCCTGTCTGCTCTAGAAACCTGTTAACGATTCCCACCTCCAGGGTCCTTAATCAGAGATTGTACATTCATAAGTTTGTTGATGTCTGTCTGTGTGGAGGGTCGTCGTCCACCCAGGCGAAGCGCCTTTTCCTCTAGTAATTAATATTCATCATACATGACGTCACGGGACGCGCAGGTAACGGCCACAAAATTTGGTGGACAGAACGTTACAATCAAACGACAATTTTGGGAGCTAAAATTTAATTATAATTTTTTTCTGAGATATTGGCTGCATTTCTTACGTATTTAATTTTTTAAAAAATAAGAAACTAAGTTCTTTAAGACACTTCAGCAGTTACTGACCTCAGGAGGGTGAAGTCCAGTAAAATTATCCTTATTAACATCTCCACCGGCCGTCGAATACTCTTGGAAAAAATATATTTCAACTTTTTTTTGGTAGGGGGGGGGGATACTTTGGTAACACTGAAAAAATAAGTTTGTAAGCTTTTAAAACGAAGAAAAATAGTGTTATCATTTTCATGGTGAGTTTTAAAATGAAGATTTATAAAAAAACGACCCCCGAAAATATTTAGGAACCCCCCAAAATTAATTATGTGAATAATTAACGTTTCTGTAAAATATTGTTTCTGTCTTCCAGGCGTGGAAAGAATACGAGGAATCCGTGAAAGTCGTTCTTGCAAGGAATTCTACGACAACACTTTGTTTCGTTGTTATACAGAGTCTTCGCAGATTTGTTCGGGAATTTTGCTGTGAAGGCTTCCTTGGACTCGTGGAGGCTTCCAACATTGCGGGCATTGTCCTTTCGTCTTGAACGAGCCAACGGCCATCAGACAGATCCACTTGTCCCACAAGCAGTCTAAGACGTTTCCGGCCAGCAGCGGAGTGATCCCAACCCCCTCCTACCCCCACCACCCCCTCACTTTCATCGGACTACAGAGACTTCGCATTGTTTCTGCAGTGCACATTATCGACCTGGCACTGCAATTAATTGTCTGACGACGCTTTCGGGAGAAACTCGAGTGGCCCTCGAACTCTTTAAATGTGTCGCTTTAACGAGCCCTCGGCGAACAGCGACGTATTAATGAGGAGGTTCCCTCCGCTCAGAGAACTACGTACACAATCCTATACCTTGGTTCATCCCCCCCCACCCCCCAAACTAACGCAGTCACTCTACAGACTCTGTTTCTAACCTTTATGGTACCAGACGATGATACTTCACCAATCTGGTATTTCACTACCACGAGTCGCCTTTAATCAACTGTGGTCCTTTAAACGAAGGAAGCTATAAATTTTAATATTTCGTCTTTAATTCGGGTAGGACGATTTTTCTTGCAAGAACGGCGTTCACACTTTCCTAGTATTCCTTCCAGGCCTGGAAGACAGCAACAATATTTTACAGAAACGTTAATTATTCAAATAATTTTTTTTGGCGGGGGGGGGGGGGGTCCGTAAATATTTTCGGGGGTCGTTTTATATAAATATTCATTTTAAAACTCACCATGAAAATGATAACACTTTTTTTCTTCGTTTTAAAATCTTACAAACATCTTTTTTCAGTGTTACCAAAATATTCCCACCCCTTGCCACCCCCGAAAAAATTAAGGAAACAGTTGAAATATATTTTTCCCAAGATTATAAGACGGCCGTTGGAGGATGTAATAAGGATAAATGAACTTCAATAACTGCTGAAGTGTCTTAAAGTACATAGTTTCTGATATTTTAAATCACTGTACATAAGCAATGCAGCCAATATGTCAGAAAAAAAATTATAATTAAATTTTAAATGAATATTCGGTCGGTGCCAAGGATTCAATTAGTCGTAGTTTGCAACAGCAAAGAAAAAACCCGCAATCTATAATTTTCAAATTAAATACATATTCAATGCAGCCAACATGCCAGAAAAAAATTATTAATTAAATTTAAACCATCCCTCCTCTTCAATAAAAAAAATTCGTTCAATTATAACGTTTCGTCCACAATTTCAGGAAATCATAAAAAATACAGGTTTTAAAATTTTGTGTCCCATGACGTCAGATACATTTAATATTGTTCGCCTGGGTGGACGATGACCCTCCACACAGGCAGACATCGCGAATTTATGAATCTCTGATTAAGGACCCTGGGGGGGGGGATGCATAATCCTTAATAGGTTTCTAGAGCAATCAGGATTATAATAAATATTAAATTTCAGTTTTTTTATTTTAAATTTGCTGGTTGGAGGTGGTGGGGGGTGGGGGTGGGGGTGGATGTTCTCTCGAAGCTACAAACACCCCGAGGTTCTGTTTCCTCCTCCCTTTGTTATGTTTCAATTAAACTGAGGACTAGAGGGTTATTTCCCCCCCCCCACCCCCTCCTATCTCTATGTTAGCGTTAGTTTTACGCAGCTACTGTGAAGTTGGTTGCTAGTTACTTGTGTAAACAGCGCTTATCTCCAAGTTCCTTGGAAACTCCCTCGTCGGGGACTTTTCTTTCCAACCGTATCCAGGTGCTTCACTCGAGTAGGCGGACGTTTTTCCCCGCCACTTGGTCGCTTACTTCATTATCTCAACCTACATTCTCCGTTTCTGTTATCTTGCACAGGGGGGCATTAACGCTAAAAACAACTGTAAAGTTTGAATGTATCTATGTATTAGATTCTTGCGAAATGTGATTGGATCCCCTCTGGTGGCATTTTAAGGAACAAATTTAGAAACAATTTATTTATTCTGTTCTAAGGATTATAAAAACAATATGAAAGCATGAATGGATTAAAGCTGTTTGATTTCCAACCCGGGCTTAAGAACGTAAGTGCTCAGACCGACGGCGGCTTAACTCTGATTCATAGGAGGTTCTGAAAACAAAACCAGCACATGTGAGACTTTGGGAAAGGCATTTTCTTGTTTTTTGTGACATGAAGAAAAAAGTTATACAAGGTGAGTGAATGTAAAAGGCCACTCCAACGTTTCTAACAGTGAAAACTATGGACAATTTTTGTTTTTAGGGGTCAAGAATCAAAGCTACCCCTCTCCCGCCATCCAGGGAAGGGCGTGGGACAAGTACCAAACGCCCGAACTACCTGATGCAGGATTTTCTAGGGTTTTTCCTGCATCATTTTGAGCCGGGTAGGATCCTTAAACCATAGCCCGGGGGCCCCTAGTTACCCCTTGGCTGCTTTCCTCTACCCTTCCGCATCCCCCGTTAAAATACCTTCCTATGCTATTAAAGGGAAGTTGCCACCATGTGGATTACCCTCATGTAGCCTGTTACCCTAAAGAAAAGCTACGTAAGACAGTCTCCAAACCCTTTGGGTTTCTGAACAGACTTGTGTGCATTTTCATCGTCCAATCTCGGCTGACCACGTGAGGGCGACCTGCGACATGCACCTACGACTCACTAGGAGAGCTGCAGCTTGTTGATTGACCTCCCACAGTCGTGCTTGTGCTGGTGAGAGTGGCGACGACCTTGACCACGACCAAGACCAAGGTGATGCGGGAGTTCCAAGTGAACGGCCTCAAACGCAACACAACACCTGAACAAAGGAAGGGACCGACGTCGTCTTCGGACGCTGTCACGGTGGCAGCACTGCGTTTATGCTGCTGAGAAAACATATTTTGTTGTTCCCGTTGAGTTTTTTGTCAGACCCAGGGGACTTATTCTAAAAATTCTTCTTCACTTTCCTCTCTTAAAAGTCAACTGTTTTTTCTTCCTTTCAAATCTTCGCATGGTTTATTTACTGATCCTTTAACAAATCATTTTTCTCTCAAGTAAGACGCTCAGGGGTCTTGGTTTAGCGCCCAGACACCAGTAAATTTCTTTCACATTGTCTCACGTGTGCTGGTTTTGTTTTCGGAATTCCCTGTGAATCAGAGGAAATCAGCGTCTGTCCGAGCAACTTACGTTCTTAAGCCTGACTTTCACATCATGTCTGGTGTGCAGTGGTTTCGTCTTAAGTTTACAAAAGAAAACCATTCAACCTTTCTTATAATTTAGTTGGTCATGATTATTCAAACCCCTGTTCCACTAAAACAATTGTTCTAAAATATTCCACATGTTTTTATTCAATTACGAAGCGTTTTTAAGTTAGACGCCATTTTTTTTCCTTGATAAAAATCAGAAATAAAAATTTATATACAATAGAAAACATCTTAATTATAATAATTTAGTACACGAGGTTTTAATAAGACTAGAGGTGACAGAATCATCGCAAATAAATAAAATAAAATAAATTTAATAAATACTCAGGTATTTACCTAAAAAAAATCGATCAAAGCCGTGTCGAGTGGGGGGGGGGGCAGGCAAATCTTGGCGTGAAGGCCCAGGCTTCAGAACGTGCGCGCTCAGACAAACAAATTTGGGAATTTGTGAAATAAAAATCACCCCGATAAAATTAATTAAGAACTTAATGAAGAACTTGACTTAAATAGGGGTATTGCCAAAAAAATTATTTGGGTAACCACAACGGACGGAATTGGTATTAAAAAGCGCAAAAGTCACGTGGTATTCGAACATATTGTTTTTCCTGGGGGTTGAGACTTATTTTTTCCCCTATTATTAATCTTACACTCCGAAGAGATTTCACCGTTGCAAAGAGGTTCGTCGCCGAAACGTCGGGGGTGGGGTGCAGTTTCCACTTTCCCAGAAAGCCGACACCTTCATGGATTGCGCTCGCTCGGACATTCAAGTCGCATTCAGTTCGTAAAACTGTTATTTTTTTTTTTGGTGAGCCTTTGGACCACGATGGCAAGAAGATTAAAGCCGGGGCGAAGCCAAGGAGATAGTATGCGGTACTACGGACGGTCTGAAGACGACGGCTCAGGGGCAAAGCGAAACGGGAGAACCGCTTCAAACCAGTCAACACCCTCATGACCTGCAAGCAGAAAATAAAACTGTCTGTGACGTCATTGCTCGTAGACAGACAAAAAAAAACGCGCGCGCGGATTTACGTAAGTTCCACGTGTAGGAGCCCGCCTCCTGGCCTCGTCGAGGGGGAAAAATAGCCTCGTAAATTCGTCCATGGCTTGACCTCGCCCGATTCCCTGCGTTCGAGAAAGTGCTGGAGCTCGTCGCGCGGCCTTCAACGACTGGCACATTCATTGCCTTCCAGAGATCACACTCCAGCTCAAGCAGCTGCAGACAGCTTACCGCGGGTACTTTGTCCTTCCAAAGTCTCGTGGCCATTAGTGAAATAACCACGAAGGCTAAAAATTCTCTGGCCCTAAATAAATCACAAAATTTTGCACACCATCTCAGTTTTTCGCTAATAGCAAAAGAATGAAGCATTCTATTGAAAATAACGTTCAGTAATAAATTGTAGAGGATAAAATTCTGCATGTGATGGTGGACTTGAGGACGAAATTAGGTCAAATGAAGTGGTGGAAATCCTGCGTCAAAGTTACGACACTATGACGTAATTTTCTAAGAAAATGCAGTTTGTCATATTTCTAGTGCTGATATCTCCAAAATGGCCGCCAGGAAACTAATTCGTCACGGAATAACAGTTTTAGATAATTTAATTCTCTTTCCAACGCATGATCTGGGTTTAACAATCCACTAATAATGGCCGAAAATAACACGCATATTGCTGTCTGCGCACAGCTGATGACGTGGGAGTGACGAAACTTGTCTGTGGCAGAGAATGTTAAAGTGTCTAAGAGTATCAAGAGGTAGAAAGAGTCCAGCGTGTCAAAGAGTATCTATATTATATTGCAAGGAATAAAGAAATGCAATCATAATTGGGGAATTGAGTCCGAGCACTTTTTCTTTATTTCTTCTTTTGATTTCATTAAACGTAAGAAAATTCCCTGTTTTCTTTTTCCAGACTTTTTTGTTGACTATCATTTGTCATTATTCATTTTATTAATATTTTGTAGACGTTCTTGATTCAAATTTGTTAAACTGAAGAGGTCCTGATTCGAGGACAAAACGTCTTACTTATTCTTATTAATTGTTTAATTATTTAATTAATTTTGCTTGTGACTTAAATGGCCTAGGATCGTCCTGTTTTATTATTTAAAGAAACGCCATGTCAATGAATAAAAGACGTTACATCAAAATCACCTGATAATTTCAGGAATTTTTTTTTACCAATACTTGTGAACGATTTTACAGACTCACAAGTTGTAAGAATCTCTAATGTTCTCTGACTCCAGTCTCGGGTTCTGCTTGCTGTTCTCCCTTCCTTGCAATATAATATAGATACTCTTTGACACGCTGGACCCTTTCTTCCTCTTGATACTCTTAGACACTTTAATATTCTCTTCCACAGACAAGTTTCGTCACCCCCACGCCATCAGCCGTGCACAGACAGCAACATATGTGTTATTTTCGGCCATTGTCAGTGGATTGTTAAAACCAGATCATGCGTTGGAAAGAGAATTAAATTCTCTAAAACCTTTATTCTTTGACAAATTAGTTTCCGGTCCGCCATTTTGGAGATATCAGCGCTAGAAATGCGTCAAACTGCATTCTCTTGGATAATGACGTCATAAGTCGTAACTTTGACGCAGGATTCCTCCCACATCCTTCGACCTAATTTCGTCCTCGAGTCCACCATTACATGCAGAATTTCATCCTCTACAAATTTTCCCCAATCATTATTTTCAATAGAATGCGTCATTCTTTTGTTATTAGAGGAAAACTGTAAAAGAGGCGCGAAATCTCTTTTGGGTTTTTAGGGGCCCCTAAAATTTTTTTCCCCGAGGCGTTTCAGAGTCGAAAAAAACTTGGGTTTTTTCAGTAATTTCCACGACATGTACGAGTTGGAAGAAAGAAATAAAATACCCGATATTTTGGTCGTGGTGACTGGGCTACATTGACATAATTTGTCACGTTACAAATTATCAACGTTTCGGTACGCTACTTGTTCCTTCTTCGGGGTTGTGATTTCATTGTTTATATTTTTCTGAGATTGAAGGCTCCAGTAGCGCGAAGGTCTCGTTGCTAGTTCTGGGATCTTTGCTGTCGGGGCCTCACGCGGCGCCGTTCTACTTCACTCTGCAATTAGCAGGTGTTAAGGCGTCCTCGTGAGTGACGTCACCAGCCGGGCTGGAAGGTGCAGTCACTCGCTCGCTCGCTTTACTTGTGAGGTCGGCGGTCGTTGACTTTTAAACTTCCCGTCCTAGAGATAAACGCAGCAGTAGAAAAGTGGGAGTTTTATCAGCTCACGGTCCGTTGTTGTTGTTGTTTTGCCCCGCGACCTGCATCACCACGGTCTTCGTTCCTCAAGCAGGGCAGGAAAAAAAATTTCTTTTTACAATCGAACACGACACGATGGGAAGATTTAATTTGCTTTACGGGTCGCTGTAACACGTTTTGGACGGTTCCTCGTGGCCCACTCTTGATCTGCGTTTCGTCGTGAGTGACGTCACGAGGCTCTGGTCCCCCCCCGGGTGACGTCACAGCCTTTGCTGTGCTACGTGTACACTTTCGGGTGCAAATATGGCGTCCGTGTCTTGTGGTCACTCCAGGATTAATTTTAAAGAAGATCTGGCATTTCGGTATATACGTAGATTTATTCAATTTAATTGGACTAAGCCAAGGTAGAGCTTACATAACCTCTTACTTGTTAAATTAACCTCAACATCGAGCACGATTCTTCGATGTTTTGGCACCCTGACACATAAATAACGTTCTCATACCAATTTACAAGTTAGTTACTGTTTGGGCGCAGGGTTGCGGGTAGATCACGTGAACCACCCCCTGGGGGGCCGCGGTGACGTCAACAAAACAAAATATTAGCAATACGTCGCTGAGTACTGAATTAGTCCACAAGAGATTAATACTTATTTAGACATGATTATGTACGTCTAAGTTTTGCAATTATCAACCAAATTAATTAGTAAGAAAGGCAGCCAAATACGGAGAGACTAAGTGATGATATAAATAACACACAATAACGTTTCTGGGATCCTTGTCTCAAGAACCAAGGACGGACCAAAAATCGTCTATGAGGTCCTTGGTAGGTTCAGGAATTTTTTTCCCCCGCTCACCAATCCTGATTCCTTTAATTGAGTTTCTCCAGAGTTTCGTTCGCAAACATTCCTCCAGTTCCTGAGGAGAATGTTTGAGTTGTCCACCGGCACCAACAACAACTTTGGTGAGTGGTTCTCCTGATCAATAGTCGCGGTGCGTCGCCACGTGCTCCAAACAAGCTAAGAGAAAAGTTTGTTTGAAAGGTGGGGGGAAAGGAAAATATCGATCTCCCACTGTCCGTAGTAGTCACTTGGGGGGGTGGGGTTTTTCCCGAATCGGTCATTTATTTACGACCGTTCAATCAGACTCGGGGGCGACGCCGACGGTTTCGTCCACTCGGGCGTCGTCGCGTCTTCAATACTCCTAAAAATGGTCTTCACGATATATATATATATATATATATATATATTATATTCGTGAGCATCGTGTATCAAAAAAAATAAGTCAAATTTATTTTTCATCTTAATAATTCCCACTTACAAATCACAGTCAAAATAAACACAGCCATGATGAACACAGCCAGGATAAAGACATTCAGGATAAAGACAGTCAGGATAAAGACAGTCAGGATAAAGACAGTCAGGATAAAGACAGTCAGGATAAAGACAGTCAGGATAAAGACATTCAGGATAAAGACAGTCAGGATAAAGACAGTCAGGATAAAGACAGTCAGGATAAAGACAGTCAGGATAAAGACAGTCGGGATAAAGACAGTCGGGATAAAGACAGTCAGGAAAAAGACAGTCAGGAAAAAGACAGTCAGGATAAAGACAGTCAGGATAAAGGCAGTCAGGATAAAGACAGTCAGGATAAAGACAGTTTACATCTGCCTCAATTTATTGAATTAATTTACAAGATTTCAATTAAATCTATTTTAGCTAATAAAACCAATTAACGTATAAGGGGAAATATTCTCTGAAATATTGATCAATTAACTCCATTAACCACATGCATGAATCTGGGTATTTAAGATACTTTGTAATACAGTTAAACGTGTTTCTTTTACAATATATAACACCTGACGATGTCCCTAACATGGCGGGGAAGAAACGTCGTCGTCGTCTATTTTAACTTATAGTTTATTTTAAATATTTTAAAACTGCACTTTATGAACTTTTAATTAATTTTTTCTGACTTTGCGTGTTATTTATACGCCATATTGAATTTGATTTTAGGGTAATATTTTTTTCGGATTCCAAAGAGTCTGTATATTAATTCCGCAAGCTTCGCTCACACGTAGTTGCGCCAGTAGCAAAAGGCCGCTAAGGGGTTGGTCCTTGCTGGTCGTGTATTTTCCTTTAAAAGAAGAAAAAAAAACTGTTCGTGACTTGCAGCACATAAACAAGATTAGCGAAATTGCTCGGCCCCGTCCTTCTGCGTCCTTGTTTACGCGCGGGAAACAGGAGAAAAACACAAGCACAGAAGGGGTGGAGGGAAGGATTCGTGGTGGTTGTTCTACGGAATACGAAGGAAGAAAAATAACCTTCGAAACTTTCTCCAAGGCCAAATTTTTTGGATTCGACGAGCCGTAAAATGTTTATGGGTTTTCTTGGGAAGCTGAGAGGTTGTCCGCCATGTTGTATGACGTTGCAGGTCGCGATGACGTCACGTTGGTGTCGAACAACACGCGTTTGAATGTTTCCTTGCAACTTAAAAATGTGGACGAAACTGAAAAAAAATATTTTGTGCACGAGGATTGATTTTTCAAAGGTTTAAATCAATAAAAAAATTGTCAGTTTTTTTTATATTAGTTTATTAGGAATTCTAAAGCGGGTAGATGCTCAAGCATGTATATATCTATGTATGTACCTAAGAATCGTCAGTGTATAATTATTTTTTTGGGCGTCTTTTCTCCATAATATTCTTTATTGCCAACTTCACTCAATAAAACCTTTTCTCTTGCTTTTTTCCCCCCTATATTTTTAACTTCTCTTTCTTTAATGGTTGATTTTCTCCCTCTGCGTTTTCCTTCGCCCTGTCTTTAATTTCTTGTTTCATCACCCCGTTTCTTCACTTAGACAAAATTGAATGCCCGATGTGACCGTCGCTTCGGACAGGGGACGTTCCCGTTTCTTCTTCAGGGATGGAAAAGTTTAAAATACGCACAGAGCCCAAATAGCTAAGTCCCCCTCCCCAAAAAAAGGTTTTTCCTACGTGTGTTTGTTGTGGCCATTAGTGAACCCCTCCCCCCCTCCCCAATTCGATACCCCTTGAGGGAAAACTTTCTGTTGCCTAAAACCATGAACTTTTGCACTTCTTTTTAGTTTTTTGCTAATAGAAAAAGAATGAAGCTTTCTGTTGAAAATAATGTTCAGTGATAAATTGTAGAGGATAAAATTCTGCATGTGTTGGTGGACTCGAGGACGGAATTCGGTATGAGGAAGTTGGAGAAATCCTGCGTCAAAGTTACGACATTTTGACGTCATTTCCTAAGAGACTGCAGTTTGTCGTATTTCTAGTGCTGATATCTACAAAATGGCCGCCAGGAGACTAATTTCTCACGGAATAAAGGTTGCAGAGAATTTAATTCTCTTTCCAACGCATGATCTTTTTTTAAAAATCGATTGATAATGGCGGAAAATACACGCATGTTGCTGTCTGCGCACGGTGCACGGTAGTGACGATGCAGGGGCGGAAACTCGTCTTTTATATTAAAATGTCTAAGAGTATTAAGAAAAAGAAAGAGCATCTATATATACTTTTGCAAGGAAGAAAGAATACCAGTTGTGAGACGCTTTGCAGAATCCAACCCCCCCTCAGGAACGAACCAATCAGAATCCGGCGTCGATTTGAGAATCTCGTGGAATCGTGCAAGGTTATGGAGGGGATGCGATGGTTGTATCAATATCGTCTGGGCGACAGCTGCTCCCCGTCGCCCATCTGCCGGCTCCTCCATTTCCTCTGCCTCAACACACACACACACACACACGCTTCCTCCTGGTCCTCACAACAACACAGCTCAAACTCTCACAATTCATCGCCTCTTTAAAATGGCTGACGTGTGTCGCAGTTTCCGCTGCCTTGTTTAGAAGAACATCACGAAACATTGTGGTCACTCAGCGAAGAAGAAGAACCTTTTATTACGAAATGGTTAATCAACAATATTATTAGTGATATAAATATAACGTTTCAGAGTTTCATTTGGATTACAAAAGCATCTAAATATGACTTTTGGATTATATACAAATTTTTCCGACCTGAAGATGTCCTTGAAACGTCGTAAAATACAAATTTTTGTTAATAAACCTTACAATTTTCTGCCCTCAAGTTTGTGTGTTCGTAGTGTTTGAACTAATAAAACAATTAAAGTACCTTATGCAGACACTTTATTTCTTATTCATAGCGTAGAGACGTTTCGATGCATTTTCGGTCTGAAACGACGCCATTTGTCCGTATTGAATATAATATTCTAAAATGTCTGCCAAAAGAAAAGTGATCGTTAATTTATTTAATTTATCTTATTAACAAGAAAAACTGTCAGAAAATAAAATAATGTAAGAAATTTTTATTAATGGATTAATTATTAATTACCCTTAAAAATGTGAATCTTTATTAGACGTGCATTTAATATAATTACTGCATATTCGTCTCGAACAATTAATTAATTAAATCGATTAATTAATATATTTAAAAATCTTACTTCAGCAGACAATTAAGTCCAATTACCAGTAATTGGTCTCAATTAATTGAGACAACTTCCAAATAATATTTTAAAAATAGTAAACGTTATCAGACTAATTAATAATAATTACTGGTAATTTGTCTAATCAAATAAATCAATTAACTTATATTTAAAAAATTGAAACATGATCAGTATTTAATTGAGTATAATTGCTGAAAAAGGGACGAAAGTCAGATTTTATTTATGAACATTAAAATGTATAAATTAACTGAAAATACACAACGATAATTTCTAAATAATTGTATTATCATCAAATATTATTTTATTGTAGTCGAATAAGTTCATTTCTGTAATTTATCTGCAGATCAACCTGAAAAAGGTAGATATATACCGAAACGTTGTTTGTTCGCTTTCAAAGAGTTTATTTATCTTGACTGTTGGGGAAACTGCTTTGTTAACATCACGTTTAGACGTTTCGTCTGACATTATCAGTTTAAGTAACTTTACAAGTTCTGACATTTTTTTTTTTGAGCATGTGGCACGCATAAAATCGAATTTTCCTCGTTTAGTTTGAAGACTAGGAATAACAAACGTGGCAACACTGGATTAACTCCGAGGCCGCTCTGGAAACACGACCACGGGCTAACCACGCGAGCAATTGTCCAATACGCACATGAGGAAGCACTTCTTTCAGAGAGAGAGAGAGACGTCATCGTGTGACGTCACAGGTTCATTCATGCACGACAAGATGGCCGACGTCCGCCTGCGGTGGCCGCTACCCGGAGTACGCGTCGCGTGTCTAATTCACTTTCTACCTGCGCCGTCCCTTGGCGTATTTATCAACATTAATCACGGACAATCGCTTAAACGTTTCGTAGGAGCAAAGCAAAACAACCCCAGGAACGAGGAATTTTGCAGCCTCAGAACATCCTGCATCCCCGTAGTTGCGTAAGGGTCTAATATTAGCTTCATGCTAAGGCGGGAATATCCCCAAGTAAAGCGACTTGTAGGAGAAGTCAAAATTAAAATTTCCTCATTTTCTTTTCTACTGTTGGTAGGAACCCGTATTGTCCTTCACGAGACCCTCGCATGTTATTATGAAGTTTAGGAACGGTTCGTCTCCTACTGTAAATGCTTACAGCTTTCAAAGCTTAAGTAAAAAAAATAAGAGGAAGAAATTTAAAGACACGGAGGGGAAGGAAACAATTAAACAAACGAAGGTGAAAAGGAAAACAACAAAGGGAAAAGTAGCAGAAGAAAAGAGGAAAGGTGAAACAATTATGGTAGAAAGCAGTGAACAGAGCAAAAGTAAATGAACGTGGGAAGAAAAAGAAACGAACAAAGAAGAAACAGTGGACGTAGTGAGGATGAATAAAGAAACGAAATAAAAGGGAAAGAAAAAGGTAAAAGGGAATGGAACGCAGAAACTACGAAACAGAAAAAGTAAAGAGAAAAAAAGGGAAGAAATGAAGTAAGAAAAAGAAGCTATTAAGAAAAAGAAAGAAACGAGGAAATACGAAATGATCAAAGTAAAACTGGAAACAAATTAAGGTACGACGATAAAAGAAAAGAGGAATGATGACAGGAGGAAGGAAGGAAAGGAATGTGAAGAGAAGAAAATTGAGGGAAAATATGAAAAGGAAAGAGTGGCAGAAAGGGAAAAAAAGGAGTGAGGATGAAACAAGAAACGAAAATAACGAAATGCATAAAAGAAAATAATAAAGTAGATGGACGAATGAAAAAGAAGGAAACAAAGAAAGGTAAGGAAGAAAAAACAACGACATATAATAAGGCAGAAAAGGGAAGGATGGACGAAAGCATTCGTGTGAGAGAAGAATGAACACAAAGAGACTCCAGGTTTGTTGACCACGCGCGCAACTTCCGGGCTCCATTTTGTCTTGAAGATAGTCGGCACCCGACCGACAGATGTTTCTTCTGATCTCATTACGGAGAAACGGGGGTTCAACATTCAAGTGTTGGTTAACGCGACCGACCCACCAAGAGAAAAAAAAAGGGAGGATAGGCTGAAAGACGGGAGTATAAAAACAGCGCCAGGTGAAGGAAGCTTCTGCTGCTCCAAACCACTTCCTCCCGTGGCAATGCGGGCAGACGTGCAACAACAACACTTTGATATCAACGGACTCTGGTGGCGGGTTATTAAGCCATACCCTTGGTAACGGCAAAGGAAACTGCTAAACCCAGGATTCGGTTTCATCTTGAAGACTCTTCCTTGTGCCGACGAATCCAATACGTGCGACGTTGCCTGACTTATTATTCTCCTGCACGCGGCTGTGGCGTAATTCGTTATTGACGATGTGATGTTGCAACGTTTGTCTGTTCCTCTGCTGACAGCCATTCTACAACCTATTACATTGCTTGTTATATGGGACAGGCAAATCTTTCATGACCCAGAATTTATTTTTACGTTATCTTCACATAATCTTGTAATTGTTATGAACTGTAGATTCTAATAATTATTTTATTATGTAATTAGTTCCCCTTTTTCCTCATTTTTTAGGACTAGAGGAATAAATAAAATTTGAGGGTTAACTTTAAATCACTTACGTCAGATTAAGGTACCAAGACTCGCTCCTAAGTATATATATATATATATATATATATATATATTTATAAAGACTGAATTAACAAAAAATATGTCGACAGGTGTTTGCGAGGGCTATTCTCTCGCAGGCAGAATCTTGTAGGAGAGACACGAAGGGGCTAACTTTGGGGACCCTTCTCCCGTCATCGCAAGAGCGTGGGACAAGTACCAAATGCCCGACCTACCCGATGCAGGTTTTTTATAGGGTTTGTCCTGCATTACATTTAGGCGAATGCCGGGTAGCAAACTTAAAATATAGCCCGGGGGCCCCTAGTAACCCTTGGCTACCTTCCTACACCCTACCGCATCCCCCCTTTCAAATCCCTTTCCTATGCTATAAGAGGGGAGTTGCCACTATGTGGATTACCCTATACATAGCCTGTCTACACCCCCCCCCCCAAAAAAAATGCCTTTTGCTCTCTCCGTTTTTGACCTAAGGTTCCCACAAGCCGAGGCCTGTTCTGAGAGGTGTATGTTCCGGGGTCACAGACCTTGGGGCATACGGTCAGAGTTGTTCGTTGTTCCCATTGGAGCAGTCTGCCTGCTGCCTCCTAAACTGGTCGAGGTACGGCGAGGGGAAAGCTGCGTCCCCACAGCAAACTCCTCACCCGCCATCCAGGGAAGGGCGTGGGACAAGTACCCAATGCCCGACCTACCTGATGACGGTTTTTTTAGGGTTTTCCCTGCATCACTTTTAGGCGAAATGCCGGGTAGGATCCTTAAACCATAGCCCGGGAGCCCTAGTTAACCCTTGGCTACCTTCCTCTACCCTTCCTCATCCCCCCCTTTGAAATCCCTTCCTACGTTATTAAAGGGGAGTTGCCACCATGCAGCCTCGTTACCCTAAAAAAATTATATGTCGACCACAAGACTGAAAAAAAAATCTCTAACTTATACTCCAAAACAATATATTATTACTTCAATTTAAATTTTAATAATATAATAATTTTTATAAAATTATTCATAAAAGTCTAAACCCCTTCTAGACCCTGATGGCGTCATGTAGATGTGTATTTGTTTTTCCATGGTTGATTAATTAAGTTTTTTTGATCCACGTCCAGTGTAAAATTAAATTATTTCGGTTAATTAAAGTGATTATTAATGTGTTTAACATAATTTGAAATCATTGACAATTATAATTATCTGACATATTTGAAATAATTTTTAATTGTAAAAGAAATCCTCTGATAATAGTTTTTAAATCCTTCTTCTAAATTCTTCTTCTCCGTTACACTTGATTTGTAAAAAAATATATCACAATTAGATTAATTAAAATATTTTACGATAATAACAAATCGACTAATTAATGAGTCCTAAGACCGATTTTTCTTTATCCAACTACCCCCACTTCCCCCCCTTTTATTTTTGAAAACGTATAATAATTATGATATTCGGATTATTTTTCCTACTTCCAATAATTTAAATTAATTTAAAAATACTAAGGACAAACTTAACACACACACACACACACACACAACTGTTATTCCCAATATTACAGCTGTTTACATTGTAATTTCTTGTTATATCGGACAAACGAAGCGATGTTTCAAAAAACTGGAATCAATAAAGATAAATAAATAATTTGAAACGTCGCCAATTATTCGATTGTGTCAAAATAATTGTATATTTTTAAAAAGGAACATGATTTCTATTGGCAACAGTGTAAATGTGACCGCGACGTTGCATGTCAGATCCAGCGTATCAGCGGCCAAAAATGACATAAATAATTTATGATTATTTGTTCTCGTCATAATTGTTGCTCGTATTTTATTTCGATTGTTATCTTTAAATCTCAACAATACTCTGTAACAACGGTGTCGATAGAAAGTCATTTAGGGCCCGCAAAGTCGCACGTTTAGACACAACATTAATTATATAATTATTTGTACATGATTGGTATATAAAAAAAGTATTTATTTTTCTTAATTTGCGTCGGTGTCTCAAGTTAAATGTAATTGTACATCTGAAAATGTTAAAATCAGGGGACGAAACGTGTCCGTAGACTCGCTTCAAGGTGGAGCCTTGTTCCTGTGTGACTCACGAAAATCTTTACAATAATTTAATAATTTAAATAAAAATTTATTTATATAAAATTAATTTCTTAAAGTCTGTAACTGATAAAGTCGTAAAATAAGGACGAAACGTTGTATAACTGATTAATTATATTTTCAAGTTAAAGGACATTTAGATTGCGGCGCCATCTTGAGTTTTTAACTGTCGTGGAATTCCAGGCAGCAGTGACCCAATTACGTGCGTTGAGGGAATTTATTTCCCCCCCCACCCCCTACCCCCTCCTCCGGGTTATTTCCTAATCTCTGGGGTCAACCTGGAAGAGAGAAAAAAAAGAAGGTCTTGTAAATCGGAATGTCCATTGTACGAAGCATAATTGAAATGAAAGACATATTCATGAGCTCACATCTGCTTCCGGAGAAACGCACCTTCAAGGAGTTGTCGTGGTGAATGGTCCAACCTCCAAACCAGTACGCAAAGAAATGTAACACAACTTCTACATACTCGAGTTCTGTCAACAAGGTTAGTGTCCACCATCTTTAATCCTCAATTCATTTCAAATTCTTGTCTTCACATTTAGTAACCAAAGCTGTGTCCAATACCGGGGGGGGGGGAAGGGAAACCCCCAACAGCCTTACAGATTTCTCGGTAAACTGGTCAGGATTTTTTTTTTCAACAGTCTAGGCCGACATGGATGACGTTTCCCTTGGTGGGGGGAGGGAAACGAGATATATAAAAAAGCCAGAGGAAAAAATGTCTCGCTGGGGGTTTTCTACTTCTCGGACATGTTTTCCTTGTTGATCAATTGTACTTTCGGGGAAAAAAGAGGCTGAACCACGGAGAAAACAATAACGAGATTGGACGAACTCCGAAACAGAGGAAACCCGCATGTTTAATGATTTCGTCTTTGAAAGCGACCAATCACCAATCTGGTCCGGGTAAAAAAATAATTCTTTAACCGTCTAGATCAACATGGATGACATTTTCCATGGTGTGGGCGAAACGAGATATATAAAAACCTCTGGTTTAGTTTTCTACCACTCGGACATGTTTTTATATTGTACTTTCGCGAAAAAGAGGCTGAAACATGGAGAAAACAATGACAAGATTGGACGAACTCCGAAACAGAGGAAACCCAATTGTTTTTTTTAACGATTTCGTCTTTGAAAGCGACCAATCAGAAAACTGGTCCGCATAAAAAAATTCTTCTTTAACCCTCTGGATCAACATGGATGACATTTTTCCTGGTGTGGGCGAAACGTGATATATAAAAATCTCTGGCTGAGTTTTCTACCACTCGGACATGTTTTTCTTGTTGTTTCGGCTAAAACGAGGCTGAAACAAAGCGAGCAGGAGGGTGGGGGTGGGGAGGAAGCATCCAGATCTGACGTACTCTGAAACAGAGGAAGCTCGCTTGTTTTAACTTTATTCCTCTTAGTAAGCGACAAATATAACACGAAAAAAATACTCAACCAGATATTTTAAATATTTTATTCAAACCTAACATCGACCTTTCAGAAAACCTATTTTGGTACTTTCATGAGGGTTATTTGTTACCAAAAAAAATTATTACCGTAAAAAACAACCTGATGATAGAAAAAAATGGTACTGAAACGTCGTTGATGTGGTGAATAAAATTATTTTAAAAAGTCTGCGCCGGGGGGGGGGAGACATCAGGTTAATAATGATATACATTCTGAATATTAAGAAAAGATTTTAAGTCAGAAGAAAATAATTTATTTTACATCGTTTCGTCGCATATTTCGCGACCTCATCAGGTTTTAAAGAAATATACAGAGACTGACCTGTCTATCAAAAAATAGTTTTTAAAAAAACTTGAACTTGATGAAGTCGCTAAATAAAGATGGTTAATATATTTTAATTTTGTATTTATTGGGAATTATGAATTTCCCCCCCCCCTGATTTACGGCCATTTTGTTTTTGTTGTTAATTAACTAAAATTGTCTGTAATTGGCCATCAGCTGGATTATGATAAAGCAGTCGTGAGACTTCAAATATATATATATATGGAAGTTCGTTGAAATCTCTTCAGCTGCTTGAAAGTTTACCTCAAGCTGAATCGCGTCGCAAAGTTCTTTGACTCCAGGCACCAGCTGATGGCGGCAGCTGCGCGGAGCTTCTGGAGGATTTCTTCCAAGGAACGGCGGCAGGTGCGGATCCTTTACCTTGCCACGTGCTGGCCGTTCGCAAAGAAGAAAAGATGAAAAGAAAAGGAGCCTGGATCCACCCTCGTGTAAGACTGTTACGCCATTGTATCACAGCAGCGCGGGGGGGGGGGGGGGTTGCCTCCACCTGGAGGAGCCTCAGGACGTGTGCCGTTGTCAATATCCACCAGCGGCGGAACTTAAATGGCCGCCACAGTCCGTAGTCTCATATCACACACACTGTTGGGCAGCTGATGACGTCAGAATCCACTGAGAATTGCCAAAGTGCTCGGACCAGAGTTTGATTGTTATTGCTTGGGAATATCGATTACTCTTTGAAACGCTGGACTCTTTCTTACTCTTGCACACTTTAACATTCCCTGCCACAGACAAGTTTCGTCACTCCCACGACATCAGCCGAGCGCAGTCAGAAACATGCGTGTTATTTTCGGTCATCCTCCGTGGATTTTTAAAACCAGATCATGCGTTGGAAAGAGAATTAAATTCTCTACAACCTTTATTCCGTAGCAAATTAGTTTCCTGCCGGCCATTTTGGAGATATCAGCACTAGAAATACGACAAACTGCATTCTCTTGGAATATGTCGTCATATGTCCTAATTTTGACGAAGGATTTTTGCCACTTCCTTCGACCGAATTTCGTCCTCGAGTCCACCATCACATGCAGAATTTTACGCTCTACAATTTATCACTGAACACTATTTTCAATAGAATGCTCCATTCTTTTTCTATTAACGAAAAGCTGATGAACACCTCTGCCTCAGACAAGTTTCGTCACTCCCGCGACATCAGCCGTGCGCAGACAGCAACATATGTGTTATTTTCGGCCATTGTCAGTGGATTGTTAAAACCAGATCATGCGTTGGAGAGAGAATTAAATTCTCTAAAACCTTTATTGTGTGACAAATCAGATTCCTGGCGGCCATTTTGTAGATATCAGCACTAGCAATAGGAGAAACTTAGTTTTCTTCGGAAATGACGTCATATGTCCTAACTTTTACGCAGGATTTCTCCCACTTCCTTCAACTTAATTCCGTCCTCGTGTCCACAATCACATGCAGAATTTTATCCTCTAAAATTTATCACTGAAGATTATTTTCAATAGAATGCTCCATTATTTTGTTATTAACGAAAAACTGAGAAAAGGAGGTGATCAATTTTCGTGTGGTTTTCAGGGCCACAGAATGTTTTTCCCTCGAGGCTTTTTTCGAATTGGAAAAACTGCGGGGGGGGGGGAGGATCACTGATGGCCTCGACGTATGCAAGTCAAGGGGGAAAATCCTCGACCTTTTCCTTGGTGAGATGTGTAATATAATAGTCTACACGTGCCCTCTTATCATAACGTCTCTTCAGCATAGCGGACCTAAGAGGACGCTGTTGCAAGAACGCTGATGCAGTTAAAGACATCACTTTAGATATAGTGAGTAACGAAACACAACAACAACATAAATCTTCACCCCTTCCGCCTAGGCAGCTGTGAAAACGCTGCGTCTAATGAAGTCAGCATTTTAAGTGCCTTATGCAGACATGCTCACGGCAGCAGAAATCTTCCACCCTGTAAGAGTTCTCATTGGAGACTTAAAATCATCAGGGAGGGGGAAAGGAGTCTTCGAATTGTTCAGAGCTTCTTGGGAACGGCAGTCGTGATCCAACCTCCAGACGGGTCCGTGGCTCCTGCTGCTATCCGCCAGTTTGTCTTACTTTATTTTATTTCTACCTATTAAATCTCTTTATTCTTCATCAACTCTTATTTGACTGAAGTGCAGCGAAACACCAACCACAACGCCTGGGTTCAATTAGTTGAACCCGAACCCTCGCGTTACCGACTTTCCTATTTCCTGTTCTTAATTCTTCCTTTATCCTCTAGATCGGTAGCCAGGTGAGCTAACGGAGGTATAGCTCGGTTGGTGAACGATCTATCTGGACTTCCCATTTACAACTGCTGGAATGTTACATGGTCACAGCGGTGGGATGTTACAGATGTATCTAGCTACTGGAGTGACTTGGTTTTGTATCAGGA
This sequence comes from Zhengitettix transpicula, assembly GCA_037074705.1. Lineage (NCBI taxonomy): Eukaryota > Metazoa > Arthropoda > Insecta > Orthoptera > Tetrigidae > Zhengitettix > Zhengitettix transpicula. The sequence goes on along the minus strand of CM073593.1, from coordinate 108,590,171 downwards.
CGAGTTAAATCAGTCACTGAATTTAATCTACGTTCCGTCGTTGTATTTTCATTTCTCCTTTTTCCACCCCAATTTTTTCTTCAATTTGACGTGAAGAGCGCTTCCACCTCACTCAATTCTTCATCCGCCCCCCTTCACTCAAATTTCAGCGCGTCATTTTTCACCGCCCCCTATATGTTATTAGTGAAGGTATCTGTTGCTGTCGGGCCTCCCTCTTCTTAGGCACTTTTATCAAAATCGATTTGTAATTTACTTGACTCGCCCTGCATCGTCATCTTTGTGTTCTCCCTTCGTCCTTCCAACCTTCCCTGTTTCCTTATTTCTGTTCCGAAAATTTATTTGGTTTTTAGGGCGTTGAAAGTGACAAACTCGCCTTTGAGACAAGAATGACTGTCGGTGTCGATATCTCGTGACGTTGACGAACGGCCGGTAAATATATCGATAATCGACAGACGGGAATCTTTTTCAAAGGCCGCCATATTTCAGCGAGATAATTTTTTTAAAATATTTCTAAAGAGAAGCCATTATCAGAATTTTTATTTCCTTAACGTTAAATATCTTCAGAAACATTGCGCTGGCACTGATCCATTACTTTCTCTTCTTTCATATTCGTATTTCTTAGGATATTTATTTTACACTCCTTTCTACTTTCCTTGACTTCTTCTGTTTCTTTTTCTTCACTGTTTATTCCTTTTAGTTTTCGTTGATCCTTTCTTCCTTCCGTCTTTTATCATCACTCCTTTCTTTACTCGTTTCGCTTTCATATTTTCATTGTTTATCCGTTCGTTTCATACTTTTTAGTTTCTTTCCCTTTTTTTTGTTACATCATTATATTTAATTGTGCTTTCTTTCTTTCTTTGTTTATATCATTTTCTTTCAACTCTCATTGTTCCTCCCTCCTGCAATTTTTTTCTTTTATTCATATCGTTATTATCGTTGCTTGTTTCATCCTCACCCTTTTTTTCCCGTTTTCTGGCACTTTTTGTTTTTCTCTTTTTACCTTAATTTATTTCTTAAATTCCGGTGTCTTCACATTCCTTTTTTTCCTTCCACCTGTCATCATTTCACCTTTATTTTATCTACTTACCTTAAGTTAATTATTCTTTGTTTATTTCGTATTTCCTCATTTCTTTACTTGTCTTAATATCCTTACTTTCTTTCCTTCTTACTTCAACTTCGCCAATTTATTCCTTTTTTCCGTTTTCAGTTTAATAGATTCTCTGTTCCATTCCATTTTCGTTCCCTTTTATTTAGTTTCCTGAATTTATCCACACTCCGTTTAACTCTTTCTCCTTTATTCGTTTCTTTTTTCCCCCACTTTTGCTCTTTACACCCCTTTTTTCCATTATCGTTTTATCTTTGCTCTTTTCTTCTTCTGCTACTTTTAACCTTTTCTGTTTCCTTTACACCTTCTTTGTTTCATTGTTTCTTTCCTTTCCGTACCTTTACATTTCTTCCCCCTTTCTTTACATATGTGTGCATTGAATCTGCAGTAGGAGGTTAACTTCACAATGCCACGACAGTCTCGTGAACCAGAATTCGTGTTCCTACGAACAGTATCAAAGAACGAGGCGCTTTTCTTGAAGATATTCCCCCCTCAGCACATACTTGAAGTATCCTGAAACATGGACGCGGAGTCTTTACCATTCATCCCCCTCCCCCCCTTCAGTTTGTATTCACGCGTATTAATTAAGCATTCGTCGTCTGCGTGACCAAAGAACTTCCCTCCCTGAATCAAAAGAAAGACCTGATCTAGTCAGAGATCACTTCCAATTAGACTCTGATACTTTGTGCTTGGTCAATCAGGAAAGGAAAATGGACGAAAAACACCCCAAGAAAATAACAAATCGTCTTCTGGTGGCCGTCGGGAGGACAAACACTTAATAAATTGCTCTAATTGCGTAAAAAAAGGTCGTGAAGATGAAGAGAAAAGTCTTCAAAAGAGAGGAGGACCTTGGACGTTGTAATTAGCGGAGTTGCCCCCACGTTGCCTCAACCTCGTTAATTAATTGGGGGGTGGAAATTTGTTTTCTGTGATGTCAGAAAAATTTTGTGAGAGGAAAAAAACATAAACCGGAATTCAGAAGACTTTGGACACGTGCAGGTTTACTTTCTTGTGTGCTGTTGTCTTTCACTTGCGTGGTTTCCTGTTTTTGTATTTTTCATCGTCTTTATTTCCTCATTTCTTTTATTATTCCCTTCTTCAATTCTTCCTTTCTTACTTCCGTTCATTAACCTTCGGTCTTCCTTGTTTTACTGATTTCTTCTCTTTCTTTTATCTTTTCTTTATCCGATTCCTTCAAAAATTTTCGTTTTTCTACTCTATTTTTCATTCGTTTCTTCCTTTCTTTCTGTAACAATTTTCCATGTATCATTTTACATTTTCTTGTTTTCCTTCAAATTTATCCATTGTTTCATTATCTCCTCCCCTCTTCATTCTTTTTTTTTCTGTACCATTCTTATCTACCGTTCTTTCATTCGATAAGTTTCTTTTCCTCCTTCAAATATTTTTCAAATCCTTTTTTCTCCGTCTTCCTTTCATTTATTAGGTTAGATGTCTTTCTGTTGTCTTTTTTTTGTTTATACGTCTCTTTGTTTCACACATTCTTTTTTACGTGACGTTGTTCACTTTCGTATATATATATATATATCTTTTAAATTGAGACTTTTCTTTGTTTTCCTTAAACTGTCCTCCTTTGTTATTTCCTCCGAATTTCGTCCGTTGCTTCATTTCCATCTCTCATTTCTTCTAACACGTTCCTTTTTATCTTTTTTTTAATTAATTCGCGTCTTTGTTTTCCTTCTGTTGTTTTATTTTTCGTACGTTTATTTGTTTTTCCGTCTTTTATTAATTAATTTCTTCCTTTACATAACAGAAGTTATTTTTTTAAATTTTGTACTTTCAATTTTTCAATTATTAGATCGTGAAACAGGTTTTTCTTCTTCATTTTTCATTAAAACTATTCCCCCTCTTTGTCTTTTCCTAATTTATGCCGATTTTTCTCTCTCTCTCTCTCTCTCTGTGTTTTCTATTTACCTATCTTTGTTTCGTTCGTCCATCCGTTTCCTTCACATTTCATCGTTTTTTTATCCAATTCTTTTTATCCATTCATTTTTTCTCCTTCAATTGATTATTTCGTTACTTTGTTCACTTTCCTGTTTAACCAATCTCCACTGTGATAGATCTCCAACGTCGCAAAAATGCCAGTGGTGACTTTTTTTGCAAATTGTCGACCTGAATGAGGTATTTCCGTGTGTGTTTTTGAACAATGAGACTGTCGGCGGCGAACTTGAAAGAGAATCGCCTTCTTCATCATTGTTTGAACTAATAATGACTCGCCGCATCAAAGAGAGTCATTGAGTGAGTTTGCCGATCTCTCCGGGTCCTTTTATTGGCCTGTTGAAATCAGAGGGGGACGGACACGGACACGTTGGCAATTAACCTCGGCCTGTGTGACAGACAATGTCTTCTCTGGACCAATATCACGTGCGAGGATGATCTCTGGACGACTTTCTGTTGTTGAAAGAAATAACAACTGTAATGTGTCTAAGAAGTTTTACGGAGGTCTCTTCAACGTTGACATATTGTCACGGAAGATTGCCCGCCAGCTGATGACGTCACAGTGACGTCATGATGAACGAGTGCTGCAGTACCTGGGGTAACACGCTGTCACGCCCTGTCACGCCCTGTCACGTTCTTCGATCTGTTTCCAGCGTTGCTCCGAGGCGCCTTGAGGGTCCCTGGTCACTTTGTCCTTGTAGAACTACCTCAATTATAATTATGTACTGTTAATAATTAACCCTTATGAAGGCGTAACTCCTGATGTCTCCACAATGACCGCTCCTACACTGATTTCTTATCGGAGGAAATTTAATTATTTTTTTAACGCACTTTCGGGTTCCAAAAAATCATCTGCAATTTACGAAAATACTCCTAAAGAGAAATACACGAGTTGTCATTACTTGATTGAATTTAAAAATCTATCAACCCCTACTTTGGCACATTTAATTTAATTATTTGGTTGAATAAAAAAATTCTCCCCGTGCCTTACTCTCTCAGGCAGGTCCTGTTATGTGTTATTTAATAACGACAAACAAGTCGTGCGTGTCTAGGTTGCTAGATGAAAACGCCTGCGACGGCTATTCTTTTGCCTGCGAGGGATGTTCTCTCGCAGGTAGAACCTTGTAGGAAATATACGAAAGGGCTACCTTTGGGGATGCCTTTTCCTCTCCGTTTTTGAACTAAGGTTCCCACAAGCTGAGGCACCTCGGCTTGTTCTCAGAGGTTTATGTTCCGGGGTCACAGACCTTGGGCATACGGTAAGAGTTGTCCGCTATTCCCATTGGAATAGTCGGCCAGCTGCCTCCTAAACTGGTCGAGGCACGGAGAAGGGAAGCTGCGACCACACAGCTGACGCCTCTCCCGCTATCGGAAGGGCGTGGGACAAGTACCCAATGCCCGACCTACCTGATGCAGGTTTTTCTAAGGGTTTTCCCTGCATTTCTTTAGGCGAATGCCGGGTAGGATCCTTAAAATATAGCCCGGGGGCCCCTAGTTAACCTTTGGCTACCTTCCTCTACCCTTCCGCATCCCCCCTTTCAAATCCCTTCGTATGCTATTAAAGGGGAGTTGCCACTATGTGGATTACCCTCATGTAGCCTGTTACCTCGCGTGTCTAACGACATGGCCTCAAGTATGATATTTAGAAACCCCCACACGTGTGTAACTACACATGGCCGTAGTATAATATTTTATATTCCACGTGACTGTCTCTGCTTCAACACTTGGCATTAGGTTTTCCTTCCCCTGCAATGCACGACTGATACCAACACAGACTATTTGCTGGCCGTGACGTGACAGACCGCAGTCACGTGACAGTGACAGCAGCGTGGCTCCCACCTTAACAATAAACATTACCGTAAATCTCGGAATAGAGACATGGATCGACCAGAGGTCTTGTTGCTGTCGTGTTATCGGCTGCGGCCATTGTCTTTGGATTTCGTCATTTGGCCCTCGATGTGTAGTTAATAAGTTGTTGGGGTCTTGGGAGGAGGAGGAGGAGGAACAGCCAGCTGCTGGCGCGAGCTCAGGCAGCCAGGTGCAGCAGGACCGCAGCACCTGGCCGCCAACAACGACGACGAGGCCGGCAGCTGCCAACCGACACTTGCTGCTCCACCGCCAGGAGTCCACGTGCCCCGGGAAACTCTCGCCCACCTTAACAACAGCTACGAGACTGGTCAATTTACAACCTAAGAGTCCTCAAAATCCACCGATGACGAAATTAACTAGAAAAATTTTGCAAATTAACAATAATGAAGACAGACAGAGGAAGTGATGATATAACACAAACGTTTGTGGAAGCCTCGTTCCTTTCTTCAGGTACAGAAAAAAAAAGAGAAGAGCCTAGAGAGAGACAACTGCACTAGTCGGTCACCTGAAGAAAGGAACAAGGATCCCAGAAACGTTTGTGTGGTATTGACATCACCACTGCCTCCGTCTGTCATTCATATTACTGACAAAATTAACAAGTTAGATTAGCATAATTGCTTACTTCAAAATATATATGACGGTTGTTTAATTCTTTTGATTCTTGTTATATCGGGCGAACCAAACGATCTCTTGAAAAATCAGACACAATGAACTCACCGGCACCAAAAACAAATTCAGATGTGTCCAAAAATACTGTTATCTTTTTTTTTATTAAAGCAACATAATTTCTATTGGCAACAATGTAAAGATTTTTTAACATGAAGATCGATCAGCGCAACGTCGCCATGATCCATAGATCCCAGCGGGACGTTTAGTGTTAAAATAGTCAGTCCAGTAAAGTCAATAAAAACTTATTATTCATTATTATTATGAAATTATAAACCCCTCTCCCGCCACCCAGGGAAGGGCGTGGGACAAGTACCCAATGCCCGACCTACCTGATGCAGGTTTTTCTAGGGTTATCCCTGCATTTCTTTAGGCGAATGCCGGGTAGGATTCTTAAAATATAGCCTAGGGGCCCCTAGTTAACCCTTGGCTACCTTCCTCTACCCTTCCGCATCCCCCCTTTCAAATGCCTTCCTATGCTATTAAAGGGGAGTTGCCACCATGTGGATTACCCTCATGTAGCCTGGTGCCCTAAAAAAAAATTATCTGACCCATAATACAAAAAGTTTTGAAGGCCGTTAAGTCAGAAAATAACATTAATTGGGCAATTAATAAGGAAAAACATATTATTTTTTAAAAAATTATTACTTAAAACATAATATGTAAAAAAACACGTTTCATCCCCTAATTAGGACATCTTTCAAGTGTACAATTACAATTCGACCACCCAAAAAAAATAAGAAAGGAAAAAATGATTTTAAATATAATGGAGTTAATTTTTTAAATTACAATTACGTATCAAAATTATATACAATTATTGATTTTAGATTAAACAATGTGCGACGTTGCCGTACCTGGATCACTGTTATATTGACATTCGGCTGTTGACAGCATTGTTGAAATTTGAAGGTAACAACGGAAATAAAATATGACTTAATATAACAAATACATCACAATAATAATAATAATAATAATTATAAAGATCGAAGGCCATTGGAGTGAGACTAATTGCCTGCTATTATTATTTTTTTCAATTATTTTAATTAATTTACCGTTATTTAATTTATTACTAATTTTTAGATTTTCTATATTGAAACTTTGAAAACTGAAGAGGTCCTAATCCGAGGACGAAACGTCTTAATAATTTATTTTTTTTAAAAAAATAATTATTAAATTTCTAATTGATTTTATTTCTGACTGAATCGCATGATGCTCATTAGTAATAATTTCTTTTTTGTCCTGAGTCAAAAAAAAGGACTCGTTCTAAATCTCTCTCTGATATTTTTTACATTTGTTTCTGTTTTGTAACTGTTCAAAAGTTCCCGATGTGTTTGTCCTCTTTTAATCGTTGAAGCGTCTAAGACAGTGAAAAAAAAAATGTTTGCGATGAGTAGTTTTTTTTATCCGTTTTCATTCTTGGAAGTGAGCTTCATTAAAATCGGCCGGTGTGAGCGAAGTGAACGCTTTAAAAGCTGCCTGTCGACGGCGGCGCCCGCGCTGTATCAACTTTCGTCGCCAATAACCACTTAAAAACTTCTTCTCCTACGCCGCCCCCAACCCCGCAAAAGTCTTCCTCCCAAGGCTTTTAAAGAAGAACGACGCAAATATTTATGTCCCCTTAGTCTCAAAGGTATTCCGTCTTTCTTTAACGCCTGATTATCGCACCAACGACGCCTTATAAACGGCTTAATGCAGAGGCATTATCTGCTTCTCCCACACTGTAGACTCTCAGCGTATACACATCGGGGGTTGTAACAGTAGTGGGGGGGGGGTTTAAGTTGTCGGAGCGTCTGTCGACCTTGGAGAAGTCGTGGTGGCCGGCCCGTGCTCAGAGCGACCGTGCCAAGGGCGACCGTGCTCAGAGCGACCGTGCTAAGGGCGACCGTGCTCAGAGCGACCGTGTTGAGGGCGACCGTGCAAAGAACGACCGTGCTAAGGGCGACCGTGCTCAGAGCGACCGTGCTAAGGGCGACCGTGCTGAGGGCGACCGTGCAAAGAGCGACCGTGCTAAGGGCGACCGTGCTCAGAGCGACCGTGCTCAGAGCGACCGTGCTAAGGGCGACTGTGCTAAGGGCGACCGTGCTCAGAGCGACCGTGCTGAGGGCGACCGTGCAAAGAGCGACCGTGCTAAGGGCGACCGTGCTCAGAGCGACCGTGCTCAGAGCGACCGTGCTAAGGGCGACTGTGCTAAGGGCGACCGTGCTCAGAGCGACCGTGCCAAGGGCGACCGTGCTCAGAGCGACCGTGCTAAGGGCGACCCCTGCGCCTCCTGCAAGACCAACTGTATGACAGTCCGACTACAGAATTCATTCTACAAAGACTAGAATTATCCTGAAAAAAAAACAACAACAGAAGACGAAACAGTTTAATGAGGGCAAGTGGAAGGACTAAAGAAACAGTCAAACACTTTAAAAATATATATAAGATATTTGTTAGATCAAAAGTATACTTCTGAATCGTGTAACCTGTAATCCTCAAAGTTACAACCTCCTCTGATCCTCATTCTTGAGCCTGCATTACAAAACTCCTTCAATTTTATTTACATTCTTAGTGCTTTGAATGAGGACTAATTAATTAGAATTTATGTATCACTGGCCAAAAATCAGAATTTATTATTTTCAAATAATTTTATATTTATCTAGAAAATATACTGACACACAAAATCCATGTAAGTCCAAATATTGAATTTTTTTACATACAATGCAATTAAAATTCTAAATTTGAAAATTCAAGTCTTGATTTTAAATTTTTATTAAATTTCATTCACAGTCAAAATTTGGAATGTTTCAATTTTACATTAAATCCATTTTACCGATGAATATTTAAATTATGATATTTTAATTAAAATCCATTTTCAACTGTCATCATTTTGAATGTTTACATAAAATGAATTTATTTGTCTAAATTTTGTATACTTGATTTTTTACATAAAATCCATTTAATTGTCTAAATTTAATTTGTTCACTTTTACATAAAATCCATGTAACAGTGTAAATTTAAATTCTGATTTTTCACTTAAAATCCGTTTAACAGTCTCAATGTTTACATGAAATACATTTATTTGTCTGAATTTTGTATTAGTAAGTTTTACAGAAAAACCATTTAACACATTCAATTTTGAATTTTTACATAAAATCCATATTTCAGATTAAATTATGCAATTTACTTAAAATCCATTTAACAACCTAAATATTGAATTTTGCATTTTTTACATGAAAGCCATATTACAGTCTAAGATTCTAATTTCAAGAAAATCCAACCAACCATCTAAAGGCATAAACGTGGATTTTTACATAAAATCCATTTATTAGTGAAAATATTTAATTTGAATAAAAAATAAATTTAACAGTAAAAATTTGTAATTTTACATAAAATCCATATTACAGTTTAAATTATGTAATTTACTTAAAATCCTTTTAACAGCCTAATTTTTGAATTTTCCTTTTTTATATGGAATCCGTATTACAGTCTAATTTCAACAATATGCATCCAACAATCTAAATATATAAATGGATTTTTAAATAAAATACATTTAATTTTAATAAAAATCAATTTAACAGTCAAAATTTGGAATATTTCAATTTTACATAAAATCCATTTAAACAGTGAATATTTAAATTATGATATTTGAATTAAAATCCATTTCAACAGTCTTCATTTTGAATGTTTACATAAAATGAATAATTTGTCTAAATTTTGTATTATTGATTCTTTTACATAAAATCCATTTAATTGTTTTACAGTGTAAATTTTAATTTTGATTTTTCACTTAACATCCATTTAACAGTCTCAATGTTTACATGAAATACATTTATTTGTCTAAATTTGGTAGTAGTAATTTTTACAGCAAATCCATTTAACACATTCAATTTTGAATTTTCACATAAAATCCATATTATTGATTAAATTATGCAATTTACTTAAAATCCATTTAACAACCTAAATTTTGAATTTTGCAGTTTTGCGTGAAATCCATTGCAATTTTAATTTTGAATTTTTTACTTAAAATCCATTTGACAGTCTAAATTATGAATTTTGAATTTTTACATAAATTTTATTTTACAGTCTAATTTTGAAATTTTGTATATCAACAAAATCCAATCTAAATGTAGAAATTTGAATTTTTACATTAAATCCATCTAAAATTCGAAATTTTGAAATTTTGATTGTTTACATAATGTCGATTTAACAGTCTAGTTTTGTAATTAAATGGTTTGTATAAATTCGAATCGTGTATTGTTAGTAAATGTTAATTTGTTTTAATTAATTAAGTTCTGACATTTGGCCCCTGATAACAATAATTACAGTTGTATTACCACAAGTCAAATGTATGTTTACTTTTTATAAGTTAGAGATAATAATATCTCTGCTCCCTTGTGAATGTTGCTGGCTACATGCGAGCTGTGACGTCGACTGCAATCGAAATGTCCATTAAAGATGAACGACCTATCGATTGTGACTCCAAACGGCTGACAGTAGAAATCTCCACCCTCTGGTCCAACCCTCCCCCCCCCCAGCATCGTGTGTTCTGTAAAAGGCAGCCATTGCGAGGGAAGGGAAACAAACCATCACTATCACTGAGGGCGATGTTCTCGGGCAGTTCTCCAGACACTGTTTCAGTCTTCATCGCGGTGATGTCACAATTAGTCCTGGGGGCGGGTCCTCCTCGTTCAAGGGAATAAATTAGTACGTGACGTCACGACAGATGATTACAAATCAATATAATCTTTGACTGTCACCTAATTCCTTGGTACAATTACATGTATAATTCACCGAGAATTCCGTTGAAGAACCCCGCTATTAGGAATGTAAAGTGAGGTGAAGGGTTCACTCCGGAGGCACTTGTGACGGTGTGGGGGTGGGGGGGGGGGAACTCCAAGTACACGAGGTGAAGAATAAAGGTGGTTGGACACACACACACGTGTTCACCCGCATGCACGCTCGGATGGAAACAAGAAAACCTCAACACACAAGAGAGGAAGTGCGAAAAATGTGGGCCTTTACAGAGACTCACAACGTGTGAAAATCCAAGAAGGGGCCTCGTGGCAGTCCACAAAGGATCGGAAGGATTTTAAATGTAGAATAACATATTCAACCAAACAACAATCAGGCAACGTTGCAACGTACGGACGCGCTCCAGCATCGATCCCCAGGCTCGCACATCCACACAGCGTATGAGCAATTAAAGAGCTGGTCCGTTAATTAGTTGTCAAACAAACCTCGTTGCCGATTTGTTCTCAGAAAACCAGAAGAGGAGGAGCACAAGGATACATTTTCGGATCTAATTACTCAAATGGAGATTGTAAGTAACTGTTGATTAATTAGCGGGTCCTTTGTCCTGCCGACGTGACGTCATGATTCCTCCTCTCAGATTCTAAATAATTATTAGCTAATTGGGATTTGATGACGACAAAGTTGGGAGTTTGCTTTGTGCCGCACTGATCATTAGACGTACGTATAAAAGGACGCAAGGAATAAACATATAACTTAGTCTCTGACGCTGTTTGTTCCATGAAGACGACCAGGGATGTTCACTGTTTCTTTCACTTCTTCAGTTTAATTTCCTTCCACTTTCCTTCCTCACTCTGATAGTTTTTTTTCTTTATTTCTTAGTTTATTTGTTTGTGTTTACTTTGTTTGTTTTGATTCCTCATTTCTTCCATAATTCTTTCTTGTATTCTACCTTTTGTTTTTTCAGATCTTTCTTTCGTCCTTTACTTTTTTAGTTGCAATCTTCCTTTCGTTCTTATTTTATAATTGCTTCGTTTTTTCCTTTCTTCCTTGGTTCCTTACTTTCGTCCTCTCTTTCATTATTTTTATTTTCATTATTTCTTTGTTCTTTCTTTCATTCTTTATTATTTCTCTCTTTTAATTTATTCTTTTATTTATGTTTTTTTCTTTATTTCTTCTTTTATTCCTTTATTAATGTTTTTTTCTTTATTTCTAACTTTATTTGTTTGTGTTTTCTTTCTTTGTTTTGATTCCTCATTTCTTCCATACTTCTTTCTTGTATTCTAACTTTTTTTTTAGTTCTTTCTTTCGTCCTTTACTATTTTGGTTGCAATCTTCCTTTCGTTCTTAATTTATAATTGCTTCGTTTTTTTTCTTCCTTGGTTCTTTACTTGCGTCCTTTTTTTCATTATTTTTATTTCAATTCATTCTTTCTTTTTTCTTTTATTCTTTATTATTTCTATATTTTATTTCTGTTTTTTCTTTATTTCTTCTTCTAATTGCTTTATTTCTGTTTTTTTCTTTATTTATTACTTTATTTGTTTGAGTTTTCTTTCTTTGTTTTGATTCCTCATTTCTTCCATTCATCTTTCTTATATTCTAACTTTTGTTTTATTTTAGATTTTTCTTTCGTCCTTTACTTTTTTAGTTGCAATCTTCCTTTCGTTCTTATTTTATAATTGCTTCGTTTTTTCCTTTCTTCCTTGGTTCCTTACTTTCGTCCTCTCTTTCATTATTTTTATTTTAATTCTTTCTCTGTTCTTCCTTTCATTCTTTATTATTTCTCTCTTTTTATTTATACTTTTATTTATGTTTTTTCTTTATTTCTTCTTTTATTTCTTTATTTATGTTTTTTTCTGTATTTCTAACATTATTTGTTTGTGTTTTCTTTCTTTGTTTTGTTTCCTCATTTCTTCCATTCTTTTTCTTGTATTCTACCTTTTGTTTTTTATCTTGCTTTCGTCCTTTACTTTTGTTGTTGCAATCTTCCTTTCGTTCTTAATTTATAATTGCTTCGTTTTTCCCTTTCTTCCTTGGTTTCTTACTTTCGTCCTCTCTTTCATTATTTTTATTTTTCTTTGTTTTTTCTTTAATTCTTTAATATTTTTCTATATGTCTTTGTTTCAGTCTTCGTTTCGTTCTTTCTTTCCCTCTTTCGTTCTTTAATTCATCCTTTTTTTGTACTTTCTGTATTTATTCCTTCCTTCCTTCCATTCTTTCTTTTATTAACTCTTTTTTTCTCTCATTCTTTTTTCTTTTCTGTCTTCCTTCCTTTTTTATTTTCTCTTCGTCATATTTAGGTCTATTTTTCTCTTAGACAAATGTCTAGTTAGTACACACAGATGTATTATATTTGCAAATTAACTATGGAAACGTTGTATATTTGCTATCACTGAAAAAAGTGTACGTAAATAATAAAATATCTTTTAAACATCAAATAATATTTTTTTTTACGTAAACAAATATTTTATAAATAATTTAGTGTAGGAATTTTGTCTTAATGCTGAATGAGGCACCGTCCTTTAAATCTGAGCGGATGTTGGGCCACGCATCAGAGACCACACTTTGAAGATGTTATGATATCACGTTTCCAAAAAGAATAAATCTGGTTTGCATTTAATAGTTTGAATATTAAAAATAAAGAAGAAGAATAATAATTTAATAGTTGATGTGTGACTTCAACGTTTCCTTGTTGTTGTAGACCGAACCAGCGGCTCTCAGGTTCAAGGTCCGGATGTGCCCAGCGCGGCTGCGCGAGACGAGTTCCTGGTCCGTCCTGCAGATGGAACATTTTTACAAGGTCCTTAGTAACCGGCGTGACGACACCAACTCCCAGGTAAGTCAGCCAGGGTCTGTTTCATAATAAATAAGAAGCTTTAAACCCTCAAAGTAAAGATTTGAGGAATCCCTCGAGGGACTTTACGAGGGTCTGTTTCCGCCCTTATATTTGTAGGTCGCACTTGTCTCCCGATCATCCCATTTCAACTTTGTTTTCGGGGAAATTCGGGTCACTATTACGTTGTTGTTGTTGTTTTTCCCTCCCCCGTTGTAGATGCCAACTTTTGTGTGGCAGTAACCTAATTTTTCACGCTCCAACGAACGAGGCTACAACAAAGAGTAAATAAAAACCCCCGCCACGGCGAGGCAAAGAGCTTCTTGTACAATAAGCCGGAAGGAAGAGAAGACCCGCAAGTTATCCGCGGATATTGGATCCTCGTCCACAGGGGAAACAACTGCACTCAGCCTAATTTCACAGATAAGTGAATGTGTTTCACGGTCTTTAAACAAAAAAAATTGTTTTTTAAAAAAATGTAAATTTTTAACACAGTTGTAGTCCGATAAAAAATTAGATGGCGCAGTGATGAGAATCTTGGAGATCAAAAAATCAGAACGGTTAGAATGTAGGGCGCGGTGGCGGTGAAAGGGGACAGTGCAGCGTTGCCGAACAATCGCGCTGTTTAGTTTTTTATCGAGTGAGTTGCTATACGGAGTCTGGGTGAAGTGTGGCAACACCGCCTGTCCGCTGGTGCAGATTTGCTTCTCCGTATTTATCATTTAATACGTCAGGACGCTTATAATGAACAACGGTGTAGACAAGGCAGCGTTGCCGAACAATCGCGGTGTTGTTTTTTCAAGTGAGCTGATATACGAAGTCTACATGCAGTTTGGCAACACAGCATCTCCCCTTGCTCGAGATTTTTTTCTTCTTCTAATTAAGTATTATTCTTTTCTTCCGTCAGAAGGTCTTGAAATAAAGGGCGGCGGCCGGGGACAGTGCAGCGTTATCGAACAATCGCAGTGTTGTTTTTACATGCAAACTTGTATACGAATCCAACGTGTAGTGTGGCAACACCGGCTGAGCCCGCTAGTCGAGATTTTTTTTCCCGTCCAATTTATTTATTTTTAAAATAGGAGGCGGTGACGGGGACACTGCAGCGTTGCCGAACAATCGCGCTGTTTAGTTTTTTATCGAGTGAGTTGCTATACGGAGTCTTGGTGAAGTGTGGCAACACCGCCTGTCCGCTGGTGCAGATTTTCTTCTCCGTATTTATCATTTAATATGTCAGAACGCTTAAAATGAACAACAATGTAGACAAGGCAGCGTTGCCGAACAATCTGAGTGTTGTTTTTAATGTGAGCTGATATACGAAGTCTACATGAAGTTTGGCAACACCGCATATTCCCTTCGTCGAGATTTTTTTCTTCGTTTAATTAAGTGTTATCCTTTTTTCACGTCAGAAGGCCTTGAAATAAAGGACGGCGGCCGGGGACAGTGCAGCGTTATCGAACAATCGCAGTGTTGTTTTTACATGCAAGCTTGTATACGAATGCAACGTGTAGTGTGGCAACTCCGCCTGTGTCCTCAGGTTGAATTTTTTTTCTCCGTCCAATGTATTTATTTTTAAAATAGACGGCGCTGACGGGGACAGTGCAGCGTTGCCGAATAATCGCAGTGTTTTTTTCCCCCAAGTTTTCTTGTATACGAAGTGTGGGTATATTGTGGCAACGCCGCCACTGGTCCAGATTGTTTTCTAATCCAGTATTTGTCCAGAACGTCTTACGGTGATGACGACGACTCCATTTTCCGACCGTTGACAATTTTCGACGGTCGTTTCGTCCAATAACAAGCCGTAAATCAGGGGTACAAAAGTTGCGAGTCACGTAGCGGGCAAGTGGAGGCAATCTTCTGGAACTCCGGAACTTCCGCAACTGGAAGATCTCTGGAGCCATACATCAGTGCCAAGATAAGGCTCCATTCATCCACTTCTGCTGCTGCTGCCGGCTGAGTTTCCAGAGTTTATTCATTTACCCAAGTTGCTCGCAGTCGCGAAGTTGCATTGTCGTAGGTCAGAGATGATCGTCTTCTGGTCCGTTTGCAGACGCAGTGTGAGGAAACTTTGACTCATTTTGAATCCGTGACAAATCTTTACAGCGCTGAATGCTCGCATTGTCCTTGGAGGCGACAGTCCATCAGCGGTATTTTCCCTGGAAATAGTTTGAGCCACCAGATTGAAATCTGCGACCCAATATTTCTGAATTTTGCCCTGGACTGGTCATAATTTCGTCCTCGGTGTCCTCTTGATCAGCTTTTCTCAACGAGCGATCAAATTTGGTAATTTCTGTCGTTCGCTTTGGTTGTCGGTCCAGTTCCCGGCCCACTTGGTCCACTCAAATCCTCGATCCCCCATATATTTGGATTTTTGCTCTGGACTGTTCCCAATTTCGTCCTCAGTGTCTTCTTGATGTCCGTTTCTCAGCGGGAGATCAATTGGAGGTCTTTCTGTTGGTCGCTTGGCTTGTCCATCCTCTTCTTCCACTGAATCCGTCACAAATTTATTTACAGTACTGGAATTTTCAGATTATCCTCGGACACGGGGAAATCCATGAGAGGTACTTTTCCAGGTCGTGGAATCAATTTTAAGCCACGTAAAGAAGCGTGAGGAAGGTCACCATATTTTTTCCCGCCTCTGGTCCTCGGTTCCCGTCCACCAGATGGCGCCTTGCGTGATTCATTCCTCTCTTTCACCTATTTCCACGGTTCACCCCGCCGCAGGTGATGGGTGTGGCAACACTACAAGAATGGGAAATCCCCCATCCCTCGCTCGGCCTTGGGACACTCGATTCAGTTGTCTGAGAAACCAACCAGAGAAAAAGGAACTTGGGACGGAACACAACATACACGAGAATTAGGGTTTACCACGAAACGTTGACGGTCAAAAAAAAACTGGAACCGACTTTCGGTGCTGTCATTTTTGTTCTGAGACTGGACACACTGAGAAGCCCATCCATATACTTGAAATGACGAAATTGATCTCAATAGACAAACTCGCCACCTGATGACGTCAACATAAGCACGCGATCGCCTTTGCACAGGAAACCCGCGGCAATCGTCCTTCTTTTATTATTCTAGGTGAGTGCCCGGCGTTGCCCGGGTTGTCATATTTCTATAACCTCGGGTTTGACGCCAATCTATGTTGCTTTTGCGTTATTTTTATCTAACGCGCCTCGCCACCTTAAATGTGATCCCCTTATCCTTGGCCAAAAGGGGTTGAAATTATACACAAACAACATCGGTAGAAATACTATAAATTTCCCTAACCCTGAAAAATATTTATCAAACGCATATATCAGACGTGTTTCCATGTATCAAAGTTTCCACCCCCGTGTATCCCTCGGCCATGAGGGTTAAATGGTAAATTGGAAGTGATAATTATAGTCAGCGACATCCATAACCCTGGATTTGACTCCAATCTCGGTTGTTTTCGCGTTATTTTCTTGTAACGCCCCTCCACCCCTAAGGGTGCTCCTTTCCCATTCTGTATGGGGTTGAAATCATACTCAGATAACATCGGTAGAAACACTATCAATGTATTTGACGTCTAAAAACATTTATCAGACTTAAACATTGTCAGTTTTAGCATGCTTGAATATTTCCTCCGCCGCTCCTGGGGGTGGTAGACGTGTCTTACCGCCACAGTGTTTGTTTCCTGATCGCGAGGAACACGTGTACGAAATTTGGTGAAATTTGCTTCACGGGTGTAGATTTGTACAAGGAACACAAACACACACAGACATACAAACACACTGTTTTATTTATTAGACGGAAGATGGATTATGGACTACAGCGGCCATGTTAATCCTGTCCGTAAACCATTCAACAACCCACTTGGTAAATTAATACTATTTCGGGCTGTTCCCGCGACGAATGCAAGCGTGGACCGAGTTGTTTACAGCACGTTAGGCGTCGCCATGGAGACGATTAGAAAGCTGTCGGCCATATTGGACCGTAACAGCCCGGATCAATTAATATCAAACAAGGCAAATTATTAATCATATGTTTTGGTATCTAGATCCAGATCTGTATACGAGGGGGGTGGATGTTTCCTTCCCACGGAGGATGACGTAGGCTCGATGGATGGTGTTGAAGAGGTTCATTTATGTTCCATCAGATACGATGACGTGTCCTGGGGCGGGGAAGGAAGACCTAGGTCGCGGGACACTGGGGGAACCGAACACTCCACTCCTGCGAGGTGACGTCACGTGCAAAACTTCCTCATTCACCCAGAGGACCGCGGAGACGAGATCCGCCATATTTGTTTATTTCTGGGTGGGGTTGATTCACCTTCTTGCCGTGTGGGGGTGTGAGGGTGAGTTAATCTCAGCCCCGGCTACTCGTAAGGACGACTGTAGTAGTCCTTGACTGTCCCACAGCGTGTCCAGGCGGCGTCGCCATGGAGACGGCCCCGCAAACAACTCGTGCAGCCGTCGCGTGATCAGGACGAGTTGAAATTAATTGGATTAACGTGGCCGCTGCAGTTCCATCATCTTCGGTCAGGATTTGATAAACAACAAGACACAAGAAGTTGCCGCGTTCGTGGACACTCGCTGTAAACAACTGCGATTGTTCGGCGACGTTGCCTTGTCCCCCCGCGGGCGCACCTTTCCTTCATTTTTAAGGAGTTCTGATTGAGGTTGATTCAGCCTCAGTCCCGTGGCCCTAAATGTACCATTGACTTCTTCCGGTGACGTCATCTTGTTCTCTCTTTCATTTTTCTGTTTGTTTTCGTAGCCTAACTGTCTACATTTTTTTATCATATGATCAAAGATGACTGATTTAAAAGAATTATACGAAATTTTTCCAAGTTCAGCTTCGTTTACGTGAATTAAAGCACATAGAAACAGTCAATGGAATAAGAATTTCCCAATATTAATTGACAAAACACTACGCAAAAATACCACCACAACAAGTTTTATTTTCCTGTAATCCCTTGTTGCATTCGTCAGGTGATTTAAAAACCCCATCAAGAGCTGTGCGGGCGACAATAATTTATTGTCGCAGGTGAGACCAACACACAAAATATTTTATAAATATTTAAAAGAGGAACCTGGTAAATTGTAAATAAGGCCTGCGAGGGCTATTCTCTCGCAGGCAGTACCTGCAAGGGATATTCTCTCGCAGGTAGAACCTTGTAGGAGAGATACGAAGGGGCTACCTTTGCGGATACTTTTTCCTCTCCCTTTTTGAACTAAGGTTCCCACAAGCCGAGGCCTGTTTTGAGAGGTTTATGTTCCGGGGTCGCAGACCTTGGGCATACGGTAAGAGTTGTCCGCTAGTCCCATTGGAATAGTTGGCCAGCTGTCTCCTAAACTAGTCGAGGCACGGAGAAGGAAATGCTGCGTCCCCACAGCAAACTCCTCTCCCGCCATCCAGGGAAGGGCGTGGAACAAGTACCCAATGCCCGACCTACCTGATGCAGGTTTTTCTAGGGTTTGTCGTGCATTTCTTTTAGGCGAATGCCGGGTAGGATCCTTAAACCATAGCCCGGGGGACCCTAGTTAACCCTTGGCTACCTTCCTCTACCCTTCCGCATCCCTTCTTTCAAATCCCTTTCCTATGCTATAAGAGGGGAGTTGCCACTATGTGTATTACCCTATACATAGCCTGTCTACACCCAAAAAAAAAATAATTGTAAATTCCACTTAACTGGTTTTGCGTGAGCGTCTACCTGCCAGGTTTATCCTCCTTCGCTAATCCTTTCACCTCTGTTGTTTATTGAAGCCACCCAGCAGTCTCTTACCAAGGCCTTTCTATTCTATTCTAACCCAACACACTTTTCACCCCCGGTGATAGATATTTAACGAGACCCCTTTCATGCCTCAAAATGTGGTCTGTTTCTTGACCAGTTCTCTTCCTGACTACTGGGAATGTTGGCTATGTTTTTTCCCCCTTTTATTAACTGGGGTTTCGTGTCTTATTTTCTGTAATTTTTCTACTCAGTTTCCACCAGTGTTGTGTTATTTTATTAAATAAATTTCTGTTTGTGTGTCTTCTTGAAGTGAAGCCAAGTGGTTGCTCTTCCACCTCCGCTACTGGTGTTGATCTGACGCTCGCTGTAGTTCCACACACACACACAAAGACAGACAGACACATATGCGCGTAGTAATTAATCCTCCGACGCACGCGAAGCAAGGACCTGCAACAACAGCTGCGAGGCTTCCAACTGACACGAACAAACGCTTTTTATTTTCACTCCAACGTCCTCAGGTTCCTCATTGAACCCAATTCTTTCGTCGCGTAATAACAGCCAAGGCGGAGACTCGCTGCTGTCACTGTCACGTGACGTGCCGGCCTGTCACGTCACGGCCTGCAAACAGCCTGACGTCACAGGGAAAGTAAAATCTGATACCAACTGTTGAAGATGGGAAAAGTAGAGACAGTCACGTGAAATAAAAAATATTACACTGGTTAATCCTGTCTCATATCACAGCCTCACACGTGTGGGGGACTCTAAATATCACACTTATTTGGGGGTTATTAAATAACCATAAAAGGAGAGTAAGAGACGGGGAGAAATGTTTTAATCAATCAATTAATTAAGGTGTCTGTAAAATATTAATCGTTTTATTGTGTGAGTTTGTTTACAGTATTACTTTGAAAAAATACCTGAAGAAGGTACATATATGTATCGAAACGTAATTAAAATATTTTTAAAAAGTTGTGTGTCTGTCATTAAATGGTTTTAATTTGCAATTTAACTTACGCAATTACCACGAGTTAATTTTAGGCGCGGGTCACGTATTTCACATTGCATTTTGTTGAATGAGTAATAAACCTTTCCAGCTGTCCGTCCGTTGAGGGTCGCGCTGGGGGTGAGTGGATGAGAATATCCGCGCAGTGATGGTAATTTCAGTTACCAGGCCGTGCCTGAATAAATGAACGAGCTGTCCGAGGGATGTCTGCAGGGTGGGACGTGGGACAAGCTCAGCGACGTGCATCACAAGCGTCGTCGTCCTTGGCCCATTGATCTCTGGATGAATCTTTCAGTAGTGGAGGACCTTCGACACCTCCGCCACTAACCACTGCAGAATACGTAACGTGACGTCACTCACACGTTTATTCGTAGAAATAACAAGGAAGCGGTCTTATTCTTCTTTGAAGGTTTTCAAATAACGGAATAATGGAGAAATTGGGTTGCAGTATGCCCAACTATATCCTAAAAAAAATATTTTTTTTTTAGTGTATCAGGCTTCATGAGGGTAATTTACGTGGCGGCAACTCCACTTTAATAGTATAGGAAAAGATTTGAAATGGGGGATGCGGAAGGGTAGAGGAAGGCAGCCAAGGGTTAACTAGGCGCCTCCGGGCTATGGTTTAAGGATCAAAGTTGGAACGATACAGAGAAGATTATCATAGCCTCTGAGAAAGGAACGAAAAATTTAAATAATCGATATATATATATATATATATATATATATATATATATATATATATATATATATATTGTAATACCCCACTTGTAGATAATTATGTATGGGAAATTAAATTAAACACGTTATTAAATTTTATCAACAAAACAATTTTATTAATCTAGAATACATTTTAATAAATCAGACCCCAGGGTCTTTACTGGGTTGATAAGGAAACGGAACACAAAATTTACAGTTAAACAATGCAGTTAAAATAAATGAAAAACGAAATCTCACTCTTTACCCTTATTTAACAATTTACAACTATGAATACAGAAAAAAATAAACTTACAATCTCTCTGGTCCATGCAATTTGGATCTCTCGCACACCAGCACACACTGACTTCATACAGGCTTAAAGAGCACCAGGTTGCGCTCACACTCTTCTTGATGACGTTACCCTCACGACATATTCCTCCAAACAACAAACTCTGCTGGCAGACAGATTTCCACGACGAAACTCCTACCGACTGTTGATGACTGATGTCCAACTGATTACTCTCGGGCCACCTCGCTTGGCCTACCATCAGATGATCTCTCCTGACGTCTGCTGACTCGAACTTCACTCTACTATGACTTTCACGTACAGATTCTGCTACCACACTCCACGTCCATCTCCTTTCAAATCTAACATCCAACTCCTCTTAGGTCTCCAGTCCAACTGTTTCCACGTCCATCTTCTTCCAACCCTCACGTGCAACTTCCTTGAGGTCTCCTGTCCAACTGTGTCACACCACACTCCAGTCCAACTCCTTTTATCTGCTCTCCGCCTCTCCAGAATATTCCCTTTTTTTCACAGTTTTTGAATTTCCGCGTTCGTCAAACAAACACCAGCTGTTGCCTTTCTCACGCTTCGAGAGCTACTCAATACAATTAAAATAATAATTTCCTTTTAATGTAATTGTATGTCCATAAAACTTCTGTCATTATACTTTTAGAGTTCCGTCCCGATGTCTGTCAAAACCATTAGCTCTAAGACGTCCAATTATAGTCCTCCCCTTCTCTAAGAGCCGCTTATCCATCATTTTATTATTATCTTCTTTTATATACAAACCACTCAAGAATCCCCAGTCTGAGTTGGTAAACAAATCTGATGGAATAAGAACAAAATTCGTGTCCTTCTTAACTGGGTATTACAATATATATTCTCAAGAGATAACTAGGGCGGGGGGGGATACCTCAGCATCGACGACTCTGCAGCGTTTGTTTCTTTCGTCAGGTGACACATAAAAAAACTTCATATCGCTTTAGGTTTATTTTGTGGGACATTTATTTATTTAAAAAATAAAATTTTTTCAGATAATTAGAATTATAAAGCTTTCGACGTAATCAAGTTGCCAGTATATTAAATTATAATATAATTATTAAAATTAATTTTTAAACCTGCCTTAAAAGCGCTGTAGAAAATTCAAATGTCTCAGAGGTGTGGAGTGCGTGCTTCGGGATGCGGACAGTCTGGGATCTAATCCCAGTACATTCAATTTTTTTTTTTTGGCACATCCTGCTGACCTGTTTATTAATCGGCCATTTTGTGTCTCTCTCTTTTCTCTAATAACTATTATTAAGTTGACATACAGACACCGTGACCTATTCGTCTACAAACATCTCTGAACCTCACGCATGCGCAGTTGTCTTGGTGTAATATGAATGAAAACTCTTTTTTTAATTTTATTTTGGTTGCTTCCCGTAAGCAGAGACGCTGGAGTAATGGGTTGGTGGTTGCTTGATTTTTTTGTTGATTGATTCATATTTCGGTTGGAAACAAGATACAGGAAAGTGAAATCCTATCGGGTGAAGTCTGGGCGGGTTTTCCCTTCTGTAGAATCCGAGAATGTCTCTCTGTGGTGAAATTATTTTCCCGGTCATTAACTTCGTATCGTATCTTGTGTAGCCAGAGAAGAGAAAAAAAAATCGCCCCCCCCCACCACCACCTCCCCCGCACAGCCATCGACAATCTGCACCTCGAGTCGCCTCGTCCTGGGCAAGTGCTTCATTAACTGCAATTATTACAACATTAGTTTTTTTTGTATTATCTATACATAAATATCCTTGTTTTTAACATTTTTTAATTAGTATTATATTTTTAACTTGGGAGGGGGGGGGTTCAAGTCATGTGAACATATATAGTGGGGTATACAAATTAAATAAACTTAATTAACTTATTGCTGACGCCAGCACAACACCATAGCAACTAAACAAAAACAAAGATAAAACGAACCCAAAGATATACCCCTACTTCTTCTTCTTCTTATCCTCTTATAAATGTAATACGTTTATTACAGCATTACTGTTGTAAAACAAAAGTGAGTAATGTAGAACTGAGTAGCATTTTTTCTGATAAAAAAAATTATTATTCTTAGTATCATCGAAGATTCCAGAAACGTTTCAGTGTGGTATTTAAATCATCAAAGAATAACCTGTAAAACGTCCTGATATCTTGAAAATAATTTTATTGCTTTGTCACCTCAATTTTCAGTTTATTATCTAATAAGAACGTTTGTTTGTATGTATGTATGTGTGTTTTTTCCTTATATAAAAACTACATCCGTGAAGGAAATTTCACCAAATTTTGTACACACGTCCCATGAAACAAATATTGTCGGGGTGAGCCACGTCTACCACCCCCTCCAGGAGAGGGGGGACGGGGGTGGAAATATTCAAACATGCTGAAACGGCCGATATTTAAGTCGTATAAATAATTTGAGAGGTCAAAGAGATTGATAGTGTCTTTACAGATGTTATCTATGTATAATTTCCATCCGTTACTACATGAAGCACTGTTAGGGGTGGAGATGGAGAAGCGTTACAAGAAAATACCACGGATACAACCGAGATCGGAGTCAAATCTGGGGTTATGTATGTCGCTGAGTTTGCTTAGCATGTCCAACTTGGCTTTTAAACCCCCCGGGGTTGGGATGGGGGGGGCGGTGGATATTTTTAAACATGCATTCTGCGTTGTATAAATATTTTAAAGGGTTAATTAGATTGATATTATTTCTACCGATCTTGTTTCTGTATAATTTCAATCCCTTTCGGCATGGAAGAGTAGCACGCTTAGGGGTGGTGGTGGTGGTTTTGGAGAGGCGTTACATAAAAATAACGCAAAATCAACCTCGGGGGTTATATGACAACCCGGGTAACGCCGACCACCAAGATAGTTATTTAAATAACCACTGTATTCCGTGGGTCTTCCACCTGCACGTCTCTTTTCTGTGTCGCTTAAATACTGTTTTTTTCTCTCTCTGCTTCGTCCCAGTAAATTTACCTTACATCGAGGTTCCGGAACTCGCGGAATAATAGGTCGGAGGTCACACACACGCCCCTAAGGTTTTAAGAGAATTAAACGAATTGCAGGTTGGCCTGTCGTCGTAGTAGTTGAAATGTGATCCAGCACATGGTTGCCAGTTCACAAAATATACGTCATAAACTGCTGTGACCTGTTATTTTAGTGGGAAGAGGAGACCATCGACGGCCCTGACATTTCAGCTTTATCAGAGAATTAAAGAGTTGACTCGCCCGCGACACGGAACTATTTTATTGCGCGCTATTCTACGCCCCAGGCTGCGTGTGTGTGTGATGTGGATCCGATCCTCGGACCCGGGGGTTTGGGGCCTGGATGGACCGCGTAGTATTTGCGAGCGTGAACTCTGAGAGAGAGCAGGAGGCAGGGCGTGGCTCTCGCGCATGGGCACTGAGGAGCAAAGCAAAGCCCGGGCCAATGTCAAGAGCGAGGGCACGTGCCGTGGCCATTTAAGGTAAAAGCGTCCTGTAACCCCCCCCCCCCCCCACACACACACACTGGACGTCATCACAACAACACGAGCCAAACCCTTAAAAAAAATGGAAACGACACAGAAGGAAATCCTTGTAGTTCAAACCCCTGGAAGGGTCACCACCGAGGCACGTCACCGCAGAAAGGTCAACTGTCACAACCCCCTGAAACATTTCCCAGTGAAAGGGTCATGGGCAAACTTGTGTGTGTGAGTGTGTGCGACATTGGGATTGACTGCTACAATTGGAAGCGGGATTAGTGATGGGAAATCCTGGATTATGAGGTCATTGCGAAATTTTCCATAAGGTCACTTTTAATTGCTCAGTGGTTCGCAATGGTCATTACAGTCAATTATTTGCTTCCAAAATGGAGTACCCACTATAAATTTCAACTTACATTTCCAAATTCGAATGAATTCCAATTATTGGCGCCCAACGTGGGGCTTACTGTTCATAAATTTAGCTAAACCTTATACCTTTACAATTTTTTTGTAAATTCTAAGTTGTACAAATTATTGTACCCAACCTCATTAATAAATTTAACAACATATCTGTTTGATTTCCAATAACTGAGTAGAAAATATGAGAAATTATGGCGCTCAACGTGGAGATTCCTTTTATAAACGATAAGTTGTATATATTATTGAACCCATCTCGACTTTTTAATTATTAAATTTAACTACATACCTTTTTAGCGTCCATTTGTGTCTGTAACATTGGTGAAATTATGGCGCCCAACGTGGAGATTACCTCTGTAAATTTAACTATCTTTACTGTGCAGTTTTCCAGTTATGTATCCTAAATAATTTAACTTACGTGACTTACGTTCCTTTTTTTAATTCAACTAAATATCTTCCAGTTACAACAGTACGAATTCTATACCCTTAGAAACCTTACGTTTATCAACTTAACTAAATACCTTTAAACTACTCATTGAAAATCTAACACGGTAGAAATTATGACCACCAACGTGGAGATTGCTGTCATAAATTTAGTGGACTATTTTTATCATGCGGATGTCAATCCTAAATAATTTATGGGACTTACGTTTATGTCTTTAACTAAATACCAGACACCAACAAAGGACAATTTATGAGACCCAACGTCAACCTTAAGTAAATATATTTAACTTATTTAATTATAATTCCAAAAGGGTAGAAATTTTGGCGCCCAATGTGGGGATTATTTTTTATAAACTTAACTAAGAAGAATTAAAGATCAGACGCAATGGTTTCACCCAAAGAGAGACTAAATTACAGGAAAAGGACGGGAAAATCTCTCCCAGACCGGGTCTCGAACAGGGGACCTCCACACGCTACGTGGTTGCTCTTTTTTTCCATTTTGAGCTACCAGGGTTGACACCCCCCGAAGCCAGGCGCGAGCCTCCCTTATCCATTGTATGCTTCTTGACTCGAGGTAGCTCAATTTGTAAAAGAGACACAACACTTGTGCGGGGGGTCTCTTGGGGTTTCGATTCCCGCTCCGGTCCATATTTTTTACATCTCCGAGATCATTTGTTTAAACTATATATTGTGGTATTTCCAAATTTTTGGCGCCCAACGTGGGGGTTTACTTTTATAAATTCAACTCTACATTTCTTTCGATATGGCGCCCAACGTGGGGCTTACTTTTATAAATTTAACTGTATATTTATTTAAATATGGCGCCCAACGAGGGGGCTTAGTCAAAAGTCTTTGACCGGTGTTTATAAATTCCAAATAGTACAAATTATGGCCCACAGCCTCGTAAACTCAGGCTAATATCTATAGAATCTTACCATGATTTTTAAACACTAACAAATATATGTAAAAATTGTTATATGGCATTTGTTTCCGTTTTTATCTTCTTTAAACGACGCTCAAGTCACAGTCATTGTAATTTTCTTCAAGAAATTTAATTTGTAAACAAAAAAATACTAATTTTTATCTACCCTCTCTGTATTAATGGAAGCATCTTCATTCCTCACTGCCAACAGCTTCACAGGGTTTTTGGGGGTGATGAAACACACACACAGACACACACAGAGAGAGCGAGAGAGAGAAGAGAGAAAGAGAGAGAGGGAGAGAGGGAGAGAGAGAGAGAGAGAGAGAGACAGAGAGAGAGAGAGAGAGAGACTACCGCATTTTCCCCCCTTTGGGAGAATTCAGCTACATTTCAAAAGGACCAAGGATAAAATTTTCCCCCCCACTGCAGCAAACACCCTGCAAAAGTTTGGCGTCGCAATTTCTGAACCACCCTGTATTTTGCGGCGCTTTCAGCAGAAGGGAGTTTGCACAGGGAACGCGATTTCTCTTCCACGAAGGCTCAATTCTGTAGCAGGGGGCGAAAAATACAAGTCAAAGAAGAAAATATTTTCTCTAAAAACATATATCTTGGAGACTTAATCTAATTTTATAATTTTTTACCATCCTGTGTTTTACTGGAATCTCAAAGACTTCTGATAGAAGAAATGCAGTTATTAAAAAGACACACAAAAGTCTGAGTACAGCCTCAGCCTATCATTAAATCGAAAAAAAAAATTGTACCCGGCGTGACGACACCAGTCCCTTACTTCTTTACTGCCCCGTGTTGTCATAAGCATGTTTCGTTTATTCCACTGTCCGTTAAATTTATAAAACGTAATCTCCACGTTGGGCGCCACAATTTCTACTATTTGAAGAATTCAGTGGAATTTTTATGTATATATATATATATATATATATATATATGTATATATGGAAAATTCGAGGTCCGGTGTACAGAAATTTGTACAATTTAAGATTTAAACAAGTAACCGTCCAGTTTCCTGATTCAGTATTTATTCGCTGGATTTCTTCATCGTATTACCAACGTTAATAATTTTCCAGTTTGTTGTAACCCTGAGGACAGTATTTAAAAGCTAAACTCTAAAGACAACTGTTATTTCAAGGCATCGTAGAGGTACCGCGGAGAACCGATGCTCGACACTCTTTAAAGTTAATTGAAAAAGTCAAGACGGACGAAAAAAATTTAACTCGTAACTCAAAGATGTTATGGACTTTATCTGAGATAATTAACGCACATACATGCAGATATCCTGGGAAAGATATGACAACTGAAGATGAATATAGTTATCATTGCTTTAATTACTGTTATATCAGTGTATTTAACGTTAATTTCCCACATGTCGAGGCCTTGTTTTGAGAGGTGTATCTTCCGGGGTCACAGACCTTGGGCATACGGTGAGAGTTGTCCGCTATTCCCATTGGAATAGTCGGCCAGCTGCCTCCTAAACTGGTCGAGGCACGGAGAAGGGAATGCTGCGTCCCCACAGCAAACTCTTCTCCCGCCATCCAGGGAAGGGCGTGGGACAAGTACAAAATGCCCGACCTACCTGATGCAGGTTTTTCAAGGGTTTTCCCTGCATTTCTTTAGGCGAATGCCAGGTAGGAACCTTAAAATATAGCCCGGGGCCCCTAGTTAACCCTTGGCTACCTTCCTCTACCCTTCCGCATCCCCCCTTTCAGATCCCTTCCTATGCTATTAAAGGGGAGTTGCCACCATGAGGATTACCCTCATGTAGCCTTTTCGTGTGATCTCATATTATGACGTATCGTAGTTCATTGACCCATGGAATAAGTAATAAATCTAATCTAAACAACCCCACCAAAAAACGAGTTTTACCAGGATTGAATGAGACGTACTGAAGATGTTGAAGATTAGGAACGTCTCTGCAGTTTTCACTTCCCAGGGGGTATTTATAATATTTTCCGAGTCCTTAGAGGCATTTGTTTTCACGGTCCTCGTTGGCGTAGAATTGTCAGTGCAGGGTTGCGACTCTGGTCCTGGCCGGGGCTGCCACCACCACCACCCCCCCCCCTCCCTCTACCTGTCCCCGGGATTTTCGGGAGCGCCGGACTTCGAACGGGGGAGCTCCTCGTGAAACAATCGGCTCTCCCCTGCCAAGCGTTGCGATCAATACGCCATTTGCATACAGCCGCACGCCAGGGGTGTCCGGAAGGCGGCTTCCTTACGCTACACACAGACCAGAGATGTTGTAGAGCCCCGCTGTCACGCACTGTCACGTCAAGTGCGACACTACCTGCCAAGGTTGTCCAGAGACACTCGTCTGTCACGTCACTGGCCTGTCACGTTCTTCATACTGCATCCTGTTCTGAACGTCCTGAAAGGCGCCTTGAGGATCCCTGGTCACTTTACCTCAAGTGTTGTTATGTACTGTTAATAATTAACCCTTATGAAGGAGTAAGTAACTCCTGATGTCTCCGCAATGGCCGCTCCTACACTAATTTCTCATAGGAGGAAATTTAATTCTCTTTTTAACGCCCTCTCTGGTTCCAAAGAATCATCTACAATTTACGAAAATCCACCTAAAGTCAAAGACAAATACACGAGTTACCATTATTTGATTGAATTTTAAATCTATCAACCCTACTTTGGCACATTTAATTTAATTATTTGATTAAAAAAAATATATTCTCTCCGTGCCTTACTCTCTCAGACAGGTGCTTTTATTCTTATTTAATAACGCCAAATTTTTTATAAATAATTAGTCGCTCTGGAGGAGGCTACCTTTGGGGATGCCTTCACATCTCTCTCGTTTTTTGAACTAAGTTACCCACATGCCAAGGTCTGTTCTGAGAGGGTCACAGACCTTGGGCATACAGTAAGAGTTGTCCGCTATTGCCATTGGAAGAGTCGGCCAGCTGCCTCCTAAATCGGTCGAGGCACGGCGAGGGGAATGTAGCGACCCCACAGAAAAACCCCTCTCCCACCATCGGAAGGGCGTGGGACAAGTACCCAACGCCCGACCTACCTGATGCAGGTTTTTCTAGGATTTTCCCAGCATCACTTTTAGACGAATTGCCGGGTAGGATCCTTGGCTACCTTCCTCTACCCTTCCGCATTCCCCCTTTCAAATCCCTTCCTATGCTATTAAAGGGGCGTTGCCACCAAGTGGATTAGCCTCATGCAGCCTGTTTCCCTAAAAAAACGCGTGTCTGATGACATGGACTTAAGTATGATATTCAGTATCCCTGACACGCGTGTAACTACATATGGTTGTAATATGAGGCCGTCTACAATACACTATTATTATTACAAACCAAACAGAATCTGTATAATATTTTATTAAAAGATAAATCAATATTATTACTTTAGAAATCATGTCAAAAACATATTTTTTTAGGGTACCAGGCTACATGAGGGTGATCCACATTGGGCAACTCCCCTTTAATAGAATAGGAAGGGATTTGAAAGGGGGATGTGGAAGGGTAGAGGGAGGTATATATATATATATATATATATATATATATATATATATATATATATCAAGGTTTACGTCTGCGTGTTTGATAATAAAACAGATAATAATAGACATTTGAAAAAATAAAAATAAATTGCGACATGTTTCAGGCCTCATGTGCACCCATTTTCAAGGCAAAGATAACAGACGTTTTCGGTTTAATGTATACATATTTGTTTGAAGATATCCGGTAGTTGGTTTTAAACCGACACGTCGTGAGCTTCAGTTGAAGCTTTTCGCAGTCGACCAGGAACGTATCGACTCTTGCGAGGTTTTTATTGGTGCTGTTCGACGCAGCAAGCAACCAAACTGTCGCTGGCTCGCGGTAATGAAATTATTCATGGCAGAGGACCGCGGCTAACATCGCAATGGAGTTAACCATTAACGACCAGGCCGCAGACGGACAGGACCCACCAGTGACGTCACTGCCCTCTGTAGGACCACGTTACATCAGACAAGAACGAGAAAAACCGACCGTAACGACATCAAAATTCCCCATGTTAAGGTTAACAGCCTGCAGCAGGACGAACAGGGGGGACGGGGGGGGGGGGTTAGAAAGTCATGACACGAATCTGGGTCCACATCAAATTATTATTATCACCACCTTCCACACACTCCCCCACCTCTGACTTTACCGTGCTGAAACGCCGTAACTAAACCCAGCGGCTACCATAACACCGGATTCGATACCAATCTTGGTCGTTATCACGTCCTTTCACTGCACCCCCGCCCCCTCTCTAGAGCTGTCCTCGTGGCGACAGGGGATGAAATTTTATCCAAGTAAGACTTGACGCTTTAGAGGCGAGTAAAAGTAACATATGGGTATTTTCGGTACTTGTTTATAAGGGCCAGATAACTGCGTTGTATGTGGATTAATGCCACTATAAATCCCGATGTTATTAAGATGGCCGATGGGAAGACTGTCACATTAGCCGTAGTATGTAATATTTGTTTTTAATATAAATGCGCAATGATCGCGGCAGGTTTACTGTTATTTAAGGTCAACTTCCCCGGCAATAAATAGTAATTAAATGATAATTATTTATTATTATCACTTTGAACGCCATAAACATAAACGTTAAAAACCCCACAGGGGTTGCTAGAGTCATCTTAAATGTACGGGGATCGTAAGTGACACATGTACCAATTACTCCACGCATTCAGGAGAAACTTAATCTTCAATAATATGAAGAATTTGCGTCTGACTGATAATTAACGATAAGAATGACGGATGACCGGTGGCTCCCCTGGTTGTGTCTCCCCCTCGGCTCTTACATATTTTTCTGCACCTGAAGAAAGAAACAAGGTTTCCAGAAACGTTTTGTTGGTATTTATATTATCACTTCTTTTTGTCTGTATTTGGCTGTCTTTCATATATTGTGTTCCACAGTAGCACGTGTGACGTCACAGCGCAGCAGCCCCCTCCCCCCCTCCAGGACCTGTTGTGCTGGCAGCGGCGTTGTTGTTGAAAACTTTCGCCTCTATTTTCAGTTATTAATTTTTCCGCTTCCGACGGAAAATGTACCTGAAGCGTTCAGACGAGAAACAGCTCCATTTTTAATAATTTAAAAAATATAAATTAAAAGGTATTAAATAGTAAAATATTGCTCAGGTGTGTCCAAACATGTGCACACTTCCTTAATCACACAGTTGATTGGGATAAAGTAAATAACCTTCCATGAAGATATTATCCCTAGAATTCTAAGTGCGGTGTTGCCACATCTGATCCACAATTGTAAAATCTTATAACAATAATTGATAAAAAATAATTCTTATGCTTTTGTTAATTTAATATTTTAGGCGTGGAAATTGTCGTCGTCACCTGAAGCTTACAACAAGGAAAGGCAGCAAAAAATGGTTTTTTTAAAGACGACCGTGTTTTAAATTCTCATGTTATTTAGGTCAGGGTCCGAAGTCGAAAGCCCCTGACGTGATTCTGGAAGAAAAGATGATTTTTAAAAATAAAGACAAGTTGGTAATTTTGGTATTTTCAATCTATTAAAATATATATACGACCATTTTTCAAACGGAATAAAGACGGTTTCATTGAGTTCTTGAATAAGGGTTGAGGAATAAATGTTTTCTGTTACTCCAAAAAAAAAAAAAAAAGGGGGGAATAACACATTTCAAATACGATGCTACGTAGATCATGTGAGGACAATTTGTGTGTGGTAAATTTAATTACTGTTGTAAACGTACATTAAAACGGGTTCTGTGAAAGGGTTGGAAATTGCCGTGGCGTGCGCGTGACAAGTCTCTCTCTCTCTCTCTCTCTCTCTCTCTCTCTGTGTGTGTCTCTCTCAGTCTCTCTCTCTCTCTCTCTCTCTCTCTGTGTGTCTCTCTCAGTCTCTCTCTCTCTCTCTCTCTCTGTGTCTCTCTCTCTCTCTCTCTGTCTCTCTCTCTGTCTCTCTCTCTGTCTCTCTCTCTGTCTCTCCCTGTCTCTCTCTCTCTCTCTCTCTCTCTCACTCTCTCTCTTTCTCTCTCTCTCTCTGTCTCTCTCTGCGCCTCACTGCGATGACGAACTGGGAAATCAGTAAATTATAAACTCTGCCTGTCTACACTCGTTAAAAACTAATCAATCTACACAATTCCTTTTTTTTAATTTTAGAAACGATTTACAGCTTTATAGAGTCTGGTTTCCAATTTTTTTCCCACCCTATGTTTCTTTGTTTATTATTATTATTTTTTAAAATGGGGTCTTTATTACATTTTAATTAACAACGAGCTTTCATTAACACCATAAAATGTAGAGTCAGAGAAACGGAAAGCGTATATATATATATATATATATATATATATATATATATATATATATATATAGTTAGTTAGTTACATCAGTCACGTCAGAAAATAGCAAAAAAAAATCGGAATCAAAATCAAATTTATGACGTCACTTATCCTCTTAATATTTTCTTCAATTATCTTAATTATGATTAACATAATTTTGATTGACAGTAAAGCTTAATTAGGAATCATTGACCAGTTGTCACGATAAATTTAATACCGTCTTTTGTCAAATGAAGTCCAAATAATTGTGCTTCTTTTTTAAATCAAAATCAATGATTGGTTCATACGACAGTTGATTTAATTGAAAATCTGTGTATGAAATTGAATCGCTGCCAACATACAAACTTTTGTATTTTTTACAAGTAAAACTGAAAAATACGGCTCTGAATTTTTGTCAATTATTTTTTTTTCTGTTTCAACTGACCCTGAAATTTGTATTTTGTTAATTATATGAAGACGTCACTGTTAATGCGTACAAAACGTTTTGTAGTATTACACGTAAATTTTAATTAATCAATTCTTTTTTAGGGCTACAGGCTACATGAGGCTAAACCACATGGTGGCAACTCCCCTTTAATAACATAGGAAAGGATTTGAAAGGGGGGGTGCGGAAGGTAGCCAAGGGTTAACTAGGAACCCCCGGGCAATGGTTTAAGGATCCTACTCGGCATTCACCTAAAACTGATGCAGTGAAAACCCTAGAAAAACTTGCATCAGGTAGGTCGGGCATAGGGTACTTGTCCCACGCCCTTCCCTGGATGGCGGGAGAGGAGTTTGCTGTGGGGACGCAGCATTCCCTTCTTCGTACCTCGACCAGTTTAGGAGGCAGCTGGCCGACTATTCCAATGGGAATAGCGGACAACTCTCACCGTATGCCCAAGGTCTGTGACCCCGGAACATACACCTCTCAGAACAGGCCTCGGCTTGTGGGAACCTTAGTTCAAAAACGGAGAGGAAAGGCATCCCCAAAGGTAGCCCCTTCGTATCTCTCCTACAAGGTACTGCCTGCGAGAGAATAGCCCTCGCAGGCCTTCCAATTAATAAATTCTGACTTATCGCCATTTTACAATTATTACATTTCACGAATCAACTTTTACAGACACTTTATTTTATTTACAGCGGGAGCAACGTTTCAATACAGCGTCGTAGCTTCTTCAAGTTTTCTTCTAAATTACTGTAACAATAACCAACACCAAAAACAATTATCATATTATTTGTTAAGGGTGTCCGAGAGACAAAAATTCACATAACACCAACGTTTTTGTCATTATAAAAACTTTGAAAGAAAACCTGAAGAAGATACAAACATGTATCGAAACGTTTTTACGCTCTAAATAAAACATAGTGTCTGTACATGGTCAAAAGTTGGTCTATTATCTCATAAACAGGCGTCAAATAAAAGCTTTCAATTATATTTCGTTTATCCGCCCGTAAACTTTTAACATTTTAATTCTTAAGCTCATCAGGGGTAGTTTTAAACCAGTTTTATGAACTCGTGGAGTAAAGTCAATCGAAACGTTTCTGTATTAGTTCATGCTTTATAAAGGCAATTTTCGAAAAGCGCAAGTCTTTGTGATGACGTCACAGACATGCGCGCGCAGTTTTCTTCACACGAATTAGGCCATTTTTAAAACTGTTTTCCATAACGCATTTATCCAGTAATTGATTGAGCTGATTCCTGTACGGATTTAAGCAAGATGGCCGCCAGTTTACTCTAGAACAGGTCGCGCTAAAGTTCTATAAGACTTCAGTACTTTACGTCGGCTTTTCGGGCCTCCGAATTTACCCACCGCCATGACAGGTCCTTACGTCACAGCCAGCAATTGGAGACTTTTAATTTGCACCTTCAACATTTTTATGCTTAGGAATGCTTTTGGAAGCATTTTATTTCCAGAAGATGAGTCCAGTATTTTGTCCATATCGGATTGAAGAGCAGCAACGTGCTTGGGCTGTATAAATAAACAATCTGTCATCTTCAAGAAGAATATTAGACTTTGATACCGGCTGGAAGATCTTTTAATATATACTAAGGGGTCCTGTGACGCTACCCGAGGCACGACAACGGGGTCGGACAGTCCAGAATTTAATTTCAGCAGCCGGGGGGGGGGGAGAGTGGGGGAGAAGTTATCGTCATCTGTGAGTAAAGTACGACTCTGTACAAGACAAGTGCAGCAAAGGTAGAACGGGACGAAACTGTCGATACAACAACGACAAATAACGAAGACGAGGCAGCAAGGAAAGACGGGGAATAACGGTCTCAACCTGTCCCAGGTAAGATTCCTGCTCAGGGGTGCACAGACCCTTGTTCAGAAACTAGCGTGTTGGGTTAATTAAATCACGAACTAGAACGTTTCTAAGGGATGGTTGTTGGCTGGAACCATCCAGAGGCTGGACAACTTCGTCCCAGTCTCAACCTGCGGTGTTTTCTCCGGGTACATTAAGTGAAATTGTGCTAAATAAATAAAAACAAATTATAAAATGGAAGCTGATCCAGAATAAGATTAGTCGTGGAACAATTTCGAAGAAACTTTTCTTTTCAATTTATAATATTTTTAAATTTAATTATACGTAAAGTTAAAAACTTCAGGGTATTGATAAAAAAGAATATTATTTTTATTAATGAAAACATTAAACAATCGGCGTTTCGTCCTATTTATTAGATATGAAGAACTCCTAAAAGAGTCCGAAACGTCATTTATTTAATTTTCTGCCTCGAGACCGTGTAATTTAAACTATAGGCGGGTTTTTCTTCATCATTATTGCCAACATCCGATTTTTCCGGCTTGGCTGTTATTTTTGGAAATGTGACAAGTCCTCTCGTAGGTTCTTTCATTCGAATCAGGAATTTCCCAGCAACGTTTTTTGGAACTGCATGAGGTTTAAAGAAAGTTCTTTGCCTGTTTGTCTGTAGCGGTTCCTCCTCTCCAGGTCCTTTCTAATTTCGCGGTCCCTTTATAACGATTATGTCTGATTTTTCCCCTATACAGATCATCAGCAAGCTGCTGCAACCTTCAATTAAGTGACCGTACTTGTGATGTATAAGTCATTTCTTTGGATTTTATTGTGACTTCCCATTACAAAGGATTCCCTGCTTTTCACAGTAGCGTGATTTATCCGCTTTTCCCAACACTCAGATAACTGTTAAAATTCCAGTAGACACACACGTAAACAAAGAAACGTTTATTAAACTCCCAATTTTTTCCTACAAAAAAATCGTTCAGCCATGTAGAAAAAAATAAATGGTTCGTTATACACGAATTGTTTTGTCAAGTAATCACAGATGCGTCATTATTATTATTACAGTTCAATGAAACACCAATAAATCACGATCACTTGGCGCCAGCGTTTACAAACAAAACTCTGAAATTTATTTCATTGCTAATTAATATTTTTTTTACGACAACAAAAACTCACTAAACCCACTGTATCTATGTAATTACGTTGTTATTAAATTGCTGAACCTTCAATTATGGAGATTTTGCTACGCGTTTATATTCGCCGTAGTTTAATTACCTCAATTTTCATGAAATTATAAACCCCGTATCATCTTAGAAGTTATTCTTCCCTCACTTCTCAGATTAGTTTCATCCTTGTTGTTTCTCTCAAGTGTTGTATTTTACGTACCTATTTACACTACCGAAGCATAGACGCGTGTCGCATATTAATAATGAACGAGTTAGACGCCGCGTCTATCTTGTCTAAAGCGATAATTGCAGGATAACTTCTCGCCATTGAGGAGCGCCTGATTGTTAGGCCTCCCATTATACTCTCTAGTTGTGCGGGTGAGACGGCTTAGTGTTTGGCAGGCGTAATTAAACATCGGTCCTTGATCTCTGCACCTGGAGAGGGTTTTCGGGTAAAAGTACTCTCATATACGGGCACCAGATGATGTGTTAACCGTTCACACAGGGTTGTTAAACTAGTACAACGCACGACGTGACTGAGGAAAGTATAATAAAGATGAGGTTTACGGGGCGCAAAAAATTAAAATCGATTTACGGCCCAAAGTTTTCAATATTTTTGGGTCGATTCACGACAGACGAAGAAAAAATATAAAATATTTCGATTTCATGGATTTTTCAAAAAAAATACAGTGGAACGTACATAATTTGAATTCGTTTGATATTTCCATGGATGTTTCTCAGTTCCTTGAATTTTGTATTAAATCAGTTTAATCGCTTTTAATTCCGAGTTTTCTTTCATAAATGTCGAAATACTTGAATTAATCGGTCCCAAAAAATATAAGGGATGAATTCACATATAATACCGACTTGATCGGCCACAGAACTTAATACTTAAATTTAAAAGACATATTTATTTAATTAACACCGACTGTGAATTAAAATTTACAGAGTGGTTTCCAAAACTATTTTCTGCGGGTCTGATGGATAAATTGAAAATAAAAAATTCCTGTAATTATTGTAAAGTCCGCCCCCCCCTCAAAAAATATAAACTTGTAATCTGGCGCTGTAGAAAAATGTTAAAGTGTGATAGAAAAAAATAAGCAAGGTGGAAAATAATATACTGGAAGAATCACGTAAATCGAAGGATAATAATCGACCAGATAATTTTTATATATAAGACCCTAATATAAGAAAAGTTTAATCACGTCAAAACAACAACGTAGGTTATTAATAACCATGAAAATATCTCACCATATATAGTAAAATAAATGTTTAAATATACTAGCCTTGAGTCTGGAAATTATCATGTTTTATTGATTTTTACGACGTTTCGACCTCTTCAGATTGGATATTTTTTAATATACCATTTAGAAATTAATAACATACAGTTTTTTTTTAAAAAAAGAACATTGAATTAATTTAATATTACTAATAATTTTGTATATAAATACTGCAACGAGTCAAGATCCCTGACATGTTGCCAGTTAAAACCGAAACGAACAAAACTCATAGTTGACAATGAAATGTGACCGAATCAATGTTGTATTGTTGTCTTAATAATATTATGATGATTTAACATTATTATTTTAGACTGGTGTTACTAAAGTGTATTAAAATAATAAATTAAAAATGCATCAGAACTTTTGTTTAAAATTATTGAGTATCAGATTTTTTTTGACGTTTAAAGCTGTTGTGGTGGTAGCGGATGTGGCAACGTCTCACTCGGCATTCTAGGGTGAAGTATCTTCATCTATAATTGCAAGTGTTTGGACGCAACATTGACCTATTTAATTTTTTTTTAAATTTTTAGAGGCGTTTTTCCATCTTTTTGTTCGGCCTATGTAACAGGCAATCAGTATATTTAATATTTGTAAACTGCATCAGGTTTGTTGTAGAATATTAACTTTATTTGTAATTACTAGCTGGGTGTCTCGGCGTTGCCCGGGTTGTCATATATAGATAACAATCCCCTACCTCGATTAGACTCGAATCTCGGTGGCTTTTGCGTTATTTTTATGCAACACTGTTCTCCCCCTCCCCCCCTACCCGTAAACCGTGCTCCCCTCCCAAGCTCGATAGGGGTTGAAATTATACACTAACAACATTGGTAGAAATGTTGCCAATCTAATTAACCCTGAATAATATTTATTCACCGCAAATATCGACCGCGTTTGAATGTTTCAAAATTTCCTTCCCCGTCCCTGTGGGGGGTGGTAGACGTGTCTCACCCCGACAGTGTTTGTTTCCTGGTCGCAGGAAGCACGTGTTTTTAAAATTGGTGAATGTTGATCCACGGGTGTAGATTTGTATAAGAAGCACACACACACACACACACACACACACTGTTTTATTTATTAGAAGAAGATGGGTTACTACGGAACTAGTTTCCCTAGAAAAACCTGCATCAGGTAGTTCGGGGATTGGGTACTTGTCCCATGCCCTTCCCTGGATGGCGAGAGAGGAGTTTGTTTCTTTGCGCATGCGTGGGTAAAGTTTCGTGCTCTCGCTGTCAGTCACAGTGAGCGGGCTTCGAGGACACTAATAAATCACCGAACAAGAAGCCATGGGGGCAATTACTCATCTCTGACGACGGCAACGTATATTGTTAATTAGTGAAACCGTGCAGCCCTTTCATGTGTGTCTCAGTTAACCAGAAGGACAGTAATGAGACCACGGAAACCCCCCCCCCCCCTTAATATTACAAATTCACTTAGAACATTACGACCCGATTATTTCTCCAAATGTTACAAATAATTAATTTTTGGAGGGTTAAAGACTAGTTTATTTTCCCCAACAGTATAACTGTGTAAATGCCCAAGTAAACCGATAGGTAAGACTTTTAGATCCTAACATGATACCCGTCGTCTGTCCGTGACGTCATCATAGACAGTGTCTGAGTTGTACAGTCGGTCAGCTGCCTCCTAAACTGGTCAAGGCACGGAGAAGGTAAATACTGCGTCCCCACAGAAAACCCCTCTCCCGCCTCTCCAGAGAAGGCAGACTTTTCTAGGGTTTTCCCTGCATCCCCTTTTGACGAATTGCCCCGGGTAGGATCCTTAAACTACGGACCGCGAGCCCTAGTTGACCCTTGGTTACCCTTCCGCATCCCCCATTTCAATCCTTTTCCTATGCTATTAAAGGGGAGTTGCCACCACGCGGATTACCCTCAGGTAGCGTGGTACTCTAAAAAATAAATCTCCTGAAATTAATAATGAAAACGTTTCAAAACCCTTGTATATTTTGCTCCCTCAGCTTTATAAAAATTTAATGATCCCAAAATTCCTTTGATACGATTCTTTTTTTTTAGGGCAACAGGCTACATGAGGGTAATCCACATGGTGGCAACTCCCCTTTAATAGCATAGGAAGGGATTTGAAAGGGGGGATGCGGAAGGGTAGAGGAAGGTAGCCAAGGGTTAACTACGGGCCCCGGGCTGTGGTGTAAGGATCCTACCCGGCATTCGCCTAAAGAAATGCAGGGAGAACCCTAGAAAAACCTGCATCAGGTAGGTCGGGCATTGGGTACTTGTCCCACGCCCTTCCGATAGCGGGAGAGGAGTTTGCTGTGGGGACGCAGCATTTATTTTCATTCTTTTCAAGAACACAATATTTTAAAAATGTTAAGTTTCTCTGAAATGCGTATAACAAATACGTTTTGCCAGTTTTACCATTAATTCCGTGTTAAAGGATTTTGGTTTTTCGATACATAGCCTGTCCGCAAACGTATCACCTGCGAGAGGACACCGTCTTCTTTCCCTGGCGCGCATAGTAGAAGAGGGAGATCTTTGGCCTCCTTCAAGGGCGTCGCATTCCATCCTTCCTCTTACTCATTTTCTTTTCACTCTCATTCAAACAGATCCATTGAGGGGTTGTTGGTAACAATCTACCTGCTGCCAAACAGGTGTTTGAGTAGAGATACGAAGTTAACTTGAAAGTCAGAACATTAATTAATGTGTGTGGTCGGAAACTCACTGGTGCGCTATTTTAGGTTACGGTCTGTTGTGTTGGCATCCCTGCGTCGGCTGGGCTAATGGAGGTTGTGTAAGTGGGTTATGCGAGTTCTCCTTTGCATCCGACGACGACGACGACGCCCTTCGTCGCAGTAATGGCCGACGCAAGTCAATACACACACACACACACACACACACAGAGAGAGAGAGAGAGAGAGAGACGCTAATCCTCAAACCTCACAACACCAACGCTCTTTCTCTCTCTCTCTCTCTCAACGAACCGCAGTAGTAGAAGGAGAATAAGAAGCCCTCTGTCTCTAAATCAGTCTCCTTGTTCTTTTGCGGACGTTCCAGTATTTTTGTTTGGGCTTTTCTCCAATAAATTACGATTTTGCCCGGAGCCAAAACTCTGGAGAGTGAAACAATACGAGTCTTCTCTTACATTCTGCAGTACTTCTGGACGCTTCAGGGTTAGAGGGCGAACAAAGCCGGTATAAAATTCCTCAAAACGCACTTGATCATCATAATTACCTCCCTTTACCACCGGATTTTTACAATCATCTTACTCGGCTGAGCAGAAAATCGCCACGTCTGCAACTTTTGGATCAGTGTGTGGTCAATTGACGGCTTCTTTCAGCATCTTTAGTGGGTCTTGTACCCGGAAAATGTTCCAGTCTTCGGGACACTCTGCCAGAAAAGGTAGTCCTTGGGTACGTGCTAGAATCACTTCCTATTATCTTAAAGGGGAGAGACCCATACTACGATGACCCTCACGCTCTCGCCGTTCTTCTGGTTTAGAAGTGCTTTGCCAACGACGTTGAAAAACCTTTTTTCTGCACTGAGTGGAGTTTAGGAAAGTTTGGAAGAAATTCCTCGGCCTTAGAACAAGGTTGTCCTGCGCAGAGACTCCAGTGAGCTTGAAACAAACCATAAAGGAGCCCATGGAAGAGACTACCGGAGGGGGTGGGGGTGGGGTGTTGTACACACAGGAGAGACTCAGGAGTGTTTCAGCCCCGGAATTTTCTCTACTGTTAGGTCTAGGGTTGAAATTAATGTTTAATTAGCAAACAGCGCAGAGAAAATCATAGACTGTTTTAAATTAGAAGGCCGCTCTAGTCAATTCTAGTCAACCAATGAGGTAAAGCAAGCGTTTCCGGTCAAAATAGCGGTGTTGTTCTACTGTCTCCAGTTAACTGTGCGACTCCTGTGCGCCACGGACTGCATCATGATAACATGGCATGGAGTCGAGAAGAGAAGACAAGACTGGTGCCATTTATAAATGTAGAGTGAAGCCCATTTTAATTATTGTCCGAACCGAGTATTTGGGAACTAAACCCGCCCTCCCCCACGATGCATTAAAATTGATTATATAAAGGCCAAACGTGTCGAGTAACCGGTCCTTTTACGGGAACTTCTACGATCAGTAAAGCGCAAATTTTTCGGTTCCCGTTCGCCCTGTATTTATTCCAGCGTTTAATCCGGGTAATTAGAAGCAAATTAAGTAAAAGTCACCACGCTGATGAAACTTCCACTAAAAATTGAGCTGAAACGTCATTCGTTACTTTGAGTTGATTTGTCTTAAACACACGATTGTTTCAGGTTAAGCGGTTTTTGACCGTCGAGCGGGCTTAGGGTAACGTTTCGGACGTGACACGTTTGGCCTTTATAGGACGGTTGCGCGCACAGATTGAAGACTGGTCCTGCTGAGACAAAGCTAATTGAAAATGTCATTGAAGATGTTTAAGGATCGTAATTTTTACCTTCTTGTCTTCACACTTTTGTTCATCTGATGAAGTTCCTTGACGGGAAGGGTTTAGTATTTTGGACGTTTTCTAAGTGAACCGTTTTTTTCTACAACCGTAGTTTATATCGTCTGTATCTGGGACCTTTGCTTGTAAAAGAATCAAATCTTCCTGCGGTGTTGCAAGTGTTTATCCACTTCAAAGGACTTTGAAAAAAAAAATGGACGTAAATCCTCCGCAGATCTCGTCAGACTCTTACGGGACACGGGCGTGTGTGTGTGTCGGGGGGGGGGGGGTGAGAGAGAGAGAATTGAGCAGTAAATCCGCCCTTCTCGGGCTTGTCCAACACTGGCCTAAGAGGATTTTCCTTTGCCACCTGTCACACAGCCGCCATCTTCGGGAGCTCGCATTCGACGTCCCTTTGCTTGACTATCTTCACCACAAACCGCAAACGGTTACGTAAATACTTTTCCCTAATCGGGGGCGGGGAAAAATACCCTTCCAAATTAACATCAAGACGTTAATTTTGACGAGAATGAAAGGAGATGTAGTTCGAAAAACGAGTGTCTCGTGAGGAAAAGACGACGTGGAGGTGGAAGAATTAGTGACCAAGGACAAGCGAGGCTCCACCTGCCCCGCAGACGATCTGGGCCAAGCACGAAGGTGAGGAGCAGGTGAATGCCGAAAACTCGTGGAAGGTCAAGCAACGGACAGGTGGACGCCCGCAGCTGCGCCTCTGCAGGTGGCTCCTCCACTCATTACAATCAAACTAAACAGTTACTACTGGAATCTTACAAATTTTAATAAATCAAGACTTTTTAATTTTTTTACCTGCGGAGGTTCCAAAAAAACGGAACGAAACGTCGTGAATATTTTTTATTAATATTTTATAACGTTTACTCTGACGAATTACACTGGTTATTTCATTTATAGCCAAATGCAGACAAAAGTAGTGATGATAGAAACACCGCACAGCAACGTTTCTGGGATCCTTGTTCCTTTCTTCAGGTGCTAAGAACGTCCTTGTGCCTCGTCTGCTGATAGCAACAGTTCCACGTGCCTCGTCTGCTCGGGTGTAGTTGAAAAAGTAACCTGTAGTTGCGGTAGTGTTCTGTGACGTCACCTGTCGTTGATGACGTCACTAATTTTATCTTTGCATATGTCTCAGTAATTAAGATTGCTCTGTGAAAATAGTTTTTTTCGACGGGTCTTAGAATATTCTTAGCTTCGTGTATGTTAATAGGCTGCTTCTAAAACCGTAAACTCCATGGACACATTACATGTACAGTTATTAAACGTTGTGTTTGCTTCCCTGAATAGAATTATTTATTTAGCACTTCGTCAGGTGAAACAACTGTTGAAAAACAAACAAAGAACGGATCCTTAAGGATTATTGTCATCAAAATGAAAAAATTTACGTCAGATTGAAAATAATTAATAGTAATGAACGGTTGTGACTAATGAGGAAAATAATAATTAAACGTAAGTCAATTTTTAAGTCAGAGAAAACGAATTTATTAATGTAAAATTTAACAACGTTTCATCCCTTATTTTCCAAACTCATCAAGTTTCAACCTTTAAAAAAATTCTGTGTATCAATTACTTTTTTCAAAAAAAGAACTTGAACCTGATGAGGTCTTAAAATATGGGATGAAACGTTTTTTAATTCATAAATTATCTTTTCTCTGCCTTGAAATTGGCTGATGTTCAATTATTTCACAAGGAAAACAGACGAAAGAAGTGTTGATATAAATTTCACACAACAGCGTTTCTGGAAGCCTTGTTCCTTTCTTCAGGGGCACACACACACACACAGAGAGAGAGAGAGAGAGGGGGGGGGGGAGAGAGAGTTAGAGAGAGAGAGAGTTAGAGAGAGACTTAGAGAGAGAGAGTTAGAGAGAGAGAGTTAGAGAGAGAGAGTTATAGAGAGACAGAGTTAGAGAGAGAGTTAGAGAGAGAGAGTTAGAGAGAGAGTTAGAGAGAGAGAGTTAGAGAGAGAGAGTTAGAGAGAGAGAGAGAGAGAGAGAGAGAGAGAGAGAGAGTTGTGTGGTGTTTATATTGTCACCTCTATTGTCCGTATTTGAGGATTCCCTCGCAGGTGAACCTTCCCAGAGAGCTCTGGCGGAGGCTACCTTTGGGGATGCCTTCACATCTCTCTGGTTTTTTGAACTAAGGTTTGAACGAGGCACCTCGGCCTGTTTTGAGAGGTGCATGTTCCGGGGTCACAGACCTTAGGGATACGGTAAGAGTTGTCCGCTGTTTCCCATTGGAACAGTCGACCAGCTGCCTCCTAAACTGGTCGAGGTACGGAGAAGGGAATGCTGCGTCCCCACAGCAAACCCCTCTGCCGCCATCCAGGGAAGGGCGTGGGACAAGTACCCAATGCCCGACCTACCTGATGCAGGTTTTTCTAGGGTTTTCCCTGCATTACTTTTAGACGAATTGCCGGGTAGGATCCTTAAACCATAGCCCGGGGGCCCCTAGTTAACCCTTGGCTACCTTCCTCTACCCATCCGCATCCCCCCTTTCAAATCCCTTCCTATGCTATTAAAGGGGAGTTGCCACTATGTGGATTAGCCTCATGTAGCCTGTCAACACCCGCACCCACCCCCCAAAAAAGAGTTTTAGCAATTATGACACTTGTTAACTTCAAAAATTAATTAAATTTTCTTTTATAGTGTATTGACTAATTTATTTACATCATCATCATAATTGAAAATCTTTGAAGTGTAGAGAATCAAATTCATCAGAAGATTCAGGATCATTGAAGACCGGTTAATTCAAATTTTTTTCTTCCTCTTTCAAATATTTTCAACCTGATGATGCCCTCAAATAAGGGACGAAACGTAATTCTTCAACCAGTTTTAATTAAATGGTCATTTATTTCTGACTGATTACTATATGTCAGATAAATATATATTACAATATATATATATTTTAAGTTGTGATTAATTCGTCTCGTCTTACTAATTAATTTTGAAGTAGATATTGGGAGAAATGGAGAACTATTAACATCTTGTCTGTCAATGAAGCAATTTTAAAATATCACGAAAAGCTGATATGAAATAATTAAGATGAAATTATAGACGTTAGTTTTGAATTTTTGGAATAGAAGACGCAACACCAAATTTCTGGCTATTTATTTATCTAATTATTATATTTTTAAGGGTGAAGTTTTATATTTTATAATTAGTTCTGTCGTCGTATCGGAACGTCCTGAACGCGGGGTTTGTTTCGACGCATCTGAGTCCTTGTTTGCTCTGTGACTGTCGCCACGTTGTATTCAATAGCGGGTAATAAATAT
Organism: Zhengitettix transpicula; assembly: GCA_037074705.1. Classification (NCBI taxonomy): domain Eukaryota; kingdom Metazoa; phylum Arthropoda; class Insecta; order Orthoptera; family Tetrigidae; genus Zhengitettix; species Zhengitettix transpicula. The sequence continues at coordinate 108,545,358 of CM073593.1, read as the reverse complement.
TCATCGACGTCGACGTCGTTATTGCGCGCCTCGAGACCGCGTCTCTGTATTGAAACGGAGCAGCCATTATGGCGAGGATTAGCAGCAGGCAGCAGCCGCGGGGGCCAACTTGTCTCTTCGCTCCTGCAGACGACGACGGCGCGGTATGCGTATAGAGCTTGACCTCTTCACTTGTGTTTATTTATTCCTCCGCGGGCATCGTGGCAACGGCGGACTTATCTCACAGCCATCTGTCGGGACGCTTGCTATAAACGACAGGAGATTAAACATTCCCACATGGTAGAATAGCCTGCGAGAGGATTCTATCGCAGGTAACCTGCGAGGGATTTTCTCTCGCAGGCAGAACCTTTTAGGAGAGATACGAAGGAGCTACCTTTGTGGTTGCCTTTTCCTCTCCGTTTTTGAACTAAGGTTCCGGGGTCGCAGACCTTGGGCATATGGTAAGAGTTGTCCGCTATTACCATTAGAATAGTCGGCCAGCTGCCTCCTAAACTGGTCGAGGCACGGAGAAGGGAACGCTACGTCCCCACAGCAAACTCCTCTCCCGCTATCGGAAGGGCGTGGGACAAGTACCCAATGCCCGACCTACCCGATGCAGGTTTTCCTAGGGTTTTCCCTGTATTTCTTTAGGCGAATGCCGGGTAGGATCCTTAAACTATAGCCCGGGGGCCGTAGTTAACCCTTGGCTACCTTCCTCCACCCTTCCGCATCCCCCCTTTCAAATCCCTTTGTATGCTATTAAAGGGGAGTTGCCCAATGTGGATTACCCTCATGTAGCCTGTTGCCCTATAAAAACAAAAAAAAACATTCACACATCAAAGAATGTCGATTTTTTTAAAGAAGGTTCATTACAATATATATATATATATATATATATATATATATATATATATTGTAATAAACAAAAATGGGTACTTTATTTAAATTAAAGAATTTGATTATGAACAATTTACAAACAAAAATATTTATTTTATTTTGTTGCAATTACAACAACATTTGAGATCTTCTTCTCTCAGGGCCTCTACTGGGTTTGATAATGAAGACAACAAATTGATTTAAAACCTTATTAACAAAACAGTTCACAATTTACCTAAATAATATGTCAATAGAATGAAAGAAATTTAAAAGTAGAGAAATTAACTCTGATTGACAATTAAAAGAGAACGAAATCTGACTTTATCATCTAATTAGCGATTACAATTAATCATTAGTTTTGGTTTTGTTACTTACACACTGTCCAGCTGGTACCAGCATTCTTTTTGGTTTCGGAAGTTCACTATTGCAAGATTATACACTGACTCTAAAATGTCGACTCACAGAGTTTACACTATTGAAGTCACTATTGATAGGCTCCCAGGAACTCGGATGATCCTCCTGAATGTCAGCTGTCTGATGCCTTACAGGAATCCTATGATTCGTAGATTTGGACGTAAACTGCAACGTAGCTCCTTGAAGACTAATTTTGACCGTTTATTCTTTCGTAGCGAACTAACTTTTCTTTAGCTCCTTGCTGTAGACTTAAACTGTCAACTTTACTATTCCGCTCTTTGCTGTTCACCAGAAAAGCTTTCCTCACCAACTCTATCCTAGCTGGCTGTAGACTTCCTTTCCTGGCTGGCTATAGACGTAAAACAGCTCGACTTTCAAGCGCGCAAAACGCCATTTTGACTTTTCAACAAAAGCGGCTGAGCTTGTTTTTGCATTGTTGCTTTGTTCGATCAGGCCGCTATAATGGATTTATCAAACAATTCAAATTTTATGTCCAAACAATTAATGGCCTAATCTTGCGCATTTTTTCTGCACCTGAAGAAAGGATCAAGGATCACAGAAACGTTGTGTGGTATCTATATCGTCACTTCTTGCGTCTGTATTCGGCTGCCTTCCTTATTATTAATTTTCAGTCAGACGTAAGTTTTTCATTTTCATAACAATGATCCTTAAATATCTGTTCCTCGTTTGTTTCTTTCAACTGTTGTCCACCTGAAGAGGTCCTAAATAAATAATTATATTCGGTTAAGCGATCAGAAAACATTTAATAACTGGAAATATAATTTATATATATATGTATAAATATATATTGTAATCATCAAGCTTTAATTAATTTTTGCCCCACATTGTGGTGACATTAAATGTAATTATTAAAATGTTAGGCTTTATTTAAATGAAAAAGATAAATCAAATTTTAACAAACAAAAATTTATTTATTAATTTGTGGCTTCTAAAATTTAGAAATAATTTTTTTGTTTTGTTAAAATTTGATTTATCTTTTGCATTTAAATAAAGCCAATCAATTTAATTATTACATTTAATGTCACCACAATGTGCGGCAAAAATTAAATAAAGCTTGCTTGTTGATGATTACATTTTGGCGCCCAACGTGGGGCAAATTCTTCAAAAAATTAATTTTAGAGTTATTGTTGATTATTACATTTTTGGCTACCACAACGTGGGGTAAATTAAACGACTTAATTGTTGATTATTACGTATTGGGGCAATTTCTTTTAATTTAAATTAATCACCTTATTGTTAATTATTACAATATATACATGTATACACACACATATATATATGCTGTCGTGGTCACGCGGCCACAGCCCCCCCCCTGTCCTGTAATTAAAGCGACTTCTCTGAGATGACGTAATTAGCAGTTTCCCCGATGGCCGCATGTCAACGGCGAAACACCACAGCAACCCCCATCGCCCCCCCCCCCAAAAAGTATCATGGTCGCCATTTTATCGACAGGTCTGTACGTCGTTCACTCACATCATTTACCTCCGACGTATATATATATATATATATATATATATATATATATACACAGTATATCTCTGGAATGTTCTGGTCTTTCACCATGGGGAGAAAAAAACCACCATAAAAATTCTCTGCCAAAATTTCCACGAAAATTCCCCACGTCCGTCCGTTATAAACCCTTATCCTGTCCTCTATATATATATATATCATGTAATTCCCTAAAATTGCACCATTTTAAGGTTCGTCTTCAAGGATTTTTATTATAATAATCATATTTTTAACTTTGAAAAATTATTTGACTGATTTAAAAAGAAATGAAAAAATCAAACCGTTAGGTCTGATATTTTTTTTTGATTAATTACTCCATTGGTGTTTATTTTTAGAAACCTCCAATAATTGAAAACATTTACGACACAACAACACCAAATTACCATTTTAGATAAACATAACGGTTATTCACTGAATTAATTATTTTAGTTTGCAGCGCTTGTTACATCGGTCGGACGAAACGTTCGTTTTTTTTAAAAAAAAAAACCGAATCAAATAAAGTAAATGAACGATTTGAAAATTTAAAAACCTCTTTAAAAAAATTTCTATTGGCGTAATGGTAAAAAAAAATATTTTTTGGATAGAAGAACGCATTTATTATTCGCAGATTTGACGAGTGCAACGTTGCCATGTTCGGTGCAATGATTCGGCGGCCGTTCATGTTAAATTTTGACACCAAATAATTTAAATAAAATTTAATATTCCTTAAATATTGCGAACTTTTTGTTGTATGGTAAATTTTCTATTTCCATTGTCTTATAGAAATTCAACAATAGTCTTAACAGCTGTGTAAATAATAGTCGTCTACCCCGCAACGTCGCACCCCATAAATTATTGTAAAAATAAATATTCTTATAATAAATTTAACACTCAGTATTAAAATTATCAAGTATGTAAGACTCTGGTTTTTTTCTTAATTGTTTTAGATAACTTAATTCAATTTTAATTGTTTATCTGAAAATGTCCGCCAATCAAGGGATGAAAAAAATTGCGGATCGTTGAATATTATTTTTTTTATTATTGAATAATCATTTTTTTTCTGTCTAAGTGATCGAATATAATTTTTTTGACATTATAAGGGATGAAACGTCATTCCTGTTTTGTTATAATATTTTAACTTTTCATAATTAATTTTTATCAAGTTATTTTTATTACGCACTGTAAAATGATGCCACTGACTCGCCCTATGTTGCACCTTGAGTGTGTCACTTGTGGTTTATCTTATAATTGAAGAAGTCGTTGACGTAATGGCATTTTTTTCCCCTCCTGTGATCGGGCTCGTGACGTCACTGTGACGTAATAGCCGAGTGGCCTCTGATTGGTCACCTGTAACAGACGGCTACGACGTTTCGTGTTCCTCCAACCGTCCACTCCCTTTAACCTTTTAAAGTCCACGTCGTACGGGATTAGAAAATGGAGAGAGTAATCCGTCATTTTAACCCCCGGTCGAGACGTTGATGACGGTACCGAGTAGATTAACGTTGCTGTAGGAAAAAAGACGTTGGGAAAAAAAAAATTATTTTAAGCCTTTCAAAATGTTATTGTAAAAGCTAATTTTCCCCCGCTTTGCTGGGGTTGTTTCGGCTCTCTGTGATTAGCATAGCGACTATTCTTAGTCACTGAATAATCTCTATCTCGCGTGAAGCAGCCGGCATGAGTCACGTGGCACCGCCAGACACCCTTCTAAGGGACGGCTGAAGGGAGAGCCCAGTGTTTGCCCCCCTGGACGGCGCCGTAGTCGCTCGCAGAAGGAGTTAAATCCATTACGCACTGCCCCCTTCCCTTAAGGAACAAAACGCCCCTTTAAAGTGGAAGAACAGAAAACCACTTCAACCGTACAGACGGATTAATAATAATGATAAAAGAGAAAAAAAAAACATCTTAAAGAAACCTGAGAGGGATTGTCCTAGTAAATTTATAGTAATTGGGCCAATTCCGCTGAGTAACCGGAAGCAACGTCGCAAACCTCCGATAATAAACAGAAATTAGTCATTTTCAAATAATATAATTTTGGAAAAATTGGATCTTTCGGGGCAACGTTGACATATTCATCAATACAGAAAAATAAAAAGAAACATTGAAGACATTTACAATTCAACAGATAAAATTAATTATTAAATATTACATTAATTTACAATGGCCAAAATTAGTATGATCCAATTTTTAATTAATTGAAAAAAAACCATAATGTTATAGAATACATTTTTAATTCAACAATACTGTGTATTAAAACAATTATTCAACGTTATAATGGCAAAAATTTGATTTGGTCCAAAAATGTTCATTGCTCCAATTTTTCAAAATTTCAAATAATTTACCAATTATTGATTATAGTTTCTCTTGATTCTAATTAGGATATGTGATCAAAACTCATTGAAGGTTTTAAAAGAACCAAAACAGCATCAAATAATTATAATTAAAATCTTCATCCAATATGGTGGAAAGATTTGATCTATTAACTAACACCCCCCCCACCTCCCAAAGACTATCAGATCATCACTCGACGTTAGGTCGACAATTTTTAGAACTTTTTTGGGTAAAAAGACAATGTGAAAGTTTTGAATGTATGCAAAATATTATTTCGTACCTGTTAAAATGAAGAAGTCCCCAAAATTGTGGACGAAACGTTGTCGTATGAACTGATTTAACGCAGTCCGTGACTCAAAATTCACGTTTATTCTATTTTAGCATATATATACATATGTAAACACAATATATTATCGATTTACCTGAAGAAGTCCCTAAATTGAGGACGAAACGCTTAATAGATATTTTTTTTCAGGTTTAATTAATTACATTTTCCTGCCACAATGACCGAATTGTTTGTTTATTAGTGAAATGATAATTGCTGCATTACATTAAATATTAGACTATTAATTAGATATCAGCCGACTTATGAATTTCAAATTCTTCATGTAAAGAGGAAATTTATTTATAATTGCTTGATATTATTTCTCTGAGGTATGTGGATGTGGGGACTCGAACTCCACCCCTTTCGCTTACTGCGGGCGGATGCTCTGCCCACTGAGCTCATCCTTCATGCGGTTCTCCTACAATTTACGTATCCAAAACTTCTTCATGGGCTATTTTCAGGATCTCGTGAAGGACGGATATTTACGTATAGGGTTATATATATATATATATATGTTATTTATAGCCGGAGATATATGGGGAGAAAGCTTATATAATCCTCAAGGCATGGTTAAGGATTTCTATCTTTGCGAGATTGAAGTTACAAATAAATAAAGATCCACATATCAACTCCTCTCCCGCTATCGGAAGGGCGTGGGACAAGTACCCAATGCCCGACCTGATGCAGGTTTTTCTAGGGTTTTCCTTGCATTTCTTTAGGCGAATGCCGGGTAGGATCCTTAAAATATAGCCCGGGGGCCCCTAGTTAACCCTTGGCTACCTTCCTCTACCCTTCCGCATCCCCCCTTTCAAATCCCTTCCTATGCTATTAAAGGGGGGTTGCCCAATGTGGATTACCCTCATGTAGCCTGTTACCCTAAAAAAAAACCACTATTTTTGAAACGGAAATTGTCTGAGAGGGCTATTCTCTCGCAGGCAATACCTGCGAGGGATGTTCTCTCGCAGGCAAAACCTTTTAGGAGAGATACAAAGCAGCTACCTTTGGGGATGCCTTTTCCTCGCTGTTTTTGAACTAAGGTTCCCGCAAGTGGAGGCCTGTTTTGAGAGGTGTATGTTCCGGGGTTACAGACCTTGATCATACTTTAAGAGTTGTCTGCTATTCCCACTGGAATAGTCGGCCAGCTGCCTCCTAAACTGGTCGAGGCACGGAGAAGGGAATGCTGCGTCCCCACAGCAAACTCCTCTCCCGCTATCGGAAGGGCGTGGGACAAGTACCCAATGCCCGACCTACCCGATGCAGGTTTTTCTAGGGTTTTCCCTGCATTACTTTTAGGCGAATGCCGGGTAGGATTCTTAAAATATAGCCCGGGGTCCCTAGTTAACCATTGGCTGCCTTCCTCTACCCTTCCGCATCCCCCTTTCAAATCTCTTTCCTATGATATTAAATAGGGAGTTGCCACCACGTGGATTACCCTCATGTGGCCTGTTACCTAAAAAAACAACCTATTTTTGACTTATCTCCGCACACGAGCATGTTTTAACATACAATCAAAAGTCAAAGGAAGCGTGTATCACGTGTAGAGCCTCTCCCAACCCCGTCCTGTGTGTAATTATGAGGCGGCGAGTGGGTGATTTTTTTCGGTATCATCACAAAGAAACGAAAACTTAGTTTGCTCACGGGGCAACAGCCGGAGTCATGCAAAGTTCTTTCATGTCTGTCCGCGATTGAGAGGATTTCATTTCGTAGGCGGCAAACAACTGTGAGCCACCTCAACCCCCCCAATACCTAAATTACAAAACTTGCTCTGGAACTGGAGAGGATCTACACAGAGCGAGAGAGACAGAAAGTTAAGGGTTTTAGTACAAACAGAAGGTAGACCATAACAGCTTTGGAGAGAAAGTTTCTTGCGGCTCGTACTGTTAAGATGTTAGGGGTTGGGGGGAGTGGAGAGTGAAGGATATGGTGACCCAACGTAGTCCTTGAACGGTCAACGGTTGGTTCCTGAATCCTGGACTAATTTATTTATATATATATTACTGAATGTTTTGAATACATATTTATACTATATATATATATATATATATATATATATAGTAATTCCCAGGCTCAAATACGTCATGATTTGTCCAAGTAATCGAAGGTGATTTCTGACTTAAGCCATAACAAGGAGAGGTTTGACCCGGCTCCAGGACGTGCGATTTGTTTTCACCCCCGTCAGAACCTTGGATAAGGAAGGTGACAGACTCTCTCTGAACAAAAATAGATTTGTTGAATCATTTAGAAGTTTTAAATAACTTACTAGAACTACTTATAGATAAAAAAAATTACATGGCTTTATAAAATTAAAAAATACTCGTCTGTTTCGAAAAATAATAATAAGATAAAATATTTAAATACAGACGAAAAGGAGAGAGTGATATAAATACCACACTACGACGTTTCTAGAAAACCCTTGTTTCTTTCTTCAGGTTCTAAGAAAACTAAAAGTACAGCGACAAGTTTTCTTAGCACCTGAAAAAAAGGAACACATGATCGTTGTTGCGTGGTATTTATATCGTCATTTCTTTTCCATCGTATTTGACTATTTTATCTTATTTATTTGGCATTTATGTCATAAAATTAATAACAAAATATTAAATAAACGCCGTTTCGTCCTTTCTTAGGGACATCTTCCAGTTAAATAATATAAATCAAGGAAAACAATTTAAAGGCAAGGTTTTGCTGCCCCGCTTGGGTTTGCAACCCGAAATTGAAACTCGTACGTGAAAATGAAGTGTGGCTTTAATTAAAATTATTCAGTTAATAAATGTTAAAAGGTCCTGCATTTCTTTAGGCGAATGCCAGGTAGGATCCTTAAAATATAGCCCGGGGACCCTAGTTAACCCTTGGCTACCTTTCTCTACCCTTCCGCATCCCCCCTTTCAAATCCCTTCCTATGCTATTAAAGGGGAGTTGCCCAACGTGGATTACCCTCATGTTGCTTGTTGCCTTAAAAAAATAATAAAAATAATAAAAAAAAATGTTAAAAGGAGTCTGCGAGTGCTATTCTCTCGCAGGCAGAACCTTGTAGGAGAGACAATGAGGGACTACCTTTGGGGATGCCTTCTCCTCTCTCCGTTTTTCAACTAAGGTTCCCGCAAGCCGAGGCCTGTTTTGAGAGGTGTATGTTCCGGGGTCACAGACCTTGGGCATACGGTAAGAGTTGTTTTTTGTTCCCATTGGAACAGTCGGCCAGCTGCCTCCTAAACTGGTCGAGGTACGGAGAAGGGAATGCTGCGACCCCACAGCAAACTCCTCTCCCGCCATCCAGGAAAGGGCGTGGGACAAGTACCCAATGCCCGACCTACCTGATGCAAATTTTTCTAGGGTTTGTCCTGCATTTCTTTTAGCCGAATTCTGGGTAGGATCCTTAAACCATAACCCGGGGGCCGTAGTTAACCCTTGGCTACCTTCCTCTATCCTCCCGCATCCCCCTTTCAAATCCCTTCCTACGCTATTAAAGGCCGTTGCCACCATGTGGATTACCCTCATGTAGCCTGTTACCCTAAAAAAAAGTAAATCTGAATTTTTTGGGTGATGTAGGACCATAAATTGGAGATTACGTCCAAACGGTAGACTAATGTCGGTTATTTAAGAAGAATTTTCTTCCTATAACAAGGATGGCGTTGACCGGGCTCAAGGGGGTGTGTGACATTTTCTTTTTACCCTTCAGAGTCTTGAATACGGCGTGAAGCTAGGACGATAGCAGTGGATGAGACTCAATCGACACGTCAACTTTAACCAGTGATGTTTACGACCCTCGAGCACATCAGCCTTCACCTGGGAATCCTCAATAAAATGTGTTAAAGTGGTACGTGAATAGCGCCTTTGTTATGCCACCTTTTTTTCAAGTGATTTTCTGTGTGTCTGTTTATTACTGTTAAGAATGTTGTTTCCTTGTACTGTAAATTAAGGGTTTTTTTTATTTTAACTTAATCGTTTTATATGATTTATCATTTAATTAATGTGTTTTTAATCATGTTTTGACTTCTGTTTCTTCATAAGAAAATAAATATGTCTGTCTTATCACAAATTTTCTATTCGTGCCCGATGGTTTGGCTCCACTTTTTAGTTATTTGTCCTTTTATATAGTTTTATTAATTTTTTTTTAAATATAGTTTAGTTTTCAACACTGTTAATAAGTTTATTAAAGGGTTACGGGACAGTGACGTAAGTTACAGCCCTCCCCGCAGAGTGCCATCCTCTTTAAGCCGTAGGCTAACTTAAGCTCGACAGATCGCTGGGTTCGAAAAAAAAATTTTTTTTAGCGGCCATTTTAGTTAGTTTATTACGTCATAGCGTCTGCAATTTGGCCTGGATCTCAGCTGCAGTGCAATAAATACCTACTAGCTTGTTATTTGCGAATTGGCTTAGTTTGGTCGCAGCTTTATTCCGATAGAGTTGTTAGTTGGCCGTGGGATAGGAGGAGGAGGAGGGGAGGTTGGACCGTGTGTGTGTGTGCGCGCAACTCCAGACAGTTCTCCGGAACACATAACTCTGGAGCTCCAGGGCCCCCTGCAGCCAGGCTCGCCCGCACTACAGCGTGGATGCGGCAACACTGCAGATTTCCAAGCGGGATGTTGGGAGGGGCCTCGGGGAGGAAATCCCATTCCAGACTCGCTTTATTTTCTCCTCTCTCTCTCTCTCTCTCTCTCTCTCTCTCTCTCTCTCTCTCTGTCTGTCTGTCTGTCCGTGTCCCTCCCAACTGAAGCGCAACGAGGTTTTTAGTCATATAATTCATCGATCTCTGCTAAATGGAAAGAAAATAATACGTAAATTTATGTCGCTCGTGGTCGCTGTTGTGTTGTGGACGCCACGACGTAAGGGCAAAAATTAGCCGAAGTTATGTTTCTAAAATTTCCCCCCATCCTCTGGATTTTAGTAACGTAGTTTTTTCTTTTTACACAATTCAATTAAATATATCACATCGCGAGTGTAATTATAACGCTGGAACGTGGCTGCGCATCTGGACTGAAAGCAAAAAAAATATGACATTATGATTGACAGATGGGATTACAAAATGAATTAAAGGTTAAAGGGGTTAAAAAGTTAACGGGGAAAAACTTTTTTATGAACGAAGAAAAACTCTCTCTGCTGTTACGTTATTTTTAATAATGTTAATAACTTGTTAAATACACAGTAAAAATAGCTGAAAATTTTTAAACACTCCGTTTCGGCCGTGAATGGGACCTCTTCAGGTGAACGGGTGTTACAATTATCTAATCACACAAACAAAGTCTTACTCATTTGACTTGTTAAATGTATCTGATAGTGTAAATGCTGTTTAAATTATTAGGGGCTGTTCAGAATGTTTTAGATTAATTTAGCAATGAAGGCTGTTTGGGGGTTGAAATATTGTGTGCACGTTAAAAAAAACAACAAAAAAATCCACGTCTCGTGAATGAATCACAAGGGGGCAATTTTTTTCCCTTTGACTCAGCTTGACATTTTTCAAAAGCGACGAGACTGAGCAAGAAACGTCGCACGCAGATATTTATAAAGGAGCAGGAGACAGCTTCAGGAAATATTCCAGCATTTTAATTAAAAACGTGTATATACATATTTTTAAAAAAAACTCGGAGAAAAGAGTATCAAAAAGATGTTTCTATAATGAAATCGTGACAAAACGAACCGTTGCTGCTTGTTTACTGCCGTTGGCTACACGAGAACCATTTAATTTCGCGGAATTAAGCCCACAACGTCCACGTTTGCTTGTTGTATCGCCAGGTTGCCGAGAACACAGGGGCGGGTCGGTTTTAAAATAGATTACCCGAACCCACCCACCCCCTCGTTTCTCCGCAGGAGCTAATTTATCAGCCATTTAAACCTGAAAATTGTCTCCTAGGCGCCATTTTCTTGCCACCCCCCCCCACCTCACCCCCGTCCTCTCACGAAGTCTTCGACTCAATACGCAATTAAAATTACCTCCGACTATTTTCAACAATTATTTTTCAACCCCCCCCCTCTCCCCCGGTCTTTACCAGAAATCCTGTAATTGAATTACTCGTCTAACAACCCCGGGGTCCAAAATCTATTTTAAAACAATTGAAATTGGAGAAGCTTTCTCCAAGGGAAAATTGATCTAATTGACTGAGACGCCCGCCCGTTTGAGATCAATTAACTGTTTTCCACCCTTACAACGTTTACCTGTTCAAATTTAGGGGCTCGACTAAATTAATTTCACTACGGCGGTCACGAATAATCAATATATTTATTTTCCAGAAACAGTTGCTCACCGTTAAAAACAATAAATGACATTTAATGGCGATAATTAAAAAATTACAATTATGTGACTTCATTTTTTAAATAAATATTAAAAACCACCAGCCGTTTTGGTCAGAAAAAAATGATTACCCTATTGAAAAGATATTGAACAGTCACAACGTTGTGTATAGCGAGGTAATATTAATAAAGGATTTAATTAACATATACACATTAACACAACAAAAAGGCCACCGTATAACAGACAATAATAGAAATCGTTTGTCAATACCAGAGGCAGACTCAATGTGATGTAGCCAAAGATACAAAGAATGTGAATACTAGATATTCATTGACAAAAGATTATTTAATCAACCATTATAAAAAAGGATTTCACTATTAAACAAAATGGTTGGACCTAATATGGAGAATTTCCGAGATTAACCTTATCTAGAATAACAGTACTGCCAACATTGGAGGAATAATTAAGATTCAAACAATGTTTTGTAACAGAAGAATGTTTGTAAGGTGGAAATTTTGCATTATCTTCAGGTTCCTGAATTCTAGATCGTTTAGTCTGCCCGATATAACAAAACGAGCAATTATTGCACCTATTTTTATAAGTAAAACATTACGGAAACACCACAGTATTAAGAGAATATTTATGCCTATTTTAAAAAAAATTAATCCGAGATTTTAAACTTACCGAGATATATATATATTTTTTAATTTTGTAGATAAACAAACATTATAACGGTGAAACAATAAAAATTGCTATATTGGGTTTATTGACGGACAACAATTTTTTTTATTGTTATAAATGAAATTAATTCTTATATTGATGAGTTTGAAAATAAAATCAATAGCCCATTAATTTAGTAGTTAAGGATTTTGAATACTCTGTTAAGGAAATCAATTATGACGTCACACATCAGGATAATGACAAAGATAATATAATAATAAATTCGTAATTACCCTTTGACGTATTTCGTCTAATCATCCTTGGAACACGTAGAAGTAATATTTAATTACAAAGAATGTCTCAGATTAAATAATAAAAATAATAATAATTCTAACACGTTCTAATGATTTCGTGCCAGTATTTGTGGTCGCAAAACTGCCATCAGTTTAATGAATATTAATTAATCAATTAATGACTTCAATACAGGCACAAAAAACAGATAGTTTTTTTTTACTTAATCTGATTATTGATTTTTTTGACGGATAACATTTTTTTATTGTTATAAAGAGAAATTAATTCTGAGATTAGTTGAAATTTAAAATAAAAATCAGTAGGATGTTAATTAGTAGTTAAGGATATCGAGTATGACGTCATACGTCAGGAAGAACAATGTGGCTCCTTGGAAGGTGTAAAAAGTAATATTTGATCGCAAAGAATGTCTCAGATTAAGTAAAATAATATCTTTTTTTGTGCCTGTATTGATTGTCATCAATTGATTAATTAATATTTATTAATCTTATGGCAGCTTTGCGACTGGCACGAAATTATTAGAACGTGTTTTTAAAATATGTTATTTTTTTACTTAATCTGAGACATTCTTTGCAATCAAATATTACTTGTATACGTTCCAAGGAGCCACATCGTCTTCTGGATGATTATACAAAATACGTCAAAGAGTAAATACGATTTATTATTATATTATCTTTGTCATTATCCTGACATAATTGATATCCTTAACAGTGGATTCAAAATCCTTAACTACTAATTTAATGTCCTGTTGATTTAATTTCTCTTTATAACAATAAAAAAAAATGTTATCCGTCAAAAAAACCGAATACAGTGTTAAAACTCTTATTGTTTCACCTTATTATGTTTCTTTATCTACAAAATTAAAAAAAACCGTATCGAAACGTTGTTTCAATATAAATAAAAATGTTTCTGTATGATGTCATCAATTGTTTTATTGATTCGAAACAGACGTTAAATTAAATCTTTTAATAAGTATTGTTAATATAACGCGATGCACAGGGTTGTTAAGATTCGCCTGCAGGGTGTTGTTATGGACGACGTTCTTCCCGTTGGAAATAGAAGCGACCTTCGCGCGGGGGCGCCCAGTCGAGGCCAAAACCTTGCCAAGAGGAAGACGAACGCCGTTGAATATTTTAGGGACGCTCATAACCGTTCCTATCATGCAACACACTCCTAGGGGTCGGGGGGGGGGAGGGCGAGGAATATATTCGCCGCCCTGCGGAAGAACAGGGGCAGGGTGGGGGGTGGGGATGAATCGAGACTCAGCTGATACACGTGAAATGGAAGAAGAATAGAAGGGAAGGGGTTGAAGGGTGGGGGGGGGGCACGGAATAATCGACTCGTTTCCTCCGTCACGGTTCGTTCCTTATAACTTGAGACTATAAACAGGCGAAATGGAAACGATGTTGTAGGTTCGACCGCTTGAAACGTTTCTTAATGGCTTCCTACGTCATGTTTGAGATTGTGATCTCACAAGGTTCTCCTCAGTCACACACCCTTAATGTCTCTCACGTCACCAAGGCCGACACACAATATTCCTCACTCCACGACTGTGACGTAGAATATTAATTTTTTTTTGGTGTAGCCAAACTTTGTATAGGGTAATCCACATGGTGGCAACTCCCCTCTTATAGCATAGGATAGGGATTCAAAAGGGGGGATGCGGAAGGGTGGAGGAAGGTAGCCAAAGGTTAACTAGGGCCCTCGGGCTAAAGTTTAAGGATCCTACCCGGCATTCGCCTAAAAGTGATGCAGGGAAAACCCTAGAAAAACCTCCATCTGGTAGGTTGGGCATTGGGTACTTGTCCCACGCCCTTCCCTGGATGGCGAGAGAGTAGTTTGCTGGGGGCACGCAGCATTCCCCTCTCCGTGCCTCGACCAGTTTAGGAGGCAGCTGGTCGGCTATTCCAATGGGAATAGCGGACAACTCTTACCGTATGCCCAAGGTATGTGACCCCGGAACATAACCTCTCAAAACAGGCCTCGGCTTGTGGGTACTTTAGTTCAAAAAATAATGGAAACCCCCAACCGTCCACATACAAATATAAAAATTGATTAAAAATTATTCCTAAAATATAAACCAATCTGGACTGTTGCACCTGTCAACGACCATGTTGTCAAAGGTTATTTTTCTTTTGAACATGATCTCTGAAATTGTGGCAATAATTTTCTAATTAAGTTGTTACTTGTGATCGCGTTTTTTTGTTAATTAACATTTTGATATTATTTGTTTTAAAAAAAACATTTAAAAGACACGACGTTACATCCCTAAATTTTCGTCTGTAGGAAAACTTAGGTTAAATTTCGTAATCTACTTTTTCCAAAAAAAATGATTGTTATATCGATCAAACGAAACGACCGTTTTTTTAAAAAAAACACTAATTAAAGAAAATAATTCCAATTGATATATAGTAACGACGTTGCTCTTTTATTTCATGTGAGAATCCCGCGGGACGGTTGAGGATTCATCACCACTTCTCGGTCTTTTGTTCTGATTTTAAAAGAATTAAGGGACGATTTTACAACTTTTTTTTATATTTATAATAAGTTTAAAAACGTACACGGTAAAACCAAAGAGTGTAAATACAAACAAAAAAGGAAAAAATGGCTGATTTACTACACAAGAAAAGAGCAAAATGAAACGTCGTTGATATTTCTAATTTATTTCGTTTAAATAAATGTTTGTTTTGGCTCAAAAAAATACTTGTGTTTATATGTAATAAATTTTAAAAATATTAGTTTTTTTAGACAAATTATAGAATTCACTCTGTGGGGGGGGGGGGGGATTTACTTCGTGAAAGGAAACGGTGTTGCCACACTACAGGTTGTGCAGGCTTACGGAAAACGGATGTAAAAATATACTGCGATTGTTCGGCAACGCTGCCTTGTCCCCTGCCACCCCCTTCAAAAATTATCAATTTGGTTGGATGATTCAAGGTCACATCGACGACAGCGCTGTTTTATCCGAAGAGTTGAGACCGTGACGTTGGAATTCCGTATCAATATTGACCCTGTAGAAAAATTTATATATATATATATATATATAATATTCTCTCGGCTTATCAACCGGTTCAATTGTTTCAGTACAACACATGTTTGTGCGGAATATTTTATTGATTGAATGCACACCGAGAAAGATTACGTTATGGGCGTTCAATTGTCACCGGAATAATAAGGGTTAAAAAAATTTCGGTCCCTTCGTGCAGGGGCGGGTTTCATTCATCTGTTTTGTGTCTTCTTTTCACTATTTTTTTGTATCTTTTAAACGTATTTTTCCCAGTTGGTTTTTAGATTTCTAATTATTGGTTCGTTTCACACACCCCTATTTTTATTTGTGACGTCAGGATTTTTTCAAAAGGTTCGTGATGGTGGTGATCGTGGAGGCTCCTTCAGCTTGGTTCAATCGGCGCAGTGTTGCGTGTGAAAATCATCATGGCATCCGTCCAAAGATAAACAAACTTCAGATCCCTGATCGCTACCTCAGGTCTCGCACATCAATTTCGGGGGTGGATTTTCCTTTATTTATCTAATATTTTAGAGTAGCGGATACCGGGGTGGGGCGTTTTTATCACCCCGCGGGCTAAATCTGGGTTTCGTGCAGTTAGCAAGGTAGCTGTGGAGGCCGCGGGGGGGGGGGGGCTTTTTATTGTGTCATTTGGCGATGCAGGAGCAGACAGATTGAAAGGGGGCAATGAACGGCAGAGCGGTGCGAAGCAGGCGACAGACAGGTCGATAGTGCGGGGGCCGCGTTGCCAGGCCTCGTCTCTGCGTTGCCAGACTGCTGCAGACATCCACCAACCCGACGAGACGTGCGACTTGTGCTGCTGAGGCCGGGGAGGATTAACGACGAAACACGCAATTTTGGACCTTATTGGGGGGCCCCGGGCTACGGCGACACATAAGAAACGTAATTGAAAATTGAATAAAGTCTTAAGTCAGAAAATTCTCTATTAACAACAACAAAAAAGTTAAATATACCGACGTTTCGTCCTTGTTTTAGGACCTCTTCATGTTGAATAATTTTATAAATATAATTCATGCCAGAAAAATTCGAGGCAGGGTTTGGCTGCCTTGCTTTTTTCGTTATTATAATTAAAAAAATCGAATTAACGTATTTATTTGTTTATTAACGGTTTATTAATGGCGGATCTGCTACGATATTTTTCCCCTTTCATTACAGTATTTATAATCGTTCCAAGAGACTTGAATTAAATGAGAAATATATTTTTTATACTTCAAAAATAATTCTTTAATGGAACAGAATCGTGGCTCCTAAATGTGAGTTGGCCCGCGTTACATTAAATTTGTATCTTTCGATTTTCTTCATAATTGTCAGTAATTTTTCAGAAAACCCCCTCGCCACCACCCCCGTAATTTTCAATCTTAATTGATTAATTAGTTATATTATAGAAATAACCCGGCCGACATGTCAGAAACAATACACGTTCACGTAGGGTTTGTTTTAAAATCTCTGAAGGTCATTTCCTGCAACCCATTCGTCAGCCATTTTTTATTGTTTAAAAAAATACCGTTGAAGTATTTTTTTTATATGGTCCTGCAGCCTTGAATAATATTCTACAATTTCCCCTTTTTTGTTCCTGGTTCCCAACTTCCAAATATCGCTTGAGGTGTTTTTTTCCCCTGAAGCACACGATTTTTAGAAATTTAGGCTCAAAAATGCGATAACTTATTGAAAATACAGGAAAATAATTTCATTTATATTCACGTAAAAGTATAATAAATTTTTTTATAGAATTTTTTATTTACATTTTAATCTGGATTACCCTTAAATTTTTTTTAGATATTAATACCTAGTAAATTTGTTGTTTTTAGTATAAAAAAAACTGAGAATTAAAATTGTATAACAAAAATTTATTAATATTTACCTTTAATATTTTTTCGTTTATATTTTTAAAATTTATTATATATAAAAACAGGTATTTTTTTGAGCCAAAACAAAATGTTATTTAACCGAAATAAATTAGAAATATCAACGACGTTTCATTTTGCTTTTTTTGTATAGTAAATCAGCCATTTTTTCGTTTTTTGTTCGTATTTACACTCTTTGTTTTACCGTGTATGTTTTTAAGCTTTTAATATATTAATAAATGTCGTAAAGTCGTCCCTTAATTCTTTTAAAATCATAACAAAAGACCGAGAAGTGATGATGAATCCTCAACCGTCCCGCAAAATTCTCACGTGAAATAAAAGAGCAACATCGATACTATATATCAATTCGAATAATTTTTATAATTATTTTGTTACTCTTCATTTTCTTATATTATTAAAATAAAAATTATTTGTGCTTTTCGATGTTCCGTGTGGATTCCATTCCCTGGCTCCTTCTGTATAAAGATTTTAAACAGTGATGCCACATCTCTATCATTACTACGTCCATTATACTTAAAAAAATTCAACCGTAGCAGTAACCAAGAAGGAAGTCGATCGATGAAGCTATACAATTAAAATAGAATATGGAAATTAATGTTGACCGGACCGGGAATCAAACCCGCGGCACCTCCCGCTTCCCGGATGCTTATTGGAAGGCTTTTTAACATTTTTTCCTCCATCCTGATACTCTAATTATATTTAACCATGGTTTTTACGGCTTGCGGATTTTATATTTGAATATAAAATTGAAGTTGTAATGCGGTGCAACTCACGTTTAGGGGCTACGATTTTTAAAAGCCTGCGAGAGGATTCTCTCGCAGGTAACCTTCGAGGGAAGTTCTCTCGCAGGCAAAACCTTGTAGGAAAGATACGGAGGGGCTCTCCCGCTATCGGAAGGGCGTGGGACAAGTACCCAATGCCCAACCTACCCGATGCAGGTTTTTCTAAGGTTTTCCCTGCATTCCTTTAGGCGAATGCCGGGTAGGATCCTTAAAGTATAGCCGGGGGCCCCTAGTTAAATCTTGGCTACCTTCCTCTACCCTTTCGCATCCCCCCTTTCAAATCCCTTCCTATGCTATTAAAGGGGAGTTGCCCAACGTGGATTACCCTCATGTAGCCTGTTGCCCTAAACAAAAATTTCCCTCCATCACTTTTAGGGGAATTGCCGAGTGGTATCCTTAAACTACAGCCCGGGGGCCCTAGTTAACCCTTGGCTACATTTCTCTCCCTTTTCGCATCCTCACTTTCAGTCTCCTTCCTATGCTATAAGGGGATGGGGGGATTTGCCTATACATAGCCTGTATGCACCTTCGTCTTCTTCTCTCTCAGTAAATAATAGAGGTTTAAAAAATTTTATTATTGCTTTTATCTTAGTCACTGTCTTCTATGCCAAAGGTTGATTATAACCAGGAATGAAAAATTGTCAGGAAAATGCTGGTACTGATGGTATAAAAAAATTATTTTGGTTGTTAAATTGGAGAGGGGTGTGGGTGGGGGTTTTTAAATTAAAAATCTCCGGTTCCGAACGGAAATGAGTTTTTTATGGAGTTTTGTGGAAGCTGAAGCGCGGAGCTACAGGCACTGGAAGACCTCAAACACTATGTCCTCGTTGGAATGGACGAAAATTTTTCTGGGAGAACGCAGGAAGGGTTATGTTGGGGGATGAGCATTCTGCAAGGCGAGGAAGTGGTTGTAAAGGGACTGAGTTAAAGGACGAGCCCCTTTTCTCCCGTGCATTCACAGTCCTAATGCAACTCTACGTCGCAGCTAAAGGGGTAATTGCGTCGTCGCCTTTGTTAAAAAGTGTGTGTGAAGGTTGGAGTGGGGGGGGGGGTGTTTCAAAAAACACGGCAGCGCCAGGAATCTCTGGAAATTTGAAATGCGCGATGTAGATATTTCCAGAGAAGTTAAAAAACACCTCAGTTAGTTTTCCTTCTCTCTGACTGACGTCACGCGACGTCACATGATTAACACGTGGAGTCCTTCACCAACGTTTCGCTGACAAATTACAATATAAAGTGGTAAATGGGGGATGAAAACTCTGTAGAAACAACGAGAGACAAAAAAAATTACCAGATTCCTTTATTATACAATGTATGAGATAATAAACAAATAAGGATAGACGAAAAGATAAAAAAAACAATTACACGTACAGCATGCAGCAGAAAATATTTGACAATTTTTAACTGGGTAAATTATTAATTTTTTTTACTGTAACATAATTTTGTATATAACGAATAAATTTTCCAGGTAAAATTACACATTTTTATACAAGAAAAAGAACAGCATCATTTAATTTTTATATGAACTAAAATGTTAGTTGATTGACCCGAAAAATTGGGTATTATTTTTCCAACTTGTATACTTTTTCGGCCATTAGTGAAATAAAAAAAACCCAAATTTTTCAATTCTAAATGCCCACAGGGGGAAAAGTTTCAGTGTGGTCTAAAAAAAACACTAAATTTTGCACCATGTTAACAGTTTTTCGCTAATAGATGAAGAATGAAGCATTATAGGAAAAATGACGACCAGTAATAAATTGTAGAGGATAAAATTCTGCATGTGATGGTGGACTCGAGGACTGAATTTGGTTGAAGGGAGTTGGAGAAATCCTGCGTCAATGTTTCGACATTTTGACGTCGTTTCCGAAGAGACTGCAGTTTGACGTATTTCTAGTGCTGATATCTACAAAATGGCCGCCAGGAAACTAATTTGTCACGGAATAAAGTTTGTGGAGAATTTAATTCTCTTTCCAACGCATGATCTTGTTTTTAAAATTCTATATTATTTTTCAAGGATGAAAGAGCATCCAAACAGAGTCTCCAGTCCTGATTTTAGCACAACCGTTTACCTAATGTGTGTATGTTCGGCTGCAGACTGTTCTTTGAACGTAGCTACAGTAAGATAATTTTCATTTTTCTTTTTTTTTAAAAAAAAATCAGGTAAAAAATGAAAAAACATCGTTTTGGTACCCTATTTATATATTTGTCAGGGATTGTGATTTGTCTGGAAAGTTCCGTAACTTTATAAACGTTCTCTCATTGTTTTTTCTTCTGATATTCAACGATCCAGTAATATTAACGTTTCGGTACTCTATTTGCCCCGTCTTCAGGTTGAGATATAATCGAAAATGTTAGGTTGTAAAATTTTTGTAGAAATTTGAGGATTATAAACGGTCACTCTCCTTTGCTGAGCCACGAGTCAGTCGTGCCGACTCCTTTAATCGGGTTTAATCCGCCATCTTACAACCGGAAGAATTGTGGAAAAAATCAACCCTGACATTTTGTTTTTAGAAATCCCGTTTTCTCTACCAAATATTAACCATTATTACCCGGGGGGGAGCCGGTAACAGAGTCGTCGGAGGTTCGGTAAGTGAGGATGTTCACTCGTGTCCGTCTCCTAATCGATTTTCCCTTTGCTTGTATTTCCACCCGCCTTGTAACCTCATCCTTTCCTCCACCACCCAACATCCTCTCCTTTTCCGTCTAGGTTGTTAAGAGTTTTGGTATCGGAAAAACGCAAAGCCTGAGATAAATCAAGAACGAAGCCCGCGCCCCCCCTCTGAGTCTTGTTCCCCTGTGAGAGAATAAAGGACAGATCATCCATCAATTGGATAAGCCGTGGACCGAAGCTCACGTTGGGGGGTTGGGTGGTTGGAAGAATTGGCACTCCCGGTAATAGACGTCAAGATCAACACCACGAGGAGATCGTGCGACGGGCAGTACAAACGGATCCACGTCATTATTTAATTAAAATGGCGGCATGAAGGGTGCGGGCGGAGTTTTTGGAGGAAAATTCGAGCAGCAGCTACGCGTCAGGGGAGGTTTTCCCCTTGAGAGTGATCCCATGAACTTAAACTGACTTCTCTTAAAAGGGATGAAATGTCGTCGCGCGGGGATGTGACCAACGTAAGAATAGGGGAACAAAAAAAGAATGCGAAAGGATCCGCAAAAAAAAGAATTACCTTGCATTCAAGAGACATGACATCAACCCCCTACATGAGGTAAATATGAACCAAATATATAACAATTATTCAATTAAAAACTTCAGGGGGATTAAAATATTATTGAATTATTAAAAGGAGTTCTCAGTTTATTTTAAAGCATACAAAAAAAATTCAACCCCTAAAAGTGCGAATATAAACCAGATATGCTTGAAATTACGTAATATCTTTGGATATAATTTTTTTTTAAATTAAATAACAATATTGGCTATAATTTTATAATTAAATTTTAAAATAAATTAGGTTCTTAATTACTTTATGAGGTTGGTAGCATTTATTATGAAATTTTTTACACTTTATCGTTCTTTTTAAGATTTAATATACAAGCATCTTGTTGATATATTTTTTTTAAAAAATAATAGAACGTTTTATAAACATCAAACATTATATATTTTTTGTCCTTTACAACCGCACTGCCATGGCGTAACCTCTTCTGGACGGGTTCGACTGATGGATGTTTCAGTCTTCTAAGACTTGGAGCTTTGAGTGATTTGTGGCAGTAATATTTGAGTGACGTCATCACATCGTGGCCTCCTCCTGGAAAAATACGAGCAACTGTTGGCGAATAACGTCATAAATATTATTTTACATAATTATTTTTTCGGCGATATCGTTTGAGTGACGTCATCACATCGTCGCTGTTACGGCGGTTAACTTGACGCCTTCAGTTCAAATTTTGGTCCTGAAAAACTGAGGTTGGCAACACTGGTGTCTTAGGTGTCAAATAAAATATTGAACATGGCGCCACTTTGTTTGATCTTCAGCCAAAAAACCCCTTGATAATCTGTTGATGAGTGAGTGACGTCATGAATGTTACATTATGAACGTTTTATCATGAAGATGCTGACGTTGGCAACACTGGTAACTTAGGTGTCAAAAAAAAATTGAACATGGCGCCACTTTGTTTGATCTTCAGCCAAAAAACCCCTTGATAACCTGTTGATGAGTGAGTGACGTCATCAATGTTACATTATGAACGTTTTATCATGAAGATGCTGACGTTGGCAACACTGGTGTCTTAGGTGTCAAATAAAATATTGAACATGGCGCCACTTTGTTTGATCTCCAGCCAAAAAACCCCTTGATAACCTGTTGATGAGTGAGTGACGTCATCAATTTTACATTACGAAAGTTTTATCATGAAGATGCTGACGTTGGCAACACTGGTGTCTTAGGTGTCAAAAAAAAATTGAACATGGCGCCAGTTTGTTTGATCTTCAGCCAAAAAAACCCTTGATAACCTGTTGATGAGTGAGTGACGTCATCAATGTTACATTATGAACGTGCCATCATTTGACTGACGTCATCTCACGTGTACGCCTTGATAGTGGGAACACGGGGGTAACTTTAGGTGTGTGACGTTTCGGAGGGGAAGATGCCGAGGTTGGCACCACTTGCTTATTAGGACGTCAGTAACGACGGTGTCGAAAATAATTCAACAAGGCGCCCATTTGTTCAGTTTTTAGCGTAACCTTATATGAATTTGTGATTTGCAGTGTTGCATTGTTTCCCCGACACCCTCTTATTTTTTTAAATGGTTTTTCGGGGGTTACCTGAATAAAAATTGATTTTAATTTGTATTAAATCGAAAAACTGATTTAAGGAGAAATTTTGTAATTTTACCGTAGATACACGAAATAAAAAAATTCCCTCTGATGAATGTAGAAGAAATGTCCCGAAACGTCGTTGAATGGAATTATTTTAAATTTGTGTTGTAATGGTGGATAGGTTGACCTTACAAACGGTAAGTAAATTAATAGGCTTGAAAGGGATGGGAAATGTGGTTCAAGTTAGTAGTTTATAGAGAACCAATTGTTTTAAAAATGGTGGTTAAAGTGACGTGGCAATGCAACGTTGCCAGCACACACACAGGGGTTGTCCATAACATCAGTTGGGCTGAACTAAATAGAACAAATAAACTTGTTAAAGGGTCTGAAGTCACAGATTTTGGTTGTGAGTCTCCAGAGAACATGTCTGGCACAGACGTGCGTGGTGAAGTGATATGCACTTGGACAAATATTGACGACCGCCTCTTTTCCCCTGATCCTCCTTAGTGCAATTAATTTAAAATCTCTCTTTGAAAAACACGCGCGCGGGTCCGGAAGCAACTTTAATGGCCGCTGGTGATTCACGGAGCTGAAGCAGATTACCGTCGCGTTGTAAAGACGAATGTGCACGTGCGTGTGGTTGTGGGGAGGAGAATTCATTATCCTGCCCTCCTGAACATAGGAGGGGTCATTGACTCCAGAGCCACCCCCCCCCCTGTTCCTTTATGTCGGTTCATCCGTTTGTAGAGAACCAATATCGGAACTCCGCATGCAATTATCACGCGATCTCCTCCAACAGTGCACATTCGAATCCTTCAACACCCTTCCGAACCACACTGGGGTGGGAGGGGGAGGGGGGGACAGGTCAGCGGACGACTGCGCATCATACAGCTATTTCTCTGCAGGTCGTGAGATGTTGCAAGTCGTGTGAATATCGCCCTAGAAGTCGTTACTTACGAACTACCCCCTTCGCAGGAAAAGTTTGAAACTAACCCCTTTACGACATAATTTTATATATTTTTAAAAAAAGGAATTTTTAGTAAGTATTTTTGTGAATAGAATATGGTAAAAAGAACCAAAAAAAATTGGTGGAAATATTTATATTATTATTTTGAACATTATGTTGCATTATGTAATATATTTTTATATATATATGTGTGTGTGTGTGCGTGTGTGCGTGTCCCTTATGCAAAGCTACAGCCGTGGAGAAAAATTTCATACACGTGCTCCTTGTGACCAGGAAACAAACACTGTGTGTGTGGGGGGGAGGGTGAGAACCAGAAACGAAACTCTGTCGGGAGTAAGACACGTCTGCCAACCCCTGGGGCACGGGGTGGAAATATTTGATCACGCTAAAACGACAAAATTATCACGTCTGAAAAGATTTAAATTTATTTTAAACAATCTGATTACATTATATAATTGAAAAATACAATTAGGGGATGAAACGTTCCGTTTCTTAAATTGTTATGTTTTAAAATTTATAATAACATTTTTACCTTGATTCTTTACACGCGTGTTGGGTAAATTTAAGCGTTGTGACGTGTCTGGGAGCGTGAAAAACAAGGAAAGGCCGTTTCCAATTCCCATTCGTTATTTTTTTTTTCGTGGAACGGGGGGAACGACCCTTAGGGAGAATCGGCAAATAATGTAGAACGATGTTGACATCAAACGGTGAAAAAAAAATCTTTTCACGGCTGAACAACTGTGCGACTTAACGATGTGTAAACACGCGAAAGTCTCTGCCCCGGGGCGTGTAACCTCAAACATTCACTCTATATATACATATATATGTACGTCCTCACACACATATCCACCTATTATGTACATTCTTACGGTTAAATACTCATCAAACAGGCAGGTATAAACCAAGGAATTGTGCGGGTGTTGGCAAAAGGGTTGATAAATACCTGTAGAGGCGTTCTCAAGGGACCTTAACAATGGCTAAAAAATACTTCCATTACGTTAAGAGTCAAAAAAGAGCCTCCGTACCCTAATATAGGACCTTGAGGGAGTCAGAAATACTCGAAATAGTTCCTTAAGAGAATGAAGAATAACACCGGGCCCCTTAAGAGACACAAAAATAGTGAAAAATACTCCCGGTACCTTAGGACAGTCAAAAATACTACGCTGTAATTTCACAAGGTCTTTAAAATTCCACCCCTTTCACCCCCACCACCCATAATACGTAAATAAAATAAAGAAATAATAATGATTATTACGTTACACACATCAAAATTCATAATGATGTTCGCCCCCCCCCCACCCAAAAAAAATATCAGGAACGAAACCTCGTGTCTATTTTTTTGGAGGAATTATTTAGGATTTAACTCCCCTCGGTATTTTATTGAGCTATATTAATTATCGGATCATCTTATTTAACAACTCAACTGTCAGGTAAATATGACAGTGAATATTAGAAACTCAATTCAGCCATCTTGTTTTTTAATTTTTTCACACACCCCTCCGCAGTTGAAACTTTCCGCCTCAAAACCACCCCCTCCTCGAGATTTGTTCGCGTTTTATTTATATAAATTGGTATATAAAAGGGGAGTTAAAAAATGTTAACTGCAGATAAAATTGTTTGAAAAGGGTTGTTCCTATTTTAGCTGATTATGACCCCTACAGAGGGAGGGGGGTTGAAGGCTGCTTAATGCTGACGTTGGTTAAATAAATTATTTATCTTAATGTCTTGTGGAGGTTTTCTTTGGTTTGTAATTAGTATAAATAAAACTCTGACGTTCATTTCGCTGTGGGGTGGTTTTTTTTGTTTATATTTCCGCCGTGACGTCACTGCGGCCTTTCCGCTCCGACGGACACCACACCCATTTTTGGTTTCTAATAGTGAATTAAATATATATATATAGTTCTTCTACTGTGGAGTCACCGGCAGTAAAGAGAAGGAAGGTGCAGCCGGGAACAATGTTTATTGCAGCCCTTTAATTTTGATGACTGCGTGTGTTCATTCACCCCGAGGGCCTGATGCAGACAGCGGCCGGGGAATCCCAGCCAGCACGAACCATCGATCCTCGAGCCCCTGGCTGCCTGAGCTTCCACCTCGCTCCGTGGTGGCGAGAGAGGGGTTCGTTCAACCCTTGCTGCCACTGCGGAACTCAGCCACGACGGCGTAAGGAGGCGGAAAATATACGTCATTGAAAGTCAAGTCTAGACCCCAAGGGAATCGACATTGGAATATTAAAGAACTTTGGATGTTCAATATTTGCCGCCCTACAGATGGCACGCAAACCTTTGGGGCCAGTTCCTGAGGAAGCCGTGGCCATGGCATCCTTTAATCGGTAATGTTTAAAACAATCTGAGCCAAAAATACCTGACAGCCTGAAGATGGCCCCGAAATTGTGGTAGAAACGTTTAACTTTTGGTGTAATTGCATAATAATTGTTAAATAAAAGAAAACCTTAAAAATTCATAAACTTTTTTTTAATAACAAGAACTTACACATTTGGATAATATGATCATTGCTCCAGGAGCTTTCGTTCATTGTTGATGGGCTTCAACGGGGCTGTTTTATTTTTACGTATAACACTCGGATGAATGTGTTTGTAACAACGAAAGGTACTTAGTAATTTTTTTTTGGGTAACAGGCTGCAGGAGGGTAAACCACGTGGAGGCAACTCCCCTTTAATAGCATAGGAAGGGGGGATGCGGAAGGGTAGAGGAAGGTAGCCAGGGGTTAACTAGGGCCCCTGGGCTATGGTTTAAGGGTTCAACCCGGCATTCGCCTAAAATAAATGCAGGGAAAACCCTAGAAAAACCTGCATCAGGTAGGTCGGGCATTGGGTACTTGTCCCACGCCCTTCCCTGGATATCGGGAGACGGGGTTTGCTGTGGGGACGCGGCATTCCCTTCTCCATGCCTCGACAGCGCACGGTAGCTTATATATATCACTTCTGTTACATTCTGCGAGTTCTTTTGTCATCACTCCCTTCGACTTCAAAGAATTTTAAACTTTGAGCCTTGATTCAGTGCCACAATTGATCGATAAAGGGCCTGCAATAATTTTCATGACCTTATAATTATTATTTTTGCTTAAATTGTCACCCTCTAAACTTATAAAATCTTGAGATTGACCAAGAGAGCACATCAGGTTTTCAATCTCGTTCATCTGAGGGGACTGTGCTAGGCCATTGACGTTGCTTCTGGACGGATTCCATTAATTAACCAGACAGACGCACTTAGACGCAGCTGCGCCCGACTGCGAGCTAATTCAATGTGTTTTTCCCTCCGCTGAACCCCTTCACATCGCAGCCAGCATCAACCCCCCCCCCCTCTTTTGGATTGTTTCTTCCGAAGTTCATCTGAGAGACTCGCATCTTCAACTTAACAGACGTGAATGAAAAATCAACTACAAATAATTTTAAATTTATCTGATTTCCATTTTGATTAAAACAACTGGTTTTTTTATCTTCTTCAGAACATCCCTTGAGATTCAGACAGGCTGCAAGGGGGTTAAGTTGTGTGTCAACATTCCATATGTAAGGACGCAGGGGGTGGAGTTGTATCAGGAAAATAGATAAATAAGTAGACGGATAGACAAATAGAGTGGATAAAATGTCGCTGGATACGAAAATCCTTTAAAATGTTATTATAAATATAACGCAATTGAAAATACAATTGTCCTGATGCAGGTTTTTCTAGGGTTTCCCTACATTAATTTTAGGCGAATGCAGGGTAGAATCCTTAAAATATAGCCCGGAGGCCCCTAGTTAACCCTTGGCTACCTTCCTCTACCCTTCCGCATCCCCCCTTTCAAATCCCTTCCTATGCTATTAAAGGGGAGTTGCCACCATGTGGATTAGCCTCATGTAGCCTGTTACCCTAAAAAAAATTAATTATGAAACATTTTTCTGTCTCTCTCTTGCCGTTTAAATTATTTCATTATTGTGTTATTATTTCCTTTAAATTTGAATTAATTTTGTGTACTTTAGGGAAACTGTCTTCACCCTCGTTTAAATTAAACCTACGACTGATCTACATAAGTTTAGTTCGATGATCATCTTGGTAACTTTCTAGTCTCTTTTATTCCAAATTTCCGACGACTTTCTTACTCAACTAAATATTAATTAATATCGTGACCCTTTCACATTCGCTACGATTAATTCGGCTCTTCAGTTCATCTCATTCTTGTACACCTCAACAAGTTGATTAAACGAATTATATCCTAAACTAGAATATCACGACGTTTCGTTCCCCTTTTTTCTTTTGTAAAATCATGAGGATGCACCTTTACCAAAAAAAAAAATATTATTCCAACTTTCTTGATTTATAATAAGAGAGTGTTGTTTGAAGAACTACCAATTATATTCATCAACACGAAATTTAAAATTATCCTTGATGACGTAACAAAAGATGAACGAAACGTTTCGGTACTAAAATGTTTCTGTACGTGTTTGTAATTTTATTAATCTTTATTTGGTGAGAATTGTCACAGTTGCAGGTTACAAATATGACTGTAACAACAACAAAAAATCTCTGTATATTTTTAAAATAATACTTTAAACTTTAAAATATACGGAATTATAAACAATGCAACCCCTTTTAAAACATTCACATATAATTGTTGTTTATTTTAATCACACTTACATTAAATTGTGACAGGATTAAAATCCATATTTATATTAACTTGTAACACGTAAGTACGTAGATTGTAAGAAATTTTAAACTGTGTGCCATTTTT
Source organism: Zhengitettix transpicula (assembly GCA_037074705.1). NCBI lineage: Eukaryota > Metazoa > Arthropoda > Insecta > Orthoptera > Tetrigidae > Zhengitettix > Zhengitettix transpicula. The sequence continues at coordinate 108,516,600 of CM073593.1, read as the reverse complement.
TTTTTTTTGGTACCAGGCTACATGAGGGTAATCCAAATGGTGGCAACTCCCCTTTAATAGCATAGGAAGGGATTTGAATGGGCGGATGCGGAAGGGTAGAGGAAGGTAGCCAAGGGTTAACTAGGGGCCCCCGGGCTATATTTTAAGGATCCTACCCTGCATTCGCCTAAAATTAATGCAGGGAAAACCCTAGAAAAACCTTCATCAGGTAGGTCGGGCATTGGGTACTTGTCCCACGCCCTTCCCTGGATGGCGGGAGAGGGGTTTATTTAAATTAATTTATGTAAGTAAATTCTACAGTTGAATGCGGTTCAACATTACCCCAAATCTCCTGGATTTCAGTTTTGATTAAGTTGTAATTAAAAATAAAAATATGTGTGCCTGTTTTGTAAAAGAGTTGTATAATTTATACTGTAATTAAATGTTTCTTTTTCGACTTCGCCTAATTTCCTTTCTTCGGGTATCAGCTTGAGCTTATCGCACTTGGTCCAGGGCCTAACCAAGGACGGGGCGCGCGGAATAATGCAAAGAACTCTTCCATATTAATCCGCGGGCCGCGACTGGCTGCGGTTGCCACGGCAACGCCACCCTCCGCGCCCTTGGAACAACACTCGCTGGTGCCATTCCCAGTTTATTCAAATGTGTGCCAACACGCAAAGATGGCAGCTAAATAACTTAAGCTGTTCTGGAGGACTCTGCCCGGCCCGTAGTCGCTTTGCTTTGGATTTTGGGCGCCGCTTTACGCCGAGACAACGTAGGTCCTTACTCGAACGCTTCCTTTAAGCGGCTCTCGTTCTAATAACCGTAGAAGATCCTCCCCCTAATTACCCCTTCATAAGCAAACAAGGATTAGGTTCTTCAACCTCTCTGGAGAAACCGGATATGACGTCACGGCGAAACCCACGGCATCTCCTCCATTTTGAAAACTGAAAAAAACAGCAACATTAAAATGCATTATACGGAAAATCATCATAAACGGAAAGCGAAGAAGGGGTTGAGTTTCACAGCATCAGCTTGCACGTCGGCTGGTTTTTCAATTGTCTAGATGTTGTTTTATTTTTCTAAGAGAAAGCTGAGAACAGAGGAACAGAAGATATTAGGGAGTATTAAGTGACCGTTTTGTTCGCCCAATGTAGCCGGAGATTTTTTCTAAACTACACAATTTTTGCTTACGTGGGTGTTTCAATAAGTAACGCCTCCTATTTTACTTCTCAAGACAATTAAAAGCAATTTCCACGGCGTAAACCCACAACATTAATGATTAAATTTCCACTTTTCAATACAGTCTCCGCGTACCATTTTCCACAGCTTTTGTCCACCTTTTTTTTTTAAAAAAAAACAGAGGGCTACTTCTGTGTAAAAAAAGCGTGGTCTTGCTTCCTAAGCCATCGACGGCAACCACTTGCGCCTCGACGAACAGTGCTGCCGCCACTCACTGTGGCATCATTATTCAGCCCTTTTTATTGAATGCGCGAATTTGGCGTGTTTCACCTTCCCCCTGAGTTTAAGAATTCAGTCACTCAGAACGCTGTCTGATACGTAGGGTGAAATTTCAGACATTTTCTTTTGCGAGACGGGGGTGCAGTGCTGCTGCCACCTGTTGTCTTGTTACTGCAAGTGGACTGGAGATGAATGTTTGAGGAATCGACGCCGAAAGTCAAAATTTTCACAGAAGTAACTTGTCTAAGGGGAGAAAAAAATTATTGAACCACCCTCGTATATTTTGGTGTCATGTTGTCATTGTTTGGTTTTTTTTTCATGAAGAAAAAAAAATATATGGTAACAAAAATGAAATTAGTTTGGCAAGTTGTTGTTACACTATGACAAGAAATATTTTCATTTTTCCGTGATATACATATATATATCGTACATTATTCCACTGTCCTTGTGTCTCTCTTTTTCTCGTAGAAAAAACACGGAGAAATGACGCTCCATTAAGATGGCAATTAAGGGGTGATTTCTTTTATAATATATTCCAGTGGCGGGTGGGGGAAACAGCATTTTTCTCCTTCGTCTTACCTACCGTTGTTATTCTTCCATTACCCTGGAGGTCGAGGTAGCTTTGATATTCTCCCAGAGGTAAAATAAAATAGTACAAGGAGGTAAAAAGAACAAGGACTAAGAAGAAGAAGGAGGAGGGAAGCTGCTCGCCATTAAACAAAGCCTGCCTCACCTTGTCTCGTTCTCCGCTTGTCCTTCACTGGGCCTGGAAAAACAGCACGTGACAGCCGCCATTGTAGCACGTCCAGGACCATCAAAGAAAGTTGCCGATGACTGTTGTGTGCATGATCACAACCTGAACACTCCGCCAACCCTCTTATAATTAAACTTAGATTACCGTAAAAAATACAAAAAAAATACTATCAACACAGACACCCTTATAAATTATAAAAATGAAGATACAGATGCCTGGAGCCAAATATTCAGAAATTATTAATAAAGTAAAACATGACAACACCAAATAATTAATAAAACATCAGCCTTTTTGGTTCTGAAAAAGAAAATTAATTTTGAAATTTTGAACGTGACGTTGCGTCCTTTGATTGGGAACACCTTCAGGTTTATGGATGTTACAATTATATAAAAAATAAATTGAGAAACAAAGTCGTACAAAATAATAATTCTAAAAATATATATGTATCAATATAATTTATAAAGCTACTTATAAAAAAAATTAAGTACACGACGTACGACGTTGCGGGCCTGAGTAACTCTTATATTGGCACTATATATATATATATATATATAAATATTATAGGTACAACATTTTTTAACAGCACGCTGAAACATTGGATCTAAAATGCGACGTTGCGCTTATATTTACACCTCATTCTTCATCCTCAAGTCTTTACATTGTTGCCAATCAAAATTATGTTTTTTTTAAAAAATTTATATGTTATAAAATGCGACGTTGCGCTCATATTTACCCCACATTCTTCATCCTCAAGTGTTTACATTGTTGCCAATCAAAATTATGTTTTTATTTAAAATATATATATGTTCTAAAATGCGACGTTGCGCTCGTATTTACACTTCATTCTTCAACCTCAAGTCTTTACATGGTTGCCAATCGTAATTATGTTTTTTTTAAAAAAAATTTATATGTTATAAAATGCGACGTTGCGCTCATATTTACCCCACATTCTTCATCCTCAAGTGTTTACATTGTTGCCAATCAAAATTATGTTTTTTTAAAAAAGTTTATGTGTTATAAAATGCGACGTTGCGCTCATATTTACTGCACATTCTTCATCCTCAAGTCTTTACATTGTTGCCAATCGAAATTATGTTTTTATTTAATATATATATATATGTTCTAAAATGCGACGTTGCGCTCGTATTTACACTTCATTCTTCAACCTCAAGTCTTTACATGGTTGCCAATCGTAATTATGTTTTTTTAAAATATATATAAATGTTCTAAAATGCGACGTTGCGCTTATATTTACACCACATGCTTTACACTGTTGCCAATCGAAATTATCGTTTATTTTAAATATATACATATATATATATATATATATACATATATATGTCCTGACTAAACTGAATAATTTTCGACGTTATAAATTTCAAAGTATTTTCTTATGTTCATTGATTCCAGTTTTTGATTAGACATAGTTTCGTTCGCCCTATATAACAAGAGTTACAATGTAACACTACTAATTATTTTCTGTTAATAACCGTTATGTTTATCTAGATTATTAATTTTGCCTTCAATATTTTAAAAATAAATTTAAATTATTGGAATTCCATAATTATTAAGTAAGTCAATAAGTGTATACTTTTTTTAAAAAAAATGGGGGTAGTTCGGTAATAAAAATTTGTGCTTCGGCTTATTAATTGGTAAATTGTGATTATCATACTTTATTTTAACTAATATAATTTAAACAATAACATTTTTTGGGGTGAAAAAATTCTGAATGTAATTATTTAATCCAAATGAGGGACGAAACGTCGTGTTTAAAATTTAAATAATAGAAAAAAATTCTGGAGTAGAAGACTGGCATTATTATTATTATTTCTTAATTTAAATATTAAGTCTATGATTGTTAAAACCAGATAAAGTCCATAAGTTTTTTCTTGTTTCACAACTGTATTCAACTTAAGGATTTTTTTTTGCTAACTTTGATATAAATATCCGATTTGTAATCGATATCGTATCGAGTCGACTATTGTCAGTTTTGGTGAATTTAACCAGTCTGTGACTTGACCCCGTGTGACGTGTTGGCGCCTGGATGCAGCGACCACGTGGCGTGTCAGGTTCGTGCTGAGGATTCTTACATTTATTATATTTTAAAATCAGTCAGACTGTCAAATATGACTTTATACAGTTAATAATTTTATAAACAACCCCTCCCGCAGTAAATTAAGAATAATTAGCCACATGTGAGATTAAGACGTCATAAGGTCGTGTTGAAGCTGTAATCATAATAATAATAGTAATGTAATGCCAACCACTTATGTAAGTCAACCGTAATGATTTATTTTCTGTTGAAATACGATGAAAATGACCGTGGAGGGTCGAAAGCGTCCGTCGGATGCAAGACTGACCGTGGTTATTATATTTTCCTCCATCTTGAATATTCCGATGGCAGCCCCCTGGATAAACAAACGTGTCCATACTGTTTAAGTGCTTCCGAAAATTGTGGAAGAAACGTCGTAATATTGTAATTAATGTTTTAGGTATCCATAGTAATACTAAGGGGTGAGAATTATTTTTTATTGATCATTTAAATCTGAGAAGTTCTAAAATCTAACGTAATGAATTGCTGGAACACTCTGTGAATTTCTCTAGTATTTTTTTCCTTGGACCAGGGCTGCCATCTTATTCGTCGTATTATTTACTCACACTAGGGTTGAAGTCTATTGTTTTCCGTAGTCCCTGAAGGGTAATTTTAAATGATCTTTATTATGTGTATAGGATTGTCAATGATCCTTGAGGAGTGAGCCAAGCAGCTGTCACGTTCACGTGACGTGCATGCCATAAAGTAGAAAGCGTGACTGCGGTCAGTCTGGCATCAGGCGGACATTACAGGAAAAGCAACCAAGTGATGAAGCAGTATAATAGAGACAATCACGTTGAATATAAAATATTATATTACAGCCATATGTAGTTACACACGTGTAGGAGGATTCTAAACATCATACTCAAGTCCATGTCCGTAGACACTCGATTTATTTTTATAGGGTAACAGGCTACATGAGGGAAAACCTCATGGTGGCAACTCCCCTTTAATAGCATAGGAAGGAATTGGAAAGGGGGGATGCGGAAGGGTAGAGGAAGGTAGCCAAGGTTTAACTTGGGCCCCCGGGCAATGGTTTAAGGATCCTACCCGGCAATTCGCCTAAACTTGATGGAGGGAAAACCCTAGAAAAACCTGCATCAGGTACGTCGGGGATTTGGTACTTGTCCCACGCCATTCAGATGGCGGGAGAAGGTTTTTTTTTAGGGCAACAGGCTACATGAAGGTAATCCACATGGTGGCAACTCCCCTTGAATAGAATAGGAAGGGATTTGAAAGGAGGTATGTGGAACGGTAGAGGAAGGTAGCCAAGGGTTAACTAGGGGCCCCGGGCTATTCGCCTAAAAGTGATGCAGGGAAAAACCTAGAAAAACCTGCATCAGGTAGGTCGGGCATTGGGTACTTGTCCCACGCCGTTACGATAGCTGGAGAGGAGTTTGCTGTGGGGACGCAGCATTCCCTTCTCCGTGCCTCGACCAGTTTAGGAGGCAGCTGGCCGACTGTTCCAATGGGAACAGAAAAGAACTCTTACCGTATGCCGAAGGTCTGTGACCCCGGAACATACACAGGCCTCGGCTTGTGGGAACCTTAGTTCAAAAACGGAGAGGAAAAGGCATCCCCAAAGGTAGTCCCTTCGTATCTCTCCTATAAGGTTCTGCCTGCGAGACCTATCCGGAAGGTATTTCTTAGACACGCGTGACTTATTTGGCGTTATTAAATAACAATAACAGGACCTGGTTCAATCAAATAATGGTAACCCTTGTATTTCGCTTTGACTGTAGTTGTATTTTCGTACATGATTTTTTGAAACCCGATAGTGAATTAGAAAGAAAATTAACATATCTCCAACTTTGCTTCTATGAGCAATTAGTGTACGAGCGGCCATTGTGGAGACATCAGGAGTTACACCTTCATAAGGGTTAATTATTAACAGTACATTGTAACACTTGAGGTAGTTCTACTGGGACAACGTGACTGCGGATCCTTACAGCAACGTTTAAAACCAGAAAACAGATTGAAGAACGTGACGTGACGTGACTTGGCGTGATGTCAGAGCGTAGATCACGTGATAGCGCGTGACAGGGGAGTGACGTGACGTACCGTGATAGAGGTGAGTGTCAGATAGTGTCGCTGACTTTTGGGACGTGACAGTGGGGCTCCACCTTTACTGTATAAGGATGAACTAGCCCCATCACGACTGTGAACGGCCGTTCCATGACGTACGCGTGTGTTTACGGCCCTGAACCGCCACATCACATTTTGCTACATTTCGATAATACGGCCCCTAAATAATTTGATGTAAAGGGTCGCGTTGCCCCGCGCAACCCCTCTTTATGAATCATTTCATTACGCTCGACCGTAACGCCCAGCCTGTACGCGTCGTTCCCGTAATCGGGTGGGTGTAATCTGGACGACGGTGCTTTTACGGCGTGCGTGGTGCCAGCAAATTGGAAGGACGTTTTGCGGGGCGGTAATTCGTTGGTCCACACACATACAAGGTTCTAACGGCGTCATAAGGGCACCGATGGAAAAGCTCGCGCGAACCACGGTCGTAAAACTCTGAGGGGATTCCCTCCCTGCCCAGACCGGGGGGAGGAACCTCGCAACAAACACACACGACATCCAATCATGCGAAGGCAGACAGAATATAGGTCATAAGAAATTAAAATAACCAACCTCAACGTGATGATCGACTTCTTATTGAACATTAGGGGTACAAATGATAAATTTTATTAAAGATTAAAATTGTAATTCTGTGAGCTGAGAGAGAGGTTAGTCACTAAAACGGATACCAGGCGGTTTTATTGAGAAATACGTGGTCCATAATGGAGTCAGAGGTCAAGCGGCTGTTGAAATGTTCCGTAGATTCTTTATTTAATTGCTGTTTCAGATTTTTTTGGGTGCTGAAAGGGGCGGTTAGTCAGTAAATGTTGCCAAACCCACGTCAGGTCGTTTGTTGAAAAAAATTCGTCGCCCATAATAGAGTACGACATCTAGCGGCACTTAAACTCAACCGTGGTCATTTTAAAGAAGGGAATAAAATTGCAATATTGGGTATTGATAGCTAAGAGGGTTGGTTAGTCGCAAACATAAATCGATGCCAGGCGGTTTTGGTGATAAAATCGTGGTCCATAATAGAGTCCGAGGTCAAGCTGCTGTTGAAACGAGTCTTAGATTTTCATAAAAAGAAATAAAATTGTAGTTTGATTTTTTTGGGGGGTGTTGAAAGGGGCGGTTAGTCAGTAAAAGTTGCCAAACCCATGTCAGGTCGTTTTTTGAAAAAATCGTCGCCCATAATAGAGTGCGAGATCAAGCGGCACTTAAACTAAACCGTGGTCATTTAAAAAAAAAAGGAATAAAATTGCAATATTGTGTACTGATAGCTAAGAGGGTTGGTTAGTCACTAATATAAATCGATTCCAGGCGGTTTTGGTGATAAAATCGTGGCCCATAATGGAGTCTGAGGTCAAGTGACTCTGGAAATGAACCGAGGTCTTTTTTGTTTTAAAAAAATGAATAAATTTGCAGTTCTGCGGGTGCGAAGAGGACCAAATAGAGGCTGAAGGCTCCTTTTACAAACTGATCCCAGGCGGTTTGTTGAGACTGTTTTGGCAATTCTTATCTATACGTTAATTTAAAAAATATCAGATAATTAACATTCCACTTTATTTCGATTGTTCTTCCTTACTTCAGGACCTCTTCACTTGTTAACTAATTAACAGACTCAGAGAGAATTAAAATTGTTTTACGTTTAAATATTTTTGTATAACGCAGTATAGCTCTGTAACACCTGAAGAAGCCATGAGGTGAGTCCGAAACGTTGTGCTGGTCTGTGAATAATTTCTAATTAATTTTATTAAACATTTACCTGATACTTTTTTTAAAAAAAAATTGTCAGATAATTTTCAATTCAATTAAAATTTTTCTTTTATTTAATTTAGTTTCTCTACTTGGATTTTTCTCATTCCATAGTATTTGACGATTATTTCACTGGTTTTATTCGTTGCAAAAGGTTTCGAATCCAACCTCACTTATTTTACTTTACAGAGACTCGTGACTTAAATCTCACCTAAATTGTACGTAAAAATCCAGCTTGTTTCATTCATTCCTCTTCTTTTTTTTTTAGAAACCACCCTACAATTTTTTTTTAGAAAAAAGCAGCTTTACTTTTTTTTAATAACTAATTAAGTTGCAACTCAGATACAAAAGTTTCGGTCTATTTACCCCTTTGGCTAATATCTTACGCATTTAAATGGCTTCCTCCGCTACCCCTTGTACTTCCATCATCCCGGGGATTGCACAATATACATTTTAATTACAATGTACGCTTTGAAGAGGAGGAGGGGCGGCTGCTGCCTCCCCTCTCCAAATTACGTGCCTCGAAATATATGGCTCTTTATTTAAACCACCCCCCCCCCCGTCCCTGCAGCCACCCGCACAACACATTTTTGTAATGTAATTTTGGAACCCCTTTGATATCCTCCAACTCTTCACATCTTAAAACATCTCCCTATCCACATTTCCACGCCCTGGGGGAAAAGAGCTTTTATTTTTTTTGTCTGAAATACAAATGTGAAAGGCGTAAAATAAATATCGCTACGGAAACGAAACAATATTAGGTTCCCTTACCAGGCGGCGCTATTCTATATTTTGTTGTTTTAAAATAATAATAATTGATAGTACAACGTTCAAGAGAGTTAATAATTTTTTCATGACAATTTCAATTTGATTAATTTCCTAAGGGGGTTTCTTTCATACTTGAAGACAAAATAGACGTTGCAATGTTTTTAATAGTCAATGAAATAATCAATTTGTATAAAGAACCACCCACCACCCCTTAAAAATAATAATTATCTGACATTACTTTTCAATTAATAAACAATCAGCAATTGGCAGTAAGATAAAAAATATAAATAAATTAATAGTTAGTTTAATGCGACTTAAATATAATTATAAATGCATTACCACAGCCTAATTAATTATAAATAATTAAAAATATTGGGTTTGAAAAATACTAAACAAAACATTTACTGACACTACGACAGAACTTGTCTAATTTATAGAAGAATAATGACAATTTGTAAATTATTTACTCCATTGAGCACCTGATGAAGTCCTAGATTCAGGACGGAACGTTAAAATGAGAATGTAATACGTGTATATAAAATATAATATAATTAGAAGGAAATACCAATAAAAAAACCACAAACATATAAACTTAATTCTATTCGTTTTTGTCTATTTGATTTAATTATTAATTTTTATATTATTAAATTATTTCTGATAACTTTGGGGCTGTTTAAATTCATTTTTAATTTTTCCGCATTATTATTTTAACCAATTTTTTAATTACTTCATGATTCAAATACAATAATTATTAAATAAGCCAATCAATTTAATTCAAATCAAATGAGATAAAACTATTAAATTTATTTTTTTGGTGGTGTTAGCAGGTAAATTATTAATGTTTCTACATATAATTGTTCAATACAATTTTAATTTACTCGAAATTAAACATTTGTAGGATAATAATTAATTTAAAAGGATATTAACAGTTGTATTTGACGCACCTGGGTATTGGATAATCTGACAACCTTGTCTAAACCCGCGGTTGTTGTATTTTTAGCGGGAAAAAGGGGTTGAATAAGGACCTGTCCTGAATTATGTTGAGTTTTCATACCAATCGGGTAATTTTTGTTACCAATTCGTAATTAGGTAGATCGATACATTTTATTTTCTACTCATTTGGACCGATCCCTGTGAATGTGTATCAAAATATTTTTTATACCCAAATGTACCAAATTTTCCTTAGTATATATTTTTAGTTTATTTGTCAAGGTCTCAGCACCTGAGGGGTTAAGTCTCCAGATTTTTGATGATTATTATTGGTACATAATTGGATGACTGTGACAATTGTCAAGAGGTACAAATAAATACCCAAAGAATATTTATATTCTTGGCTGATAATTTTTTTTTTGGTTTAGTATAAATTAGTATAAGACTTTATTTTTCAGCGACCCAATCTTAAGATACTGTAAAGATGTTTGACGGTTTTACTCATTGAGGAAATTCGTATGTTTATTGCTTGGAACCACAAGCCATTGTAAATCGATTCGACCAAACAAATACATATTTAAATTAACAATACAGAAGTTAACGTAATTTTGAGCGCGTTTTTCGTCGGAGTTTTCTCACTGATCAATGAGTGTCGACTTGGCGCGTTTTTTTCCCTCCCCGCGAGGTGGGGCGCGCGGTGAAGAGAAAGTGTGGCGCAGGGAGCTGCGTGACCGAGAGGAGAAGTGCGGCAACAGCGCCCGGGCCGACATCAATACCGCGCGGCGTGGCCGTCGCCCATTGGCTGAGCTCACATGCTGGCTGCCTGCGCTACTACTACGCTCGCTCCCTGTGCACGCACGACGTACGCGCCCTCGCAAGGGTCATGAACCCTCCCAACACGCACTAACACAAGTCTGGACCACCACCTCGCATCTCGCACCTGCAGCAACCAAAAAACGCGGACTGAAATTGTCTGTATTGCGGTCAGGTGTGCCACAAGGCTCTGGCGTAGATCCTCGTTCAGGGCGAAAATCGGTTTACAATTGCATAAAAAAGACATTAAGGGACGCTGACAAATACTAGAATGAATAATTTGAAAAGTAAATAATTATTTACGTTAAGATTTTGGAGGACTACATTGCTACAAAAGTAAAAAATGATAAAAATAAAATTTAACATACTAAACCTTACAAAAAAAATCACTACAGTTTTGATTACTTTCATGTAAATCAGAGCAAAGTTTTAGTGACGGTAAATAATATTACGGAATAAAAGTGAATGGTTTTACCAAAATTTAGAGAGAATTTCAATATCGACGACATGTAAATAACTTTTTCATACAATTTTCAAGGCCGATAATTTATATATATTCTTACTATTGTAAAAATAATAAATAAATAAACATCAACCAATTTATAGCCAGAAAAAAATAATTGATTTCGGCCGCGGCAGTCAGGCAGAGAATTTTTTTGAAAATTTGATGACGTCGCCAAATAAGCGACGAAACCTTGTTTAATTTTACAGTAATAAATTTTTCTTTCTGACTTAAAATTGGCTGATGTTTATTTATTTATTAATATTTGTATGGATTTTACTCCATTGTACCCCTGATGAAGCACTACATTGGGGACCGAACATTGAGTTAATTTTTATGTTTTATTATCAATAAATAATTTCTGAGTAATTTCGCTTTTTTTATCCATTTATAACGCAAGATTTTTTTATTTTTAGACAATTCCTTACTTTCCATTGAGATCTTCCAGATTACTAGACGCCAATGAACGCCGATCTGCTCTGGCGTGGCCAGGTAAGTGTTAATTGATTATTAATAACGACAACTATAATTCTAGAATTTACAGGGTAACGTTAATCACAACATAATGTATAATTATCTCCTGGTAGTTGCATAAAAAAATTCTCGGTTGATTTATCACGATTCGTCTTTGCGTTAGTTGGGATTTTTTTTTCAGTCATCCTGGCGATCGCCTGTTTACCTATGAGTCAGTGTTTCAATATCACCATATATATTTCTAACCCATTCTCTTCCTATATCGCTATAGTTTAGTCTTCCAGTTCGTCCTTCATGACGTCAGCAGACCGCGAATAACAACGTTGATACTGAGGAGAGAGAAAATCTGTTGCGGCGCCTTGAGCTATGCTTGTCCGCGATACTCTGTTAAATAACAGACTTTCGTTCTGTTTCTCTCGTAGTTTTGAAGACGAGTTGATACCCGCATGGAAACAAAAATCCTAGTCGATAAATATGGTTTTAAATTATATTTTAAAAAATGTATGTATTCAAAAATTTATAGATGCTTTTTAAATAAATAAATTTCCTCGTTCAATTGACGCTACTTCCAGAGGCGCAGTTATATTAAATTCCTCATCTTGAAGCAGCGTTGCCAGACACCAGAGATTCTAAACACTCTGTGTGTGTAAAAATAATGGGACAAGTGAAGTGATCGTAGAAAAAAAAATTTGTGTACTTTTAAATGACCCAAAATCGGTTAAGGACCAAAAAAAAAGATTAACGTAAGCTGTTTAGGGGGAATTTTTTTCCCCAAAAGAGCAGGCAAAGGCATCTCAGTAAAAGGATAATGAAAGTGTAAGAAGCAAAAGTGTTTAGGAAGTTCCACCACCGCGATGAAGGGGCGTTGACACTTGATAGGAGGGTGTGGAGTGCCTCATCACAACAGTTCAAGCAATGAACCACCCCCTCCCTCTCTTGCCTCAAGTGCTGACTCTACTGTAGGCACCTCCGTCACTTTTACACCCTTAATTCTTCTTGCATCGAAGAATTAAACGGGTAAAGAACTAACAAAAAATTTATAAACTCGCCCCTTTTTTTTCCTTATTTTGGACTCATGACATCCCTTAAAATAATTTTTAAACCACCAATTGCCTCAGCTCGGCTCTAAATCTCGGTCCTGTTGTTACTTGCCACGTCCCAGCAGCCGTTATGATGTGATTTATGCTCTGTAATTCCTATCTCCTCTTCCCTCCCATCCCTCGGGGTCCTCTGCTAATGTGTGCATTAGTTCACCCCCCCCTCGAATAACGCCTCACGTTCTCCTTTCATGACGCTCCAGAGATTCCTTCCCTGGACCAGTATATCCTAATACCATCCCTGTTCGGTTTAATGATCAACATTTGAGGAATCTGCACTCCAAAAAAAACAACTGTTCTCAAATACGTCCTAAATGTCGGACAATCAGGATCTTCACCTTCAGATAGACGAATGTTTAACCTTGGAAGTTTTTTAGAGCATCATATTTTTGTTGTCTTTAAACTTTTTAACTTCAACATTCGTTTGAATGAATCAAATTTTTATGTGTGTGTGTGTGCGTGTGTTTCTGTGTTCCCAAAAAATTAACAAGTATTTTATAATCTTCAGGAACTTTCCTTACATTTTAAAACCAGTATGTAATTAGCTTAAGTTGGGCTCTGAATTATTCCTCGAAACGTTTTCACGTTTACTGATCAGTTTTACTGTACAAAATTTTGGTTTCAAATGCCAAATAAATCTGCGATAATTTTGTTTCTGCTCGCAATAGATCATAAAATTAATTTATGTTCCTCTTCAAGCTTAATTCACTATTTTCTCTAATTTTTTTCACGTTCATAGATCAATTTTATACGCGACAAAGGCCAAATATAAGGGCTTTAATTTTTCCAGCCCTTAATATGACTCAATTTAATTTATTTTTTCGCTTAAAATATATTAATTGTTTCCTGGAAACATTTTCACTTTTATATAATATTTATACTCTGGAAGTTTGGTTTTATATTGCCCTTTAAATTTTTTTGCAACCTCTTTTATGCAATAAATTAATTTTAAAGTTATTTTCATAGTTTTCTTGAAACGTTTTTACGATTATAGATCAATTTGTAATCAGGAAAATTTTGTGATAAAATCCAAATATATGAGATTTAATTTTTTCCACCCCTTAATAATAATTGCTTTAATTTATTTTTTCGCTTTAAATGTGTTAATTGTTTCTTGTAAATATTTTCACGTTAATAGATTATTTATACTCTGAGAATTTAGATTAAGTTTAGCTTTGAATTTTTTTTTGCACCCCTTCATCCATCAAATTATTTTTAAAAATATTTTCACAGTTTTTTCGAAACGTTTTCATGTTTCTTGAACAATCCTATCGTCTAAGAGTTTGTTGAAAATGTTCGCTTTAATTCATTTTGGACGTTCTGCGTACTTCAAAGTAATTAATTTTAATTTCTTAAAATGTATTCTCTGTCTCTTTGAAATCTTTTCATGTTCTTTGATCAATTTTATCTTTAAGAACATGTTGTATATGCCAAATAAATGAGATTTTCCAGCCCGTCTATGAACATCTAATTAATTTATGTTTATTTTGAAAATATCTTGACTGTTTTCTCGACCCGGTTTTTCATGTTTGCAGTTCAAAGAAAATAATTTACGCCCGCCAATATTCTTCATATATATTTATTTTTGTTTTACTACAAACATTTTTTACGTTTATCTATCAATTGTTTTGGTAGAAAATTTTGTTTTAAATGTGCCTTAAAGTTTGTCCCCGCCCTATAAGAATTTTTCTCTTAAAAATGTGTTTCCCCCCCCCCCTCTCTGTATATTTTATAAAATCTGTTATCTAGGTTAAATCTTTAAAATATTATCCTGGCGTATGTTTTAGTTATCTATTGTTCTTTCCTTAAATCTTGGCTTTTTCTCGATGTCATTTCCTGTAGCGGAGATTTGCTTTATCACCCCTTTTTCTTTATTTATCTCCCACTCCCTCCCCTACTTGGCAGCCGAGAACTTTATTGACAGTCTCCTGCCCTCTCAAGACGAAGGAAATAAGCTTTATTTCTTTCCTTTCTCTCCAGCCTCATCCCTCGTGTGTAATGGGAAGACTTACGCTCCTGGCAACGTCTTGAATTATTAATTGTTCCCCTTCCTTGTTTCCCCCCCCCCCTTCCTCATCCTAAGAGATTTCACTCTGTTTCTCATCTTGGAAACCATTTCTCTCCAGGTTGTTTTTTTGAAAATGTGCCCACGTAAACAAAATTCCATTCAAAGACGAATCAAGGAGAGACAGGAAGGGGCTACCTTTGGGGATGCCTCCTCCTCTCTCCGTTTTTGAACCAAGGTTCCCACAAGCCGAGGCCTGTTTTGAGAGGTGCATGTTCCGGGGTCACAGACCTTGGGCATACGGGAAGAGTTGTCCGCTATTCCCATTGGAATAGTCGGCCAGCTGCCTTCTAAACTGGTTGAGGTACGGAGAAGAGAATGCTGCGTCCCCACAGAAAACCCCTCTCCCGTCATCGGAAGGGCGTGGGACAAGTACCAAATGCCTGACCTACCTGATGCAGGTTTTTCTAGTGTTTTCCCTGCATTACTTTTAGGCGAATGCCCCGGGGTAGGATCGTTAAACCATAGCCCGGGGCCCCTTGTTAACCCTTGGCTACCTTTCTCTACCCTTCCGTATCCTACCTTTCAAATCCTTTTCCTATGCTATAAGAGGGGAGTGTGGATTACGCTATACAAAGCCTGTCTACACCCAAAAAAAACACAATTATATATATGGGTTGAAAATGACCAGTTAGGTCTAAAGGATCTATATCGATTATGGTTTAAATTTTCTTCCCTTGTGATGAAATATTAATATTTTTTGTTATGATAAACGTGTCTTTTTTTGACTGAGGGTACCGTTTATATATTTTAATTAATTAATTTAATTGCTGTGCGGAAAGCAAAATGGAGAAAACCATGGGTTAAGATAGTCTCATCTATTCAGTTCAGTGTATGTTTGGGGGTACGGGGGGGGGCGATTTAGAATTTGGGAATCCTAACTTGTGATCATCTTGATTTTTTTTTTTGGTGATCATAATTTTTTGTTTTTACCTCAACACGACCCTCGAGTAAGATTCGCATGTGTGTATTTGTCAGGGTTTGCATCTGAGTCGTCGCCGTACGAAGCGACGTTTCGACACCCCGTCGTTTTCGAGCCTGGAAGAAGCTTTCCTTTGATTCTATTCACTGGAAAGGCTTCGATCTCTAATTGCCAATTACTTGTCTTCAATTTCACGTCATGTAGCTGTGTAGTTTTGAGTTACATGCCACAGGGAGGGTGCGGAGGGGGAGGGGGGATGTTTTTCTATCCCAGTGCTGAAGTTGATGGCTTTCACTTTAAATTGGGCACAGTCGTTGGTATCTGAAAGTCTTTCGTCTACTATTTTTTTTAATATTAAAATTCTATCAGGGTATCGGATTCGATTATTTTTTATTTCTCGATGTCGTCAACCTCGTCTAAGGGTAGCTGAACGTCAACAACAATTCCAATTTATCTCTCGTGCAGGCAAAGAGCAGTATCTGGACACAGTGAAAAAAAAAATTCCAGCCGGCCTTAGTCCATATTTCTGCAATATCAGCGCGCCATAAATATCAACCCTTCGGTTGAGCTACTGAGGGGGTTGGGGAGAGTCGGGTTCTCGTTTTTTATTGGTTAAACATCCGAGTCTGTTATCGTCCGTCGAAGCGTGTGTGTGTGTGTGTGTGTGTACAGCATCCCCCTGGACTAGGTGCTCGTACATTTGTCTTCCCCCTACGTGCGCCTAATGTTCATATATTTTCACTAAAATGGCGCGTTTCGGTTCATATTTGTGTATTTACAAACTGATTCTGGTCGCAGCGTTTCCCTCGTGTGTGTGTGTGTGTGTGTGTGTGTGGATGTCATGGTCATGTAGAATATTTTATAATTAGCACGAAGCCACGTGTATGGATTCCACGGACATTTTAGGGTTATTTAGAATCGATATTTGCCCCCCTTGTAACCCCCCTCCCCCCATATATTTTACGTCTATGCTGACGAGAAACTGAACTGGAACTTAAGAGGCCAGAAAAATGTCCGACATCTAAATAAGCGACCCCCCAAAACATGTGTATTCGACACTAATCTCTCCTCAACGGATCAGTTGGTTCGAAACTCCATTTTTTGGCCATTTTGGTGTTCCCCCCGCCCCCCCCCCCCTTTCTAACCCCACCCAGTGTTTTCGTCTACACTGACAAGAATATTAACTTCAATTTAACCGACATGAAGACTGTCAGAAATTAATAAATCATTTAATGAGCCTTTTACAGACACTTTATTTTTTATTTACAGCGTTAAGAAGTTTCGGTACGTGTTCGTAACTTCTGCAGGTATTATCCTAAAGAGGAGTTTTTTATAATAATTTGGTATAGGAGAGACACGAAGGGGCTACCTTTGGGGATGCCTTTTCCTCTTCGTTTTTGAACCAAGGTTCCCACAAGCCGAGGCCTGTTCTGAGAGGTGAATGTTCCAGGCTCACAGACCTTGGACATGTGGTAAGAGTTGTCCGCTATTCCTATTGGAATAGTCGGCCAGCTACCTCCTAAACTGGTCGAGGCAAGGAGAAGGGAATGCTGCGTCCCCACAGCAAACTTCTCTTCCGCTATCCAGGGAAGGGCGTGGGACAAGTACCCGATTCCCGGTCTACCTGATGCAGGTTTTTCTAGGGTTTTCCTCCATTATTTTTAGGCAAATGCCGGGTAGGATCCTTAAAATATAGTCCGGGGGCCCCTAGTTAACCCTTGGCTGCCTTTCTCTACCCTTCCGAATCCCCTCTTTCAAATCCCTTCCTATTATATTAAAGGGGAGTTGCCACCATGTGGATTACCCTAGTGTAGCATTGCTTTGGGAACGCAGCTTTCCCCCTCTCAGTTTGGGAGGCAGCTGGCCGACTATTCCAATGGGAACAGAGAACAACTCTTACTGTATGCCCAAGGTCTGCGACCCCGGAACATACACCTCTCCGAACAGGCCGAGGTGCCTCGGCTTGTGGGAACCTTAGTTCAAAAACGGAGAGGAAAAGGCATCCCCAAAGGTAGCCCCTTCGTGTCTCTCCTACAAGGTTATAATTAAATTATTTCCATTCCTTCAGAGAATTTTATTTGTGCTACATCAATATTTGGCTGACGGTCACAGAAGAGTCTCTGGCAATGTGTGGGATGAAGTCCTGGATTCAGGTCATGAATTGTTTTATTAATTCAAAACAGTCCTTAAGTTCAAAATCTTTGGGTAAAAACAAATTGACACTCGTCCGTCAACGTCATGGACGACCAATATAAATAATAATAATATTAATTAATTTTTCAGGGTTAATCACCAAGGTTGAGTCGTTCTCGATGTTGACGTTCCCCGTCATTCTCGAGGGCTGTCTTCAGACTGAGTGACGTACGCGTCTACGGGGTATCTGCAGGGTCGGACATGCTGCGATCTGATTGTCCGTTGAGGATCGCCTGAGGATGATGTCAAGGACAGATGTCGCGACATGTCGTCGGGCGATCCTCAACGAGCCAATCAGATCGCAGCATGTCCGACTCTGGATATACCCCGTAGACGCCTACGTCACTCAGTCTGAAGACAGCGCTGGTGAATGGCGGGAGGGAAAGTCAACATCGAGAACGACTCGACCTTGGTGAGTCACCCCTGAATTAATTTATTAATAATTTACACCGGGAAAGCTTATATTAATTAAATAATATTTTTTTAAAATAAGTGTTTAGTTAATTCAAGGACCAGTATCTGATTGAATGTGAATGCACAAGTTGCAACCCTTTAATTTCTTTTTAAATATCGGCTGCATTCAACGGTTTTTCTTACCACATTATTCTGATGTGCATCATTGAAATCTTATTTAATGCAGCTTCTCGGGTTTTTCATATTTTGAGAACCTGATTTTTCTTCTATTTTTAAATAATTTTTCTTTCTCCCATGTGCCCCTTTTGGGTATTTTTTCCTGGTTAAAATGTGATTGTTTCAACGTCCTTCGTGTATATTTTTTTCTGCTATGGTTTTACCTGAAATAATAGTTGCGTCCTTTCCCGTGGGGGGCGAATTCTGTGCGCAATGTTTGTTGTTGTGGTTAACCTGTATCGATCTGCGTGGACTTTGGCGCTCATGAAGGCTCACCTCGTCTCTCACACGCCATCCGGTACCAAGGCACGAGAACAAGAAAACCACCACCGCCGCCGCCGCCGCCGCCCCCTCCGATAATTTCCATGCCGACATCTAATTAACTCTAAATCGCGTTTTCCTTCCATCTTCTTCCCCTAAAGCCTTCGAGGAAGTTTTCTCACAGGATTAAGATAAAATTGAGGATTTCTTCGACGCTCTGCTTTACGTCTTCGTGTTCCTCTTCATCTCATCTCCCCCCCCCCCATTTCGTGTCCTTTAATGTCGAATTGTTTTGTTAATCTCAAAATAAGTTACGACAGCCGTTTCATTTCCCATAATTCCTCGTCGCAGCTCACGAAAGTCGTCGTCAGGCTGCGATTACTCGATTTAAATCCCTTATAAGGTCGGGCATTTTCCTAACTGCCAGGCGGCCATGACACTTTATTTAAATATAAATTAATTACTCGTGTCATTTGAACCCTGTGAAGTTTAACAATGTCCTTAACACGTCAGGTTTATTAATATTATCAATTCAAGGATTTAAAAATGTTTTATTTAACACTTCTAAAGACGTTTCTGAATTTTATCAGGTTTCAATAAATTTTCTATGCTACTACGGTAATAATTGAGTGTCAGTAAGTATTTCTTCTTATTCTACTATAAAAATATTAAAATTCGAAATCAAGACTTTCGAACAGTTTTTGAAATTCAATATTAAATTGATACATAAACTCAAATATTTTTTTCCTAATTAAAATTACGGTTTGTACAATTTTTTTTCTCATTAAGACTTAATGGATTTGTAAATATTACCGAATTTTTAAGTGTCATTATGTAAGTTTATTTTATTTATGATTAATTACGCATGAAATAAATTTTCGGTTCGTTGGTTCAGTGTTTATAAATAATTATCACACATTATCCCCCCTGGCCAATCAAATTCTATCATTTATAGATCCTAATTAAAAAACCAAAAAAGGATACTGAAACGTCGTTACGTGAAATCTTTTTAATTGTCTAATTTATTTAATTTCTATTATTAACATTATTTGTTTTCCGATACGGTTAATTTAGTGGCTTCATTAGGGGTGAAAAATATTTTTCTTCTTAAACCACCCCCCCCCCCCTCCGAAAAAAACACCAGCCCATTTTTTATTTCGAGAATAATATTTTTCTGTATGCATCTCCACCCCCTTTTAATTACGGATATTTTTAGTTGTTTTTTTTGCATCTGTCAATTGTTTACCTTAGAGGGTTCTTTTATTTCTAACTCTAATTTTTTTCCCGTTTGATTAGAATTAAGGTAGTTTTTTTAAAAAAGAAATAGATGTTATATTCAGAAACGCTAATGAAAATATTTTTTTCAGTTCCCTAAATCAATTAAATTAATTTCTTTCTCTCTTAATTTTTTTTTTTGGGCAACAGGCTACATGAGGGTAATCCACATAGTGGAAACTCCCCTTTATTAGCATAGGAAGGGATTTGAAAGGGGGGATGCGGAAGGGTAGAGGAAGGTAGCCTAGGGTTAACTATGGACCCCGGGCTATAGTTTAAGGATCCTACCCGGCATTCGCCTAAAAGTAATGCAGGGAAAACTCTAGAAAAACCCTGCATCAGGTAGGTCGGGCATTGGGTACTTGTCCCACGCCCTTCCCTAGATATCGGGGACGCAGCTTTCCCCCTCTCCGTGCCTCGACCAGTTTAGGATGCAGTTGGCCGACTATTCCAACGGGAACAGCGAACAACTCTTACCGTATGCCCAAGGTCTGTGACCCCGGAACATGCACCTCTCAGAACTGGCCTCGGCATGTGGGAACCTTAGTTCAAAAACGGAGAGAGGAAAAGGCATCCCCAAAGGTATCCCCTTCGTATCTCTCCTCAAAGGTTCTGCCTGCGAGAGAATAGCCCTCGCAGGCAATCATTTCTCTCTTAAAAATTAGTTTACTCGGATCGTTTACGCCTATATAGATCAGTGAAAAAAAAATTATTTGAAATGTCTGATTTAATTATTTTAAGCCCCCCTCCATCACACCCCTGTATGCTTCAAATTAATTTATTTTTCCCTTAACATGTATTAATTGTCCCTTTGAAACCTCTTCATGTTCTTTGATCACTTTTACTCTTTTAATAATATGTTTTAAATACCAAACAAATGTGCTTTGATTTGCTCGCAACCCGCGCAGTTTACATCAATTAATTTCTGTCTATTTTTTTTTAATTGGAAAAATATTCTACTTTTCAAACACCCCCCCCATCCCTTTCAAGCAAACACCATCCCATTTTTTTTAATTATTTCGAATCATATTTTACTGTATTCATCTCCGGCCCCCTTTTAATTACGGTTATTGTTAGTATTTTTGCAGCTGTAAATTGTTTCCGTAGAGGGTTGTTGTTTTTCTCTCTGTATTCTTTCATTTTTATTATAATTAAGATCGGTTAATTTTGACAATTTTTAAAAAACAAACAAAAATTATATAATAAATTCTGCAACGCTAATTAATGTTTATTTTGGAAAACATTCTACAATCAAAAAGTGCATATTTATTGGGGTTACAGTTACGAATTTTTAATAAGCAACAAGTATTTTTAAAAATGAAACACACATCAGTATAAATAAATTTAAATATCTTGAAGAAAAACTCGTAAGGGATGATTATGTTGTATCATCTTTATTTTGAACACGGAGGAATTTACATTGTTGAAGATCTACGGAAGCTGGGATGTAGAAATTGGAAGAGGACAGCACGTGATCGTGAAGGATGGAAGAAACTCGTTGGAAAGGCCAAGGTTCACTGCGGACTGCAGCGCCACGGAAGAAGAAATATGAAGAGTATCACATCATAAATATTTATCAACTATAAAGTCAAAAACATTCAATTAAGAAAAGTCAGTCAGTCAGTCATCATGTAAAAAATTATCTCTGTCAATTTTATGAACAAAAAACATAAAAAAATGTAAGTTTTGCATTTACAAAAATGGAAGTATTACATTGATAATTAAAAATAGTCCTTGAAAATGTAATTTTTTACATTTATAATTAAGAAAAGTCCTTATTACGCTTGTTGTTGTTTTTATGTTCATAAAATTGATTGTAATGTTGTTGTTTTTTCCTTGATAAAAACAGGACTGTTTTTAATTTTATATGTTGGTACGCTTCACATTTAATTATAGAGATATTTTTTTACTGGACTGCAAAAAAATTAAGTGTTGGTAGCGTCAGGTGGCGGCGAGGAAATTAGAGTGAAGTAATGGTTCAATTAGGTGTAAAGCGCCCCCGGCGACGAGGGAAGACCATCACCATCACCACCACCACCACCAGAGGAGTTGAAATTCAAGGCGCCTTGGTCTTCGTAAACATCCAAGCAAGTAACGAGGATCCTTTCTCCTTAAGCATCGCCTTCAACTTATGACTATTGCCTTAAAGTGCTCGGCGGAAAAGGGGTGAAGGAGAACGCGGGGGTGTGGAGGGAAAGAAAACTAGACGGAACCACGAGCAGGTGAGGTCATCCGTGGTGGAATCAAGAGACGAATAAATCATGTGACACGGTCTTGAAGGGAAAAAAAAGAGGGGGGAGGTGGTCTGTTTCAAAATTTTATTTTAAAATCCAGTCCTCGTGTAAAGCCCACTTCAGGGGATTAGACCTTGAAGGCTGTTCCTTGTGCCGTCGAATCAAATTTCGTGCGACGTTGTCACACCTCTAGTAAGGGTGGTTTCTTGTCCTTTATTATTGACAATCTGCCCTCATTTGTTGACGCCCAGAAACAGCGGTTGCTATTTGAAGAAAAAAAAAAACATTTATATTCGTCAACTCAAGATGCATCAGTGTGGTGAAACTGGTTTCTTCATTCGTTGTGAGATTCACCCTGGATAAATGAAACTATTCATTTAATATTTGGTAATTATCATTTAATAAAGAAATATAAAGACAACCAATTTGTAAGGAAAAAAATGTGTTATTAATTAATCAAAATCAATACAATTAATAATTCAATTAAAAATACAATTTTGAACCCACATATGTTAGAATTAGAAAATCAAATTTTATTGAATGTCATTAATTGTCCATAACGGTTGTAAGCTAAGCTTTAAGTTATATATATCAATACATTAAAAACGGTGTATTACCCGACTAAGTTCAAAAAATGTAGACGAAACGTCGTAAAGGAATAATTTTTTCAACCACTGACTTTTACTAATTATTACCAATTTTCGACGTCAGTTTCCCCAGAAACTGTATTTAACATAATCCTTGCTTTACTTCTTTTTTTCTTGATCAGTAACGTCTCTGGGTGGCGTTCGCTGTGACGTCACGGTCTCTAGGTGCAACAGTAATTTAACACTAAATTATCACATTTTTTTAATGATAATTCTTTCTGCCCTTTTGCTAGCGAATTTAACCCCCCCCCCTTACGTGTTTTTTTTAAAGAATGTGTGTACAAAGTTTTGTTGCAATCTGTCTACGCCTTAAAATTTGTATACAGATTAAGAGGCTGTCCAGCGTTGCTCGGGTTATCATATATCCATAGCCCCCCCCCCCCGACTTGTCTCGAATCAACGTTGTTTTTCCGTTATATTATTGTAACGCGCCTTCACCCCAATCCTTCACAATTCTCACATCCCATGCCGAAAGGGGTTGAAATTATACACAAACAACATAGGTAGAAACACTATCATACTAATTAACTCTGAAAAATATTTATTCAACGTAAATATCGACCGTGTTTCATAACTTTCCATCCCCGTTCCTGGGGGGTTGTAGACGTCTCACCCCCACAGTGTTTGTTTCCTGGTCGAAAACAACACGTGTACGATATTTGGTCCACGGGTGTAGATTTGTATAAGGAACATACACACCTACATACATACAAACAAACACACTCTTTTATTTATTAGATGATTGATAAAGGATTTATTGATGTTTGGTTGTTGTTTTTTTTGCCTTAGTAAATTTGAGATACGCGAGTTTAGATTTAACATGTAACGTATTATTTCAGGGGGTTTCTATGAATTATGAAGGAGTGAGTTTTTATTACCGAAGCCTCTCCGTTCACCTTTTCGAGATCGAGCGCGCGTGTCTCTGTCCCTCCAACACATATAGTCTCTATTAATATGTATACGTCAGTCCGCCGCCTCTGAACTTATATTTAGAAACTTTGTTCGTCTCCCTTCAATATTCAGCCATTCACGACTGACGCTTCGCGCCGATAATTCCCTCACTTCGACGCCATACATTTCCTTCGATACTTCTTCAGACTTTCTCCCTCTCTAAAAGACATGGTTATATTTATCTGGCTTCAATATATTATTATTACGCATTATTCAGCCAGATTAGTCAGAAATAATCTTAACCAAAAATAAATATTAAAAATTCGTCCAACGTTTCGTCCTCCTAAATCCAGGACTTCATCAGGTGTAGAGTAAAGTAAAGAATTTTCCACAAATTACCAAAAACTTCCTCCATTAATATTATCCAAATATTGAATTTCTCTTAGAATTCTGAAGGCATGGAAATAATTTACTCCCTTGTGCACCTGACGACGTCACTACGTTGACGACGAAACGTTGTTGTTAGTTTCTCATTATTTTAGCTTTATTTAATACATATATAATTATTTCTCCTTAAAATTTTAATTCTCACTAAATAGATTAATAGTACAAACAATTCATGACCTCATACAGACACATAAATTTTTATTTTTATCGTCACGACGTTTCGATACCTTTTTGTATCCCCTTCAGGTATTTTCCCTACAGAGGAGGTATTTACAAATGATTAAATAAGGGGGCTACCTTTGGGGATGCCTTTTCCTCTCCGTTTTTGAACTAAGGTTCCCACAAGCCGAGGCCTGTTCTGAGAGGTGTATGTTCCTGGGGGGGGTCACAGACCTTGGGCATACGGTAAGAGTTGTTCGCTATTCCCATTGGAATAGTCGGCCAGCTGGCTCCTAAACTGGTCGAGGCACGGAGAAGGGAATGCTGCGTCCCCACAGCAAACTCCTCTCCCGCTATCCAGGGAAGGGCGTGGGACAAGTACCAAATGCCCGACCTACCTGATGCAGGTTTTTCTAGGGTTTGTCCTGCATTTCTTTAGGCGAATTCCGGGTAGGATCCTTAAGCCATAGCCCGGGGGCCCTAGTTAACCCTCGACTACCCTCCTCCACCCTTCCGCATCCCCCCTTTCAAATTCCTTTCTTATGCTATAAGAGGAGAGTTGCCACTATGTGGATTACCCTCATGTAGCCTGTCTACACCAAAAAAAACTATAATTGTACAAAGTAATCAAAGGCAAACTAAAGTACACAAGAAAACAACAAACAACTGACCATTAAGAAGAATCAAAAATATATCGAAACGTCGTTACAATATAAATAAAAACTGTCGTCTTAAGGTCATGAATTGTTTTATTAATTCTCAATAGACGGTAAAAATATAACTTTTAGTTTAATAGTGGATAATCAAGTGGTTAAATTTTTAAAAATTGACTGAATTCGATCAAATTTTCAATTAACTTTATATAAAACGCTATTTTTTATTGATAATTCAACTAATTACCAGTTTTAACCAGTCAATTAATTTTTTTAAAATCAGAAAACGTGTTTCTAATTAATTTTAAATATTCTCTCATCAATTTACTTCATATATATGCTATATTTTTATGGATCAAACTTTTATGGTTTATCGATACGAAATTTTTTTAAATATTCATTAATTACCTTTATTAATACAACAAATTTGATCATTTATGAACGTAAATGTTTTTAATAATTAATTATATGTTTATTTTTTAATTGGTAAATATTTTCATTTACGTGTTACATTTTCCCGTTATTCCAATTACAGAGTGAGTTTCTCTTGTTTCTATATGCAATTTTTGTAATTTAATTCATAATTGTACCGTTTAATTATTACTTTTCATGTATTCTCCTGTTTTGAATAATATGTTCTCTCTCCCTTTTTGATTAATTAGAATCTTCCTACATGATTGGATAAATTTAATTTGCATATTCTGTAATTAATTTCCTAATAATATTCACAAAAACACTAAAACAAAAATTTCTACGCTCCCAGTAACGCCTTGATTGTCATCTAATAATAATAATAATAATACACGTGTGTGTGTGTTCTTTATACAAATCTACTCCCTTGCAGAAAATTTGACCGAATTTCGTACACGTGTTCCTTTCGAACAGGAAACAAACACTGAGGGGTACGACACACGTCTACCAACCCCCACAGGGGCGGAGGTATAAATTTTTAAAAACATGCTACAAAAAACGATATTTGGACGTCAGATTAATATTTTACGGACTCAATGAGAATGACAGTGTTTTTTCCCTATGTTTTTTTTGTGTGTATAATTTCAACCCCTTTCGTCGGGGTGAAGGTCAGCATCCTTTAGGGGTCGTGTTTTTGGGGGCGTTATATAAAAAATAACGTGAAAATAACTGAGAGTGTCGTCTTATCCGCGGTTATGGACGTCGCTGAGTTTAATCATTGGCGACGACGGGCAACCCAGTTCGTTTATAATAAAACTCTGATTCTTTGCTCCATAGTATATATATATATATATATATATATATAGTTCACGGATGCTTCCTAGGGAAAAATAAATCACCACGTTTCTTTTTGAGATATCGGAGAAATTTCCTTTTTTGTGTGTGTGTGTGTGTGTGTGTGTGTGTGTGTGTGTGTGTGTGTGTAGACAGGCTACATGAGGGTAATCCACATGGTGGCAACTCCCCTTTAAGAGCATAGGAAAGGGATTTGAAAGGGGGGATGCGGAAGGCTGGAGGAAGGTAGCCAAGAGTTAACTAGGGCTCCCGGACTATGGTTTAAGGATCCTACCCGGCATTCGCCGTAATGTAATGCAGGACAAACCCTATAAAAACCGTCATCAGGTAGGTCGGGCATTGGGTACTTGTCCTACGCCCTTCCGATGGCGGGAGAGGGGTTTGCTGTGGAGTCGCAGCTTACCCCTCGTCATGCCTTGGCCAATTTAGGAGGCAGCTGGCCGACTGTTCCAATAGGAATAGCGGACAACTCTTACCGTATGCCCAAGATCTGCGACCCTGGAACATACACCTCTCAAAACAGGCCTCGGCTTGTGGGAACCTTAGTTCAAAAAACAAGAGAGAGGTGAAGGCATCCCCAAAGGTAACCCTCGCCAGAGCTCTCTGGGAAGGTTCACCTGCGAGAAAATCCTCTCGCAGGCTTCCTTGAATTTCCATCAGAATCTTCAACATTTTTTTAAAAATAAATTACATCTTTGGACGGAAAGAGAAATATTCATACCTTCTTCTTCTTCGACGTCGTCCTCGTGCACGACGCACAGTGATTTTTTACCAAGTCAAAGAAAGCGCCTGAAATTTCTCCCGTGTAAAAAAAAGGATTGACGAACGCGACTGCGATACATAATATATGAGAACTCAAGGGAACTTGAGAGAGAGAGAAACCTGCCTTTTTATTCGTAACCCCTCGAGATGTCTGAAATGAGATACGAAACCCCCCTCCCGGTCCCCCCCCCCCCCTCCCGAATAAGTGATAAGGTTTTTTATTGACTTCTTCTAGTGAAACTTACTTAATAAATATTCAGTAAAAAAATATACCGTAGACTATAATCAAGTAACCAAGCAGTCGGTCAGTCCAAAACAGACATATATGTATATATATATATATACATATATATATTGTAATACCCCACTTTTGTGTATTTATGATTACATGAAATTAAATTAAACCCGTTATTAAATTTTATCAACAAAACAATTTTATTAATCTAGAATACATTTTAATAAATCAGCCTCTGTACCCCAGGGTCTTTACTGGGTTGATAAGGATAAGGAACGCGAAATTTACAGTTAAACAATGCAGTTAAAATAAATGAAAAACGAAATCTGACTCTTTATTTAACAATTTACAACTATGAATAGAGAAAAAATTAAACTTACAATCTCTCTGGTCCATGCAATTTGGATCTCTCACACACCAGCACACACTCACTTCATACAGGTTTAAAGAGCAGCAGGTTGCGTTCATACTTTGCTTTCAGAACCACCTCTTCTTGATGACGTTACCCTCACGACATATTCCTCCAAACAACAAATTCTGCTGGCAGACAGATTTCCACGACGAAACTCCTACCGACTGTTGATGACTGATGTCCAACTGACTACTCTCGGGCCACCTAGCTTGGCCTACCATCCGATGATCTCTCCTGACGTCTGCTGACTCGAACTTCACTCTCCTAGGACTTTCTCGTACAGATTCTGCTACCACACTCCACGTCCATCACCTTCCAACTCTCACGTCTAACTCGTCTCTGCTGTCTCCAGTCCATCCAACAACTGTCCTTTTATCTGCTCTCCAGGATATTCCCTTGTTTTCACAGTTTTTGAGTTTCCACGTTCGCCAAACAAACACTAGCTGTTGCCTTTCTCACGCTCCGAGAGCCACTCAATACAATTAAAATAAATATTCCCTTTTAATATAATTGTATGTCCATAAAACTTCTGTCTTTAGCCTTTAGGGTTCCGTCCAGATGTCGGTCACAACCATTAGCCCCTAAGAGCCGCTAAACGCCCAATTATAGTCCTCCCCTTCTCTAAAAGTCATTTTATTATTATCCTTTTTTCTCTACAAACCACTCAAGAATCCCCAGTCTGAGTTGGTAAACAAATCGGATGAAATAAGTACAAAATTCATGTCCTTCTTAACTGGGTATTACAATATAGCTTATTTTATTAAGTCTTTTGCTATTCGGTTGAATGAAGAACCTCAATGAGCCTCGTAGATGCCGGATGGTAAAATTAACACAAGTAATTAACGATCCTCGTTACAAACCGACAAAAAAATTAATTTTTAACTACATAATTTACAAATATGTCGACGTTTCGATCAATATACGATTACTACAGGGACGTTAAGGACATGTTTTGTATTATCCCTTCTGACAATCAATTAATGGTTGGTTTTAATCATTATTGTTCAATTATAAAAAAATCACTTATGAATATAACAAATCGATTGTCAATGAAGTATCTACTTTTAATTGATTAATTAGAAGATGACGATTTTAGTCGTCGAAACGTCGCGTTTAAATATGCTACCCCCCCGGAGTGAATACCGAGAACTGTTAAATCGTACTTTTAATTGGTTCCAAAAATGTACTTAGTCAGGTAGAGGTTTAACATTTATTTTTATCTATTCACCCCAATTAATCAAAATAAAGACAATATAAATTTTAATTTAGTTGGCGAAGCTTTGGCATTGTCCTGATGTGTGACGTCATACTTGATATCCTTTAACCGTGGATTCAAAATCCTTAACTGCTAATTAGTATCATTTTGATTTTACAGTCTAATTCGTTGCTCTGAGAATTAATTACATTTGTAACGATTTAAAAAAAAACTGTTGCCCTTCGATACTAGCAATGTCATTGTTTCGCGTTATTACGATTGTTTATCTATAAAATTTAAAAAAAAATAAATACCTCTAAGTTTCAAATATTTGCGTATTTTTTTTAAGTAAAACATGAAGGCTGTCTTAATGCTACGGATTTCCGTCGTGTTTCTTTAAAAAATTAGTTGCAACAACTGCTCGTCTTGTTATATCGGGCAGACCGAACGATCTTTGTTACCTATAATTAAGGCAGATGTAATATTTCCACCTGATGAACGTTCTCCTCTTACTGATATTTTCCTCACATCATTCCAAGGAGTAGGCAGCCTGACTCCAGAGACATTTCCAGGAATTGCTGGAGAAGTCACTTTACCAATGGTTCATTGCATGAAATGAGGATCACGACAGCCCCCCTCAAAGTTTATTCCTCAGAATTAGATTTTTCCAGTTCGCCAACCGTTCCGGACGTTGCCGTTGCTCATCTTTCAACAACAGCCGGAGAAGAACATCGCTTATGAAGAAGTTGTCTGTTGGCAGATTGTCGGAGAAGCGTAGAGGGGTGGTTGTTGTTGTGTGTGTGTGTGTGTGTGTGTGTTCCTTAATTACCAGCAAGACCGCAGCAATCCAATCATCAGAGGGGAGTTTGGGGTTGGGCAGGGAGCGAATGTCCCCTTCTCCACCCACTTAGTATCGACGTGCTACGTCATCAACGCGTCTGAACGTGGCGACGACGGAGGGTAGGGGGTGGTTCTCCACATTCTCCGCTTCGCCGTCAAAGACAGAGATCAAAATCCTAAATCTCCACACACCCACAGCAACGAATCAAGATAAGATCAAACAAACAAATAAAAAATTATCTCCATAACCTCAATAACACCCCCCACCCCGCCCTCGGTTCCAAGAAAGTTCAAGTGAAAAAGGAAGTACAGCAGCAAAAATCGGTCAAACTTGGGAACAGGGAACCATAAAAAAAATTATACCTCTTAGTATAGTTTGAAAATAAATTAATTTGTGGGAATTAAATCATTAATCGGACGCCCTTAGGATTATGACAGCGATTTTGGGCCCTGCAGCAGAGACTTGCAAGCACTGACAGATTAAAATACCATTTCTTACACACACACACACAGAGAAACAAACAGACATAATAAATATATATGTATGTTTTATAAACAAACTAAGTGCTTACCACACATTAAAAATAAACTGCACGCGCCGTATAAATTAACACTTTAAAAGAATATCCTTACTTATCTGGGACATCTTCAGCTGGGAAAAAAAAAATAGTCATAACCTACAGAATACTGAAACATTCTATAAAAAATAAAATTTTTAAAAACTATATATATACATATAAACAAATGAATATTATGAATAAAGATTAAAAACTAACCGTAGTTCGTATAATCTCTGAGTAAACTGAAGAGTTCTTCTCCGGTATTTTTTTTTATAACAGTGAAACGGTTCCGAATCAAATGAGGCGATCACCAGAGATAAAAATAAATAAACGAGAGACGATGGCAAAGAATTATTATTATTATTATTATATCAAAGACTGTTATCATTTATTTTCAAAGATTGAAGTCTTTCCCGGTGAAGTTGTTCAATAAATAAATAGTTCTCGGAATTCACACGGGTTTTGCATATTTATATTAAGACGCAACGTTTCGACGACTGAAAGCTCCTGACGTCATCGAAGAACTTCGCCTAGAAGATGACGACGAAACGTTGCGTCTTAATATAAATATGCAAAACCCGTGTGAATTCCGAGAACTATTTATTTTATTTATTATCATTGTTTGCTGCTTACATATGTATGTATATATGTATATATATATAAAAGTTAAGGGTAAAAAAATATCAAATAATGTTTTTCAAGACACTGAGACTGATACAAGAATTTTGGGGGTTATTTAAATTAAAATGTGTGAAAGTATTCATCGTTCAGGAACGGTTTTATGCAAAAAGAAATTAATATTTGTAGGATATTAAACAAAACCACCGCGCGCGCGTGTCTCTGACGTAATTATTTAGCCGCTAAAAGAAAGAAAGAAATAGAGAGAGGGGGGGAGAGGGGGGGAGATCGAGACTTCATAGCAAAGTCTGTAAAGAAAAGTCAGGGAAAGAAGGTAACGCAGACGAGAAGAAACAGGGGTGTTTTTTTTCCCTTTGATCCGGGCAACATCTCTTCCGTTACATTTAACTTAAGCGCGTTTTCCTAGAAGGGGAACGTATATGTATATAAGTAACCTTTACATATTGCACAAGGAACGTTTAGTGCTACATGAGGTCGTAAATCCCGCGCATCAGCTCCAATTACAGCTGCCTTTGAGCGGAGGTTTTTCTTTCTTTTGTGAATGCGCGGTTCTTTCCCCTTCTCCTTTAGACGTCACATAACCTACCTTACAACTTTGTCACATGTAATATTACCGGGAAAGGGGGCGTCACATTACTTAGAGATACGTTTTCAATAGCTCGTGAGATACGGCAAGGCGTAGGACAGAGCGAGTGAGCCGCCACCTTCTTTAAAAACATTCCTTGTTACACTGACAGTGACAATGCAAGACGCAACGTCACGGTTATTTGGTTTTTTTACTAACATTAAACAGCAGTTTGAAGAGTATTTTCGATTTATATAAATGATGATTGGCTT
Source organism: Zhengitettix transpicula (assembly GCA_037074705.1). NCBI lineage: Eukaryota > Metazoa > Arthropoda > Insecta > Orthoptera > Tetrigidae > Zhengitettix > Zhengitettix transpicula. The sequence goes on along the minus strand of CM073593.1, from coordinate 108,484,788 downwards.
TAAAATATAATGAAAGGAAACCTGCGAGAGAATCCTCTCGCAGGTGAACCTTCCCAGAGAGCTCTGGAAGAGGCTACCTTTGAGGATTCCTTTTCCTCTCTCCAATTTTGAACTGAGGTACCCAGAAGCCGAGGCCTGTTTTTTGAGAATGTGTATTGTTCCGGGGTCGCAGACCTTGGGCATACGGTAAGAGTTGTTCATAGTTCCCATTGGAACATTCGGCCAGCTGCCTCCTAAACTGGTCGAGGCACGGAGATGGGAAAGCTGCGTCCCCACAGCAAACTCCTCTCCCGCCATCCAGGGAAGGGCGTGGGACAAGTACCCAATGCCCGACCTACCTGATGCAGGTTTTTCTAGGGTTTGTCCTGCATTACTTTTAGGTGAATGCCGGGTAGGATCCTTAAACTATAGTCCAGGGACCCTAGTTAACACTTGGCTACCTTCCTCTAACCTTCCGCATCCCCCCCCTTTCAAATACCTTCCTATGCTATTAAAGGGGACTTGCCACCCTGTGGATTACCCTCATGTAGCCTGGTACCCTAAAAAAAATAATTAAAATATAATATTCTAAACGCTGTTTTAAATACACCTTCCAGTTGTTATTAACCGCTATAATAATATTAAATTTAACCTAAATGGAGACTAGAAGCTTCCTTGAGGGGTTATATATATTTTTTTCAGGAATATATTGTGGGAAAAAATTATATTATTATTAAATTTAACCAAGATGGAGACTAGAAGCTTCCTTCAACCGTTATATATAGTTTTTTTTTCAGGAATATATTGTGGGTCGTAGTTTGGGGACTTCCGGTGCAATCAAACAATTATTTTGACTGTGAATTAGTCGCAAGAGTCCTGGCACGTTAACTTTAACCCGGCAGACTCACTGAGAGAGACTTAAACTGAAGTCAGTTCTGTTTTAGACTTCTTCGAGTCGCGTCACGGCAACAGGAATACCTCAAGGGCTTTTAATGACTTTTTTGGTGAGAATTAGAGGAGAATGGAACGTCGCGCGTCTGCCAAGCAGAGTTGGACGGGGGAAGTGGAAGAGACGATCTTTCTTATGAGATTCCTAGAGGGTCGTCGTGCGTGTGTGTGTGTGTGTGCGGAGGGATACGTACGTGTCCAGAGTGGGTGATGCGTCCCTAGTGGTGAAGCGGACTCTCGCATACAGAGCAGCAGGATTCTCCATGTTTCATTCACGAGTCACGGAGCTCCAGAAGATCTTCCAAACCCCTAAAGCAGTTTCTCAGCAAACTGATACAATTAAAAAAATAGAGCAAGTGCAATTTTCCTGACCAGTTACCTACAATATTTATTCAATGAATTAAAACAACGTTTCGGTACGTGTTTGTACCTTCATCAGGTCTTTCCTAAATGTTAAAAAAAAACTATTTTCACATCATATTAAAGAAAAACAAAATTTAAACCACAGTTGGGTTGAAGCCCCCCACCCCTAGTGTGTAGCTTGTCAATAACTGCCTCAAAGGTACTAAAATATATATTTTTTAATATGATGTGAAAATAGTTGTTTTTTTTACATTTAGTTTATTTAGGAAAGTCCTGATGAAGGTAAAAACACGTACCGAAACGTTGTTATAATTCAATAAATAAATATTGTCAGTAATTGGTCAGGAAACTGCAGTAACAGACTTAAAAATACTATTTTTACCAGCGCATGTCCGTTGAAATGGATTAAAATACTTTCATTAATTAAAATTGAAATCCTACAATAAATTATTAAGTATTTATACAAATTTATAACTACTAAGTATATGAACAATATTTCCAATTAATAAATAAATTAGCTACAAGTCAGGAAAATAACTTAATGGACCAATTTATTAAAACATATATAACTAATGAACTTTCACCCTTAATTAAATACAGAACGTTGTGATGATATATATATATATATATATATATATATATATATTAATCAACGGAAGCTGTATAACGAGACCTCCAAAAAGATGTAGGCATTATATTATAAATATTATTAATTATTAAACCCCCTTTTTTAATTCAGTCACATATAAAAAAAATTATTTTAATGTAAATTACAATTAATGTAAAATACAATTAATAAATAAATTAGCTACAAGTCAGGAAAAACAATTTAATGAACCAATATTTTAAAAAATATATAACTAACGAACTTTCACCCTTAATTAATGACAGAACGTTGTTGAAATTATATTTTTTTAATCAACGGAAGCTGTGTTAAGGAACCCCCCCCCCCCAAATCTAGGCATTATATTATATTTATTAATATTATTGATCATTAAAACCCCCTTTTTTTAATCAGTTATATATAAAAATTTTATTTCAATTGTAAATTACATCAAAACGTCAGGATTTTAAAGTATAGTCAGTCAGAAAAATTTAGGCGTAAAGAAATATTTTAATTAAATTATCAGGTATTTAAAATGTAACTAAATCTTTGTGGCATAATATAATTATGTAGGTATACAGGTAACTTAATTACAATTATGTACTTAATAATTTTACCGATGACTGTGGTCAGACTTTAGAAGCGTGACATGTTAATGTAATTTACATTGAAATAATTTTTTTTATATGTGACTGTGATTAAAAATAGGGAGGGTTTAATAATTAATAATATTTATAATATAATGCCAACATATTTTTGGAGGTCTTGTTATACAGATTCAGTTGATTAAAAAATGTATATATATATCATCACAACATTCTGAATTTAATTAAGGGTGAAACGTTCTGTATTTAATTAACGGTGAAACGTTCAGTAATTATACATATTCTTAATCAATTTTTTTTTATTAATTTCTCTTCTTGACTTTAAGCAAATTTATTTATTATTTGTCAATGTTATTAAAAAAATTTAATAATTTATTATATTAATAATATGTAGGTTTGAACTTAAGAGCAATTAGAAGATATTAACCAAGTTAACCCTTAATTGCACCATTTTTTTTAAACTAAAATTTTGAAGATGTAAAATAACCAAAGAAAAATATGGTAGAAATTTTTATAATTAATAAAATTATTATTAATTGTCCATTTTTATTACGTTATCCAACGTCATGCTTCATTAAGGGTACTAAATATTAATGGTCATTAATCTATACCTTCAAGTTTTTTTAGCTCTAATATTTTTTTTTGATTAGTAACAAAAATTTGGCTACAGTAAAATTAAATATAATTTAAAGTAAAACTAATCAAATGTTTTATTTATTAAAAGTCAGTCAAAAATAAAAAATATTAATGAAGTAATTTGGTAAAATTTTATTAGAATAATTACAGCTCTATTTATATATAAACTTTTTATGCAACATGTATAATTAGATCTGATTTTATCTAATTCGCACTAAATTGATTATTATTAATTTAGTGTAATTAGAATACCCTGACGCTTAAATTTTCTTTCTTGTAAGAAAAACCATAGAAAAAAATACAGAAAATAAATATTCTGAGGGGTTGACTCACAGAAAGCTGGGACAGGCGTGTTTTAACCCTTTAGAGCATGTTGTTTCATAAATTACCTCTCTTAGAAAAACCAACAGATGTCTCTGGGGGTGATACTAGAAGTTATAAATAGGCAATAAAGGGTTAAAGCAGCAAGTGCTCGTGCTTGCACACGTTGCTGCTGTCTGTAGGATCTCACCCCCATCCCCCGTGCGCTGAGATGATGTTGGCGAGTGGGGAATGGAATGGGATGGGATGGGATGGAGCCGGGCGAGGTCGAGGTCGCTCTGGGATCGATATTCACCACATCGAACTGGCAGCCACGACGACCACGACTGTTCTCTGCTGCGTCCGTAAAGGAGAACTATGGAGACGTTGTCTTTAACGCGAGGAGCCCAAACAGTCCCGAAAATAATCCACCCCCCCCCCCACCTGCGTCATGAAGCATAAGACCCGGTTTTCCTTAATAAATCTGTATTATTTGAACTTCTAGACCCAACAAGAAACAAAACCGGACCCAAAGGAAACTTTTCCAGAAGTCTAATGTGACTCTTCAACACCGCGGAGGTGTTTTGCAGAACCTTAAAGTCCAAAAGTCATTTTAAACTCCTGCAAAAAATTTTTAGGCTAAAACGCCTTCGGGTGAACCAATTACACAACCTTGAGGAACCCCGAAAAATGGCGACACACAAAACTCGTCTTTTCTCTTCCCCAAAGAGTTGGAAACACTTCATAAGAACTCCGAAACAACTATCAAAAGGACTCCCCGAAGAGTAACCAATATCATCTAGTCTAATAAATAAAATTACCTCTTTGTATCTGTGTGTGTGTGTGTGTGTGTGTGTTCTTTACACAAATTTACACGCATGGCGCAAATTTCACCAAATTTCGTGCACGTGTTCCTTGCAACCACGAAACAAACACTGGGCGTGAGACACGTCTACCACCACCACCAGGACCGGAGGTGAAAATTTTCAAACATCCTAAAACGGCCGATATTTGCGTCGGATAAATATTTTTCTGGCACCAATGAGATTGATTGTGTTTCTCCTGATACTTTTTGTTGTGTCATTGGATTTGGAAGGGTTGGGGTGGAGGTGAGTTATATAAAAAAAGAAGAAAACAGCCGAGTTAGGAGTCAAATCCGGGGTTATGGATGTCGCAGAGTTTAATTATGATAACCCGGACACATCGGGCACCCAGATAGCTAAATTTAGGAACAATTCACGATTGTTAACTGCTGTTCGCGAAGGCAGTTTGTAGAGCATCACGGGTAGGTTGAAACTAAATACTGCGCATGCGCAATTCCAGGCAGATTTTCTAGGCTCAACTCTCAGAGTTGTGTATAATTAAAACCCATTTCCGTCATTGGATTTGGAGCACACCGTTAGGGGTTGGGGTGGAGGTGTGTTACATAAAAAAAAGTAGAAGAAAACAGCCGAGTTAGGAGTCAAATCCGGGGTTATTGATGTCGCCGAGTTTAATTATGAGAACCCGGGAAACATCGGGCACCCAGATAGCTAAATTTAGGAACGATTCACGATTGTTAACTGCTGTTTGTAGAGCGTCACGGGTAGGTTGAAACTAAATACTGCGCATGCGCATTTCCAGGCTCAACTCTCAGAGAAATGGCTATTTAAAGTCTTGACACTGTTGAAATAAAATTATTATCAAGACTTAACCTTTTCCCCAGAAATTAATTGCGTGCTGTAAGACACGAGCACTTGCTAATTAATAACCGGGAATTTTTATAAACCCTCTTTACCTCCCCTTTTCACCTACCCAAGAACGCTGAAGTAACTCGCCAACTTCTGGGAATACAAAACGAAATGTGTTACAAACTTGAGAAAAAAAATGTCTGAAGACGCGTCCAGCATTGGAGCAACGTAAGCGGATTACCTACAAGTTGCAAGAGGCGGTGGGGAGGAAGGAAAAATATGTGAATGGGTTGAAAACGACTTCGGAGAATTCAATTTGTAGAAACATGCACGCAGAATCACTTGAAGTTTCCTCGAAAAGAAAAAATAAATCCCAGTTTTTTCAGTGTAGAGATTGTGGAAACGTTGTAGTGAAAAAATATCAAGTTGTGATAGTTTGCAGATATTTTTCACTGTTCGAAGAACAACACACACACACACACACAATCAGTCACGCACTTGAAAGATAACACGTGTAGATCAAATTTCCATCACACATCGTCACAGTGAACGTGCACGAGACGTCAGAAATGGCTGCAAATTCTTTCAAAACGCATTTAACCTTTTATCATATCCTCTCCAGCGTTGCCACGTCGTCATGGCAATATTAATAGAAGAATTGTGTATATGTATTTTAATCCTGAAAAAGTTTCGTTGGGCTTCGTGAATTTGGTTCGCATATTCGCTGCATATTGCAAATTCCATGCATTGTTCCACCAGATCAAAGTGAATCAAATCCATGAAACATTCCATATTGATGATGATAACAACCGGAGGCTCAGTTAAAAATGGAGTCTCGGTGTTTACTGCGTTCGAATTGCACTAACGAGACTACCACAGAAAACTAACCAAGCAGTCCCCAAAGCTCTGTAGATTTCAAAATGATCTTGTATCGTCAGAACGTGACTCAGCGACAAGAATATAAAAAGAGAATTAGATTATTTAAGCGGAATTATTGGGGAGTCCTTTTGATAGTTGTTTCCGAGTTCTTATGAAGTGTTTCCAGGTCTTCGGGAGGGGGGGGGGGAGAGAAAAGACGCGTTTTGCGTGTCGCCATTTTTCGGGGTTCCTCAAGGTTGTGTAATTGGTTCGCCCGAAGGCGTTTTTAACCTAATTTTTTTTTTTTTTTGCAGGAGTTACAAATGAAATTTTTGGACTTTAAGGTTCTGGAGTTTTTAATACATGTTAAAACGGCCGTTATTTGCGTTTAATAAATATTTTTTTCGTGGTCAATGAGCCTGATAATGTTTCTCCATATGTTTTCAACCCCCCTTTTTGGCATGGGAAGGGAGCACCCTTAGGGGTGGGGGGGTTGCTGCTACGTAAAAAATAACGCGAGATCCAACAGAGATTGGAGTCGAATCCGGGGTTATGGATGTCGCTGAGTTTAATTATGACAACCAGAGCACCCCAGACAGTAAGATAATAAATGTAAATCTTCCTGGGATCATTTACAATTCAAATATCACGTGTTTTGATTTAAAAATGGGGAAGTGGGGTTTGTGTGTGTGTGTGTGCGGGGAGGAGGGGGCGGGCGGGGCGGGCAGAAACCCCTAGAATAGTTTTCAATGCCGCCCGTGAAAGGAACAAATGTGAAGGATGTAAGGTTTCAAGGAGTAAACGTCAACAGGCGGCAGTTTCAGCGATGGGGAAAAGAAATATCATCAACACAGATGCTTCAAACAGCCATGTTTTGTCCCATATCAGCTTCCATCTTTTATATTTTTCTCGACGGGGGCTTCTTTGAAGTTATTGGAGGTGAGAAAATCATTAAATAAATCATTAAATAAATCATTAAATAAATCATTAAATAAAAAAATTAAACAGTATCAGCCTTCAATGGAATTTTTTTTACAAATCCTTGATTTAGTTAATGAACTTGGAACTCTTCAGATCCACCCTGAAAACTGTAATCCAATTTAATGGCTGAGCTTTGAACTGGAGCTTCTTCTGTTCTTCCATCAATTATTTCAGTTCAGTCAAAAAATAACCCTACGAATATTTCCCCCCCCCCCCCATTTTTGGTGGTGATAACTGGACTGTAAATGTTGCAGGAGTATCGCCTGAACGAACGTTTCATCAAACACACAATAACTAATTTTCAGTGTTTCATTTCGAATTTAAAGGGCTGGAGTGACGCTCTGCATTATTAACTCGACGCGTTAATGGAAGAGTTGGAAACTCGATGCCCGAGGAACACATTGTGATAATTGCCACGGTTTTCGCTCTGTCTGTCTGTCTGTGTGTGTGTGTGTGTGTGTGTGTGTGTTGTCACCCATGTGAATACGACTTCATCTGCAACAATGAAACACTCACAAAATATTCTCTCTTTTTATCACTCCGCTTTTAAATGTGAATCCCCCCCCCCTCCCCCCACTGTCGAGGGTTAAACATTGCTCTTGATGTGGTTACAGCAGCAGTTGGAAACAACAGAAAGAAAAATCTTTAGAACCGTTGTGTTGTTTGAATTTTTTTAAAACAAAAAATTGGCCACCGGAAAAAGAACTCAGGATAATTAAGGATTTGTGATCCTCATCACAATGCCCAAACTCAGGATAACTCCAGTTATCTTTCAACCAACATTTCTGCAGTTTCAACACTATTAAGAAGCCAAAAATATAGTTATAGTGGAGAATAAGTTGGTCAATGTGTTAAATAAACAATTTGAAATTGAAAAGATGCCGGATTTGTTAAAAGTTTCGCATGTTGTTCCTATCAAAAAAGGTTCCGAACCATATAAACCCCTGGGACATGCTGTCAATTTGTTGCCGGTGTTAGAAAAATGTTATGGAGTCCATTTTGTGCAAAGTGTAGCTATATATGCAACATAGCTTTTAGTCTCACACTCAGGCACATGTGTTGGTTTCTAAGAGAGCTTAATTGTGATGCAGATATGAAACAACATGCACTTGAGGGTTAAAACATGCCCTGCCTTAGTTTTCTGTGAGTCAACCCCAAGGGACAGTTTTTTCTACCCTTCAGAATTTTTTTCTTTTTTTTTTCAAGAAAGAAAATTGAAGAGTGATTCTCAAGGTATTATAATTACATTAATATCATAATTACCTAAAATTAATGTGAATTATTGATAAATCAAACCTAATTATATTTGTTGCATAAAAATTATATTATATTATATTATATTATATATATATATATATATATATATATATATATATATATATATATATATATATATATAGAGAGAGAGAGAGAGAGAGAGAGAGAGAGAGAGAGAGCTGTAATTATTTTAATAAAATTGTATTATTAATCAAAATTTTTAGTTAATTTCCTCAAAACTTTTTACTTTTGACTAACAAAGAAAATTGATTTCTTATAATTTAAATTATATTTAATTGCACTGTAACCAAAGTTTTATTTACAAATACAAAAAAAGAGTTTCAAACCTTGAAGTTCTAGATTAGTGACCATTCATATTTAGAACCTACATCTGCATGATGTTGTGTAACATAATAAAAATGTATAAATAATATTAGAAAATTTTTGACCATATTTTTTTTTTGGTTGTAGTCACAAAGTTTAGGTTTAATAAATATGAAAAATCATACCTGGAAAGGTAGTTGATGATAATAATATTTTAAACAATTGACAGTCAGGTTTTAGAGGGGGAAAAAACATTTTACTGAATCAGTGTTGCAGTTATGTGATATAATAGTGGGAGAGATAGTGAGTGTGATATGAAAAATATATCTGTGTTTTTAATATCTAAAGAGCATTCCAAACAACAGACTGAGATACATTGATAAGTAAGTTAGAAAAGTGTTGGTTACTAGATTATTGTAAACACAGAACCCAGTATGTAAAAATATCTTAAAGATGTTCCAACAAGACTGATTTAACATTTGGTGTGGCCCAATGATGCAAGTTGGGTCCTCTTTTGGTTATATTGTACATAAATGATCTCTCAACGTACATAAGTAGTTGTAGTATACATGTTTTTGTTGATGATATTTTATTATACTTACCTGGATGGGCTCTAAATTCTGTGCTAAATTGTTTGAATAGTTAATTTATCAGAATATTTAAGGTCATTGGTGTCCAAAAGTGAGATTGACGAGGGATATATTGCGTGAATTATACATACTCAAGACTGCAGTCGTATGTTGAAAATATCAAAATATGCCCTCATTTAAGTGTGTCTCGGATTTATCCTGTTTTAATTGCTTTTAAAAATGCTATTCATTTCATTAAATTTAATATATATTGTAATTATTCAAATAGTATTCTTTGCATTAACATGCTATTTCAGCATGACAATGACTTTATTGTTTGCTTTAAATAAGTATTCATTTTCTGTTTCATATTTTGTTATTATATTTAGCACTAATCTTTTGAGGTCACAAGTAGAGCTACATCCCTTGTAATATGGCCTTCAACATTATTTCAAGACACTTAAATAATTGTCACGGAACAATCGTTAAATATAAGGTATCATTACTGCTCTTGACAGTGTCATATGTAAATATCATAAGATATTATATTTGAAACTGTGCCAAAATCATACAACATGGCACTCAGGACCAGATCTTGTTTGCCTGCAAACAAAAATGGTTGGAAATTGTGTGACAAATAAAGTGATTAGTGGTCATTAGCAGTCGTAAAATAGGTATTAACCACTCACATCAATGCTTACATGACACAGCCATGATTCAGAAAGGAGGTGGGGGGAGGGACTTTGATGGGATATGATTCATGCAGCAGCTGTCTGCATGAGTTAGAAAAATAAACCTTTACAGTTGCTAGAGGTTAGAAGGATAAGACTGTGAGGCACACACTGTGATACTCCGTGATTGTACGAATCCATAAATTCTGAAAAAGTAAGTGAAATTGTGGAGATAATTCTTATGTATGAGCAGGCTCGTGTAATTTCTACAGGGAGATAACCATGATGATGAGAGGTGTTGATGAATTTGAGCACCAGGAGTGCTGTAAATGAATCCTCAGGATATGATCAGGGGAAATTAATCAGTGACATGAGGTAGAGGAATCAGCAGTTCCCTTGCATTTCTGACACATGGCCAGCAATTGTTGAAGTGAGTGATAAGTTCATATCAAATCTTCATCTTGATGCAACTCCAAGGTTACAAAAAAGGCAGAGTAGTTTGATGAGTTTTATTTATGTATAATATAATAACTTTTTTGCAGCAAATTATTTTTTCCGTTACTTTCATAAGGCTTTTCAAGTTTTGTATCACTTTGTTCTCAATATCGTCAAAATTCTTCAATGTTTACACTTCCACTTCTGACACTCTTCATAGCCCTTGACATCTTGAATCTTAAAATTTCCTGTTGCTGTTTTGAATATTTGTACCCCTAACAGGTGTTCTCCACATATACTGACCAGCGGGTCCTGCCATTGTTACAAAAAAAAAAGATAATTACCAGAATTAACAGTAAAATGGTCTACAAAGAAAAATATTTGGTATTAGTAACGTGGAATCTCTATAGTTCTGGTACTAAATTTAAAATGTAACAATATGGGAAACGTAAAGTAACACTGCAGGAAGGATGATGGAAAGGAAATGGATACTTATCCGTCTTCTGAGGAACTTCAGTGTTTGATATATTTAGTGGGATGCAGGCATGTTTAAAAATTAGATTTTTACTCACTCAAAAATCAACTATTCTTAGCCTATCGTCACTGAAGTCAAGATAATACTGGTGTCGATATCTCTCCCAGCCCTTCAAACTTTGTAATAATCTCTCCAATTACCATATTTTTATCATGTCATGTGAATTATTCTTTCATCTGTAGATGCAATACCTTTAACCCTTAGAATACAAATCCTTACATCTGTAGCATTGAAGTTTAAAATGTTTGGTTATCTTCAGACTCTTAAGACCTACAATTGAAGTATCACAGATTATGGTTAAATTTCCAGTGTCCATTTCCTTTCAAGTATACTTTATGTAACCCATATTTATACATTTTAATTTTTTTTTAGAGTACCAACTCTGTAGACTACATACATTCAATGTTACCAAAGCCAAATGTTTCCTTTTCCTTGCTAAGTCACTTAACTGTTAGTCATGTCGTTTTGTTTCTTAACAATGGCAGGGCATGGGCTCAGCTCTTTGTCAGGTCCCTCCCTACTCTGGTTTGGGTGGTCCAATAACTTTTAAAATAGACTCTATTTCAGGTTGACTTTCCTTCCGATTAGTGTGTCAAGACAGGGTAAATTTTAATTTGTTTACTATATTTTCTAAAGATTAACTGGATCACATAATGTGTGGAACTAATTATTTAAACTTCTCAGTCATTGAAACTAGTTTGTCTTTCAGAAAATTTCATATTCATGCATTATCTAATTATTAACTAGGTAGTAGGGAAATATTTAAATATAGTACTGTCAACTTTCATATATTTCGCTGTACAAAAACAATTATATACAAGTATATTAGCAAATAAATCACAGAGAATCTAATACAAGGCAATCAATACACTGGGCCATCATCTAGGTTGTCATCTTCTTCATCGAGGTAGCTCTCTCCGTTGTCGAAATAGTTGTTCACATAATCGGTACCGTCATCCATTTCCTCGTCAATGTCTTCAATATTTTCCAATTCTTCTTCGTCCCTATCGTCCGCCTCTTTCTCTTCCACTTCCTTCTCATTTCCATCTTTCTCTTCATCTTCACTGCTCTGGCCTTCCTTTTTCTCCAACTCCTCCAACCTGTTGTCATAGTAAATCACAAATAAAATGTATATTATGACCAGGAAATTTGACAACATCCAGAGAAAAATTAATAATAGGGAAATAGTTGTAATTAAATGTTTAGTAAACACACAAAGATTCCATACTCATTTACTACAGACCTAGAATTGATGTCCACTTCTTTCTTTATAGCACCAGCCTTCTTGGACTTTCGGTCACTTGATGTAACAGGTCTTAACTCTGCTGGTAAATATGAATTATGCAAAGTGACAAATGCATTTTTCACCTTAGGACCAGCTGTCTGGTAGCGGTCAGAATACCTTTCTATGTCTGAGCGAACAACTTGAGGTAATAAATATGATGGCGAATCTCTGAGTGACTCTATAAAATCAGTTCTTAGTTCAACAAGGTAGTCTTCCTCTGGGCCAGTCCTGAAAATTAAGATAACGCTTTTCAAAAAATTAATTAAGTCATTTAGAATTTCATTGTAAATTTTAATCAAGTTTTCAACATTTATTTTCAGCTACGTAAACAGCTGCAATTAAAATGCCACTCATAAGGAATCTGTTCATTTACAAGAGGAATTGTCAAATAATGTTTTTGACCTGCCCTTTGTGTTTTGTATTACTAGTGTATATCAATAGATATTGTATTTTCATAGAGGAATTCTAAGGATCTTATCTCATTTCCAATATCTATTTTCCTAGGTTTTCAGTACTAAAGTGGTGTCCTCCAATAATTTTACCAGTACTGCTCCTTTGAATCAGATTTAAAAGCCATGCGAATTAACCACAATGTGTAGTCACATTGAAACAATGATAAAATGACTTTTTCACTTGCAGCCACCCTGTACATTTACTACATTTTTATACATTCAATAATTATAATAAAATCACAGTACAATGAAGCACACAAACTCTAGAATGAGCACTGATCAAAACTACTTGCCTGAAATAATGATAAAAATTCAATTGACATTTTTATGTTATGTGACATTGCCAATAACAAAAAAACTGCATCCAGGCTCAGAAAGTACAACAATTTACTCACAAGACAATGCATTTTGAGTCTTTATAGCAGATTTTTAAATGAAACTATAATCAATTCCTATGTATTATTGGAGGGCCACAATTTGTAACACATTATGGTTAACATAATGATATGAATGACAGACAAAATGGTCACAGATTTATAACAAATTTAGTTTCACATCACTGAAGCCTGATTTCAAAATTGTGAATAACATTAAAACTTACCGTAACGGAATAGGCCGTGTTTCAAGAGGAGGGTATGTAGGTGGTGGCTGAAGAACTGGAGTGGGCATATTTTCTCCCACTCCAAAGCCCAGTTGTTCAACTCCAGTTACACTCGGACCCCCTCGGCCTCTGCCTTGTCCGTAGCCAACCATTATTGTTATTATTGGACACTTCAAATTTTCACAAGGTGCTTTTCCTTCGAATCTGATTTCTGCTGAGTTACTTCTGCTTCCTCGCTGACTTGAAAAGACTCCTTCACCAGGGTAAAAAAACTCATTTTTAATTTTTATATCAGTATTTTTTAACAAAGCTTTAATTTCATTACATAACTTTATGTATTTATTATCAATATGTTAAGCTAATAAATAGAAATGTGTTGCTAAACTCGTAATTTAATTAGTGTGTGCACATTTTTCTCTGAATGATATCATGAAGCCTTTAGGCAACATAATTTTTTCAATAAATAGTTCTCGGTATTCACACGGGTTTTGCATATTTATATTTAAATGCAACATTTCAACGACTAAAAGCTGACGAACATGACAACAGAGCTTCTAGTCATCGAAACGTTGTATTTAAATATAAATATGCAAAACCCGTGTGAATACCGAGAACTATTTATTGAACAACTACACTGGGAAAGACTTCAATCTTTGAACGTAATTTTTTGATTGTGGTTTCATATAAATTCCATGACACAGAAGTTGTTTTGCTAGTTTTTTATCTGAAGAATCTGCTATTCTTAGTTCTTATGTTATTTGTTCTTGAGATATGTTAATTTAACTGTCATATATAGTATATATAATATCTGTGTAATGTTGTTTGCCCTTTGGAGACTTTGGTTTTGTATGTTGTGTATAACACTTCTGTTTGTATGTAAGGTCAAGTATTTGCCAATTATTAGTAAATTTAGAGCATATCATGAATTCCACAGTTCTAAATATTAAACATTTGTGTACTCTTTTACCTACATATTTGTCACATTCACAGTTTTTCTATAACTTTTGTCCTATCGAGCGTCACACTTTTTCAGTGTATTTATATGTCAATTTTTCAGCAATGCTGGTTTATTTTCTAACAATAGCTTTATGCAATCTTCCTTTTCAACACGAATATGATTCCAACACTTTCATAATCTCACCTGACCTTGCTTAGATTTAACACAGTAATATAATTGTTTGAAATCTGTATCTATTCCTATCCCTGGATGATGGCGACAGAGACGTGGACACTGAAATGTGAGCTATACTGTGCTATTATTCAGAGTACTTTTACTACCATATTCTTGAGTCTTTACCTATATTCCCAAAGACACAAGCACAGGTTGGGTAAAGGATCGCCAATCAGGGTGTGATGACATGAGACTGACACAGGGAAGAGACACAATTCTTGTAAGATGCTTTTGTGCAAGATAATTTTTAGGTGTTCTCTGTAACGTCAAATGATTCCACCCCTCCCTTCCCTGGATGTGAACTTTTACAATATTAGAACTATGCAATTGCTTAATGTTATTTCGGAAATATACTGAAATTGTGAACATAATGTTTGAATTATTCGAACAAAAGTATATTATAAACATTGCGCCGAGGAAATAATTACCAATTGTAATATACTAAATCAGGGATAACAAATATACAAACTAAAGCGTCAGTAAGCATGTTAACCTTGACACTTACCAGATCATATATGACTTTCACTATTAATGAGCAACTTGGACATGTGGCAATATCTTCTCCCGCATATAAATCTTCCTAGGTACAAAAATAATAGAGGTTTGATAAAGTAATGCAATAAAATACAATATAAACTCATTAAAAGTGAAGCATACTCTAACCTTAGTTATTTGAAATCTATCCCCACAAGGACAGGGATAAAAATAAGTTTCCAATTCTTCGTCGTATTCGAAGTCCTCTATTTCGATTTCGTCGTGATACACTGACATTATTTAAACATTCTACGCCAACGAAGGCATGGGAAGAAAACACTGTGCTAAGAATACGACATGTTTCTCAATCTTTTGCTCGCTGAAAAATGAGAAATTTCTAAGCCAGAGTAGGTTTAATTAAATAAGTGAAATTAAATTCGTCAAGTAGTCAGAAAACATTTTTAATCATTCAATTTAAAACATAAAAAAATCAACACAGTTTCATCCCTAATTGGGACCTCGTCAGGTGTATAGATATTATATTCAATTATCTAAACAAATAAATTTAGAAACAAAGCCTTCAAAATATAATAAAATACAATATAAAACTATTAAGGGAGTAACGATACAATTTTGAAGATTTTGTTTTTTTATGTATATATAACGTGTGTACAAATTGCCCGTTAGAAATTTATGTTAATCTAAATTTTCATATAATAAATTGTTACTGAATTTAATTGAAATTGCACACCTGAATATATCCCAATCAGAGATGAAATGTTGTTCTTATTAAATTTTTATTTTTTAATTTAATAAATGAATATTGTCTGTATTTGGTCAAAACACGGTATTATGTATTTATTATAATTATCTTGTTTAATATTCGTACGATTTAGAATTTTGGTTGAGAATTTCTCATTATCGATTACAATCTCGATATCTTGGCGGGACATTGTTTAACAATGGTCCTTTAAACAAATGTCATATGTCTGAGTTGCTTGATGATCGCAATGTCAGCCGAAGTTTCTTTGTAGTTCATTTATCTGAAAAATATTGTAATCAATTTAATAATGAAGAATTGATTTTAAAATGTACAAATCTGCCCAGACGTTTGGGTCTGCAATCTCTAATGCGAAAGTAAGTTGGCTTGTACGTCATATCAGAAATTATTTATAGTCCTAATAAATTTATCAATCTGGGTCTGTTCAAGTGTACTAATAATAAAGCAGCTACGTCTTAATTATTTTCGACTGATGTGTCTCCATCTCGACAGATGCTGAAGCCGTTACTTGTTGCCTTCGATTTTGACCACACCATAGTGGACAAAAATTGTGATATCGTCGTGAAAGATCTAATCCCCAAAGGTAAGATTCCTGATGAAGTGAAAAAACTTTACCGATCTGACGGGTGGACAGCGTACATGCAGA
This sequence comes from Zhengitettix transpicula, assembly GCA_037074705.1. NCBI lineage: Eukaryota > Metazoa > Arthropoda > Insecta > Orthoptera > Tetrigidae > Zhengitettix > Zhengitettix transpicula. Next base: position 108,468,643 of record CM073593.1, on the reverse strand, counting down.
AGATATTTGAGCTGTTGCATCAGAATGGTGTATCATATGAAAAAATCAGTGATGCTGTGAAAAACATCCCTGTCACTAAGGGACTTGATGAATTGATGAAAGCTTTGTACAGTGCCAATTGTGATATCATAATTATATCTGACTCCAATTCTGTTTTCATTGATGAATGGCTTGAAGCTAACCAATTAAAAAAATTGGTTCACAAAGTTTTCACAAATCCCGCACATTATGATCGTGAAGGACTATTGCAGATTCAGATGTATCATTTACAGGTAAAGTTATACACAGTAATCAAGTAATTATTTTCTGAATTGTACCCGTATTAACTTGAAAATTATTGCATGATTTATAGTAAGTTTCCAGTCTGTTATCATAAATAAAACAGCCTTTTAAAGTCAGATTATATCAATTATGTATACAAGATCAATTTTAAATCTTTTTCTGACTTTAAAAGGCTGTGTTTTATTTGTTATGTTACTATATGGTTTTTAAGCTAATGTGAATAGAGGACAAAATTTTATCTTTTTACACAGATATTTTATTTTGTGTATGAATATGTTTCATTCTGCATTATAAGAATATTCAATTTCATCTCTCAACATGTGTACTTTAATTGAAGTTATTAGTGTTTTAATTATAAAATTGTTATTTTAAATTGATGATAATAAATCATTTTTTTTATAAAACTATAAAACACATTTAATTTTTTAGGACTGGTGTGACCTGAGCACAAAAAACCTTTGTAAGGGACACATACTCAAGACTTTCATCCAGGACCAAGTGACCAATGGCATTGCATACTCGAGAGTTGCTTATGTTGGGGACGGGAAAAACGATCTCTGCCCCAGCCTCAAGTTGTCGGAGATAGACTTAGTTTTCCCTCGTATAGGCTACACTCTCTCTGCAATCTTGGCAAAGAAGGAATATCAGCTGAAAGCGAAAACATTTTATTGGGAAACGGGTGTTGATATATTAAAATGTTTAATGAAATATATTTCATCTGATGAAACAGGTTAATATGTAGGAACGGATGGTGAATGTCGAGTTAGTTTTGTGTATAAAAAACTAAATTATTATAACAATCAATGTCTCTAACCTTATTAAGTATTTTTAGACTTTAAAGAGAAATATAACATTGCTATTTTTATAAATATTAATAACAAAATAAAATTTAACTTTCAAGTTTTAAAGGGTTTTTTAACACATTAATATATTCAAATTTTCTTAATGATTTAACCCTCCAGAGTTTTTGTACTCTATTTTTTGGTTTGCTGTGAAAGATGCCATGGGATTATTTTGTCCGATTGTATTGTCGTACTTTTTGCTTTGTATTGTGATGTTAAACTTGTTTCTACACCATGGACCTTTCATAATAACTGTACTGTAACTTTTCCTGGTGAATAAGCGGCTGGAATTGTTCTTGGGTTTCCAACCGGCTAGTTGATGAAATGTCGTGCTTATTTAATTCCACCTGGTTGGAAACCCGAGAACAATTCCAGCTACTTATAAAGTATTTATTTTTAGTGTATTACTTTATCTATATTCAAAGAAGTATGTGATTGTATCTTGTGTAGTCAGTCAATTTTGCAAAATTTTTTATTTAGTTTTACTGTTATTATAGGTTTTACTCATGCTTTCCATGCAATGGCAATGGAATAAGTGAGTAAGAACCAAAATATTGCTAATATTGCAGGTAAATAGCACCTTTGCACAATAAAGGTAATATCAAGCAGTTATACAATAATCTTGTTCTCAGAAATAAATATATCAAGGATAATTTGGAGATAATAATATGAAATCTATACGTCTGTTTCGAAAACTGATAATAAGATAAATAGACAGGTTTGTCAATCGTATTGTGTGGTTGTGTTTCAGGCTCTCAGGTTTTCTTGGTATTTATATAATCACTTCGTTTGTCTGTATTTGGCTATTTATTTTATTAATAATTCATAGATAATGATCACCAAATCAGATAAAGGAGCAATGACAGTAACTGCTATTTGGATAATGTCAATACCACATTTTTCTGTGTTTTTTTGTTTATTTATTAATTGTAATTTGTATAAAAGTGTCTTAAGTTGGAAATGAATTACCAGAAATTGAATATGTAACACCAGTAACACTGCCAGATTGTATCAAAGCTTCAACACCAACCTATTAGTCAGATATTAAAAATTGAAGACTTTCCCAGTGAATAGAATTTAGAAAGGCTTCTAGGGTTTCCACCTGGGTCATCTACTTCAGCCTGGTACTATCTGTGGAAACGTTGATGTTTACCGGGATAACCCGGGTGGAAACTTCAGAAGCCTTTATAAATATTGGTCAGATATTTATTATCAAATTTAAAAAGGCTGGTGTTTTTTCACATTTATTTAAAAAGAAGTCAGATTATTATAATTGTTAGAGCTTGAAAGATATTGAAGGTTACATTTTACATTGTTTTGGGACTATAATTGACTACTTAATTTACATAAGAATAATGCATGGTAAGATAACATGTTAAGTACTTTTACTGTATGAAATTAATAAATTTCAATTCAATTATGACTGTGGAATCAATAAAAATATTATAATTTTTCAGCTGAAATATTTCAATAATTATATATTACTAATGTTGATGCTAACCATTTACACCATTGTATTAAGATTACAGAGTTAATACAATTATTTCCAAAAAGTTATTTAAAGAGTAAGACTGGCCAAGTAGAAATTCTAGAAGTTCACTTTTGATTGCTGCTTGAGTGGTTCTGATTCTTTAATGTTATTTCATTTATATACAAGTGAATTAGATTTAAGGTAAACGGTACAAATAAATAAAACAATTAAGTCACTCAGTCTTCAGGTCTTTTCCCAACGAATGCATGGGAATATTATACCTTGCTGGGCTATGTTGTGTAAATTTTTGACCAAATCTTGGCTTGACTTGTGAGTAAAATGAACTGCATCAGGAATTATGGTTGGATTCAACATACACAACTTTTATGGCCTGTATATGTTATTGAACCATGCCTATAATGTGTCTACTGATTTTTATGCTGCTAGACCAATTTGTTCTTAGGTATTGTACCATACTGAAGTTAAGCTTGTTATAGGAAAACATGACTTGCTTGCTGGAGAAATGGTTACTGTTGCAAACTTCACTCTGAAATATTTAATCTATTTGATAAACTTGCTCTTATGCTAAAGTATAATAGAAACTCAGATTACCTTCAAACTAAGACATGGATTTTCATGTATTCTAGAAGAATTCGAAAAGATATTCAAAGAATTATGCAAATTTTTTTTTAGCAAAAGGCATAGTATTTGTTCATAACCCGTCTCTTAGACCTGCTGCGATGTAGCAGTTACCTTGATTGCCACTCACATCACAGAGGTTCTGGGTTTGAATCCTGGCATGGACATGGATGTTTCTGCTCATCATGTCATCAAAACTGGGGTTAACCCTGAAGAAGAGTCACTATGATGACCATGTGTCACTCCTAATCCTGGAATGTGTCTTGGAAGATGACAGTCTAGCAGCCATTCAAGTAGGCGAAGGTCCTCAAATGGCTTTGCAGCTAATAATGATTATAATTTTAAAAAATGTTTTGTAAAGGTCATAGAAAATTCCAACTGGATACAGTTTTTTTGTTTAGTGATACTAATTTCATATGAGTAATTAATTTGGAGAGTTTTAAGTAGCTTAGATGTTCTGTAGTCTGGTTTAACAAGTGAGAGAGAGTGTTTATATCAATTTTGTATTTGAGAGGAGAGGAAGGAACAATAGTTGTAAAATTTGAATTTTAAGACATGAAATGGTCAACAGGTGTACTAACATTCCTGACAGTAAACAGCTCTGCTTTCAGGGCGAAAGGTTCATCAGTGACGATTAGACGTTTATTCACTCTAGCTCAGGAAGAATTGTGTATCTAGTTTGAGTGATGTTTATACATTTTTTCTCCTTATCAGACAATGTAAAATATTATCTCTAGTGGTGGCTCATGAGTTTTTGAAGTTATGAGCTCCGTAATATAAGCAACAATTTTTGCGAGGATAACTTTGTAAAATAATCATTCTTCAGCTGCGATAGTTATGAATGCTCTGACCCCTCACGTTGATGCTACATTTATAATTCTGTTTACATAAGTTACAATGGTGTCTGGTAGGGTCCATATCAATTCAGGCAACCAAATAAAAAAAAAATCCTCCTTCATAGTTGTTGAATTCAACATATGATAAAATTCTGGACAACGTAAAAAAACTTTTGGTTCAACAGGAAGGCATCAAAGGAAAATGCAGTTGAACACATGTTTAATACATTGTATTGCAAATTCAATTGTAAGCAAAGTGGCTTGATTGAAAACTTTAATGCATCTTTAATGCAGAATTAAAATGTTATAACAAATAGGCCAAGATTTTTGATAAATTTCTGTTGTTTATAAAACCTGTTAAACTCAAAAGTGGAAGTTCTCCTTTTCAGCAATTGTAGTACTGTATGGTACTGCTAGAAAGTAAAAAAAAGGCAAAATTTTTGGGATTGTCATTTTAAACATAATAATAATAAAAAATTGAAAAGACTACTGCTCATGTGTCCAAATGGAGGGTATCATATTAATCGGTAGTATATTATCTTTTGCATTAAATAAAGAGCAACAAAATATCTTGAATTGTTCCAGAAATATAGGCATTTTAATATTTTGCCGAAATTACTTCATAAGAGGCACCAATCCAGGAGACCCGCCACTGGACGGTGCCCTACTCAAGTAAAACAGCTTTAATAATTAAACAATTTACTTATTACTCTAAGTGTTAAGAGTAGATTGTAAATCAGCAACCAAAATTTTTAAAAAAAAATAATAAGAGGCACCTCGAGTGCCACCTTTGGCGGCCTGTATCTTGAGCTAGTAATTTTTCTCTGCAATAAATCTGTCATGTATATATAATCAATATGGATGAGCTCCTTTTTTGCCATGTTTACATATGGAACGCAATTCATTTCAGTTAATATTTTCTTTACTACAGTTCAATTCTATGTTGCATAAAAAAAACCTCCTCCTGCAATCCAAATACAGTAATTGATACCATGCATTTATGATCTATAATAAAGCTTACGTCGTTATTTGTCTCTACTTCTTAAGCATTACATAACGTTGTAGATTTTACTTGGAAAGTTAAGAAGTTAAGAACGAAAGTATTGAGAACTGTGACTCAGAACGCATCGAAACGCTTCCAAGTTGTGTTAGCAACTTCATTCACAATGAGTAAAATCATTTTCTGAATGAACGTATCAACTCTGTCGCTTACTTGCACGTGGCTGGTCCATTTCATATCTTATTAAAACTGCTTGTGAAACCCATTTTAATATTTAGGGGTTACCAGATTTTGGGTCAGTGGCCAAATAAAATAAAATCCCTTCACTTATTTATTTATGTGTGTGATTCTATATGCAAACTCTTACAATTCCTATGAGACCTAATAAACAGCGCCCCTCAACAAGGTATGGATGTTTCCTTCATTCAACACTTAATAACCCTTTAAAAATCATCTTGCACAAAATCTACATTGCAGATGAGACGAGTTTTTTTAAGTGTTCAATGAATGAAACCATCTGAATAGTGCGTCCGTGTTCCCCGTATCAATATGACGTCATAGCAACCTGCTTGACCTCAAACTTCAGCCGAACCAATTTTTATTATGGCAAGAATATGAATTAATATATTTCCCTGCATATTAAAAAAATATAAATAATTATTACAATTTTTAACGATTATTTCCTTCGTTTATCAAAGTCGAAATTCGTTATGTCAGATACCTCGTTAGAGATCGATATTTACATATCGATAAATTCCCCGGTGACCGGTATCAATTTAAAGTACGACTGTAAGAAAAAGACATTTCAACGAGTCTTTAAATTTGTGTGTCTTTAAGTTTCTGAGTTAAAGGTCAGACTATATGTTTCATATAGCCTGACATGTTGTCATCTCTTCCGGCCAACATCAACAACTTTGTGGAAACATTTTTGTGATTGATGGGAAATAATTGTCGAACACGTATATTCTTGGAAGCATTGTTGGAAGACTCGAAAGATGACGACTCCGGCTGCATTGCTACAACCGGAAATTTTGGAATTAATATTCAAGAGTTTGGACGGCGTTTCACTTTGGAGGTGCGAACATGTTTGTAGAACATGGAAGGACGTTTTACATCGTTACTCCAAGGTATAGTGTTTTTTAAATTTTTCTGTTTACAATCAGTATTTTTTTTAAAAATATTTGTGTTCTGAGAGTTTCATATAAATTACCACTTGCAAGATTTAATATTTAATTTAATCTCTTGAAGTTTACTTACAGAATCAGTGTTTTGTGTAGGGGTATTAAAGCTTTTTAATGTTCCACTAAACATAATACATATTTATTACATGTTCAAGTCAGAACCAGTAATTCCCCTTATGTAAACAGAATCCAATTCAGTAAATTTTGTAGTGTATCATAATTTTCCTAATGAAAGCACACGCTCATTTCCTTCTAATTGGTTTGTTTGTCTGTTATCAGTTTGAAAATAATTTCATTGCATTGACTGGTTTTGCACAATTATGCAAAAATTCTAGTTTCTATTCAGAAATTGACAGTTTGCTGTACAAACTTTGAAATATTTTGACGATTTTTGGATAAAATAGGTATCGTAATTACTCATATAAATAGCCAAATAACAGACAAAGCTAAATGATTAAATAAATAGTCACTCAAAGTTTCTACAATCCTTGTTGCTTTTGCCAGAGGACTAAAAATCTCGATGAGCCCCACGAATGACATTGACCAAAATCCAGGTGTCAAACTACAAAGCTTTCTTTGGCTTTGCCTGAGATTGATTGAGTAAATGGCCAATACCAAAATAAAATTCCTTCATTCATGAATAATATCCATGATTCTAACAGTCGGACAAAATCGACAAGGATTGCAGAAACGAATGGTAGTAATCACTTAGTTTTGTCTTATTTGGGTAATTATTTATGTAATAAATATACTATTACCACAAATGTTTTATAGTACTGATTTTCTGTAATTAATTGACTTTAACTTAAATTTAACTTGGAACAAATTCCAGTGTCCTGTAATCTCCTTAGCCACCTAATTATTCAACTCCGCCCTCATATCACTCTTAATTTTATTTGTTTAGTAAACAAATATTATTCCTTTCAGCACTCTGAGACATGGAAAATATGTTGCATAAGAGAAATTCCTGAGGATGTATTATTGGAGACACTGAATAATCATTGCTCGTCAGGGAACCATGGTAAAAAAAGTGTAAACTGGCAAGCAGTTTACAAGGATTGGTTTCAATGGCTGTCGCTGAGAAGCTGGCGATATGTGGCGAGATCTGTTTTTACAGCTGAGAATAGGAAAGAATCTATAACATGTTTCAGGATGTCGGGAAATTGTGTCATAACAGGCCATCCAAATGGCTCCATCAAGCTGTGGGATCGTTACAAATCCTTTTTGGGTGAAATCAATTCCCATTTACGGGATGTGACAGATCTTGACCTTATGAAGTATGAAAGTAAGAACTGAACTATTTATATGCTATTCTAAGGTGATATTTCTGCTCAATGTCTCAGATTTTAGTATATGTACTTCTTCACATCAGTAACATTAATACTGTCACATGCAGTTTTCCTTCGATCAGTCCGCTTGAGTTAAATTGATCTCTCATTTACCCAGAAATGCAGTTTGCTTTCTGACCAAATGAGGAAGTTATTAAGTGGAAGATATTTGGTTACATGTGTTTGAGATGTCATTAGAATAATTTCTTTTGCTCATTTCAAAGCATTATTTTTCTTTTTCTTTTTTAGATTTTTCTGTAGGCAACGATGAATGGAACTTGAAGCACAACTTGGTTATTTCAACATCAATTGACAGATCAATTCAGGTGAATTGTATAACTGTTGGGAGTTCAGAAATAGCAAATGTATCTGTTCACAATGCACCTACAACAATGGTTCGGTAGGGACTAAATTCCATTTAATTAGTGTTTTATGAATTTTTTTTTATTTCAGGTCACTTCATTTTAGAAATAGAATATTAGAAAATCAAATAGCAAAACTAGGCAGACAAAATAAACCAATAAAAATAAACACCACAAAATGTTTCCGCAAAATTTGTTGTTTACTTCAGGTGTTGATATAAGTTAGAGCTGTTTGAACTTCAGAATTAATAAGTGAGAAAGAATTTAATAAGGGAGATTGATAAAGATATAATCACAAAGCATTTCATAATTAATTTACATTTAATTTTCAGTTTTTTAAATAATTTGTATATGTTGCCAAACTATTCTATTAATGTCATCCAAATACTGATACACAAATTAATTTTTAGTTGAATTTCAAAGGCATGTTCTTGTTGCACTACCAGTGTTTTAACCAAATGTCTTTGAAATTTATTTTTATAATGAGATCAATTTCTTATTAAAGTTTTAAGATGATTATAATTATTAAAATGAGAGATATACGTCTGTTTTGAAAATAAATGATGAGAAATATAGTCGAATACAGACCGATGAAGTGATGTTATAATAATAACACAATGTTTCTGGAAACCTTGTCCTTACTTCAGGTGCTAAGAAAACTAAAAACACAAGAGGCAAGAGTGACACAACTGCACAATACAGTTCATAAACACAAAAGCTGTTTTGTGGAAAGCTTTTCTTTTTAGTTTGGCAACTGTATTGTGTAGTTGTGTTGCTCTAGGCTCCGCGTTTTGTTTGTGTTTTTTTTAGTTTTCTTAGCACCTGAAGTAAGGAACAAGGTTTCCAGAGTAACCATGTGTGGTATTTATATCACCACTTCTTTTGTCTGTATTTGGTTAATTTTCTTATTATTAAATGTAATTATTAATGTGTCAAATTCACACAAGAAAAACCAGCCAATTTAGCTTTATTTTACATCACCTGGTTTTGGCTATGTGAATTTCATAAAGTCCTAACTAATATCAACACCCGAAAAAAGCAACAAATTTTGCAGAAACATTGTGTTGAATTTATTTTCATCAAACCTTTTCTTTGGCTACTTCATTGTCTAATTGTTTGTCTTAAGTTAATACAAACTTTTTTTACTTTTTCAATGATGATTTCAATCATTTTTGTTGATTACATGTTAACAGGAAATTTTATAATTAATAGGTTGTTGATTGTTTTAGAACATACAAAAACATGTTTGCTGTGTTATCAAAGGACGCTAGAATTTCAATATGGAGAGTTGACGGCGTGTGTCCTTCAAGTGCAAATTTGTTAAAGATTATTGTCATGAGGGAGCAACCTGAATGTTTCAATCTGTGGAAAGGAGAGGTTTGAATATTTTCTATAACTCGTAAAGATTAACATTGAATATTTTCTATAACTCGTAAAGATTAACATTGAATGTTTTATATGAAGACTCTATTTTACTTCAAGTTACTTGGCAACTAATTATTCAATTGTAAACTGTTTGCAATGATTGGCTTCATTAATATGGGATTTGTGGGAAGTAATTATCTTTACGTACATTCAAAATGTGTTTCAGATTTTACGTTACCATTAGGCTATGGTTTGACATGATGTTTTTGTTCTGTGTTATGAACTTGTAAGTTTCTGTTATACTTACAAGAAGGCCAAATTATTAACAGTAAATTTTGTAGAATCGAAGATGAATTAAATTGTTAAAAAGATTTTGATTTTAACTGTGTGAAAAAGAATTTCATTCCAGTAATTTTGAAATGTAGCCATTTTTGCCTTATATTTTTTCTTACTTTGTTGGCAATTGTTCTAAGGACTGTTGGGACTAAGTATTCCATTTGGCATTTAAGCAATGGTGTGTGGAAAGAGACAAGTTTCTGCTCCTGAAAAAAAAAGAATTGCCTTCGCCAGATTGAAATTGACTTCACCGATGTAGAAGTAGAATTCATGTTTACCAACACAAAAACAGAATAAAATGTGTACTTGTTCTACTAATGTTTCCAATACTATTAGTCAACATTAAAGTAGATTTTTCATCATGTTGATAAAATATTCTTTGGTTATTGTGTGCATTTCTGTGGTCTTTTCAGTTTTCAGGATTTACCGTTTCTGGGATCATGTTTGAGATCTTTAGAAATTATGCTGAGGATTTAGTTGTATGTTATCCAGATCGTCTGAGTACAAAGGGTGGACAAATGAAGAAAGGCTTCGTATGGAGAAATGTCATATGTGCCTGGCTGTCAGGTATGTTCATTTAACATGTCAGAACCTTAGTTTGATTTGTTAATGGAATATGCGTGTTTTGTAATTGCTTTTAGATAAGTTAACTACTCAAACAAATATATATCTATCTATCCAAATAATCCATTGCTTTTCAATACCTACACCTATACAATTCAAAATCAATAACATTATATGATGAGAATTTTTTTTTTGTAATAAATTAATTTTATTCCAGCTAATAACGATTTACACATTCATTTGGATAACCACTCAGCTGTTTGTTATAATACAATGCCATACTTGATGTCATACCCTGTGACTCTTCTGCTGTATGCAAATATTTTTTTCTTGGGCATGGAGTCAGGTAAGTTGTATCATTAGTTATGTTGTTTTTATAAGTGGACTGGTATCTTTTCCTAATGGCAAAAAACTTAAGACAGTCTTAGGTCTTAAGTTTTTTGCTGTTAAAAAAAACAAAACACCAATCCACTTTGAAATGACCTGCACTTTGAAATTTTCTTTGTGTTTTTTCGCTATTTTAAGTTTATCTGTACAAAGGTTGGTTTTAGTATTGTCATTATTTTGTTGTTTTTAAATTTTAAGTAGAGGTAAGGAGTTGTGGGCTAACATTGTTTAAATATATAATTTTTTACCTTTATGTGTTATTTTTTCAATCTGGAATTACATTTTCTTGTGAAAGATTTAACAAGTTCTACTGATTCTAATCTCTTCTGGAAATATAATATTAATATGTTTGAAAATGTTTCCTACATATCAGTTGAGAAATTATAAGTTTTCATAACTGATTTCTCAGGAAACTTAACTCTGTTCGGGACAGTATATCTTCTTCCGGGTTTTGTTAATGCTTTTTTTTGCACTTTATGCGATACTTGTAGTGTATTATTAAATAATCCTATTGCATTAATTTTGAATGTTAGGAATGTTTAAACCAATGTTTTCAATTTATATTATACGAAAATTAATTTTGAACAAGTAATACAAATATAATTTTTGCTGATTACTTAAAATGAAAATATATTTTCATCAATCATCTGCATGACTTATTTACGAGATACAGTTTAATTTTTTTTATTGTTGATGAATCGAATTTCAGTCAAGAAATTTATCTTTAGATTTGATTTTATTCAGGTGAGATCGTCATGTACTACATCAAAACACCTGAAGAGTTAAACCAGTTAGATCTTGGCAGTTTCCAGAGGAAGATCAAACTCAGCAGTGATCCAATCGTGTCCCTTGAAGTACAGGAAACTGAACGAGGACCCTGCGTAGCTGCAGCTACATCTACGAGCCTATTTTGTATAAGTTTCTTGATATCTCAAAATGTGTTACTAGAAAATGGAACTTCATAATTGTAGTAGCTATTTTCACTGTCATCATATAGATTAAATATATTTACGTGCAATGATTTAATTGAGGAAGACCGTGAGAATCACACATTCCACTCAAAAGCTCCTTGTTATGGGCTGAGGTAATATTTATTTTTAAAGCTTTAATTGTAAAACAATTACAGTTCCTAACAAGTTACTCCAACATTTTTGGCTCTTGATCTATGTTGGATCCCTCATGTTTTGTTCATCAAGACTTGTCTTTGAATGCAATATGATTTCTTCTTCTTTGTAACAATTGAATTGTTCATTCTTTCACATTCCAGTAAAGTGAATGTGTTGCATTTCAGCATTGCTTGTGTTGTTGAGGTGTTGGTTGTAATGTGTATTACAGGTCTAGCAGAACTCAAACCAAATTCAATCTATTAATTGGAGATGGAACACAACCTTAAATTTTTTAGACAGCATTCGATTTCATGGATCACGATAGTATCGGGACATGTTTATTAATAGAGTAGATACTGTATATCCTCTTCTATTCTGTGCTGATGTGCAAGGTACTCACCCCTATTTTCTCATCTTGCTTATGGAAAGAAAAAATTGTTTCAGAAAATAAATTATAATTTTTTTTGGTACATAAAATTATATTTCTCAGGTCACATATTTTGTTTACACATGATGTTAACAATACCTACTGTCCAAGACACGAGGCAAGAAATACTGTAGGCTTTCCCAGTGTATTTAATTAATGATTCTTGGTTACAAACCAGCTCAGATGTTTGTAGAATGAAGGTTTTCCCGGTGAAGAAAGTGGGTTTCCAACCAGGTAAACTCGTCTATAACATGCAATGTTTCGATGATGATGCTTAATGTCATGCAGATGTTGCGTGTTATTGACGAGTTTTCCCGGCTGGACACCTGAGAAGCCTTTATCCAGGTCAGTTGTTTATTAAAAGACAACATTTGTACAAAATTCATCGCCGCTGCAGTCAGGTGACTTTCATTTGATGTCGGCAGAGATTAATTTAGTAGAAATGTTGTGTTTTATTAAACAAATTGACCCAGTTGATAAACCAAGAATATTTTATTTCGACAAAGCAACATTTATAAAGGTCTAATAACAAGCCAGGAGAAATTAACTTTGATGAGGATTACATCCTCCATAGTGAGAAAAATAAAATGGGGAGGTAAAAGTCATTTTGGCTATTGTTCAGAAGAATTGCTTTCCAAATATACTCAGGAAAATATATTTTTTGGAGTCCTCACAGACTATAATTTATGTACTAGTTCTGTATCCCATTGTTCATTTAAATATTTGATAGAAAAAGCGAGACACTGTGGTATTAAATTTACCACCAATACAATTTCTGAACTCTTTTTAGTATAACAATAGTTTGGGTTTTACAAAAATAATTTTCATTTCTAATGGCCTGTTTTTTCTGGCTTCATATGTTTTCCCTGAAGGTTCTTTTGAGTGTGTGTGTGTGTGTGTGTATTTTCTTCCTCACTGCTACCATTAGTTATAGTCTTTTACTATAAATTAACGACAGCTTCAGTTTTTTTGTTATGAAAATCAAATATTTTAGTAACATCTCAGGATGTTAATATTTTGTAGTAATTACAACTACATCTTTGTTTCCCATTCTCTTTATCACTGTGTGTGTAACACACTTTATAATATAGTTCACTTAATGGCGGCTTTAATTTTTCCTTAAAAACATTAGTTACAATTGTAAAGATACCAAAATATGGCCAAAGAAGTTTTTTCACTGAATTAATTAAAAAAGTTAAAGAATTGTAGTTACCATTAAAAATACTAACTTTTAATTAATTCAGTGAATATATTTATTCAGACTTTTGTTTGAAAATATTTAATAATTTTATACTTACCAAAGAGTTAGATCTTGTTTGATTACTCAGGATTATAAATGTTTGTTATTTTTTTTAATTGATCTTGTTTGATTACTCAGGATTATAAATGTTTGTTATTTTTTTTTAATTGATCTTGTTTTATATTTTCAATAACATTCCTAACTCTGGAAAATTATTAGTCTGGCAACTGCAATTGTGTTAAAGGATAGGTTTGTAAAGGACAAAAATTTATAAACATAAAAAAATTCAACAAAGTTGATTATAAAAGAAAATTTATAATTTATAACATCTTATGTACATGTGAGTAAAGGTAAATATTTTTTAAGTACAAAGTCATATTTCTTATTTTCAGTCTAATAATGTTCCCTCGACTGAACTTACATACATTTGTAACAGTACAACAATGTTTTATTATAAATAAAAGAAATTTGATGAAAACAAAAATCTGAAAGTTTTTAAATGTCAAAATTTTGGAAAACTTTTTAAGTGACTTGTTTGTATTATAAATATATTTATTCGAGGTAGTTTTTATGTTATACCATTTCTTAAACATTGGTTAAAAGACATAATTAACTATACAAATTAGGAAGAAGTTAATTGTGGAAATAAGCATTATTGACTAGATAGATGGTTATATAATTTACTTTTACCAATATCTTCCGTGTTCGAGAGTATTTTCAAGTTATATGCGCATTTATTTGATGAATATTTTCAGGTGAGTATTTTACATTAAAAAAAGATTTTGTCAAAAATTAAGGTTTCAAACATTTGTAATAGTCTGAAAAATAAGTATTCGATACCAATAATGTCATCATTTAAATGGGGAATGTGTGCTAAGGCAGGTCTCAACATAATTGTGATGTGGAAATTTAGTTTTATTTTAAACAAGATTAACAAACTTATTGCAAGAAATGACAACTTGAATTAATTGGTGGCGTGGTCCCAAAAAGTTCTTAATTCGAACATTAAAGATTAAAGCTTCCTTCCGCTAAAAAGTTTACTCTGAATTTTACAATTACTGGAATCAATTATTACTGTGGTAACTCGTGTGTGGGTTCATATGTTTATCTTAAGTAATGTAAAAGTTATTTAAACTTAGGCGCATCATGCAAACAATTCTGAATGAATTCTAGTGATGGTCAAATTTGGCGACACATACTTCAGAAATTGAGCCCTCTGGTGATGAGCAGCTCGAAACGTCTCGTAAACGTAAGGTTCACATCTCGTGATGCCAAATGTGTTTGTGAAAAAATCCCTATTCAAATTGGTGTTTCTGGTCAAACTCTCACCTGACGGAAAATTTTATTAAGGCTGCATATTCAAACTTTTGGAGGGAATAGTTGAACTTCTTAAATATGAAAATAAACTTAAATACTCGTTCTAGCAACACTAGTTAGTATATATACGGATACAAAAAAAAATGAGATGACCATGGTGTAGCAATGGTCTACTAGATAATAAGATAATTCGCAACAATACCATACACATTTTAAGTATCGCTCTTCAAAACTCTTGAAGATTCAGTGAGGTGATGTTACTCTTAACGTTTTACCAAATATGTATCAATAAATGTTACTTTAAATATTTTAATATGTGAAAATAGCTTTCTATCACTGAAACAACCATAATGGGTTTAAAATTAATGAAATAGACTTTTACTTGAATGACTGACATAACTGATTTTTGCATTCACTTTCAGGGTTGTAACATGTAGGGCATTTCACGTTTGCCACTTAATGTGTGTATGTGTTAAGAGATCATAGCAACTGAAAATCTTTTTATTGGAGTATAGCATATAGCATATCTCCTATAATTAATGAGAAGACAATTTCAGTTACCAAGAAAAATAAAATTATTTACAAAGTACTGTAGAAATAATATTAAAAAAAAGTCACTACTCAGTTCTTCAATCATATTTGCCTTATATTGTTTGACTGTAATAATAAATAAGGACAAGGGAAGGGTCGAGAGCAATTTTGGTGGCAGTGGACCGGCTGAATCAGTCCTGAAAGTCACTGCACAAACGTGATGGTGGTAGCTACTTTGCAAGATGCGAGTCTCCACCGTCGTGGGTCTCTGAGTCACAGTCTTCTTGTTCCGTGAGCTCCGGTCTCCCGAGCTCCACCACACAGACGCCACGGCTGTTGTCCTCGGGGACCATGTTGAGCAACTCGGATCCGCAATTGCTGCACACTTGGTCTCTAACGCTCACAGCTGAAGCAGGGGAAACAACATCTGACATTAAATTTTGGCTCTCATTTTGAGAAACGTAGCTGAAAATAACCGTACGATTCCTGTTCACCTGTCGAGTTGATTCTGCCAGAAGGGACGCCACCACGGTTGGAGGCAAAACGTGGTCCTGAGCCGAGTGCTGGACTCAACTCGTTGGGTGTGGATGCGCCACTGTTGTGGCTGCCCAAGTCTGGGGACGATGGGGCTGAATGCTGCAGGAAAAGAGCGAAACATGAAAGTTCTGTCGTAAATCCTCCTGATGTACTGACGTGTGTTAACCTTGTACACTTACCACCTGGCCTGAGGGTCGGATCTGGGGTGAGGCTGTAAGGCTTTCCGTATCCCGGCTCGCAGTTCCCAAACCGACCACTTCCTCAATCTCCATATGCAATATACTTTCCTGGCTGCCTGTGAACTGATGAGAGATTTGCTGCATCGTAACAGAAAGAAATGTATATAATTTAATTTAAAAATCAGGCAATGTTTATTTTTATCTTACTTAGATTAATATCCTTCCTCTGACTCAATTCCTTTTGACTTTCACATATGACATATTTCTTTCATGTATTGTTCATAAAATCACCTTAAATTCTTTTTATCAGATTCAACCTTTTCAATGGTTCTAGATCTGTCTCCTACTCCCACTGTATTGTTGTATCCCTCTACCTTACAACTTCTTTGTTTAGGGTGTACTTACCACGAAGCCGTAGTGCTTCAAGATGTCCATTTTACACATGGGGCAAGTTCGGTGCTCCAGTAACCAAGGGTCAATGCAAGATTTGTGGAATTCGTGCCTGAAAGTAAACGACGGTTAGTTGATGAAACTCGTAAATATTTCAAACTGAATGATGTAACGTTAAAAAATAAATTGAAAGATTTTACTTCTTTTAACATCTCAATTTGTTGCTGCCAAATTATTTTTTTTTGAAAAGTATATTGGCAATGTTTAGTTTTGTTTACTGATTAATAATTTTTAATCGGTTTTTTAACACAGTCATATTTGGATCTATTTCCAATATTTCTTTACTTATGATTTTTAATGCCAAATAATTTGAATATAAAGAATACCTCTCAACTATACATTTTAAGCAAGGTAGGGTATTACTGGTATAATTTTATTTGAAAACAGATTAAAGGTCAAATCCTAGGTGATATAAATGGAACGATTTGTGAGAAAGTGACTGTGAACTTCGGTTTAATAATTTTTTTTATTATGAAGTGTCAGTCACTTGTCAATCATATACTATAGGCCTACAATAAGATGAATGGTAATACAGAATCGGTTATTAAAATTACTTGTCCTGGGTCTAACCTGCAAGGCAAGATCCTGAGGACGTCGGAAACTTTGTATGGCTCGATACAAACTGCACAACACTCTCCGTCTCCTTGAATTTCCTGCAGAAAAAAGAAAGAAACAGAGGCATGAATTAAAAAATATTCTTAACACAGGGAAGGATAGTAACAACGTCTGACATATTGAAAAACTGCTATTTGTAGGTTGTTGGTGGGAAAAATATAGGAAAAAATTTCATTAGAAAGATGTTATAGAGAAGAAGAAAAGTTTAAAATAATAAAGACCGCAAAATAATTTAAAATTCGAAAAGCAATGGGACAAGTAGGTTGACAAATCAGATTCAGGTTTTTCCCTGCATCACATTTAGGGAAAAGTCAGGTAGGATCCTTGAACTACAGTGAATTAAATAGCCGCGATAAAGTAGAAATAGAAAAATTGGGGGAATAAAAACTATTTGAAACCTCTTCGGACGTGTTACAGTTTAATCCCGTTGAGGGGTAGGGGGGGGGGTTAGTGACTCTCCTTTAATAGCACAGGAAGGGATATGAAGCTATCCGCAAAAGTAGTTTTAAAGGCGATGGATCGACGCACCGCCAGCTGCGAATACCACGACCTCCGATGGATCAATGAGCCCCCATTACCGATTTTGTTTTGGCTACAGACAACGTCGTGTCCAAGCAGAGGGGTTGGGGGGTGGTAACAAGTGGTGTAGCGGGACAAAACTGCACAAACACACACACACGAGGCTGATCAATATACCAGCACTGTGCGTCGTTAAAGTCACCTCCGCCGCAAATAGCCGCGGCTGGACAAACACGAGCTCTGAAGGGCGGTGGCGGGAAGGGGTCGTTGTCCATTACGCGAGATGACGTCACCGAGTCGCACCCTGATGTAAAAGTCTCTCACTTTCTGTCTCAGTCACTCCAACTCCGTAAACAGAGTTCATAACAAATATGCGGCCAGGAATCGTCTGAGCAGGCCGACAGCGCGGTGAGGCTTTCCTCCTGTCCGACATGGCGACACCAGCTCTCAGTTAAAGGTCAAAACCTGGTTTCCCTGTCCCATATCAATTATGTTGACAATGTCACATCATCCCTTTGTTGTTCTATATTAATGTAGACTACTGTACATATTTTAATATAGATATATTATCTGAGTGTATGGCGTTGCCCGGGTATTTATTTAAATGAACTGAAAAATACCACAATAATATAACAGGTCATGAAAAATCTTGTAAATATATTTTGTAAATTTCGGTTTTTCTTAGTTTGTCTGTGTCTGTATTCGCCATCAACTGTTGGTGGTATTCCAGTGTTAATTTATTTTATAAACGTTATTTAATTAAAGTAATTAATTAATCAACACACAAGGGTTGTTTCTTGGCCTCCATGAACCACATCAAGTTCAATTAAATTAAGCTAGCTTTTAATCCTTTGATACTTGATATAATTGATTAATTTTTACATTAAAATTGCTTTTAAGAGTTGACATTTTAAGGAAATTATTGGCCCATTGACATTCTATTCCGGTCCGTTCTATTTATTTTTTCTGCTTTATATTTTATTAAACTGGGGAGAAGTGGGCTAAATAAGACAAGACTCATTAAAATTATCAGGACAAAAATAGGCCAGATTTTAGGACGACAGGAATTAATATTAGGATAAAGAAAGAGAGAAGAAAGGACTCACCTTGTCCTCCGATTTGATGTTTTTCGTCGGAATCTTGGAGAGTGCCTTCTTCGCAGCGCTACACAACCGCCTCTGGAAACAGATAGAAATAGTGACATAGTGACATTGGCTTGTCAAAAAAAACAACCTGTAAAATGTATTTAAATAAGTGACTATAAAAAATGGAGTATTCGCATATTATGGAAAAAATACTCTGATGGTAACCTTCGCATTCTTACCAGGAAGTTTGTGGGTGCAACAAGGTATCAGTACTATGACGTCATAGTATGGGGGGGGGGGACAGGCTTCAGTTTTAAATTTGTAACGCAGAAAAAAATGACTTGTCCCACGCCTTTCCCTGGATGACGGTTTGCTGTGGGACGCAGAATTCCCTTCTCCGTGCCTCGACCAATTTAGGAGGCTGCTGGCCGATTATTCCAATTTATTTTGAGTAAGAGGCTACATGAGGGTAATCTACATGGTGGCAACTCCCCTCTTATAGCATAGGAAGGGATTTGAAAGGGGGGATGCTGAAGGGTAGAGGAAGGTAGCCAAGGGTTAACTAGGGGCCCCCGGGCTGTGGTTTAAGGATCCTACCCGCGGCAATTCGTCTAAATGTGATGCAGGGAAAACCCCGCATCAGGTAGGTCGGGCATTTGGTACTTGTGCCACGCCCTTCCCTGGATGGCGGGAGACGGGGTTTGCTGTGAGGTCGCAGCTTTCCCCTCGCCGTGTCTTGACCGGTTTAGGAAGGGTTCTGATTTGATGTCTAATAGTAGAAAATGTGACAACATGGCTGTGATCTGCTATGTGAAGGATGCTGATATCTTGTTATGGGGGTTCCCATGGTTTATACAAACGGATCGGGATAATTGTGCAATAACAAAACAAATACTTTCAAGGTTTCTTTTTCTTCACCGTTTTGCAGTAGCAACGATTATTATTTCCATTGAATGTAGGGTTGTAATTGACCCTTGAAGGGCGGTTCATTTTTATGAAACTCTCCTCAGACCCCACTTTAAGGAGAATATGGACGAGACGCTCCACTGCACTGTGTCGAGTCCAACTACAGCCATGTTCAAAAGATCAAGGATAAAAGTTAGTGCGTACTAAAACGAAATTTTATTGGTAATATCGGTTCGACTTGGAGTCATGCAGCCATTTTTAAAATGAAGTATTCTTGAGGCATTACGTCATTACTCTAATAAAGTGCATTTAAGTGGCTCGTAGATCGTGGCCGTGATTACTCCGCGGGATCGTTTCAGCAAGGTAAAAGCAGAGGCATTTTACTTAAAGTATTTATTCCAACAGTCTTTTGAGAAATATTGCGAGTAATAGTTCTCATTAAAATAAAAAGTGCTAAACTCTTTTTACTTGAAACTCAATCGATAAGTAACTGAGAAGATTTTAATTGACGTCGGCATGAAGGCGTTGGAGCACTGGTAAAAGAAAAACTTCTCTTCATGACAAACCCTCTCGTGCGGTGGCGGACCCGAGGACGAAGAACAAAATGCCGGTTTCGTCTTTGACTGAAAGTAAAATAGCCAAAGGAAAAACAGAGCATTAAACGGAGTGAAAAATTAAAATCAAAGACTACGGCACGTTTGGGCAACCCTTGTTGATTACCACAGATGTGTAATAAAATTATTGTAGAATTGTCTATGAAATTCTTTGTAATATCACTGCAATTAACGTACAGTATACAATTGATTGAAACTGAGTAATTGTAATGATCTTTGACAAATTATTTGATTATAACTCGTATAACTTGTATTGCTTTAAAGGTAACATCTTTGATTTTAACTAACAATTAGCTATGATCCTTTTATATAACGGATTTGGTTTTAATTAACAAATAACTATGATCGTTTTCTTTTAACTTAAAGTCTTTGATTTAAACTAACAAATAATTGTGCTATTTGGCTTTTACTTTTAATCTGGCATCTTTGCTTCGAACTAAAAAGAAATACAATTTTTTGTTTACAATTAGCTAAAAATTGGCTATGATCCTTTAATTTTTAGATAATCTAAATCCTATATAATATAATTATTATCCTTTTACCTCCTGTAACCTATCCTCTTTGCTTTTAAGCCAACAATAAGTATGATCTTCTGTTTTTTTTTAGATGATGACTTTGCTTTCAACTGTCAAATAACTAAGATCCTTTGCTTTTAACTAAAGAAATAGATAACGGCATCGCTTTTAACTAACAATTAACTATGATCCTTTTTCATGTAGCTAACGTCTTTGCTTTAAATTAACAAATAATTATGATCCTTTGCTTTTAACTAAGAAACAACTATGATTCTTTCATTTTGAACTAATATCTGTATTGTTAACTACGAGGTAAGTCTGTATGATCCTTTAATTTTTAGCTAACGGATTCGCTTTTACCTAAATAATTACTATGATCCTTTGAATTTAATCCTGCGTCTTTGATTTTACCCCCAAAAATAATTTAAACCATAATTACTTGTAACCTGAAGGATGTTTGTAACTAAAATATAATAATTATTTTTTTGCTTTAAAACTTACGCTCTCCTCTTTATGATATTATTAAATTCTATTTTTCTTAATTTAATTAATTATTTTTTCAGTTGAATATTATTTTATATTTCTGATTGTGTCACTGGATTGTTAATACAAATCTTTACTTTTATGGTATTTTCTGTGCTCTTACTAATTCTTCCTGTATTCCTGCCGCCTACTGATATCTAAATATTGAATGTAACTGTCACAGTTTACCCGAAAACAGTCGAGTAGCTTCGTCGAACATAAATTTAGCGCGTTCAGAAACGAGTTGACATTTTAAAAATACAATCACATTATGAACGTGACTGTCCTACTAGGGCTGGACTGACTGAACTCCCTGTACCCTACTTTCCGTTAGTGTTGATAATGATGACAAACAGTCGCCTCTGTATCTGCTCAGGCTGATTGTCCAACTTTCAAAACCATCAATTTCCCCATCCCCCGTCCTTTTAGAGCTTTCAAAGATCCTCGTTTCACAGTTTCGCTGGTTTCGTTTTCAGATTGTGCGACGTCCAATTTCTGCGTGAGCCGGATGCGAGTCCTTGACTATCACTTTCGGCCTTGCTACTCCGACAGACTGACAATGGAAGTCCCCGTCCTTGATTTTTCACGGCTTTTAGGGACCCCTACACGTACGTGAAATGGACTACGAGTGTTCTTTTTTTTTTCTCCTTTCTCTTCCGGTCGGCCTGGTTGTTAACAAGCACCTACACACACACACACACACACACACACACACACAGTCACACAGTAAAATATCACGACAAACTCCACCGAACTACGAAACGTAAACTCATCGTCGAAACATAAAGACTGTAAGATATTTTTTAGGGAACATAAATAAGAAAGGGGTTGAAGGGAGGAATACCAAGGAGATTGATAGAAATTTACCGACTGGGGGTGTAAATTAAGGTCCCCATAAGACGAGAAACCTTGTGTTATTTTAAAATGCCAACTAGCTACTGAAAGCACGACATTTACTTTGGGTCTAAAATATTTGGGTATCAGTTTACAGTAGAAATATATGTAAAATTAAGAAGATCAGACAAGATAACAGTAATGATTTTTTTTAAAAAAAACCAGTTACTCAATCAGAAATATAAAAGAAGTTTAATGTCAATATTAATTAAAATCAGAAGCTTTCAAAAGTTTTTGTCAAGTTCACCTGCAATTAACGAAATTAAATATTAAGAGGAGAGCATTGTAGACACCAAAGACGTTAGATTAAACGCGAAGGATCATAATTATATTTTAGATAAAAGCAGAGACGTTAACTGCGACGCAAAGGATCATACTTGTTAGTTAAAAACAAAGGTGTTAGTTCAAAAGCAAAGGATCATAGTTATTTGTTAGTTAGAATCGACGTCGTTATCTTAAAACTAAAGGATTGTAGTTATTTCTTAGTTAAAAGCAAGGACGTTAGTTCAAAATCAAAGGATCATAGTTATTAGTTAGTTCAAAATTAAAGATTAGGCTTAAAAGCAAAAGAACATAATTATTTATCAGTTAAAAGCAAAGACGTTGAATTAAAAGAACATGTTCTTAGTCGTTTGTTAATTAAAAGTAAAGACGATACGTTAAAAGAGAAGGGTCGTAGTTATTTTTTATTTAAAACCAAAGACGTTAGCTTAAAAGCAAAAAAAAACTTAGATATTTGTTAGTTTAAAGAAAAGGATCATAGTTTTAATTAGTTCAAAAGATAATGATGGTAGTAGTTTCTTAATTAAAAGCAAAGAGGTCAGTTTAAAAGGAAAGGATCATAATTATTAGTAATTAATATTAATCAAATCAGGTCCTGAGCTTCAACTGGAAGAGGCGGTCAGTTGCCTCCAGACCTGGTCGAGGCATGGAGCCGTGGATGTTGCGTCCTCATATATATGTATGTATATTGTAGAGATTACTAAGGAATTTATTTTCTGTCTTCAGTTGGTCAAGTCAGGCGATGTATTTCCGTTACGCCCAATGTTTACGAACATTCAACGCTGGGTCAAAATGTGTCTCGAGGGAAACGTATAAAAGCCGTGAGAAGTAAACACAGGTTAATCAGTAGTGGAGAAGGCTGGTCTGAGGGCAGTCGGCTGGTGGTAGTTGTTACGTTGTGTCTGGGAAAGCTCGGTCGAGTGGACTGGACTCGGACGGTCTGTCCGGGTGGTGCGTCGTTGGTTTTTCTGGTCGTTGTTTTCATCCGAGAGTGAAATCATTCTCATCCTAAGAAATTTTCTGCGTTATGTTGGATCCAACTTGAACAACGTTGTGTCCGCATGCAGATTACCTTGCCAAAGGTTGGTAACAGGCCACGGGAGATGGTAATCCTGTGAAACGCCGTCTATCTGTGATAGCTCTGCCAACAAATCCTGCCTCCACACCTCCTATGGTGGCAATGGGCAATGCAGCTTTGCTGTAGCAAAGTGGAGAAGGGTGCTTAATGAAGGGTTGTCATATTGATTCATTTTTTTAAAAAAAATAAGCTCGCTGTCTAGCCGATTCATTCGGATTGATCCAGTAAACTTTCCAGATCTCAGAAGTTTGTTCTGAGCATTAAAAAAAAAGCATACGATGAGGTCACATGAGGATCGCTTTTGACATTCCAAGGTATTTATTTAGTTTTAGTTGTGGAAGAAGCGTCAGATCGCTATTGTAAAAGGTTCTATAGTTTTCTGGGTTTCATTTGGTAACTTCCTATATTTTTTTGGAGGCCCGTAGGCGAACCTGAGATGTGTTACTCTTAATTAAGTGTTTACTACATTATTTTGCACTCCGATGTGGGGCTTGTAATGTTACTGTCTTTATTAGGGTTCATTTATTTAGAATATTACAGTTTGGTGTCCAATACGGGGCTTATTTCCCTTTACTTTAAATTTGTTTACTACAATATATATATGTATTAGACGGAAGATAAAACGCGGCACCTCCATTGCGGTGTTTGAGATCTCTCACCCTCTGGACTGCAACTACGCCACACGCAAACCCCCGGCGGTAATTAATTACAGGTTCGCCTAAAACATTGCGAAATAGATAAACGGAGAGTTTGCTCAAAGCCGGGTTCTGCTGAGCAGGTCCACTGAATACATCAAGAGCACGCACGCACACACACACACACACTCTGTCCGTGCATTTAGGAGTCCGAGGTACACACAGGACGACGAGTCCGCAGGAAACGCGAGACAGAAATCCGCCTTTGGACTGGGAAATGTCTTTGACACGTTGATGATAATAATTATAGGATTTAAAACAGAAACAAATGATTGTAGTTGAAGTCCTTTTACCGTGTCCTGGACGAAAAACGTACGAAGTATTTAATACACAAACGTTCGTTTTAAATTAACGATCAAAATAACCCAAATTATTTTTACATTAACGTGGGTACAAAACCGCACTGAATTTAGTTTCCCCCATATAGTAAATTATAACTAAATTGATTAATTAGCGGATGAAAGATCGTGTTCGTTTAAAATTTCACAATTAAATATTTTCCAACTAAAGATCCTGGTGTTTGTAACCTTCAATTTTTTTTTGATTATTGAAAATTTGGCCCAAACAGAGCTGAATATTTATTAATAAACATTTTTTTAGGGATACAGGCTGCATGAGGGTAATCCACATGGTGGCAACTCCCCTCTTATAGCATAGGAAGGGATTAGAAAGGAGGGGATGCCGAAGGGTAGAGGAAGGTAGCCAGGGGTTTAACTAGGGGGCCCCCGAGCTAAGGTTTAAGGATCCTACCCGCGGCAATTCGCCTAAAAGTGATGCAGGACAAACCCTAGAAAAACCTGCATCAGGTAGGTCTGGCATTGGGTACTTGTCCCACGTCCTTCCCTGGATGGCGGGAGAGGAGTTTGCTGTGGGGACGCAGCTTTCCTCTCGCCGTGCCTAGGAGGCAGCTGGCCGACTGTTCCAATGGGAACAGAGAACAGCTCTTACCGTATGCCCAAGGTCTGTGACCCCCAGAACATGCACCTCTCAAAACAGGCCTCGGCTTGTGGGAACCTTAGTTCAAAAAACCAGAGAGATGTGAAGGCATCGCCAAGGGTAGCCTCCGCCAGAGCTCTCCGATTAAATAAACATTTAAAGTTACATATATATTTAACTAAATTCCTTGTTTTGACCATCTTCAAACGTTGTCTGACATAATGATTTACACAGCTCTTGAGGGAATTGTTGAATTTAAGATAACAATGGGGAAATTATAATAATTTACTATACGACAACAAATAGATTACAATAATAAGGGAATCACTAATTTTATTTAAAATCATTGGCGTCATTTTTACCATCATCAGCCTCGAATATTGTTTACATTCTTCATTCAGTTTAAAAATGATTTTTTTCTTCATTGATTCTCGTTTTTAGACATCGTTTCGTTTGTCCGGTATAACAAGAAATCATGGTTTTGTTTTCTTTTAATTTTTTTTTTCCGAATACTGAACTTAAATGAAGGTGTCCCAATCCTGGAATAATTTTGAGAACTCCTCAGTTACGGACGAAACTTATTAATCGTATTTTTCAATTTCTTAATTAACTTTTTTTTCTAAGAAGGAAATTAAGGACCAAATCTACTTAATTAATTTTTGTACAATGGCAGTATTAGTCTTTGTAAGAAGTCCTGAATTAAGGACGAAACGTGTTGTTATATTTTTATTAATTATTTTATAATTATGATTTTTATTAATTTATTAGTTAAATTAACAATACATATTTTTTGTATGAGAAACTCGTGCGTACCAGAAATTTATTTCTAAACCACTCGTTCAAGGACTCGCAGCTTCATTCGTGTTAATAACCAAAAATTTGGCATTTAAAATCGATAATATGATCGTCAAAACAATGGACTGTCTCTCAAGGATATTCTGGAATATAAACGGAAATAATTCGCACTTTGTCCAATTAGTTTACCACATCAAAGGAACTGCGCCGGACTCCCCCTTTTTTTTTCTTCCGAATAACACGGAAACGTAGGTCAAAGGCTGCTACAACTTTTTATAAACTAATTTAAATCGCGGAAATGAAGTAAAGAAAAAAATAAAACCAGTAGTTGTCAGCTGCTCCCGTCAGGGAAGAGGATCCGCAATGGCGAGATCTGATTTACGACTTGACCTACATCTCAGTAAAATAAGCAACCCACAGTCCCCCGGCCCCTCCTTCAACAGCTTAAAAGTGCCACTGTCAAAATACCGGAAGATAAACTGCACCACGGCGGCGAGGAAGGAGTTTCTTCTGCTTGGCAACTCACTTCTTCATTTTACAATTTTATTTCTACTTCTTCTTCGGTGCTGCCGCAGTCTAAACAAACTGAGTAAATCGTGGCAGCCATTCCAAAGATAAAAAATTCCTCTGGAGCATTGCTGGTTTAAAAGAAAAGAAAAAAAAGAAGGGTAAATGGAGGACATTTTAAAACACGGAAGACGGTAGGAAAATGGTAATTAAAGAAACGGAGGGAGTCGTTGACGTTTCCTTCTCCTCTTACTATCGATTTTCAACAACAAATACGTCACAATTATAATAATCAGACTTTAGAATTTAGAGGGTCATATTTAACAAAACACAACGTTTCGTTCCCTGATTGAGGTGAACAATTGCAATGGAGATGACAGAGGGGGCTGAAAAATAAATTATATATTCTTTTTATCTGATGTCATCGGCAGCTCCTCCGCGCTAGTCTTCGAGAGTTTCTTTCTCATTGCCGTCATTCATTTCGGTCGGTTTCGCTACGAACTCTGTTTCTCTGTATCGACCTTCGTAGTGCCAATTTTTTTGGGGGGTATCAGGCTACATGAGGGTAATCCACATGGTGGCAACTCCCCTTTAATAGCATAGGAAGGGATTTCAAAGGGGGCGATGCGGAAGGGTAGAGGAAGGTTGCCAAGGGTTAACTACGGTTCCCGGGCTATATTTTAAGGATCCTACCCAGAATTCGCCTAAAAGTAATGCAGGGAAAACTCTAGAAAAACCTGCATCAGGCAGGCCGGGCATTGGGTACTTGTCCCACGCCCTTCCCTGGATGGCGGGAAAGAGGGGGTTGCTGTGGGGACGCAGCATTCCCTTCTTCGTACCTCGACCAGTTTAGGAGGCAGCTGACAGACTATTTAAATGGGGATAGCGAACAACTCTTACCGTATGCCCAAGGTCTGAGACCCCGGAACATGCACCTCTCAGAACAGGCTGAGGTGCCTCGGCTTATGGGAACCTTAGTTCAAAAACGGAGAGGAAAAGGCATCCACCAAAGGTAGCCCCTTCGTATAATTTTTAGGCTATAAAATAAAGCGACGTATGTAAGCACCAGAGAGAAAGAAACGTTGCCGACAGGTAATGAGAGGCTGTAGGCACCCAACTGGCTCGTCCTGCCGCCTGCCCCGTCTGTTATTGACTTTGTAGCCTTGTGTCACCGCTGCAGATGAGAATGCGGCAGCCCCCAACATTGGCGAACCTTCCTTTGCCAAGCTGGTCATTGCCAACCACTCGCAGTATTTATAAACTGCATTCCTCGGGCTTGTGGAGGTCCTCAGCTCTTGACACTTGCAGACCTTGATCTTCTTCTGTCGCCCGACCTTCATCTGCAATATTCTGTGGTCTGGATCCTACTTCAACTTCAGACAGAAACCCACCAAAAGAAAAAAAAGGTCTTCTAGTAATTTCTGAACAACGGTACTGATAATTTCTTTCTTCTTCTTCACACATATGATCATTGATGTACACGTATCGCATGAAGCAGGCTACATGAGGGTAATTCACGTACTGGCCACTCCCCTCTTATAGCATAGGAAAGTGGGGATGCGGAAAGGTAGAGGAAGATGGCCGCAGACAAGTCTCCTACAAGTGATGCAGGGGGAACCCTCCTCCCGTAGACAATCCTGCATCAGGTACGTCGGGCTCTGGGTGCTTGTCCCACGCCATGCCCTGGATGGCGGCGGCTGGAGTGGGGGTTTGCTGTGGGGACGCCTCGACAAACTCAGAGAAATTATAACATTTAGAGGTACAGCAATGTCCTAACACTCGTGAAGGCGTGGACCTACTAATTTTATCTGCGAAAATAAGGATTTTCCTTGTTGTCTAGTCTCAGCGTGCAACAAGATGGCGGCCCTATTTCCGTAATGTACATCAAAACGTTACAATGCACCGTGTTGAGTTTTTATACATATTACAAAACAAATCAACCTCATTGATTTGTAAAAAAAATTAACCCCCCCCCACCACCTTCAACAAACTGTAAAAAAACCCTTGGTATATCCTTTAACAAATTAAGAATTTGTTAGAAACAAATTCTAAGGAATTCTTACAAAATTTGGATAACATGATCATGTTGTATATTAAAAATTGAGCGTTTCGGACTGTAAAGCGCTGCTATATAGGTCGGACGAAGCGTAAGCGACTCACCAGAATTAAAGGACTTATTGCAATTTTTTTAAAAAAATAATCCTGTTCCATAAAGGATCTGATATACGTGAATAATCTCACAATTTATTGGACTAAAAATAAAAATTTTAAGTTTGATGCTGTCCAATATAAAAGATTAATACCGCGATTGTACAGAAAATTAATTAATTTCACAACTTTTGTCCTTAATTTACTTTAGTTTACCTTAATTTAATTAAAATGTTAATTAAGAAATTGAAAAATTCGGTAATAAGTTTCGTCCTTAACTGAGGATTTCTCAAAATTATTCCACGATTGAGACAACTTCAATATTTGTTAAAAAAAATTAAACAATCATCAAGAAATCATATTTAAATTAAATGAGAGACACGAAATTTTTTAATGAATTAATTATTAAAAACAACAATTAATATCAAAACACGACGTTTCGTCCCTGATTCGGTCCTCTTCATCTCTGTGTCGACGTTACATTCAATTATCATAAAACAAATCAATTAAAAAAACCAAAACGTTTACAATTTTTAATTGAATACAATTATGTATAATTTATAGCGTTACAAATTATTATAATTATACAGATGATTAAATTTAATATCTGTTTACCTGAAGATGTCCCAATCAGGGAACGAAACGTTTAATATTTTTTTAAAAATTAAATAATAAAAAATATTTTACTGTTAAAAATGATTCAGGGTTTTCATGATTATTGTTTATTTAAAATTACGATGACTTTAATTCTGGTGTTAAATCAGTTACAACAACAATGTAAGGTTTCTTCTTAAAATGAACGATATTTTCTCTCATTTCGACCATGGCAGTTGTTGGAATAAAGTCACCAAAAAATTCTGTTTAATGGATATGGGGAAGGAGAGGTCTGAGAGGGCTATTCTCTCGCAGGCAGAACCTTGTAGGAGAGACACGAAGGGGCTACCTTTGGGGATGCTTTCACATCTCTCTGGTTTTTTGAACTAAGGTTCCCACAAGCCGAGGCCTGTTTTGAGAGGTGTATGTTCCGGGGTCACAGACCTTGCGCATTCGGTAAGAGTTGTTCGCTGTTTCCATTGGGACAGTCGGCCAGCTGCCTCCTAAACTAGTCGAGGTACGGAGAAGTCAATGCTGCGTCCCCACAGCAAACTCCTCTCCCGCCATCCAGGGAAGGGCGTGGGACAAGTACCCCAATGCTCGACCTGCCTGACGCAGGTTTTTCTAGGGTTTTCCCTGCATTAATTTTAGGCGAATGCCGGGTAGGATCCTTAAACCATAGCCCGGGGGCCCCTAGTTAACCCTTGGCTACCTTCCTCTACCCTTCCGCATCCCCCCTTTCAAATCCCTTCCTATGCTGTTAAAGGGGAGTTGCCTCCATGTGGATTACCCTCATGTAGCCTGTTGCCCTAAGAAAAAAATGTTTAATGGATCGGATCAATTTGATTCTTGTTTTGTTAATTATTGTAAGTAACCACGTTATAGTGAATTTGTTTTTAAAGCCAACTAATGTCATTTTCGTTATATTTATATTTAGAAACAACTGAAGACGTCACACGGTACAGGGACGAAACGGTTTTTTTACAGTATTTCTGTAACGCGTGAACTATATTTCTTCTGGAATGTATTCGCGGATAAACCGTCCACTGTATCCGGCTTGAACGCGAATTTTAAGCGACTGTCGATGTTGGGCGCAAAAAATACAGTAAAAGGGTTCACATCGCGATGGAGCGGTCGAGGGAAAGGTTAAAAGTCAGATTAACCTGCCCCAGTGTGTGTGTGTGTGTGTGTGTGTGTGTGTGTGTGTGTGTGTGTGTGTGTGTACACGCATTCGCCCAACAGATTTTGTTCTGATTTTTCGAGAATGTCGTCGAGGTCAGTTAAAGAGACGGTTTCAGCCTGGAAAATGGCCGCATCCACACACGAATGTAAGGACAGTCGTCGTCACGTGGGGGCGAAAGATAACAAATAATAGACGTCCCCTGATAATGTCCTTAGGGATATCAAGCTTTGGCCTGTCTCACAAGACGTACAACTGTCATCATAAAGTCTTACTCATATTTTCAATCATCGTTTAGGGATCCTTATATGACGCGTGTTGTCCCCCCCGCCCCTAAACATGTCTCTCGCTGGTGGCGACGCGCCAACGAGGTAAAGCCACCAAGCAGTCAGCGTTGGTTGTCAGGCCTTGGAGGACCCAAAACATACAAGAAGCCGGCGACGAATCACACACACACACACACACACACTAGCAATTTCTCTCTGCGAGACAAAGGCCAAGCGAAGGTCGGATGTGGACTGAATATTCCAAACACACTCACACACACGCGCACACACACACACGCACGACGGCTGCGAGCAAAACTAACAGAATTTATGTTAAGTGGACCCGGAAGACTTTGAACAAAGACTCTTGAATTGTGACGTCGGGGAAAAGTCCTACATATATTAATAGTTATATTTACATAACCTCATTCAACTATAAATGAATAAACGGCCCGAATTAGACGGAAATACACGTTAATTAAAAAACGAAGATTGATCAAGCACACACCTTAATATAATTTTTTTTTCATACGCAAAATTTCAAGAGGAAAATCATATTTCACGCTTGTGTCTGTACCTGAAGATGGAGCGATACGTCGTGACAATTTAATTTTTATTAATAAGTTCCTTCTTTTATTTGATTAAAATAGACGTTTAATTAAAACTTGTCAGTGCGATGTTTTGAATTAGTAAAACAGTTGATGACCTCATACAGACACTTTTTATTTGTATTGAAACGACGTTTCAGACCCTCGTATAAGAAACTGTGTGAATTTAATGACTGGTTAACCGTTCCGTTGTGCTCTTTTGTTTTATTAATTTGCTAAGTTGCTACTTTGAACAATTATACTATAAATCTAATCCATTTGTAAATACCTCCTATGTAGGAAAATACCTGAAGAAGATACAGAAAGGTATAGAAACGTCGACAGAATATAAATAAAAAAAATAATGTGTGCTTGTATAAGGTATCAATGGATTTAGTAATATTTTTTTTAGAGTAACAGGCTACATGAGGGTAATCCACATGGTGGCAACTCCCCTTTAATAGCATAGGAAGGGATATGAAAGGGGGGTGCGGAAGGGTAGAGGAAGGTAGCCAAGGGTTAACTAGGGGCCCACGGGCTATATGTTAAGGATCCTACCCGGCATTCGACTAAAAGAAATGCAGGGAAAACCCTAGAAAAACCTGCATCAGGTAGGTCTGGCATTGGGTACTTGTCCCTCGCCCTTCCCTGGATAGCGGGAGAGGAGTTTGATGTGGGGACGCAGCATTCCCTTCTCCGTGCCTCGACCAGTTTAGGAGGCAGCTGGCCAACTATTTCAATGGGACTAGCGGACAACTCTTACCATATGTCCAAGGTCTGTGACCCCGGAACATGCACCTCTCAGAACAGGTCTCTGCTTGTGGGAACCTTAGTTCAAAAACGGAGAGGAAAAGGCATCCCCAAAGGTAGCCCCTTCGTATCTCTCCTACAAGGTTCTGCCTGCGAGAGAATAGCCCTCGCAGACTCTGATAAGTATATATATATATAAATAGAGATAGAGAGTGAGAGTAGCTGGGTGCCCGGTGTTGCCCGGGGGGGTTTGTCATAATTAAACTTAGCGCCGCGACCTCCATATCCTCGGATTCGACTCCAATCCAATCTCGGTTGGTTTCCCGTTAATTTTTATGTAACGCCAGTACTCCCCCTCCCCACCCCCTGATAGTAATCCGTTCCAATGCTGAAAGGGGGTTGAAGTTTCCACACAAAACAGCATCGGGAGAAGCACTATCAAACTCATTGACCCCGAAAAATATTTATACGAAGCAAATTTCGTCCGTTTTACCGTGTTAAAAAATTTACACCACCGTCCTTGGGGGGGGGGGGGTTTGGTAGACGTGTCTTACCCCCAACTGTGTTTGTTTCCTGGTCACAAGGAACACTGTTTAACTCAAAGTCGGAAAACAGCGGAAAATAATTAATCAGCTGATTGCGTCACGGGCCTCCTGGACCACCGAAAATCTCCAGTTCCATCCGAATGAATCCAAATACCGCCCTCTCGTGCTTTGCGCGTCACCGATAATTAACTCAAATGGGGACCTCGACCTTTTTCTTCCCACTCTGTAATTTCAAGAACGAGACAAGATGGATGACCGTGGTTAGGGAAGACAGTTTCTTCAGAAAAGCAAAAGAAAAAATTTACGAGCGACATTTACAGTTGGGAAAGTACTAGTTTTTTTTTACGATTCTCGTGAAACGACGGAAATGATCACCTTCAACCTATTTTAAAGGCCAAGATGATTCCAGGAAAAGCAATAAAGTACTGGAACGTATTTAAATAATAAGAAAAAAAAATTCAAATGTTCAATATAAGGCAAAATAAATTTCAAAAACTACGTTTCGCCCCCTAAAAGTTTACAGACATTAAACTTATTATTTCGTAAGATTCTACTTTATAATTTTTATTTGTTTAGACCTCAAGAGGTCTCCAACCAAGGGGACGAAACGTCGTGTTTCATATTTAGCTTATGTTTCAAACTGAAGAATTATTTTTCCTGACGAATAGGCAGGTATTTTTAATATTTAATTTAAATACGAAGACGGTTTGTTATAAATGTATTATAATATATATCCCACGCACTGCGCTAAAACTTATTCTAATAATAAATAAAGTACTCTGTATGGCGGGGGTTGGAAATTTTCAAACATGCTGTAAACGGCCGATATTAGCCGTCGAAGGGTCAATGAAATTGATAGTGTGTCTTCCGATGTTTTTTGTTGTTGTAATAATTACAACCCCTTTTGGCATGGAAGGGGGGTGTGTGGGTGTGGAAGGGAGTTACATAAAAATAACGCGAAAACATCCGAGATTGGAGTCGAATCCGGGGGTTATGGACGTCGCTGAGTTTAATTATGAGTCAGGAAAATTTAATAAATTCGGTTACAATAATAAATTTGAATTTATCAGTTTTCGGCTTCTCTATTTCATATTGTCTGTACGATGGTCGTTCTCAGTTTTATTCCCCTCAAATTTTCCCCTAAAGATTTTTTTTCCCCCGTGTATACTAAAATAACAGTTAAACCGTGAGATGATTTTTGGGGTAGTTCGTATGCCAATTTACTGATATCTGCCTACCAACTGCATATGAAACGCCGCCACCACCCCCTTACGATTATGTGGTCCGGCGGGGCAAGTTGCAAAAACAAAAGAAGGAATTCATTAAAAACATTCCATTACCGAGCTAATATTGCCTTTTAGTCGGTTGCGCAAGCAAGGTTCAGCGTTCCTGTGGTTTGCTTTGGCTACGGCGAACACCACGCAGAAAGGGGAGATCCGTATTTCGTTCTTTTTTTTTTAAAAAAAAGAAGACAAAATACACAGAGCGTCTAGAACGGAAATTTCCGTCGATCAGATTAACCAATCCAGTTTGACGCTCCAAGGTTTGGTTTTTCAAGTTAAAATTCAGTATTTATGTAGCACATCTTTAAAATAATAGCCAAAGAGAACTGCAAGAGAATTTTTCAAATTCGTATGTGTGTGTCTGGGGTGAGGGGGGCGGCATAATTTAATATAAATCTGACAAATCATCTTAAGCAAGCACCTAATATGTCAAAAAAAATATTAATTAATTTAACACAAAAATATTTCGTTTCAAATCAACGTTTCGTCCACTTTTGGAGAACTTCTTCAGTTAAATACAGTTTTGAGTGTATGAATATTATTATTATATAATATTTAGTAGCAGAAATATAAATTTAGAGCCATTATTTTACCTGATTGCAAATTAAAGTTTGATTTAATTAATCAATTGTTTACTAAAAATTTAATTAATTAAAAATAATTATCAGAACATATATGATACATATAGTGTTAATTAGAATAGATATTAATTGAGAGACATTATTTTACCTGATTACCTGAATTTTGATTTAATTAATTAAAAAATAGTTATATATACATGGTAAATTGGAATAAATATTAATTACAGCCATTATTTCACTAGATTTTAAAAGAATTTTTGATGCTATTAATTAATTGGTTACTAAATACTGATTAATTAAAAATTCAGTTATATATGTGGTAAATTAGAATAAAAATTAATTTAGACATTATTTTACCTGATTACCTGAAATTTGATGTAATTATTTAAATATATATATATATATATATATATATATGTTAATTTAGAATAAATATTAATTGGATCCTTTATTTTACTACATTTCAAAAGAATTTTTGATGCAATTAATTGATTACTAAATAGTGATTAATTAAAAATACAGTTATATATAATGTAAATAAGAATAAATATTAATTTACAGACATTATTTTACCTAATTACCTGAATTTTGATTTAATTAATTAAAGACTTACATATAGTAAATTAGAATAAATATTAATTAGAGCCATTATTTTACTAGATTTATAAAGAATTTTTGATACTATTAATTAATTGGTTACTAAATACTGATTAATTATAAATACAGTTATATATGTAGTAAATAAGAATAAATATGAATATAGAGACATTATTTTACCAAAAATCGTGGACGAAACGTTGTATTCAAATTAATATTTTTTTCGTTTAATTGATTAATCATTTGGCTGTGTATTGTTTGTATGTTTATTTAATGGACGAAAAATTTCCGCTATGTACTTTTTTTTGCAATTATTCATGTAACTCCTAAGTAGTTGTTGAAAAGAAGCCATAGAAACAGCTGTGCATTGCTTTCAGTAAAAATTAAAAGAATCTCCCAGAACCCGTAGTGGTAATTTTATTAGGGGGAGGGGGAATTGATAAGAATACCGACAAGATACTCACCGAGAGACGATCCTTGGCGTGGATGTATCTGAAGCGTTGCACGTAGTAAAACACGAGCCACGCCAGGGAGATGATCATCAGAACCACGAACGAGATGGACACGAACAACACCGAAGTCCTGTAGGGAGAGAGAGAAAAAAATAACAATTACGGTAACCATGGAAACAAATATCTCGGGTACATCATTTACAGGAGAAACAAAAAAAAATATTGCAACGTTGTAAGTAATCGGGTCGATTTTCACTCCATAAGCTGGCTTTCAGTTTTCTTCTAAAAGGTTAACCCTTCATCGTTGAGAGGGTAATTGCTGTATTTGTTCCCAGAATGAGGCTGGGGGTTGTTTCCTCTGCTTCGCTTGCTCGTTAAATATGGACGAGTGTAGTTAATTATCAAGTGTAATTGAAAAAGCGGGGTCGGAAATGTATCGTGACTGTGGTGGAGAGTAGGGAAATTATGTTACACCCCCTCCACCTCCCCCCCACACACACGAACTCACCCCCACCCCCAACACATATCAATTTACGAGGTCCGCTGCACAAAAACACCGTCACTTTTGAGTTCTCGCCATCACGTCACAAATATTAAGAAGTCCAATGTTGCCACATCTTGTGTGTGATTGTTTTGCTGTCATTAAATTAAATTAAAATTAAAGTATTTAAGTTACTAATTTTTTTTAAAAAAAAATTCCATGATAATTCGTAATGTTTTTAAAGACTCCATTTAAAGTCTTGGTCCATTAATTTTTTAATCCTTTTGAAAAGACTCTGATGATGATAAGAAAGTGACTAAGGGATGATACAAATGTCATTTTTGTTTTAAAAAAAATATTGATAAAATAATTATTTTTCCAGTGTTTTTTTTCGAGGCGTTTATTGAGAAAAATAATTCAAGTTTATTCTTTGGATCAGTACAACGCGTCGGTACGTTTAATTGATTTTTAAAAGTTATTCAGGTCTGTTCGAATGTTGTTTGAAGCTCTCTACGTCTAAATAACTTTTCGAGATGAGGAGAGGAAGAATGTGTTACTCGGAAGAAAGAGATGAATGGGGGAAAAGCAAGGAATTAAGAAATTAAGAAAGAACAAACGGTGGTAAAGATAGAAAAACGAGGGGAAATATTGATAGAGGAAACGGATGAAGGTTAGAAATGGAATGGCAAGAGAGAAGATGAAGGAAGAAAGTGTCTAAATTAAATACCACACGACAACGAGCCTATCGCGTTGGCAGGCTTCTGTTGTGGAGGCCTCTTGAGTGTATTCTTGGCCTTGCCGAGGTTTAATTGTACACGCCAGTGGCCATTCCTCCCTTTGAGCAGGCCGTCGCCCTCTAAACATAGCGCCTTTGAGAGAGCGCACACACACACACACACACAATCAATAAACCAGGTTTTCCAGGAGGTGGCCATCTCTTCCCACCCACCCCCTCTGATTCCTCCTCTTTGTGTGTTGTGTTGTTGCGGCCAACTCAAACGACTTCAGAAGCGCGAACGCCGGAAGCAATTTTCCCCCCTTTTTTCGGGTCATTTCAATCTTTCCCGCTTCATTGCCGCAGGTTCTGTGACGTAACGCATCTACAACAGCGAAGAGAAATGTCTCGGTTGACAATATCCACCACACAGCCCTTCTGAGCGGTTAACCGGCTGTCACAATGAAACTCAGCGACATCCATAACCACGGATTCGACGCCAATCTGGGTTGTTTCCGCCTTATTATTACTTTATACAGACACTTTTTATTTATATTGAAACGACGTTTCAGACCCTCGTATAAGAAACAGTGTGAATTTAATAACTGGTTAATCGTTCCGTTGTGCTCTTTTGTTTTATTAATTTGCTAAGTTGCTACTTTGTACAATTATACTATAAATCTAATAATTTGTAAATACCTCCTATGTAGGAAAGTACCTGAAGAAGATATAAAAAGGTATCGAAACGTCGTTATAACATAAATAAAAATAATAAAGTGTGCCTGTATATGGTATCAATTGTTTTAGTAATATTTCTGATAAGTATATATATATATATACACATATATATACATACATATATATACATACATATGTATATGTATATGTATATATATATATATAGAGAAAGAGAGAGAGAGAGTAGCTGGGGTTGTCATAATTAAACTGATCGACGCGACGTCCATATCCTAGGATTTGACTCCAATCTCGGTTGGTTTCCCGTTAATTTTTATGTAACGCCCATACACCCCCCCCCCCCCCACCCCTGATGGTACTCCCTTCCCATGCCGAAAGGGTGTTGAAGTTTCCACAAAAAACAACACAGTATCAATCACATTAACCACGAAAAATATTTGTTCGACCCATATACCGGCTGTTTTAGCATGTTTGAATATATCCATCCCTGATACTCGGGGGTGGTAGACGTGTCTTACCACCCACAGTTTTTCTATACGGTTCTCAAAGAAAAACGTGTACAAACTTTGGACTAATTTTCTCCACGGCTTTAAATTTGTATTGGCATATGTTTATTAATTAATTTATTTCATTATTTAATAATTTCACCAGAAGGCTTTAAATACCTTAGGTAGATAGACAGATAGATTTGTTCACCATTAGCCCTCTTAAGAGGAAACAGGATTCGTCACAAATGTACAGTAGATAAATTACATGTAAACAGAATTAATATTAATAGGTTACACACACACACACACACACACACACATTCATATCTGTTCACATGTGTCTAGTCACCACAATCATACACGCGCACGACACTAATCACTTCCTGGTAATCATGTCCTGTCGCCAGGTACTGAGGGATGTTGTCATGGATAATTAATGGATAATTAATGGATAATTAATTATTATATTTTCGATAGAAATAATTCTTGTGGAAAATTTTCTGCTCTGTAAATTAAAATGGTTGTATTAACCTGACATTAGTTGAATTAATAAGATAATAAGTTGGATTAATACGCCGGAAATAAATTACATACAAAGGAATTAGAATTGCAGAATTGTAAATGACATATTTAGGGGAAAAAAATGTATGTACTGATGATTGTGGAAATGCTATTAAAGGCTCCAGCTTTTTCCAAAATGAAATATTTAAGAAAATTATTAATTATCTTTCTTTTGTAAAATATGGTTACTTAAAAAATTCGATTGGGAAGATGTAACACGGAAGTGTGTTATAAGAATGCATACGACTAGGGATAGGGGTTGAAATGTCTACCGAAATATGCGACGAAACGTTGATTAATTTTACATTAATAAATTCTTTTTTTCTGACTTAAAATTGACTGATGTTTAATTATTTACTAGTTTTGTCTATAGTCATAATATATATGTGTTTATATAAATCGAAAAAACAATAGATCGTTCAAAATGATGCCCTAAAAGTAGAATGTTCCCCCCTCCCCCCCGAATACATCAGTGGAGTTGCAGTCCTCTTGTTGATGATTACAAATAACTGGATCGCGTGTGAATGATTGAATGTCACTTCCGACGTTTCAGGAGACGCTGATTGGTCAAGTCGTCGTCGTGGTCCCGAGTCTTCGGTTTCATTCAGGACCATGGAAGTGCACCTTTGTGACGGGGGGGTTGGAGAGAGATCGATATGGAGCCCCTCCCGCCCCTGCCGCCACCGTCGGGGCAGTTGTGCACAGCTGCGCTGCATTGTGGGTCGGGACGCAGGTGCGTGCGAGCCACGCGTGACCTACTTATCTCATCCCATCACATCGCAACTAATAGAGTGAAGAAGTGGCCGATTAACAGACGAACCGTCCGCCTACTTCCTCGGCTAATTAAGGCTCCGTATAATAGATTTTTAATGAGACATTTTGACTCTAATTGTCACGAAAAAAAAGAATTACTCCAACAATGCACGGAGTTTTTTTTAATAATTATCAGGTTATAATACATTAATCTACAGCGACATGCTTCAACTGTATTTTTTTGGTATAAACGTCATTGAACAGTTTTTCAATGTGTGTTTCAACCTTTATACCCTTAGATTAGATATAAAGGTCTTTCTATTTTTTTC
Source organism: Zhengitettix transpicula (assembly GCA_037074705.1). Classification (NCBI taxonomy): domain Eukaryota; kingdom Metazoa; phylum Arthropoda; class Insecta; order Orthoptera; family Tetrigidae; genus Zhengitettix; species Zhengitettix transpicula. The sequence continues at coordinate 108,429,294 of CM073593.1, read as the reverse complement.
TCCCGTTGTACATTCTGATCTCTGTACTGCGGTTCCCCTGTTCTATCTACCACCATCTTGACTCGTGTATATTATGTCTTTTGATGGGGTTATTTTATCCATTTTGAGAATCACTAAAATACAGGTGACTTAAGTGTGTTTAATTAATAATAAAATCGCAGCAAATTATACATTTTAATAGAGTTTGAATTTGGACTATACACACACACATATATATATATATATATATATAGTCTCCTTAGATAGATAATTAGTTAATCTCTAGTTTCAGGTATAATATTCCCACTGCTGTTCTTCTTTTCAGACCAGTACAACATTAATTCTTTCATTGATTCGTTTAAAAAATTGATCTTTAATTAATACAATTCCGTATACATTTATTTATAGTCCAAATAATGTCTATACGTTTGTAATAATTATATTGATTTAGTCTGATTTCTTTTATTTAATTAGTGAAGGAAGCCTGCGAGAGATTCTCTCGCAAGTGAATCTTCCCAGAGAGCTCTGGAGGAGGCTACCTTTGGGGATGCCTTCACATTTCTCTGGCTTTTTGAACTGAGGTTCCCACAAGCCGAGGAGGTGCATGTTCCGGGGTCACAGACGGTTAGAGTTGTCCGCTGTTCCTATTGTACTAGTCGGCCAGCTGCCTCCTAAACCGGTCATGGCACGGCGAGGGCATAGCTAACCCCTCTCTCGCCATCGGAAGGGCGTGGGACAAGTACCCAATGCCCGACCTACCTGATACAGGTTTTTCTAGGGTTTTCCCTGCATCCCTTTTAGGCGAATTGCCGGGTAGGATCCTCAAAGCATAGCCCGGGGGCCCTAGTTAACCTTGGCTACCTTCCTTTACTCTTCCGCATCCCCCCTTTCAAATCCCTTTCCTATGCTATAAGAGACGAGTTGCCACTATGTGGATTACCCTATACATAGCCTGTCTAAACCTAAAAAAAATTAATTAACAAAAATTGTAATTACATTCATCTACCACTGGGTCTAACTGTCCATTTGTAGATTAAATATATATATATATATATATATATATATATATATATATATATATAAAGAAATGTAACCTCATATGCTGCGGTTTTTGAGACTCCGCCACGACGAACCGAAGTTGTTGTTTCATATTGCGGACCAAGATCAGTTTATATGAGACGAAAAATATATAAACGACTCCCTCAGTCAATAAAACCACGTTTCTTTTGTTGCTCTACGAACTACGCTGAATTTAATACGTCTGTATTTGGCTATTTTTTATTATTAACATTCAAAACAGACGTAAATTTTTCTTTATTAATAATAATTTCAACCCTCGGAAATAATTATCGGTCTGAATTATATATATATATACATGGAATTCGATCAGATGAACCTTTCGTTCATTTAACGTTTCAACCTATTCGGTCAGGAAGAAGAAGTAGTCTATTAATGTTTATCCGTATTGTTTATATCAGTCGCTTAATATTGGGGTGTCTTTATCAACTCTTCGGCTGTTGTTGTTGTTGTTGGCTTCCTGTGAGATATATATTTTTTCTCCGACTGTGCGTGGGCGGTAGTACATTTCCAGCCCCCACAAGGCAGCCGGAGGGCTACAGACAGTGGTGACTGTGTTTTATTTTTATTCAAAAGAAAGTCGACGCCTACGACTGCAGCCTTTAATAGCTTTTTTTTTGCTCCCCCGTCTTCGATGGACGCCCCCGGAGGCCGTATTTCTCTCATTTACTACGAGAAAATAAACTCCGGCTTCGTGACTTAACTGAGACCACGAACGATCTCGTTGAAGACAAACAGACAGACTCAGAGAAATACGTCACAAATTAGATTCGATACGATTAAAATACCCCTTGTGCTGCTACTCGGCCGCAATACAACCTAGGGGGAAAAAACTCTTACATTATCGATTTCAGTAATCGCCTGGAAACAGGCGTGTAAAAATATTAGTATAAAACACTGAGACCGATCATGAAGCAAATTTGTTTCGGTTTCACACCGTTGCAGGACATTAAATTTACTGTCCTCAAACCAAAATCTACCCTTGCTCTAAATATATCATTTAAAATCCTACAAGGACTCAACTTGATCCCCTAAATAACAATTATCGCCTTGTTTTACAGAAATCTGTTGTTGTAGGTGTAACGCCTGTTACATAGGACGAACTAAACGATCGTTAAAAAAAAGCAAACAATATCAAGCAGTCTGGGCTGTCTGTCCACACACGTTTTATTGTCTCCGAAACCACTTTTTTTTTAATTGGTAAAATTCCGAGATTTTTTCTATTTAATTACAACCCGAAATGCGTTTACATTAAATCTAACAACACCGCAAATTATGTAGTAGAAATTTGATACAATGGAACTTAGTTCCTGTTTTTCGGGTTCGCTCCAGGTGGTTTCATTTCTTTACGTCAGTTTTGGAAGGGTTCCAAAAACTCGAGTCTACACCTGAAGAAGTCAACAAAGGTTATGTCACCTGATTTTGTACGTTTTTATTAGTTGCCGGCAACTTTAATGCTCCGCCAATACCTGTATATTTTATTTTTATTTCAATTATAATGTTTAAAATTCTGTTTACGACAAATAATTTTTTTTAAAAAAAAACAACGTTTCGGTGCCATCTTCAGGTTGTGACTTGACTGAAAAATTGCGTTATTATTCGTCTACTTCTACTTATTATAGCATAAATTTCATGTTTACGGAACCGTGTTTGTGGGCAAGAAAATACTTTTGTCATACTTAGTGTTTAATCATTTTTTCTAGACAACTTTTCAGTCTGAGGATGGTACCGAAACGTTGTTAAGATTAAAACTGAATATTTTCTTATCTCGAATGATGTCAGGGTTTTATTTGCTGAGGGGCCGACAGCTTAAGCCACGACGTTTCGGAGCCACATTTTTGTCTTTAATTATTCTGTAATACTGGAATAATCCTAATTAAATTAATATCTTGTGTTTCTAAAACGAAAAAACAAAATGTTTTCATGTTTATGTTTCGTCGCACGTCCGTGTAGATACTGGAGCTGTTTCCGCCTCCAACCCCCAACCTTTCAAATTGAAAGGTGAACCGATTGGTCATCTGGCAGGACGTCGTGAGGCCGTTGACTAACGCGGCCCGGCCTTTCCCTGAGCCAATATTTGCGGACAAACACGGAGCAGGTCTCCATTTAGGGGGAAAGACGCAGCACGCCTCAGGGTCGTCATAAAAGGCATCTGCTGTTTGGATCGGCGGAAGATTGCTCCTCGTCCGTCCTCAACTGCGTCAACACAAACACAGGCACAAGTCACCAAGGACGATCCGTTCCTCCCGACTATTCTGTCGTGGAGCCTTTACCAACGAGACTAATACTTCGAAGGTTAATTGGACACCTCGAGGCTCCTGGATGCGTCACGAAATATTTGTCGTGACGCTGCTATGTAAACGGGAAAATAAGAGAGTCGAGAATAGTGAAGGGAAAAATGGAGATATATTGACAGAGGGAGAGAGACAAAGAGATTTAGGTCTATTTGTTCCATTAGCCCTCTGATGAGGAAATAAGACTCGTCAAATATTGATATTAATTACAAAAAGGAATAGAGTAACGCACACATAAAGACAGTACGCATTTAGGACTAGACGTAAATAGCAATAAATTGCACGAGTAATAGGGACCAATAAGGAAAATAGTGCCACTAATAAAAACAATATGTAAGGGTAAAAATTATTATTTCACTTCACCAGGAGCACGAAACTACAGAAAATAACGCTACACACTTTGATCGATACAAGACTGTGATTAAAAAAATAATTCAAAACACAAAGAGAGAGGGAGAGAGAGAGAGAGAGAGAGAGAGAGAGAGAGACTGATAGTGTGTGCTTAAAAACCACTGAATAGTAAACCGGCGAGTCTGTTAAAATAGTTTAATTTGTTTTCACGTTAACGTGAAATGAAACTACAAGAAATTATAATTTTTAACGTTAAAATACGTTTTAAAATTTTTTTAAAATATATTGAAAATAATGTAATAATATATATGAAAAAAATAAGCTCTTTATAAAGTCGCCATAATTCATTACATATTAATGATTTAATTATTAAAACTTCCGGCTTAATTAGCCATTATTATAGTCATCGAAATTCAACAATTTTTCAATAAAATTTATATAAGTATATATTATAAAAAGAATATATTTATGAATCCAATTTTGGTTTCTTTGACATGGTAAATAATTTGTATATTTTAATTATATTAATATAAGTAGTTTTATCATTTTGGACTTTTTAATTGGTAAATAATTTGTAAATAGGAAATGAATTAAAAATATAAATAAAATTTTATACCTTCCATTCCCTTTAAATGGCAAATAGTTTGTAAATATTAAATGTATTGATATATATATATATATATAAATATAATTATACCACTTACGGTCTCTTTAATTGGTAATTAAATAGTAAAGATAGTAAAATATATAAAATTATATAAGTTTTGGACTCTTGAATTGGATAATAATTATTAAATAGTAAAAATTATACTCTTTAATTGGTAAATAAATAGTAAACATAGTAAAATATATAAATTTATATAAGTTTTGGACGCTTTAATTGGATAATAATTATTAAATAGTAAAAATTATACTCTTTAATTGGTAGATAAATAGTGAATATAGTAAAATATATAAATTTATATCAGTTTTGGACTCTTTAATTGGTAAATAATTTGAAATTCGTAAAATAATTAAAAATTAATAAAAAAAATGATGACACTTTTGGACTCATGAATTTGTGATTGAAAATTAAATGGATGTGGTTGACGATGTAAAAGTGGCGCCTTGGTTCATCTCACTCCAACAAGACTATACGAGTGTTTGTTATACATTTATATATATGTGCTATATATTTAATATCATTACTGAATTTTATTATATTAAAATTTTAACGTTCCAAATGCAAATGTGTATAAAAAGTTGAACAAAGGAAAGTATAGTAAGATGAGGGGGGGGGGGGAATACTGGAGTGTAGAAGGAGGGAGACAAGCCTGTACAACGCTGCCACCATTCTTAAGAAACATTCACGTGACGGGTCTCTTAACCTTTCACACTCGCATGGTCGATGTTTTCCAATATAGTGGTGCCACGTTTTGTTCTACATACAGCAAGCAGCACGCACGTTTCGCTACCTGCAGTTTCTCCCCCCCCCCCCCCACGAGATAACGCGAGGCTGAATATTAACTATCGCCACCCACGTGGAAATGTCCCAGACCTCAGATAACGTTTGTTACTGGACAATACATACATGTAAGCTTTCCTGCAAAATGCATATTTATACCTGAGGGTAAAAACCGACGAGGATAAGTAAAGTGGTTATTCTCTGGAGACAGTGAAGCAATGGCGGATCTGTGTCGACTTTCTGTATTTTACTATCGTTTCCTGATTCAGTAATTAAAGGAGAAAATTTCCAACCAGCGTTGATTCTGTAGAACCTTATAGAAGTCTTCGGACCTTTGACAAACCTTCTGAAATAGAATAGACCGTCGCGGAAGTGAATAACACTCTGTAGAACCTTCTAAAAGTTTGCTTAATAGAATTTAAGTCGGTAGAGACGTTTTTGAACAACGTGGAAGTGAAAAAACACTCTTTAGAAGGTCAATAAATATAATGAAATCCTCTAGACTGCTTTTATAACGCCTTGGAAGTGAAAACAACTCTTTAGAAGGTCAATAAATATAATGAAACCCTTTAGACTGCTTTTAGAATGTTGTGGAAGTGAACACAAATCTGTAGAACCTTGTAGACGGTTTTTGAAATGATTACATCTCTGTAGAGTATTTTACAACGTTCTGGAACTGAAAATAACTTTGTAGAACCTTCTATAAGGTTGATTGAGTAGAGTGCAGAGTCTTTTAGAACATTGTAGAAGTAAAAAATAACTCCTTAGAAGCTTCCAGAAGGTTTTTAAATGTAAAATAACTCTGACGACCCTTTGACGATGCTCTAAAAGTGGAAAGAACTCTGTAGAGTATTTTATCACGTTGTAAATGTGAAAATAAGTTTGTAGACCCTTCTTGAAGGTCAATGAATAGAATTTAGAGCCTTTAAAAACGTTTTGGAACGGAAAATAACTTCGTTGAAAATTTTATAAGGTTGACGAACAGAAAATAGAGCCGTTTATAACTTTGAGTAAACGCTGAATAATCCTTCAGGCTGTTGTTGATTAGAATGAAAACTGTGTAGAGTCTTTCAGAACGTTTTAGAAGTGAAACGTGTGTCAAATTCCCGGCTGGGGGGAAAATATCATACGTTAACGACATTAATTATTCAATAAATACACGTATAAAAGTGAGAAAACAGAAATACATATTTTTTTTGTCTGGAGCCACGTCTTGGGTCTGAAACACGGCAGCGAAGATGCTTCAAAGTGGGTCAACGCCGCTAGAAGGAGATTTATTTCCGGAAAGGGTTTCTGGACCATGCAAATGAGTCGTCGTCCAAGGCTGTTCCGAAGATGGGAGTAAAGATAAAAATAAAACAGGAGAACAAGTAGAAGAAATGGAGCAGCCTGGAGGTCACACAATCACATTTCAAGGGCAATTATTCTACGTTTCTCGCATAACAGACGATTACGATCAGCAACTTCCAAAGATTAACATTAATCAATTATATTTGTACTGAAAATAATTTTTTTTTCTGTAAAATTATTGAATATTTTGCGGTTTAGTGACAAACCCCAGTGAGTGCAAGTGTCGAAGCTCTTCTGAACGAACTTAAACCTTCGAGGGTGAGTGTTGAGGCACAAGAAGAACTCTCCTGGCATCTGTGGAGCAACTAATTTGGCAGCCGACATGATGATGATTTATGGGTGAAGAAAGGAGCCTTGGCCGTTGCTGAGGTGACGAGAACGTCAATATGACGAAAGTCACGGACCAGGAATCCATCGTTGCCGAAGAGGTGGCTGGCTGCTTGTTCCTGGTTCCCTTCCACCAATGTACGAGTCTACTTCTGGCAACACTGTCGTAGTTATGTGTCATCTATTAGTTACGAACTAATTACAATCTACTTCTCGCAATAGTGTTGGTTAATCCCGTTCTCAATCTAGATTACCTTAACTAATCTTCTAAAAACCCATATTTTTATACGAACTAATTAGGGTCTACTTCTTACAACTAATATTCTATGTTTATTATTTTTTTTACGAATATACATATTTTTACAAACTAATTAGAGTCTACTTCTTGTAATAGTGTTCGATAATTTCACTCTTAGAGTTATTCTACGAAACTAACCTTCTGTTTCATTCTATAGTAATGAATCTACCATTTTTTACGAACTAATTAAAGTCTAATTAATAATTAATAAGAAAGATAGCCAATTTTTTCGTTTTAATTAAAGTTTACTTCTTGTAATATATAATTTCACTCTTAGGGTAATTTAACCGAACCATTATTCCACATTTTCTACTCATTCTTAAAAACTAATTAAGAGACTTCTTCTTTCAATACTGTTCGATAATTTTATTCTGACTAGTTTTACTCATATAATCTTAAATTAATAATTTCAATCTCAATTAAAGTAGTTTCAGTAAAACTAATCTTGTATTTCTACAAATTACGAATCTACTCGTTTTAACGGACTAATTAAGAATCTACTTAGTGCAATAGTGATGGATATTTTAATTCTCAATGTAGTTTTACTAAACTATTTATCTATTAGTTATTAATCTACAATATTTAACGACCCAATTAAGAATCTCTCGCAACAGTGTTGCATAATTTCGTTCTACCAAAAATAATATTTTCCGGTTTCTTTCAGTTATGAATGTACTTTTTTTTTACGAACGAATTAAGTCAACTTCTTGGAATTGTGTTTTATAATTATGTTTTGAATTGTAGTTTTACTATTACACTTATTACTGATATATATATATATATATATATATATATATATAGGAGGCACCTCGGCCTGTTTTGAGAGGTGCATGTTATGGGGTCACAGACCTTGGGCATACGGTAAGAGTTGTCCGCTATTCTTATTGGAATAGTCGGCCAGCTGCCTCCTAAACTGGTCGAGGCACGGCGAAGGGAATGCTGCGTCTCCACAGGAAACTCCTCTCCCGCTATCGGAAGGGCGTGGGACAAGTACCCAATGCCCGACCTAAATGATGCAGGTTTTTCTAGGGTTTTCCCTGCATTTCTTTAGACAAATGCCGGGTAGGATCCTTAAAATATAGCCCTGGGGCCCTAGTTAACCCTTGGCTAACTTCGTCTACCCTTCCGCATTCCCCCTTTCAAATTCATTCCTTTCCTATGCTATAAGAGGGGGGGTGGGTGCCACTATGTGGATTACCCTATACATAGCCTGTTACACCCAATATATATATATATATATTAGTAAATAATTTTATTACTGTTTTTGGGATCTATATTTCATTATTTTATACTTCGTAAAGTGTCTCGTCCGATACATAAACAGCCCTTAATATTAGCGTCGCTGTCGAAGCAAGTACCTGTTGACCGTGGCTCCGTAGTTGCGGACGCACGCCGTGAGGGGCGAGACGCTGAGGGTGACCATGGAGCTGTTGTTGAGCATCCTCAGCAGGTCGTCGCCGGACTCCGTCACCATGGCGCTGGCGTTGCTTCCTGAAACACAACCGCAAGGTGTTAAACACATGTACAAAATGGCGGCGTAAACAGTGAGACTGACGTCATCACACGGAGCAGCGCCCCTTTCTTCATCGGCCTCGGTTTACAGACAAATATTATTTCTTAAAACAAAATAACACAACGGTTCGTCCCTTTTCTTGTACCTTCTTCAGGGCGGTTCCATTGTTCGTGAAAAACAAATATTACATCCGAAAAACAAATTATTAAGTAGAAGATATATTTTGTTTAAGAAAATTTATTTACGATATTAAACATTTGATTTTTATATCAAGATAATAAAAATAATTGGCTGTAACATTTTTCCTTGATTAATTATACTAAAATGGATTTTTTAAATTAATAAACTACATATTGTGCAGGATAAATCTAAATATATCCTAGGATCAGGACAATATAGAATTTATTAATATTAAAACACAAATATTGAGGGTAGTAGAATTAATCGTCGGACAAGAATGATCGTGTTAATATGATTTAGGGGTAAAGATTTGTATATAATTAATCACCTTTATTAATTAATTATTAGATTAATAAAGTGAAGTGCTAGAGACTAAAATATATCTCAGAAATCGTTGACGTTTAAGTTGATAAGGAACGCTTAAAACAATCCAAAAAGAATAATGTCTCCACTTGTTGATTATTTCTGGGGGGAGAGTCTCTGGAAAGTCCATTACGTTATAAGGGAGGAATCCTTATCGAATTAAGAGGCAGTTCTCGGCTTACGCATGTTAGTCTGGCCTCTGCATGTGTGTGTGTGTGTGTGCGTGGGCGGCGTTGCCACTGTGCACTTCCTGGAAGCTCTCTGCTTGCTCTTTATGTGTCACGTCGTCTCCTCCACCCCCACATACAGAGATTCCGCTGACAAAAATGATAAATCTAAACTAAGATAAGTAAAAGATATATTTTTTAAAAAAGAATATAGGGAGAAAATAATAAATATAAATATCAAACATCCACTTTCAATGGCTGCACTGAAATTGAAATTAATTCAAACTAAAAAAAAAACACTACTACGTTTAGTTCAAAATTTGGGACATTATCATAGTGAATAATAGTTGCCTTAATAATTATCATTTGTGATAATAATTTAATTAGAAGCCAAAACAAGGATTATAAAAAATTAATCAAAATTATTAATTGAGGTCAAAAACAGTCAATTAAGAAAATTGAAATTCAATTAATTTAATTTAAACATGTTTCAATGTTAATTGAGGATTTCATAAGGACTTAAAACAACGATATTAATATATATATATATATATATTAAAATTAATTTTTGTTATATTATTTTTTTTTGAGGATGTCGGTTACTTAATAGAATCAAATTAATAGAACATTCAACATAATTGAAGAAATAAAAACACGAAAATTAATCTTTTATTACGTTCACCCTGATAAAGTCCCAAATTGGGGACGAAACGTTGTATCGATGTCAATGTGACCCATTGAAGTGGATGTTAAACGTGTTCCGACTTATCGGCCGTTATAGTTATTTATTTTTATGACACGTCAGTTTAAAATATCAGCGATTTGATAATAACTTTGTTAATATTGGTTGGGTGGTTGTGGTGGTGGTGGTGGGGATTTTCCTACATCGTCCTTGTCTGTTTTCTTTGTGATGCATCAGGCTGGTCTTGATGATATCAGTTGCTAGGCGCGGGACCTACGACGACCAGCTCCAGACCTTCGCAACAACACGCCAACAGATTATTGGGAGAGAAAAAAAAATACACAACATTCAGCCGAACTTCAGAGAGAGAGAGAGACAGAGAGAGAGAGAGACGGAGATATCCCCTTGGGAGGAGTCAAAGTTGTAGAGGGCGTCCTTATCTCTCTCGTCCCTCCAAGAGACCAGAGAGGTCACTGTCAATTACGTCGTCAAAGATAACGAGACACGGTTGATTTATTACGTACCGTGGACGACTCCAAGCTTCCGCGACCAAACACGTCACTGTAGGGGGTTGATATGCCTCCTCTTGGCGGAAGGAACAAAAGAAGAATAGGAAGACGGAGAATGAGTACCATGGAGGCAAGAGCATATTTATTTTAATTTCTCAGAGATATACATATGCATAAATTAAATAACTGTATATTTATCTGAAGAAGTACCAAAATGTGTGTACGAAACGTTGCATTTCAACGATTTTTTTTTTGGTTTAATTAATTAATAATTTTTCCTGACATTACTGTCTGTATTTCTGTTGTTGCCGCGTTGTTAATTCCTATTGGGTGACTGTAATTTTTAGGTTTCTTTTCCTCTATGTCTACATAATTCTTGTCTGCTCCTGCGTCACCTTTTTCAACCCTCATCCCTCCTAGTCCTCCTAATTTCGGGGGGAAGTATTCTCCTTTGTTTTGATTTTCCTATTGACATTACAGGCTGTATTTCCTATTTATTTTAGTAACTGTTGTTGCCGCGTTGTTAATTCCTATTTTTTTTTAAAAAAAACTTTTATTTTCAATTATACAGTTTGGTTAATAAAATTTACAAGTATTTACAAAAATTATGTGTAAATAATTCATATGGTAGCTTGTGTAGGTGGAGAGTCCTCTGACTGTCCAGACCTTGAGTTCTTGATTTGTTGTTCTGAGGGGTTTGGGGTGGAAGATGAGATGTTTTTTTTTATATTGGAATATTAGTTGGGGAAGGTTGCATACATTGTTAGGTTATGAGGGTTCGCTGGTGATGTTGAATTTGATGGGATGGATGGAATGGGTGGGTGGGGTCTGCGAGTTGAGGATGAGGTGGGTTAGGAAGTGCCAGTGTGTTCTGGGGGAAGGATGAGGTCGATAGTGGTTGTTTTCTCTTGAGGTGACGTGCGTGTGGGGGTGGGGGAGGGTTGCTATGGAATTCCTATTGGGTGACTGTAATTTTTAGGTTTCTTTTCCTCTATGTCTATATAATTCTTCTCTGCTCCTGCGTCACATTTTTCCACCCTCATCCCTCCTATTCCTTCTAATTTCGGGGGTAAGTATTCTCCTTTGTTTTGATTTTCCTGTTGCATTCAGTCCCCTGTCCCCTGCTGGGATATTTAGACAGAGTGGCGGCTGGCCAAGTGCAGGAGCAATGCCAAATGTTAGCCAAGCAAGCGAGCGAGCGATCCATGGACGGACGAGTCCATCCCCGACCCCCCTGACCGACACACAATAATACAACAACAACCACCACCAGATCGATCAAAACACACTCCCTCTACCTCCATCCAGTCCCGTCGAGGGATAAATGGACGAGTAAATAGAATACCCCCCCCCCTCTCTCTCTCTCTCTCTCTCTCTCTCTCTCTCTCTCCTCTCTCTCTTTCTCTCTCTCTCTCTCTCATTCTCTCTCATTCTCTCTCATTCTCTCTCTCTATTTCTCTCTCTTTTTCTCTCTCTTTTTTTCTCTCTCTCTCTTTCTCTCTCTCTTTCTCTCTCTCTTTCTCTCTCTCTCTTTCTCTCTCTCTTTCTCTCTCTCTTTCTCTCTCTCTTTCTCTCTTTATTTCTCTCCTTCTCTCTCCTTCTCACACACACACACGCATTAGTATTAATACACGCGAGGTTTTTTCCCCACCCTCTTTTCCGTATTTTTGGGACGTTCCTGAACGTGCGTTTCCTTTTAATGAATAACAATAAGGAAAAAAAAACAGTCACAACTGCAACGAATTTATTATAAAGGAAAAGAAAACGAACTATAAAGATAAACATATGAGAATAATTTAGAATAACTGTCGAGTGTTAACGTCCGTCCGAATGTTTCGCAGCGGTCGAAAAACGTGACTCAGGAACGTGCAGAACCTCCCCCTGACTGACAGTAATTTACTGGTTATATTTTTAAAAAGATATAATATATATATACATTATTTTAATGAAAAATGCTTTTAAAATAGCCGTCAGCGACTTATCAGCGCTACACCACAGATACTGTATCTGTAGAACGCAACCTTCACATTGTAAAAAAAAGCACGTCAAATTAAAAAAGGTTCTGCACTGCACGTTGTTAATCACGTGACTGACACAATTAGGAAATTTTTAAAAATGACTCCGCTATCAACCGTACAAACCGAAACCGGAAAAAAATAAAAATTTAAGGACGAAATTGGTTAAAAATTAGTTAAATAATTATTTTTTCTGTCACGTTGGCAACATTTTCTATTTGTTTTAAAAACTTTGGTTGCCTCGTGGTTAATTTCTATGGATTTGTCTCTTGAATGTTTTTTTTTACTATTTTTCACAGCACCTGCATTTACTTATTCGGGTTTTGTAAATATTCCCTACATTTAGCGTCTAATTTAGAAAATCTCCGTATCTATTTGATGCCAGGTTTTGTCTGTCTCCCCTGAGTGTCCAAGGCTGGCAACCTTGCGCAATTTCAATAGGATAAAACGGAGCTTCCTAGACGTTGAAAACAATTAATAAATTTATGAGTCAACGTGTGTAAAATTATATTTGAAAAAAATTTTCGATATTAGTTGTTAAACTTGTTAACAAACGTGATTTTTTGACTGAGGGAGCCGTGTATGTGCTTTAAATAGATTGAGTTACACTGTCGATAAATTGCAATTAATTTTGCGAAACGGTTAATTGATTCTCTGATTTGAAATCAAAGAATGTAAAAATAAGTTTGAAAGATATATAAGGTTTTTTTATTGCTTGTTAGAGTGACGAAGAAACGTTATTTTTGACTGAGGGAGCCGTGTATGTATTCAGAGTTTTCTTTTTTATTGTCGCTGAATTGCACAAGGAGATACAATGGGTTTTGAAATAAATCTCAGCTATTCTGTCCTGTCTTTCAGCTTTGAGTGTCTGAAGGATTTCGGTTTTTCTACAGTATAATTATATATATATATATTGTAATAATCATCAATTTTGCCTTTATTTAATTTTAATTTAATTTAAAGAATTTGCCCCACGTTGGGCGCCAAAATGAAATAATCATCAATTTTGTCTTTATTTAATTTAAATTTAATTTAATGAATTTGCCCCACGTTGGGCGCCAGAAATGTAATAATCAAATATTAATAGGTCGTTTAATTCATTAAAATTCGTTTAATTAAAAATAAAATAATAGGTCGTTTAATTCATTAAAATTCTTTTAATTAAAAATAAAATATTAATAGGTCGTTTAATTCATTAAAATTCTTTTAATTAAAAATAAATTAAACGTCCTATTAATATTTGATTATTACAATATATATATATATATATATATATATATATATATATATATTAACGGAACAGTTCTTAGACATTCTTAAATTTTTTTAAACAAATTATCTATAGTAAACAAAAGAAGGTAAAAGCGAGGTATTTGGAGTAACCTGACACCACAAAGCGAGGGGGTGAAACTGATACTTGGGGGCACAGGAAAGAGCTCGTAGGGTGAAGCCTTATATTATAGTCAATGCAAGCAAGGACGACGCCTTGCAAGTGAAGATTGCACCGCAGAGACGAGCGTGGCCAAGGTCTGCCTGGATCACGCGAGCGCTCACGTGCGTGGACACTGACCTCGCCTGCAGATGCCCGCCACTAAACGTTGCTTCCGGAAACGCTGGGCTGGCACTGGCGGGCGACATGCTGATTGGTCACTCGATTGGAACGCAAACAAACTCACGCGTGGAAAGTTCAACCACCTCCAAGTACGCGGAAAACTGGATGAGTGTTGCAGGGAGAAAGTCCAGGTCTTGTGGTCAGCTTCAGCGACTCCAGAAGGCTCCGAAGGTGATCATCCCGGAACTGCAAGAGCCGACTTAGAAATACTGAACCACTCTGGTGAAAGGGAGGTAGAGGAATCAGTTCTTTGCTTAAGAGAGAATCAACCGATGAATGTATGAGAAATATTTTCTTCCTCTGAAACCCCAATCACTCTACATTCATTGTGTCTTTTAATTTCAGCAACGTCTCAGACATGATCTTTTGGATCATTTTTGAGCTTTTAGAAATTATGCTGGTGACCAATCAGAGACAACTGAGCTACGGTCTCAAATGCGAAGATCAAGAGACTGACAGGATGAGGAGGATTGAGTGAGACCTCACGTGCTTCGTCATGGACCTTCATCAGGAAGTTTTGGAACATGATGGAAAAAGCATAATTCTCAATCATACGAGGAGTCTTTGTGAATCTTCAAGGATTCGTGACTGAGGTTTAAGTAAAAAAACACACGAATAAGAAGAGATACAGAGAAAGATTTGCATCGAAGAACACTCGAGTGTTGACTTAGCAACGTGTGATCGTGGACGTCGGTACCAAGATTGATTTTTGATGACGTTTCCTCTTAACTATTGGGAATTTAGATGTTGAATTTTACAGCTGTGGTAATCCACCTGCCTGGGTGGTAACCATTAACCGTCTTCAGTCATTGAACACTGATTAATTTAGTTTCTGGAAATAATTTTACCCGCAAGATGGCGGAGTTGGCTTCCTGGTTGAGAAACAGGGTTTGTCGAATTGGATCCTTAGACACGACTCCAGTCTCACAAATATCCCAGAGGGGGTTTTCAAGGAACGGATTCCGGGAGTGTCTCTGACCACGTGGACGAGGAAGCTGACGGATGATCAGCACGTCCTTTAGATGGACACTGACCATGTCTGACGCACCATGTCTCACAAATATCCCAGTGGGGGGTTTTCCAGGAGTGTCACTGACCATGTTGATGAATCAGAAATTAAATGGACGGGGGAGCTGAAGGATGGACGAACCGATGATCACCTCATCAGTCGAGACGGTGAATAATCCTTGCGACACGCGATGAAAGCCGACGACGTTGTCACGAGGAAACAGATCGCAAACGAGAGAACTCACGTGGTGACGTCACGAGGTACCAACCTCACGATGATTGAGAAACCCTTGCTGATTCAGCCTGGAAATAAATTTTGACGTCTTGACGACGACGAATCCCGTGAATCATGACAGACTCTGGGGAATTTAGCAATTTTTTTCCGTCCCTGTTTAGACTGAACTCTGTGGCTTCATTCCTCTTGGATCGTCTTTAGTCATGCTTGTGGCATTTACGACGGTAATGCGTTCCTCCTTTTTCTTCTTCTTTCTGTTGTCTGTCGCTCATAAAGATAACGTTCATATTTTTTATTATCGTTCATGGAAAGTGGGTTCCCCTTTTTCTTATTTATCTTACGACTGTAATTCTTGGAAACGTTCACTACTTATCTCAAGAAGTAAGCGGTCTTTAAAAGATTTTTAATGTTACTCGTTGGCCCCTTGCTCGAGTTTTAAAGCTGGTTCAAATATTTGTCTGTGTGTGTGTGTGTGTGTGTTAGAGAGAGAGAAATCGTCATGTGAGGACCGATATAAGAACAGACTAACAAGCCAAAGAACGTAAGTTCCTGGTCAAAAATTTATTCCGAGGAGGAGAGAAGAACATTTTATCTTCCTAGCAAAGTGATCGAGTCTCATTAAAACGGTATCGATATAAGAAGAAAAAAAAATTTATCGATACACGCTCAGTGAAATTGTATTTCTCCCCTCTGCGCAGATAATTACAAAGATTTAAAAGGCGGAAAACATGAACAGAACACTTCCAGGAGGACTCTGAGGAGTTTTTCAGAGTAGAATAATTACGAGGAGTGGACTAACACGAGGTTAGAAAAACCACCCCCGTATTTTTTAACCCCTCCTCCAAAATAAAATAATCTAAAAACGTCCTTTTTGTGTATCATAAAAAAAATATATGCGTTAAAAAAGGAAAAGAGAAAAATTTCTTGAAGACTGTAAGGGATTTTTAGTGACGTAATAATTATATTACGTAGTCGCTGGTCTTATTTAAAGGAAAAATATAGGTACGAAAAACGGAAAATTAAAGAGAATTTGGAACGTTAAAAAGGAAAATAAGAAATGTTTCGACATTATTGAAATTTAATAATTAATTTTACTTATTAGAAAGTGAATACAAACCTCAACGTTTTTTTAAAAAAATTAAAATTGATATTTATTAAATTATATCAAAAGGTTGAAAATATTGTATTATAAGTGTCGGTGGATTTAGTGCGTTAAAAGTTGTTTTAAAACACAAACAACAGAATTTCTGATTCAATAAATTTTGGTTAAATGTTTAATCTTGAAGATGTTTGTACTTGATCATATAAAGTTGAATTTTTCGTAAGATAACTGCGTTTATTATGTAAATAATTTTGATTGAGCCCTGAAACGTTTATATTTGTTGTTGTAATTAGTTTAAGAAGTTTATTCCGCACCCTCGTCCGTCAGTTTAACTCCCCTTGCAGAGGGGTTGTAAAGTACGTACGACACACTTACTTTTCTCCAGCTGGTAAACATACGCCAGCGGCTGAAGGTGCAGCATGTTGGACTTGTGGCTTATGCGACAAAACCTAACTCACTCAAAAAGGTGAATCCTTCCTTACTCCTCCTGTCCTCCCACTTGTCCCCACCAACGCCCACTACTACACACGACAGAGAATGAAAAAAAAACACTCGTCCAACAGTCGTTGCGATAACGAAGGAAGGCAAAAAAAAATACCTCGGGCCAATAAAAGTCCTCTAAGATATGTTAGAGGCATAAATTATGTAGAAGTCGATTTAAATTCAGTGCTCGATTTTAAGCTAAAGGTCGTCGTTTAATAAAACTAGGTAAAAACAATAATTAAAAAATATAAAGTCGATTAGTTTATAGTGTAAAAAATAAATAATTTTACTCTCAACATTTTTAAAAGTATTTTTTAACTAAAACCTTTGATAGGGGGGGGGGGGGCGGGGGGCGGTTTAAGACGATCGATACACATCTAGGGGTTGTGTGGTGTAAAGGGGCATCACTTCAAAATAACGCGGAAACGGAATAAACACTTCCACGTCTCACAGGTTGCCTAATTTCAACCCCCTTAACGGCAAGGGAGGTTAGTAGTCTCCCCCCTTTCAGATAGGGGTTGACATAAAAAAGTGATACTCTCAGTACGTAATAATTTACTTCATCACCTGTTTCTAATTATAATAAGAAATATTCAACGACCAATTAACAGACTTTTACTATTACTCCAAAAATAAATTACAAATAAAAGAAATTTAATAATGATTTTCTTCTGTTTGCTTTAAATAATTAATGAGGCTGAACCGGGACGACCAAATGGAAATATAAAATAATTAATTTATTTTAACAACGTGTTTTATTTTAAAAACATTTTGTTAAATTAAATTAATTAAATTATAAATTTTTAATTGCCTCTTTTGGCCTCGTTACTAATTTTAAATGTTATTCATAAAAGTTACGGTCGGGTTATTGTCTGAAGACGGTACAAATAAGTACCGAAACGTAAAATAATATACATAATATAATCTCTCTCTCGCTAATTTGCGATTCTTCAAAAGCGTTTCTTCCCAATGCCTTCAGGTTGAATAAATAATTAAACTATGATATAAATTTATGTAAACCAATTAACAGGATTTTTTTTTGCTTCTTCCGTAAACTTTTCAGTGCCTAAAAAATTCGTTGTACATTTGGCAATTATACACTAATTGTAATAAAATGTCTGTTAATTGATACACATCTTATTATGTTACCGATCGGCTTCAATTGTTCCTTGATTGAATTCGGTGCTTATACATATTTTTATGCTAATGAGTGAAGACCGAATAGTTATCGCTGTCGTTAATTAGTGTTATTTCTAGTTTAAAAGTTATAATTACTGAACTGGAGAACATGATTAGTAAATCTTATCTCTCTGATAATTAAGGGGGCCTTGGGAGAGGCAATTTGCTTTAGAATTTAAAAAGACGAGAGGAATTATTTTTTTTCCAGATTAAAAAAAACTAGGGAAATACAAAAGGAGAAAAAAAGGTTGTTCAGCAATAAAAATTAAAGAAAAAACTTTATTTAATTTCCGTAAGAGGAGAAAAAACGATTAATAGGAATTCTAGCGTCCATTGAAATGCTTAGAATTCAGTTGAAGGAACAATTAAAAAAATATGTGAATTTATGTAAACCAATTAACAGGGAAAAAATTATTAATAACGACCAGTTGAAGCTGTACATTTTTCAATTAGTGAACTGTCGTGTCTAATTATATTTTTATTTTAGCGATTTCCACAGATATAATATTAATAACTATTCGTTGATGCTTCACAGATTCCAATTAGTAAACAAATTCCAATTAATAAACGAATTCCAATTTTACACGATGAATTGTAGTTTTTTAAGTGAATTCCAGAGATAAAAATTTTCTGATGCCTCATAGACTGTAATTAGTAAACAGTTTCCAATTTTTTTTTTTCATTATACTTTGTTTTATTGATTCCAGTGATTTACAAATAACTGTTTATTCACATAACACCAATTAGCAAACTGACGAGTCTGATTATAGTTTCCACGGCTCGTTTAAATTGTAATATCGCATTTATTAATTATATAAAATTTTAATAGTATCACTTATTCGTGAATTAATTAATAATGCTGTATCATTCCTTTGTTAGGGAACAACTTGAGGTGCAATTAATACAAGAATGAATATCTAAAAATTTATAGGGAATTTTTTTATACAATCTATGATATTTTTAAATTTTATTTGAATATATTGCTGATAAATTTGGCTCTCAAAATCATTTATTTGACTATTTAAAAATATATTTTTCAAATATCAGTACAGGTATGGGGGTTATTTTACGACATTGGGCAAACAGGAGAAGAAATAATCGAGTTGGTGATTGACTCGTGACTGTGACACGTGTTTGTCAAAATTCTCAATTATGCTTGTTTTTTTTTTTTTTGTTTTGTGCCCACGGGTTTGAATACAAATGAGGACCAATAAAAAAATCCCTTGTTGTTTTTTGCTCCTTCCATTGTTATCTTCCCCCCCCCCCCATGGTTGGTTACTTAGGCCGTATCGGGGGAGGAAGAATTGTCAGTAGTGCATGTTTGCATGAAGATCACATTGCAAAGCAACGTGCAGCAGGCGTACAACAGTGAGTCATCCTCCTCGGAAAACGCGTACAGTCACGTGTGAGGCGAGACGTGCCTAGTCCGTAACCAACTTACAGAGGAATAAACTCCTTTCCCATGGTTCCAGGAGGCGAGCAAGGACGTTGCGAAGAGTCACTCATGTTACATTCTATTGGACCAATATCTAGTTAATTAAATGACTTAATTGTTGACGTACGTTTTAACCTGACGAGCAAACAAGGTTGCAGACGTGTCTGTTATTTGCATATTTATCTACATATCTACGTAAATACACAGGGAGCTGGAAAACTTGCATGTTTTATTCCTTTACATCATTACATGTTGCTAATGAAATCTATAAACTCTTGCAATCAGCCGTGAAAACTGTAATTAGTATCAAGAAATTGTCGTTAATAATATGGAAAAATAAACTGTAATTTGAAACACTCGGTT
The DNA here is from genome assembly GCA_037074705.1 of Zhengitettix transpicula. NCBI lineage: Eukaryota > Metazoa > Arthropoda > Insecta > Orthoptera > Tetrigidae > Zhengitettix > Zhengitettix transpicula. The sequence goes on along the minus strand of CM073593.1, from coordinate 108,409,328 downwards.
AAATAATAGGAAAATGTTTAACAATTGTAATATGTAAACAAATTGTAATTAATAGCCGCGGAAGTCACGAAAAACAACTATGATTATACACGGTTGTTTACTAATTGGTGTATCAGTGAAGCATCAATTAATTGTTGGTATTAATATATCGGTGGAAATCGAATCGAAAAATAAAAGACTGTAATAAGACACGTCAGCTCACTAATTGGAAACCGGTGAGGAAAAATTTATTAATATAATGTATTTGTGGAAATAACGAAAAAAAAACCTATAATTTACTAATTTTTAAATGTGTGGAACATCACGAAATTGTTGATGTAAATCTTGAAAAATAAACTATAATTTTGAGACGGACAGTTAACTAATTAGAATCTCTGTTTCCTAATTGGAATATATTATTATTAATATATCTCTGGAAACTACGAAATAAACACATAATTAAACACAATTCTATGCTAATTGGAATCTGTGGAGCATCCAAAGAAAATTGTTGTTGTCAATATTTCGTTTAAAATTTCGAAGAAACAAAAATTAGACACGTCAGTTTACTAATTGGAATATGTGAAACAATATTTATTAATAATATATCCGCGGAAATTACGAAAGAAAAAATATAATGTCCTGAAATCTAATTAATATCTCTGGAGCATCAGGAATTAATTAAAAATATTATTTTATTTACAGTAGCATTATGGTCATTAGAACAAAGAAATTATTGTTAATTACATATTTGTGGAAATCTCGGGGCGGAAAAAATGCTATAATTAGAATAGTAATCTGTAAAGCAACAGTTTTTTTTAGGGTAAAAGGCTACACGAGGGTAATTCACATGGTGGCAACTCCCCTTTAATGGCATAGGATTTGAAAGGGGGGATGCGGATGGGTAGAGGAAGGTAGCCAAGGCTTAACTAGGGGCCCCTCGGGCTATGGTTTAAGGATCCTACCTGCGGCAATTCGCCTAAAACTGATGCAGGGAAAACCTAGAAAAACCTGCATCAGGTAGGTCTGGCATTGGGTACTTGTCCCACGCCCTTCTCTGGATGGCGGGAGAGTGGAGTTTGCTGTGGGGTCGCAGAATTCCCTTCTCCGTGCTTTGACCAGTTTAGGAGGCAGCTGACCGACTGTTGCAATGGGAACAGCGGACAACTCTTACCGTATGCCCAAGGTCTGCAACCATCTTAAAACAGGCCTCGGCTTGTGGGAACCTTAGTTCAGAAAAACCAGAGAGATGTGAAGGCATCCTCAAAGGTAGCCCCCGCCAGTGCTCTCTGGGAAGGTTCACCTGCGAGAGAATCCTCTCGCTGGCTTCCTTCGCGTAAAGCATCACGAAACCCTTATTATTAATAATAATTCTGTACCTTCAAATGGCCGCCAGTCTTTAAGAATATATGTACTTAGTTGTTGTTTTTTTTTTGCTATTTCTCCATGTATTTAAATTTGTACGAATAAAGAATTCTGTTATTTATTTTTGAAACTCTGATTACTATTTCTTTGAAATAAAAAGAAAGTGAGTTGAAAAAAACCTTCGTATTTCCAGGTGAATTTAATGACAAAGAAAACAAGTACTTTGTAGAGCCAAAGGGTGAAAGTAGAAGCCAGGCGCCGAGGTCCCCCCGGACAGAATCGTCATAATTCCAGCAGGGTCAAGTCTAAGGTGACTGTGGGGTAAAAAAAGAAGAAACGGGCGGCGATTTGGAAAAAGCCAAGTTCAGTGGCGACCGTCTGCGACCTACTTTGGCCCGGTTGCAGCTCGAAGAAACCGGTTAATGCAGTGGCCGAGGGTCAAGTGCGTTGTCGCGGTGTTCCATGGCCATTAACCTGGACAAAGGCAACGTCGAGACACGCTGGACGCCATTGCCTAATATCCTCACATGGAAAACACCCCCCAAAAAATATGCCAATCAAAAAAACTCCCCCGTAACTGAACCAGAAACACCCCTGGAAAAATCTACAACTGACAAAAGTAACCAAAACGTTTTAGAGAAACGTTGTCTAGTATTTTAAAACTTTATTACCGTAATGTCGTCTGTTTATTTGGCTACGTAATTATACAATTTTACATAACAGATAACCAGTGGAAATTGGCCCCAATTTTAAAAATTAATTTATAAACGTAAATAATTTACGATTAACTGAAAAAAACATAACGTTTCGTGTCATATTTTAAAGACATCTTCAGATGTATGTTATCAAAGAAAATATTATAATATGATATGAAAATCTGATTAAACGATTTAACAGAAAAAAAATGTAAGACATCGTCAGTAAATTTCGATGGTCCCAACTTTTTCCCAAACAAACGTTTAGTTAATCGGAAAATTTAAAAATTCTCTGACCTTTTGGGGCAATTTTCCACTAATTATATTTAATGACAGACTGATAAATTTTTAATTATGTCACATTAATTAAAATATTTTATTTTACCCAAGGAACGATTCTGAATTAGAGGAATGTTTTTGAATACAAAATTAATTGTCAATAACTCTTGTTTTGTTACCTAAATCGAGGGGATTCGAAAAACCGTGGAAAAATCCACGCCAACAAGGTTTTGACTCACTCTTGTCCAATTTTTTTTTCGGGGGGTTTCTTGCAGTAATTTAATTTGATATCACTTCAGTTGTTCTAATTATAAGTTTACTCAATTTTTTATTTTATTTTTAAATCAATTTATATAGCACTTCTTCAGGAACTGTAAACCAGAAGAGAACCCGCTATGCTTTTGTTATATTTTAACATGTACCAAAAGAAATGGAAAGAAACAAATTAATTAATTAGTTGGTTATTTCTATCTAGTAGCGGAATTAGAAGCGTAGCCTGTGGCAGAGCCGTCGTGAAGGTAGCGTGGCCGAGCGGTCTAAGGCGCTGGTTTTAGGCACCAGTCCGATAAGGGCGTGGGTTCGAATCCCACCGCTGCCAAAGATTTTTATTATTACGTAATGGGTCTGGGAGTTGCTGGTCGGGTCTTTAAGGCAGATGAAGAGGAAGCTGTCGGCTTCTGCGTCACCGCTGCTTGGAATTTAACCTCTTTTTTTATCGACTGCCGGCATTGAACATAATTAATTATTAAACCATAATTTAAATAAACAATATCGCAATATCGATAGGATTTAATTAACCAAAAACGTCTTCATATTTCACTAATTGGTTTAATAAATTGTACGTAACCTTGAGGAATAACAACTTTCGGCCTAATTGGCCATAATCAAGAACACTTCACAGTATAGTAATTAATATCAGCTAATAAGAAATAAATGTTCAGTAAAGTCGTGATTTGAAATACTGTTTCTTCTTTCTCACCGTGTATAATTGTTACCGTAGAAACTTAAATTTATAAAATACTGATGAAGGTACAAAACGGTTCTGAAACGTCGTTGTTGTATTATTGAATAAAATATTTTAGAGGACAGTGAAATAAACGGTTGTTAATTCTTTTCTAATTTATAGTATTAATCAACAACAGACATATAGATGTATATATGTAGCACCCAATTAATAGATTTATTTCCGGCCCACGACGGCGCGCACGGCACGTTTCGATACTTGTTTGTACCATCTTCAGACCCTTGGTCCTACCTAAAGGTTTTTCTCCTGAACGTTTCGTCATTCCTGGCTATGGTGATTAATAATTCGTTGTTAAATGTATCTTCTTATAAAAACCGGCCATAAAATAAATATTTTAAGCATATATTTATAAGGTTTTTCTCCCTTTTTTTGTGTTCAAAATTTTTAATTTTTAAGACGAGCCGCCCAAATGCTCTAAATTTAATTACTGTAAATTAATTATTACTAATACATTTATTTATAAACCTGCTTAGGTTCTCATATAATTAAATTATAAATTAAGCGTCAGTTTTTTTTTACTAAATTAAATTATTATTTCTAAGGGTAAAAAAGGGTAAAAAAGTTTTTTGCGTTTTTAACCCTCTAGAGCTGGTTTATTTGTATTATTTAAACTAAACTTTTTTAAATGTATTAAATAACCAAAAAAATATTAATAGTCCATCTCGCTGATGATGTGGCACATATTCAACATAATTATGTATTATTTATAAATAATTCTCATTAATTCGATAATTATGATTTTAGTGTAATTGCAGTACCTTGGGAATCGCTCTTAAATTTTCTTTCTTGAAAAAAATAAAAAGAACAAAAAAAAATACAGAAAATAAATATTCTGAAGGGTAGAATAACCTGTCCCTTGGGGGGTTGACTCACAGAAGGCACCGACAGGCACGTTGTAACCCTCAAAGGCATGTTGTTTCATACGTGCATCACAATTTAGCTCTCGTAGAAACCAACAGATGTTTCCGGTACTACTGATAGAAACCAGGCCTAGGTTGCTCATTTTTTTAAGGTACCAGGCTACGTATAGGGTAATCCACATGGTGGCAACTCCCCTTCAATAGCATAGGAAGGGATTTGAAAGGGGGGATGTAGAAGGGTAGAGGAAGGTAGTCAAGGGTTAACTATGGCCCCCGGGCTATGGTTTAAGGATCCTACCCGGCATTCGCCTAAAACAAATGCAGGACAAACCTTAGAAAAACCTGCATCAGGTAGGTCGGGCATTGGATACTTGTCCCACGCCCTTCCCTGGATGGCGGGAGATGAGTTTGCTGTGGGGATGCAGCATTCTCTTCTCCGTACCTCGACCAGTTTAGGAGGCAGCTGGCCGACTATTCTAATGGGAATAGAGGACAAGTCGTACCGTATGCCCAGGGTCTGTGACCCCGGAACATGCACCTCTCAAAACAGGCCTTGGCTTATGGGAACCTTAGTTCAAAAACGGAGAGGAAAAGGCATCCCCAAAGGTAGCCCCTTCGTGTCTCTCCTACCAGGTTATGCCTGCGAGAGAACATCCCTCGCAGGTTACCTACGAGAAAATCCTCTCGCAGGCTTTCTTGCTTAGAAACCAGGCCTAACAGAGAGTCAGGGATAACGGTCCCTCAAAGTGTTTCCACAGGCGAGTTACGACGGTAATTAAAACCGCCATGCCACGTTTCGACGACCCTAACACTGCAACGTCTCCAGTAAAAAAAAAATCCTTGGATCCTCACAGACTTGAGAATAAATTTTTGAGGCTTCTCTACTACCTGGTGACTTTAATTCACCCCCCCTCCCCCCGTCAGCCGCCCGCACCCTTGAGAAGGAAAGGGTGGCTTATCAGAATTTTCTCCCAATAGTCCTTTTATTCCCCTGTTCGCGTCCACTACGTTTTTAATTGAATTCGGAGACGGAATTGAAGACGGAGAGAGAGAGAGAGACAGAGAGAGAGAGAGAGAGAGAGAGAGAGAGAGAGAGAGAGAGAGAGAGAGAGAGAGAGAGAGATGAAGATATTGCGGTACGACACGGCTATTTCCACCCACTCACAAAGCAATTAACCTCAATAGAAGAAAACGGAAACGAGAAGCGGAAAGAAACAAAATTAGCCAGTCAAGGGGGTGGAAAGGAAGCAGAATTGCCTGCAACGTTTGGCGAGCGAACAATTGAGGGTTAATCAAACGTTCCTCAAGGTACGTGTCTACGCCACACGCAACAACGCACAGACTGACCTAAGTACGTACATGACTCTTTAGAAAATATAACAGATAATTAAATACGGCTCAAAATTTAACTAATCCGAAACGTTTTATTTTTACAAGTTACATTAAAAAGATAATAAATTGTTTGCGCTGTAAAGTGAAGGAACAGAACAACGTTTCTACCCCTATATTCGGGGCCTCTTCAGGTGCAGCAGCACTCCGCAAATAAACAACTTCAAAATTTATTACAGACATCTTAAACAGCAAAAAAAAATTTCATTCATGACGACGTTTCAGTACCATTTTTTGGTACTTTCATGAGGTTTTCTACGGTAATAATTTTTTTTTTGGTAAAAAAAACCACTACGACGTTTAACTAATCTTTTTTTGGTACTTTTATTAGGTTATGTTGAATAAAATAATATTTAAAAAATATAAACACGCCAAAAAATAATTTACACATCATGTGGAGTAATTCAGACATTCAAATTGGGGGGGGGGGGAAATACGTCTTTTGAAGGCAACTGTAACTGTGCAGTTGTTTCGCTCTATGTTCTTGTGTTTTTTTTTACTTTTCTCAACACCTGAAGAAAGGTACAAGGCTTCCAGAAAAGGTTCTTTTGTCTGTATTTGGCTATTTTGACTACCATGGTCAGGGATTTTTCTTTACAACCACCGGAATAATTATTTTTTTTCGGTATTGAGGCTGCACACCTGACGAAGGCAATCAAGGATTGCTTCATAAATGTTTTATTTGACTGGTGTGACGTGGCCGTTGATCTTATTTTTTTTAAAATATTGGTTTCTAAGTGATCTTGATGGTTGATCATTAATCCATAAATTGGGACGTTTCGAAATTGGCAACGTCAGTTTTTCTTTGATCTGGACCAGTTCGTGTAATGTAATTTTTTTAGTTGGTTGTGGTGGTGGTGGTGGTTTTAGGTGGACGTTTTCCGTGTAATTGACCACTTGAGAGTGGAACGTTGCTTCGTCACGGTCTTGCAAGACGCTGAGCTTGGGTTGAATAATAAATTGTCAACGGGGAAGATTTTTGATGACGCGTCGGCCCCGGCATTGTTGCCAAGGAAGGAAGGAGGAGGGGAATAAAACCCAGGCGAAGACGCCAGCCATCTGGCACCGCGCGCGGACTGATCTTGTTCTAGGTCAAGCCTTCCTCAGTGCGTACGTGACGCCTCAGTCAACAACCAACGCGGGAGGACTTTCCATTCTTCTCCTGAAGGTTTCCTTCCAGTTTTCCCCGGACTCGTCTGTGGTCTGTGCATCAGGTTGATCCACGTGATCAAGAGGATCCAAACAGACGCCCAGTGAGGTTTTTCCATTGGTCTAGAGAGAGTCCGACGTTGCCAAAGTTAAAAAAGAAAAGTCTGGTTATCTTCACCTCACAGGAAGCCACTACAGGAAAATCCCAACTAGTGATAGACTCTAACACTTCCGTCTTTGGACTTGAATTTTGACCATGGTGTGGCCATATTTAATCAAGACAATGATGAAGTAGATCTGGCAACTCTGGGTGCGTCTGAAAATAAATTCCTTGCACAACTATAGCCGATGACGTTTGTGCTTGATGCGTTGTTGTCGTGGTCAAGAACATGTCCTCTGGGCAGTCTGAGGGGCGCAACAACATGCTGCAATTGGTCCAAAAAAATGGCTGCCAAGGAGATTATATACGTCAGCATTCCCAAAGCCCAGGCAGCAGAATTTCCCTGGTCCTCAGTGACTTTTTCCGTCTTAGGACTGAAAAATTTTACGGACGTGGCAGCCATCGTGCTGATAGTTTGCACTCACATCAGCAAAACAATTCTTGCAGTCACAAAAAAAAGATCGAATATCTTCAACGAAACCCCAATACTTTTATACATTTCTTTTAAGTATCAGTAACCATTAAAACTAGTCTTTTTAGACTATCCATTAATTTTCTTCCAAAAATCTTTAACTGTGTACTTGACAACTAGAGTCTGTCCAACGATGTCGTCTAGACTTTTCTGGTTTACTGTCCACTTCACTACACAAGATCCGCTCTATTTTTCTTATTTCAATCTTCTGGCACGTTGTTGATTTTCCAGAAGATGTCGGACCACTGGGTGAAGTCCAGCTACATGTTGCTTCCTTTATGGTTGGAATCCGGAGATCCCTACTTTCATATATACCAAAACAACAGTGACGGGACACCGCCGATTGTTCGGCAACGCTTCCTTGTCCCTTCCCCATCCCCCGCAAGGTCCGCCAGGTTCTGATTGGACGGATTCAACAAGGTCAGACTCAACGCGGGGCATCTAATTTTAATCTGACTCTAGTTTAACCATCAGGTGGTAGTTTTCCTGCAAGATAACTTTTACGGTCCTCGCGGCGGGTTTCCTCTTCTTGTTAAAGTCCGCCGCTGGTGGTGATGTGTGCGTGTATTTTTCTTCTGAACGACTTCCAAGAATTTCAAGACTTCTCATTTGTTCTGAGCAAATATTTTGAAACAGCTGCGGAAAATTTATTTCTTTTTCTTTAACAAAAACGATAAACGTTGTTAAATTATGGATGTAAAATGAAGCGTCATTGTTTTTCAATGAAGAGATCGTGTTTTAAATATACGGGGAGGGGGGCAACAGGAATAGTCTTTCTGGAAGGCGGCCATGCTAAATAAATAGACAGGCTTGGCTTGTCTTAATAGAGTCCGGGTGTTTTGTTTACCAAGATCATTCTCTGTCTTTATCTCTGGCAAGTCGCAAGCCAGTTACCTTCATTAACTGCCTTTAATTAAAGTCTTGGTTTCTTTCCTCCCGACCCCGACAACAGTAGTTCGGTTTCTGCACAACAGGAGAATAATCTTTTGGTTCCATCGACCTCCCCCCCACCTCCCTTTCAGATCCAGTTAATTGCGTCCCCTCACCCGGGTTCGACGGACGGACGTCATTCGCTTTTAAAATTAACCTTCAGGATTCTTCCGCGAGAGTCTTGTGAGCCTATTTACCACTCGGGAAGCTTCTCGTCGCATTTATTTGATTGCCTGCCGAAGAAGGACTTAATTACCAGAGGCAGCGGACGAGTGCATCCGCGCGTTTATTAATAGCGAGGAATCCTTCCTCTCCGTTGCTTGCCCTGCTTGTTACTTGCAGGCTCTAGGGGGGGGGGGGCGGGGGGGGGGGCGGAGTCGCGAGGATGTTCCATTACGGGTGACAGATAATTTAATGTATCACACTCAAGCTCACGTTAATTCGAATATGACTCTGGAGAACCTTATTGAATGTTCTTGAATGGAATTAAACACTGTATGCCCTTTCAGAACGTTCTTGAATAGAACTCTCTAGAACGTTCTAGAAGATTTCTGAAGAAAAAATATTTCTCTAGACCGTCCCAGAATATTTGGTAACTGAAAATAAATCTGTAGAACCTTCTAGAGGATTGATGAACTTTTCACAACGTTTTAGAAGCCAAGAGAAGTCTCTAGATCGTTCTAGAAGTTTTCTTAAAGAAAAAATAATTTTGAAGAACATTTTTCAACTGAAAATAATTCCGTAGAACCTTCTAGAGGATTTATGAGCTTTTCACAGCTTGTAGAAGCGAACAGAAGTCTCTACAACGTTCTAGAAGGTTTATTAAAGTAAAACAATTTTTGAAGACCCTTCCAGAACATTTTTCAACTGAAAATAATTCTGTAGAACCTTCTACAGGGTTGATGAACTTTTCACAACATTGTAGAAGCGAAGAGAACTCTCTAGAACGTTCTAGAAGGTTTCTTAAGAGGGAAAAATTTGAAGACCCTTCCAGAACATTTTTGAACTGAAAATAATTCTGTAAAACCTCCCAGAAGGTTGATGAATCAAATTCAGAGCCTTTCAGAACGTATTGAAAGTGAATAGAAATCTCTAGAAAGTTTCCGAAGAAAATATATTTTTATAGACCCATCCAGAATAATTTGCAACTGAAAATAATTCTGTATAATCTTCTAGAAGGTTGATGAGCTTTCCAGATCGTCGCGGAAGCGAACAGAACTTTCTAGAACGTTCTAGAAGGTTTCTTAAGGAAATATATTTTTTCTGCAAGCTCTTCCAGAACGTTTCTTAACTGAAAATAATACTGTAGAACTTTCTATAAGTTTTTTAAAAATATAAAATTTTCACAGAGATATTTTTCCTTTTAAAAGGTTCTACAGAGTATTTTAGAACGTTGTAGAAGCTGAAAGAACTCTGTTAAACGTTTTAGAAGGTTAACCAATGCAATAAAACTCTCATAGGCCCTCTCATAATGTAGTTAAAGTGTATAAAATCTCTACAGTCTCTTTAAGAACGTCGTGGAAGTGAAAAGAGGACTCTATAACCTTTTAGAACGTTTCGGAAGTAAAACTGATTTCCCTAGAACCTTCCAGACTTTTTTTGAATAAAATATAACGCTGTTGATCTTTTGGAAATATGGAAGAAAAACATTGTAGAACTTCTTAGAACGTTTCTAGAACCATCTGGAAGGTGTTTTGAATAATATATAACACTGTATATATATTTCTAAGTGAATAGAACTCTGTAAGACCATCCCACAACTGCGATGAAATGAAACCAGCACCACATTCCGAACACTTTGCAATTTCCAGTGAGACTTTCGTTATCGATTAATTCACGAGATGACCGTCTATTCACCCAACAATTTATTAAAATCTCTCTCTCTCTGCGAGGTGAAACAACAACACCGTTGTTACTGAAGCGTGCAGGTCTTTGTCCGTGCGTGAATGCGGCCGGTGAGAAAACTCGTTCGCTCTCAGACCAGACCCTTTTCGGAAAGTCTTGTGAAGGAGGATTCTGGTCCGTCTGAGTGGACTCCTTTAAGGCAGAAGGCCGACTGACCTCCGTCGAGGCCTCCCAACCAACAGTCATGGCCGGCATTAAAGCGCACACGAATGCTTGCGGTACCCAGGAACCCCCGTTAAGCTTCGGCCCAACTCTGGACCGCCATTGTGAACCTTCCCAGAGAGCTGTGGAGGAGGCTACCTTTGGGGATGCCTTCACATCTCTCTGGTTTTATGTTCCAAGGTTCCCATATTCCGAGGCCTGTTTTGAGAGGGTCGCAGACCTTGGGTATACGGTAACAGTTGTCCGCTCTTCCCATTGTAATAGTCGGCCAGCTGCCTCCTTAACTGGTCAAGGCATGGAGAGGGGAAAGCTGCGACCCCACAGCAAACCCCTCTCCCGCCATCGGAAGGGCATGGGACAAGTACCAAATGCCCAACCTACCTGATGCAGGTTTTCCTATGGTTTTCCCTGCATCACTTTTAGGCGAATTGCCGGATAGGATCCTTAAACCATAGCCCGGGGGCCCCTAGTTAACCCTTGGCGACCTTCCTCTACCCTTCCACATCCCCCCTTTCAAATACCTTCCTACGCTATTAAAGGGGAGTTGCCACCACGTGGATTACCCTGTTAGGCCTAAAAAAATTGGGGGAACCTACTTTTCATGGTTTTAATAACGGAATAGTTACAGTAACACTCAAGTCAGGCTACATTTAATAGTTGACGACGGACCAGGAAAAGCCGAATGAAGAGGACGAATATTAGGACTCCGAATAGCGCACAAAATTTACCACAAGGAACCTTCGGTGTACACGTACTTGATAGAAAAAGAATTATTTATCTAATTAAAAATGGACAGTGTGGATCACGGCACAAGATCACAAAAGCCTTGTAATTTATAACATGATGTAGATAAGGTTCTGGAATAGTGTAAACTATAACAGCAAGTGAAACCTCAATCAACGGAGACAAAGTCATTTATAAAGTGGTGGCGAATAGAGCAGCGACTGTTATGAACTTGAGGATAACTGTCCGCACGCCTTCCGGTTCACCCACGCGAGGAGTTTGCCAGCGCCTCTCCTCGTGACAGGTAGCAGACTCGGAAGCTTCGGCCCCTCTGTGTTGACGCAGCTGTCAGATCGATGCTTTGGCAAGTCGCCATTTTCTCGCCGCAAAAGCAAGCTGCTGTTTAAGTTCGTCGAACCAGTCTCCTACATGTGTGTGCGTGTCCGTCGCCCTTCCCAAATCTGCCTGTCCGCTGCCCTGGCCGTGCGTTCATAGGGTTTCAGGGTGTTTATCCTCGGAGTAAAAGACCAGGAGCTGCCAACCCCCCGTTTCCTAACCCCCGGAGACGTTGAAGACACTCACCGGAAGGAGCCATGTCGAGGACGACGTTTCTCCGCACAGTTGTTCCGTGTGACTGCACACCCTTCACTAATGTAGTCACACGACGACTACGACTGTTTATTATTTGCTGACGATGTCGTAACCACGCCAAGTCTGTTGTTGTGTCGACGCCGCAATACTCCATGGCGGGCGAACACGCGAGGTCACGGACTCACCCGAACGAACGTTGCTCTTCTTCTACGCAGCATAACCTCAATGTACGCCAATAACTAATCTCCTGATAAATAACACAGAGTGTTTGCCTGCATGTGTGCACGTTCCTTATACAAATCTCCACCAGTGGAGACAATTTCTCCAAATTCGTACACGTGTTCCTTGTGGCCACGAAACAAACACTGTCGGGTTGAGGCTCGTCTACCACCCCAAGGAGCGGGGGAGGAAATATTCAAAAATATTAAACGGCCGATATTTGAGCCGGATAAATATTTTTTGAGGTCAAAGAAATTGATAGTGTTTCTACCGACATTATCTGTGTATCATTTCAACCCCCTTACAGCATGGGATAGGAGCACCCTTACGGGTGGGCGTGGAGGGGTGTTACAAGAAAATAACGCGAATACAACCGAGATTGGAGTCAAATCAAGGGTTATGGATGTCGCTGAGCTTAATTGTGACATTCAACTTGCCATTTACCCCCCCAGGTGTTGGGGTGAAGAGGGTGAAAATTTTGGAACATACAAACACGGCCAATATTTCCGTTGAATAAATATTTTTCATGGTTAATTAGACTGATAGTATTTCTATCGATGTTGTTTGTGTATAATTTCAAATGGAAGGGGAACATGGTTAGGGATGGAAGGGGGGGATGGCGTGGCGTTACAAGAAAATAACCGCGATTCGAGTCAAATCAGACGATATGGATGTCTCCGAGTTCAATTATAGCATTCAACTAACTGTTTATTCCACAGGGTCGGGCTGTGGACGGGGATAGAAATTCTCAAACATGTTAAAATGGCCGATATATTCTTTTAAAGATTTTTTTGGGCCGGGGGGGGGGGGGGGTCCAATGATTTCAACACCTTTCAGAATGAGAGGGGAGCACATTTAGGGGTGGCGGTGGAGGTGCGTTGCAGAGAAATAACGCAAAAGCGACCGAGATCGTCATCAGCAGAAAACAGTTTCCCCTCACACGAATAAAAAAAATGGTGTTATCGGAGCGGCCGTTACTGCGGTGACGTAATTGCGGGAACTTCTCCAACAAAGGGAGAAGACTGGAGGTTCTTATTGTCATCATCGACAACTGCCTCGACTTTCTTCTGCCACACACACACACACACACTTTGTTCTCGGCGCGTGAATTTTCCCACAAAGTAACTCGACCTGGAAACCATTACAAAAGTGTACCGGAAGTGACGCTTAAGACTTTTTTTTTTCGGCGGAGAACGTCACAAAACTTCCTTGTAATAAATATAGAAAAATTATTTTTAAACTCGACCGAACGTTTAAAAAAAATGGTACCTTCAAACCCAGAGACAGAGAGAGAGAGAGAGAGAGAGAGAGAGATACATTCATGAAACCTTATTTTCTGGGGTAGGTGAAGCCTTCCTATAGCCACATTGTGCTATTTATCTCTCCATTAACGTTTTTAAAAATTTTAACAATTTTTTTTCTCCCTTGCCTTTAAGCCTTTTTTTTCTAATCTTCCATTAAATCATCCTTAAAAAATCCTCGTTTCGTTAACAACCACCAAAAACATCAGTCACTTAATCATCTTCAAAGTAAGAATATAGTTAAAGCGGAAGGAAAAAAAAATCTGGATAGTTGCTAGAATAAATAACATCTCAAGTTGCGTCAGGAATCTAAAACCTAGAAACAATGTTTCTATAAGGATATTAAATTGCTTTTGGTAGAGTAAATACGTTCTGAAGTGTCCTGAGGAAACCAACTTCAAGGATGAACTGTTTCTAAGGATCTGTAATTACCTTCTTTTTTTTGCAGAATAAATATGTTACGAAGTTTCCCCAACTTTACGAATAAGAATTCTATTATTTTTCCTCTTATACAAACAAAAATAAAATGGAAATAAAATTTTTATTTATAAAAAATTACTATCTGGGTGCTCGAGGGTTGTCATACTCAGCGACATCCATAACCCCCAGATTCGACTCCAATCTCCGGTTTGTGTTAGAGTTATTTTTCATATAAAGCCCCTTCACACACCCTCCCCAACCCCTAAGTGTGTTCCCCTCCTATGCCGAAAGGGGTTTAAATTATACACGAAAGAAACACATCGAGTGGGACACTATAAATCTCATTGACCCGAGAAAAATATTTTTCCGACGATAATTTTAGCGTGTTTGAAGGATTTCGCACCCACCCGCCTCAGGAGGGGGTGGTATACTTGTCTTACCCCCACAGTGTTTGTTTCCGGGTTCGTAAGAAACTTGTGTACGAATTTTGGTCGTCCACAAGGGTGTAGATTTGTATAAGGAACATGCACACACACACACCCTATTTTATTTATAAAAACATTGAACCAAATTTTGTAGAATAAATAAGTTATGGAAATGATTTCGCGAGTCCAAGTTGATCAGTGTAAAGGTAAGAAATTAGAATTTCAGGACAAAGGATGATATTATAATAAATATCAAAGTGAAGGACATTTATTTAATGTATTAGCCTCCAAAATGAATAGATAAAAATTAACAGTTAAATACAAAATGGCGGTATTGAGGACAGTTCTAATATTCGACTGCCTGTGACGCAACGTGACTGAATATCCGTAATAAAACCGCTCCACCGACACGACGCCACATTTCATATAAAATCCGATTGTCCGTGACGCAAACGAGATAACGTGTTTTCGTGTTTGTGTTTGTCTGTGCACATGTGTGTGTGTATGTGTATGTGTGTGTAATTTCCTAAAACTCTCCTCGTAAATACCCGCACAAAAACACGACCAAGTAGGCCGCAGGCAAACAATTCCCTAAAAACGTCGCCAAAGTCTCTTCGCCTTTCCTTCCCTTCCCCTGACTCAGCAGCAGCGGCGACCGTCACAGGCCTAATTCGGACTTTGCGAGCGCCCAGACCGCGCGTGACGTCACGGGCAAGGTCGAAACGTCGTCGACGACGTCCTTGAGGGATTCGCGACTCGCCAAAACAAAAGGAAACAACTGCGCCAGAGATCCTTCCTGTCTGATTACGACAGTCACGTGACATCTCTCTCTCTCTCTCTCTCTCTCTGGAGACACGTGCAGTGTGAAAAATTAAACTATCACTTCGACGCGTCACCATCTTGTTTACGGAAAATAAAATAGAGAACATTTTTGAAATGTAAATATCCTCCTCCCTTCCCCCCCCCTAAAAAATACAGACAAAAAAACCACACAACAACAATAACGGTTACTTGCAAACCTTGTTGCTTTAGTCAGGTGGTTGAAATAAATGTCTTTGCGTTTAAACTTCGGTTAGTCTCGATTCTTTTTGATGTCACTTTCCTACATCGCCCTATACATTTTTTCCGCAAGGGAACGAGGCTCAGAACGTGGGTCCTGGACTGAGGACAAACATATTGATATTTATTCTTTTATATTTATAGTTATTGTACCACTATAAATTCTAAAATATTGTTTATCTGTCATTTGTTTTTATATTTTACGGATTTAATTTTTACTTGTTTTTTTTTATTATTTCTTAGTTGTTCGCGTGTCTTTTGTTTTCTTTTTTCGCCCACCCCCTTTTTTCCCTATTGTTGTACCTCTTTTTTGCTTTTCTCATATTGCCAATAGATGAAGCCCTTATGTAATATAAATGTGCTCTTATTGAAACCTCTAACGTACTTGTTTTTGTTTTAAAAATTTTATTTGTTCTTCCTTTTTTTCATTTTCTTTGTTTTTCGCATTTTTTCCGAGTTCGTCAGTTCCTAGTTTTGGTGTGTCGTTCTTGCGGCTGATAAAGGTTTTTAAATTAACCTCGCGAAAGCAACAAGGATTATAGCAAAGTACGTTTTTTTGTCTGTTATTTGGATGTTTATGTTGTTTAATTGATTATAAATCTTACGAGAACTAATTGGGGGAGTTTACGTGTTTTATCTACTAAAGGTATATACCTAAAGTTGAGTCCTCAGGAGACTTCAAAGCGTATTTATTCCAGGAAAGGAAATTCAGGGTCCTTAATGAAACCCATATTCTTAAAGTTGGATTCTTAAGGAAACTTCAGAGGTTATTTTATTCAACGAAGTTAATTGAGGATCCTTTATGAAAGCCTAATTCCTAAGGCTTTCCTGAGAAAACTTCAATTCATATTTATTTTTATGAAAGGTGATTCAAGATCCTTATAAAAACGTTATTCCTGACGTTGAATTCTCAAGGAAATAATTACAAAACGTATTTACTCTACGAATTTTTTTTTCAGGGGTAGACAGGCTACATGAGGGTAATCCACATGGTGGCAACTCCCCTCTTATAGCATAGGAAAGGGATTTGAAAGGGAGGATGCGGAAGGGTAGAGGAAGGTAGCCAAGGGTTAACTAGGGACCCCCGGGCTATAGTTAAAGGATCCTACCCAGCATTCGCCTAAAAGTAGTGCAGGACAAACCCTATAAAGACCTGCATCAGGTAGGTCGGGCATTGGGTACTTGTCCCACGCCCTTCCCTGGATGGCTGGAGAGGAGTTTGCTGTGGGGTCGCAGCATTCACTTCTCCATGCCTCGACCAGTTTAGGAGGCAGAAAGCCGACTGTTCCAATGGGAACAGCGAACAACCCTTACCGTATGTCCAAGGTCTGCGACCCCGGAACATACACCTCTAAGAACAGGCCGAGGTGCCTCGGAAAAAGAACGTCCCGAAATATTTACGTTATGCTGGTACAATGACGTACACGAGGGGAAGGAATAGAAAACTATTTTTTTTGGCAGCCTCAGACATGCAACATGAAGGTAAACTCACTTATGATCCATTCGCCTTTAAGGTAAAATTTTTTTCTCTCTCTGTTTACTGCGCTTCTGGAAGTGTCCATTGTTGTTGCCGTGACGTACGTGTGTGTTGCAAACCGATGCCCTTAGATGGAGGGGTCGAAGACTTCGCAACGGATCCTTCTTGTTCTGGCGCGGGACATTCCTCACCATCGCCTCCGCCAAGGTAACTCCGGCCATTGTTGTCTCCGCAAGACGACGGCGACGCATGTTAATGCGGCACAATTAAGCAACCCTCAAGTTCCACAGCGTTTAATAAATGTTACTGTTAATATTTGTTTGAGTTGAGGCACTCTGAATCATTGTTTGGTTGCGAATCGTTGATATTTACTTTTATCAGATTTACGGTCGAATCATTTATTTCCCTCCTCTTCCTTATCAGCGCTCTGGAGGCCAGCAGCGGGTCGTAAAGTGTGGTTGAGATTACCTGCCCCCTCTCTATAAAATCCCTTTTTCAGTCTCCGGAAAGGCAGAGAGAGAGAGAGATTACGTGATTGGCTTCTTGCTGAGTTCTGTTGTCTTATCTCTGGCCCGGATCGTCGTCTGCCCTTCTGGAGGTCCAGTTTTAGTCCAAAGGGGGAAGAGGAACTAGGGAAGGGCATTAACGCGATTGATTGCGTTAGACGGTCTCTTCAAGTCTATAATCGTTGATATTTACGCAGAGAGTATTTTTGAGGGTTGGTCAGAGAGACAACTCTCGTCCTCGTCCCGTGTGGCAGCTACACGACGACTTTTGACTGTAGAAGGCGATTAAGAGGGTCCACGGACTGCTGTCAGCTACTGAGGGACGTAGAAACAACTAATTAAGTGTCCCGGAAGCGTCGCTTACGCAGGAAGCTATGAAGTTATAATAATATATATTGTAACATGATTATGTTACATTGTCAATTTATGAACTTGTGGCCTTTGTCGGCGTCTCTCTTTGCCGCGCCGCACAGAGCATTGTTGGCGTGGCGGGGCAAGGCTTCAGTTCCGCTTAGGACTCGACGAGGGACGGAGGGCAAACACAAAAAGGTCGAGACGGCTTTTGCTACAATATATATATGAGGGGACCTATTGAGTACAAAAGGCGATTAAGAGGATCCATGGACGAAACTTTGACTCCTGTCAGCTACCGAGGCACGTAGGAAGAGCAAATTAAGTGTCCCGGATGCGTCGCCTACATTGAAGGCCATGAAGTTATATATTCCGCTACATTGCAGGCAGATGGCAATGATAAGAATACAGACAAAAAAAATAACAAAATACATACAAAACACGTACGTAAAATAAAGAAAAGATAGAAAAAAAAGGTAGAGAAATGTAGTTTCTGAGTTGTCATAGAAAAAAATTCAGGAAAATTATTTCCCCCCTCGCTCTTGAACCCCCAAAATTCTCGTGTTCCATCTCCAAATTATCTTAATTAGAGCCGTCTTCATTTATTGGCCCTGACTTTTATCTTCCACGGCACTTAAAAAGTTTTCTCTTAGTTTTATCTCCCCCTCTAAGTAACTTGCGCCATCTTGACTCTGATTCCATCCCTCCCTCGCTTGAGGTATGTTAATACATTCAGCCATCACCATCAGTAATCCTAGTTTTTCTTTATCCTGCGTTCAGAAGCTTCAAAAATCTACAAATTTTCAATTCATGTATTTTTATTAACGACGGTCATCTGTGAGACAGACTCTACGTTCTACAGCACGCGTCGACAGATGCCCGCAACGTGCCGACGAATGCAACAGGAACAGATCTGAAAACCTTGCAAGCAACGATCTAAAGACAATGGCGTCGCGCGGCCTTGACTGTGGAGGTGCAAGCTGCAAAGAGAAAGCCGTGACTTACTTCCGGTTTGTCCTTACAATAAAAATACAACAACAACTAGACAGAGTGAAAATAAAGTCCCCGAAGACCTCGACCATTGTCAAGAGGCGAGTGTCTCATTCGCTACGACTATTACTGCGGCGTGACGTCATACTTGCGGCCAACGAATCACAAGACGGAGGCAAAAATTTGCTTATGAACATTTCTGAGTCACACCAGGGGAGCGGAGAATGTTTATAAATCGTTTCTCAAGTTTAAAAATGCAACCTTATTATTTAGATTATTCGGGGTATTGTCTTGGGAGTAGAGAGGGTGAGCAAAATAAAGTCAAAAAGAGGCAAAGAGAAAGAAAAAAAAGGAAAGAAAAGAAGAAAAACAGAAAGATAGAGGCAGGTTAAATGAGATGACGTAAAATATCGTCTAGAAGATCAGACAAATAAAAAGAGATTTACTGCAACGTTTCGAACAGTAAGGAAGAAAAAAAATTCTGTTCGCGCCAGGGAGACAACAGTCAGACGCGCAACACTGATCAGGGCGGGGGGGGGGGGGAGCAGACCTACTAAGTTCGGCCTCGTCCTAGCTGACCCAGGGTATATATATATATATATATATTCTTTGCCTTTTGTCACTTTTTCTTCCTCACCTTTTTTACTCTAAGGCAAAGGAATAAATGAAATAATAATAACGTTTCGGAAGAAGACGAGACAGGGAAACGTTTTCTCTGCGGACACTTCCTCTACTTTCTCTACCGTCATTGACGTCTTTTTCTTTTGAAACTGAAAAATGTCCTCCTTAAATTAAAGACGACGTAATTATCCTTAGGATTATTTTTTTACCTCATTTTAACGAACTCTTGAGCGAGGCGATTGGATAATTATTTACGTTGCCTCAGCTGTGTTTCTAGAGACATTCTAGGTGAGTCAAGTAGGTCCCGCGCCTCTGAATGATCCACAATTATTTTTTTTCTTCAAAATTGTCTCTCTCTCTCTCTCTCTCTCTCTCTCTCTCTCTCTCTCTCTCTCTCTCTCTCTCTCACACACACACACACACACACACACACACATCTCCATTGCATTGGAATTTTTTTTACTCCGTTCTTTCAACCAATTTTTTCTTCTTCAATAAAACCATCGAAAACCCTTAATTTAATTATAATTAAAATAACTGTAATTATACTAATAAAATAATATAACTAATTAAATCTATTAAATAATATATACATTGTGTGATCCATATATAAATCAAATGTGACCAATACACGTGTTCCCTTGTGAAAAGGAAATTAAGGGAGGTTAAAACATTGTGGATATTAACGACTTAGGTTGTCATATTTTCCCGCAGTTCCTCTTTGTAACTGTTTGCGGGGTAAATTAATTATCTGAGACTTGATGTTCTACTTACAGAACGTTTCTCGTTGTTGTTGTTTTTTTTGGTCAACCACGGTAGAACCAGAAGGCTCGGAACTTACCTGAGGAAAAAACAGAGAGAAAAATAAAACACTGTTAAAAACATGGCTGCATCATTGAAACTTTGTCCTATTATAAACTTTGACATGAATAAGAATATTGAAACTTTTTATTTAACGTTGTTTCCTTTAAGATTCCGAGTGTTTGGTCGAGTTTATTTCGACGGTAAAGTAGAAATTATTGGCAGAGGGAGGAACCAGGGAGGTTTCCAACAATTTCCTAGGGTCGGTTTAAGTTGAACGACGTTGTGAGGATAAACACAGACGTTGAGCTCACGAACGGAGAATCTGTAGTCAGGAAAGATAAACGGAAAAGAAATAGGACCAAAAGACGACAAGAAAATATATATAGCTACAAGGATTACGAAACCGACAGTTTGCCAAGAGTAGACAGAACAAAACGTTATATAGCTAGAAGAATTAGGAAACTAAAAAGGCACGAATAGTAAAGAAGTACAAATATCTGACAAGAAGAATAAGGGAACGATCCGTAACGAACAGTAAAAAAAAATACAAATATATAACAGGAGGAAGTAAGAAGAACAGTAAATAAAATTACAAAGATGTAACAAGAGGAATTAGGAAACTAACCTTGTCAAAGAGTTGGAAATACCAAAATATAACAATAAAAAAATATAAAAACCAAAGTTAAGAAGTAAAGAACAGAATACAAAGATATGACAAGATTAGGAAGGTTCAAATAAGAGACCATACAAAGATGTAACATGGAATACTAAGAAAGCAATGATTTAAATAGTAGAATAAGACACGAATAATTAAGAAACGAAGACTTTGAATAGTGGACAATACAAAGATGTAACAACAATAATTTAAAAAAAAACGTTTGGAGTAGAAAAAAATACATAAAGATATAACAAGAGGAATTAGGAAACCAACCGTTTCAAATAGTAGGAAATACAAAAATATAACAATAGAAATTAGATAACCAATTAATCGAATAGTAGATAACAAAAAGATAATGGGGAAAAAGAAACGTTTCAAATAGTAGACATTTCAAAGATATCAAAAAATAATAAACTCTACGAAGACTGTTGGTTTATGTTACCCATATAAGTTTATATATGTAATTTTTGTAGCACCGGGTAAATGCCTTTGGTAGCTTAATAATAACGAAACCAATCGTTTCCCATAATTGACAATATAGAGATATAACAAGAATAATTAAGAAACCAAAGTCGACAATAGAAAGTTATAAATCTATAAGAATTATCAAACTAAACTTACGAATAGTAAGAAATATAAAGATATAATAAGAAGAAATCGGAAACGAATATTTCGAATAGAAAAATATATAAAGGTGTAAGAAGAGGAATTAAGAACAGTAAAAAATTCCAAAGATGAAAACAATAGGCATTAGGAAACCCAAAGTTACGAATTTTCGACAATACCTAGATCTAGCAAGTAGAAATAAAACACAACGTTCCAAAGATATAACAAGAAGACGTTCCCGAACATTCGCTGGTGTGGAAAGCTGAAGTAACTGTCTTTCTCTCTGGGACCGCCCTGATTAACCGAGTAGGTCCACGGCGACACACAATAAAAGGATTGTTCGGGCCTCTCATGCTCCCCCCCCCCTTCCTCCCTTAGTGAACTGACTGTCTTTTACGAAACGTCGGAATCCTTTGTCGTCAGCGTTGACTGTTGAAACCTTCCTCGTTGTTGCACCTCTGATTCTTGTTGTGTTACCAAAAAAAAATCCAGTCCGAAGTTTCTAATGCTGGGATCCTGCGGAGCGATATCTCGACGAGTTCTTGATTCACCGTGGACGTGAGTGAGAAACCGACAAGGTGACGAAACTCCTTCCTCTACTGGCGTGAAAGTTAACCGACGGCAGCTGCTGCTACAACGTTCTCTACAGCCAAACTTCTTTGTGTATCGCTGATTTTGAATCATTTGGAATTTTTATCCATTTTTGATCAGTTAACTATCACGGGGTATCATGAATAAAGTCAGCGACATCCATAACCCATCCAAATTCGACTCCAATCTCCGTTATTTACACGCCTCTCCATCCCCACCCCTAAGGGTGCTCCCCTCTCATGCTGAAAGGGGGTTGAAATTATACATAACATAGGGAAAACACGATCATTCCCTTACACCCCCCCCCCACTGAAAAATATTAATCCGACGCAAATATCGGCCGTTTAAAATTTATTTTTTTAATATTTCCACCCCCCCCCCGTTCACTACCATCCTTGGGTGGGTTAAATGGCAGCTTGTATGTCATCATGAAACTAAGCGACATCAATAACGCCACCGGATTTGACTCCAATATCGGTTGTTTACACGCCTGTCCATCTCAACCCCTAAGGGTACTCCCCTATCATGCTGAAAGGGGTTGATATTATACACAAACAACATCGGGAGAAACACGATCAATCCCTTTGACCCCCCCTTTAAAAAATATTAATCCGACGCTAATATCAGCCGTTTAAAATTTATTTGAATATTTCCACCCCCCGTCCACTACCGTCCTTGGGCGGGTCAAACACGGTAACTTGAATATCATCATGAAACTCAGCGACATCCATAACCACGCCGGATTTGACTCCAATATCGATTGTTTTTCACGTTATTTTCTTGAGGATGGTAGACGTGTCTCACCCCCCACAGTGTTTGTTTCCTAGTCGCAAACAACAAGTGTACGAAATTTGGCCAAATTAGTATTTCTACTACTCCAAAAACGTTGGTTTCGTAATTATTATTGTTGTACCTGCCTATTTTTTTAGTTTCTCCTATTTATATCTTTGTATTGTCTACTATTCTAAGCTTTGGTTTTTCTAATTCGATTCTAAAAATATTCATGTTTATTTTACTATTGTAAAAGGTTGGTTTCTTAATTATTCTTGTAATAGCTTTGTATTGTCTAATGTTTGAAACGGTTGGTTTCCTAATTGTAGAATATATATATATATATATACTTACAAAGTATGTTTTATTAACAAAAATATTATTGGACAATTTTTTTTTCGCCGCTGTAGAAAGTTCGTATATGATTGGCTGATGTCCTTAGAATCTCGTGAAGGACCGGTTTTGGAGTCATAAATATATATATGTGTGTCTGTATTGGTGTATCTTGACCCTTCCCAAAGTCTTTTCACCTTGCGTCGTCGAAGGCCAGCAGCAAAGTTGACACGCAAGGCTTTTTAATTCTGTTGTGTCCTCGACCATGTAAACGTCACGCGTGCGCGCGACCCCCACACTTTAAAGACAACCCCTCGTTGACCTTTACCTTGAGCCCCTCCTCGGCGTCATAAATCAGGACGCACTTAGGAAGGGCGCGGGTGGGTGGCTCGTGAAACTTATATAAAAGCGATCGATGTTTCCATGACATTAGTGAATAAAAGGAGGTGGTTGGGGGTGGGGGTTGGGGGGGGGGTTCCTTGGAGGAAAACCCCGTGCACACTTTCCTTCCCCTAACAGCGTCATTAATCACACACGGGTAAAGTGGTTCTCACTTAAAGGTAATCTGCCTAATATGGCGACAAGAAATATTGCAACTGCGCCATCCATCTTGTGTGTGTATATACATATATAGACCATGTAATGTGTCTCTGTGTGTCTTAGAAATAATTTTTTTTAATATCCTGAAATTTATTTCAATTATTAGAATTTTTAATATTTACTTCTACAATGTTTTGAAAAGTGTCGTAGAGGCCATTTTACGAGGCGTAACGAATCAGAGCCCGCGCTGCTACGTCACTGGGCGGAGCAAGTAAGGACCAATCAAAAAACCCCGCAGTATTAAAACTGTCTGTAATAATAGTCCATGGATAAACAATAACAGCCCTACAGGTATAAGCTGTCTGAGGGGGCTATTCTCTCACAGGCAGAGGCAGTACCTGCGAGGGATGTTCTCTCGCAGGCAGAACCTTGTAGGAGAGACAGGAAAGGGCTACCTTTGGGGATGACTTTTCCTCTCCGTTTTTGAACTAAGGTTCCCACATGCCGAGGCCTGTTTTGAGAGGTGTATGTTCCGGGGTCACAGACCTGGGCATACGGTAAGAGTTGTTCTGTTCCCATTGTAACAGTCGGCCAGCTGCCTCCTAAACTGGTCGTGGCACGGAGAAGGGAATTCTGCGACCCCACAGCAAACTCCCCTCTCCCGCCATCCAGGGAAGGGCGCGTGACAAGTACCCAATGCCCGACCTACCTGATGCAGGTTTTTCTAGGGTTTTCCCTGCATTTCTTTAGGTGAATGCCGGATAGGATCCTTAAAGTATAGTCCGAGGGCCCTAGTTAATCCTTGGCTACCTTCCTCTACCCTTCCACATCCCCCCTTTCAAATCCCTTCCTATGCTATTAAAGGGGAGTTTCCACTATGTGGATTAGCCTCATGGAGCCTGTTACCCTAAAAATTTTTTTAAAAAAAACAGCCATACAGTAAAATATTCATTATCAAGTTCCTGTATATATATTACATGAAATATTTATCACTATATAAATAATATAATATCATTTTTCAAGTGTGTTTTTAAAAAATCAGATATCATTTAAATGTTTTCATAATTAAAAATATATTTATTGTCAAGAAAATTTAATTAGCAAGACAGCAACGTTTCTGGACCTATTTCTTCCATATTCAGGTTGTTACAGACCAAAAGAAACGGTTTGCTTTGGTGATATAAACTCATTTTCAGCCCTGAAAGTGGGTCGACATGCGGACCGAAACGTTGTTGTGTTGTTAATTAAACATTCCATGTCGTAATTAATTAGATTTTGAATTTTTAAATTTCGACTGTTAATTAATCTTACAATAATTATGCCTAATAAATGACCTTAGCATTTTTATCCTTGACATTGTTATATTTCAAACAAATTTCAAGGACTGGAGAAATTATTTCAATCGAAACTCAGCTTTATTAAGGTAGCCATGGAAACTAATTTGTCAACAATCAGGATAAGAAATTAATTATTGCAATTAAATAAAAAGCCAATTAATTTCACAACGTTTTGTCCTTAATCCAGGTTAAATCAAGGTTTTATATAATTTTAAAACAACAATTTTTTTTGCATCCACTCATCTTTTAATTAAATTTTAGTAAATTACTCGAATTAGAAAAATCTCATTAAAGTCCTAAAATTTAAGGGTGAAACGTTTCGTCCTTAATTCAGGTTAAACCAAGCTTTTATACAATATTTAAATAACCAAATTCAACGCAACTTTGAATACATTTAATTTTAATTTATGACTCTGCAAGTCCTTAACCACAAACCTGATAAAGTCTTAAAAATTAAGGACGCAACATTTCGTCCTTAAATCAGCTTAAACCAAACTTTTTTTAAAAAACAAATCTTTAAATATATTTCCCTCAGAGTCCTTAAAGTACTCAAATTCACAAAACGGATTAAAGTCCAAAAAAAAATTAAGGACGAAACTTAGTGGAATTTTATATGAAAATAGTTTTAAATAAATTGTCTTCCATCCTCAGTATGCTCCTTAATATTCCTTTGTTACCAAAATTTTTTTCTCTTTATTGATTTGCGATGATGATATTCATTGGTCTCCCTTCCAGATCCTATTTCACGACTTTCAATTTTATTAGTGAGTTGATAACGACTGATTTTATCGACCACTTCCCCCCCCCCCAGCCCCTCCCCAAGGGGGTGGCTTCTTCACTCTTCCGAGCAATTAACATTCAACTTTTAAATAGATTGCAGCGTCGCATTTGCAAGTAACTTCTTTGAAGTCGTCCCGAGTTCTCGACTCCATAGAAATGAAGAGTTCGTTTACATTAAATAAACCGACGTAATGGCGTCAATACTGAGTAAAAAAAAAGATGCGGAGGAACGAGAAAAAAAGACAGACGTATCGATATAAATGGGAAAGAATTGTCGAACGTGTTAATAGAATTTTCGTATTGATTTAATTTCCTAATTGCTTCTTTGTGAATAGACCACTCTATATAGAAATGAAGAAATTAGTATTGTGGATACGCTAAAATAAGAGATAGAAAAGAAAAAAATACGTGCTGAAACACACATAAGGATTAAAGTCCTGAACCGAGAAGATAAATTTAGTACAAAAGGTTGATAAAACATGCTGAGGGAAAAAGGGTAAATAAATGAGTAAAATGGAAAACAAGGAACTATAGAAATTTTAAAAAACGAATTAAGAGGGTAAAGAAGCAAAGAAACTGTCTGGTTAAATAAAATAATACCAATCCACTGTTATCAATGTCTGTCCCTTATTAATTAAAAAGCTCCCGTAACGTTTGACGAATTTATAAATAAAAGGGGGTTGAATCCGACGACTCTTTGTACTGCTTTTTAATTCAAGGATAAAATAAAAACGATAAAAAGACATGAAAGTATAAAAATATATGTAAATAATTGAAGAAATTGTCCAAAAAAAAAATCTTGTAACAACGGAAATGAAATCAGAATCAATCATTTTTCTTAAAGCTCGTAATCAAAATTGAAACCCCCTGGGAGAGACACTAAATTATTCAGGTAACACTGTCAAGAAAACTCCCGCCATTTTTTTTACAATGAATTTAGTTTGAATCCTTTTATTTCAATAATCGCTAATTTTTTCTCGCGATTCAACGTAAAAACGTCTCTCGAAAAAATAAATATAGGGGTTGAAGGGTTTTGTGTTTATTTTTATTGTTTAACACATGATTTATTAACGTTTAATTAATTGAGCGTTTTTGAGGGGGGGAGGTTGGTTGGGGGGGGGCGGCAAAGGGGTCGAAATAATTTAGTAGTGTTGAGGTGATGAATATTGATAAATCGATATTTTGAGCGTTTCGATGTCCAATAACGACATTCAAGTTTATATAATGTGACAAATTTACCTTTCTGTAATTAAAAATGGCGTCCATAGACTCTAAATTCAAAATTTTTGTATTTGAACATGATACCTAAAATATTGTGGACGAATCGTTGCATTGAATTAAATTTTTTCAATTTTTTTACAGTAATATAATTAAATTGCGATTCGTTACAGAGGGTTAGCATCGATTTATACTCGATTCAAGTCGATTTATCGGACGTGGCTGACTCGAACTTAACCCCCAATAAAGAAGAAGGTTTAAATGACTCGCCATTGGAATCACCATTGTAATTAATCGCCACAAGTTGCAAATTTAATCAATACGTCAGCGTCTGAAGGTCGTGGTCTCGAGGGCTGAATGTCGAAGGTTTCCCCGTCCGCGAACAGTTCGCTTGCAAATTTAATGTTGGCAAACAGAAGGACGACAAGTTCTAAAAGGTTCATGGACGCTGGTCGGCGCCTTGATGAAGTCTGTCCGTCTTCTCTCTTGGTTAAAGGTGAACCACACGACGACGGTTTGACCCACTTCTCCGCTCCACGACCTTTACCACGGACGCTTTCACAGACGTTCAAACACTTCCACCATCACCACGTTAAGCTCAATCGATAATACTCGAGCGGAAACCCCCCTTGCCCTCTTCCCCCCCCCCAAAAAAAAGAAGTTAAAGGAGGTCCCGCATTTCCCCCACTAAACAAGAAAAAAGTACTCGATTATTCAACAGAACTAACTGCAAGATAAACGGTAACGTCAGTCAAAAGTGATGATAATTCATACGGCCTTCACACACACCACGAACTTTAAATTGAGAAAGCAATAAATAAGAAAATTTTAAACATTAGAATGACTGAAAATTAATTTCGGACACAACCAGAACAATGTTAAAAGGGATGGGGGGGGGGGGAAATACGTAACTCATGATATTTACCATTCCATGTATCTAACACAATTTTTTTTCTGGTTTCAACAAACAAATGGGCCGTCCAAAGGTTCGAATTATGAAGTTTACTCACTACCAATGCTGTTTATAAAAAGAAATTAATTGAGACTCTTGTTATATTGGACCAAACTGAGAGAACTTAAAATAAAAAATAAATGAAGAAACTGCACAACTTGTAAACAAATTTGTTTGTATGGGGAGTCGAGTTCTTAAATAACAACAAAACTGTTATTATTTTAGAGTAACACACTATTTGAGGGTAATCCACGTGGTGGCAAATCCCGTTTAAAAGCATAGGATGGGATTTTCGAGGGGGGATTCGGAAGGGTAGATGAAGGTAGCCAAGGGTTAACTAGGAAACCTGGAGCTGTAGTGTAAGGATCCTACCCAGCAATTCGCCCAAAAGTGATGCAGGATAGAAAACCTGCATCAGGTAGGTCGGGCAACTTATCCCACGCCTTTCCCTGGATGACGGAAGAGGGGTTAACTGTGGGGACGCAGAATTTCCTTCTCCGTGCCTCGACCAGTTTAGGAGGCAGCTGGCCGACTGTTCCATTGGGAACAGCGGACAACTCTTACAGTATGCCCAAGGTCTGTGACCCCGGAACATGCACCTCTCAAAACAGGCCTCGGCTTGTGGGAACCTTAGTTCGAAAACGGAGAGAGGAAAAGGCATCCCCTTCCGGACTCTCCTACAAGGTTCATTAGGTCGAGTTTTTTTGTAGGGTAACAAGCTAATTTTTATTTTTTTAGGGTAACACGCTGCATGAGGGTAATCCACATTGTGGCAACTCCCCTTGAATAGCATAGGAAGGGATTTGAAAGGGGGGATGTGGAAGGGTAGCTGAAGGTAGTCAAGCGTTAACTAGGGGCCCCCGGGCTATATTTTAAGGATCCTACCCGGCATTCGCGTAAAGAAATGCAGGAAGAACCCTAGAAAAACCTGCATCAGGTAGGTCGGGCATTGGGTATTTGTTCCGATGGCGGGAAAGAAAAGTTCGTTAACTTTTATTTAATGAAAAGAAGTTTCGCGTGAGAGTAAGATAATATTATATAAGAAATTACTTAGAATGGGTCAGTGAGATTGATAGTTTCATATCTACCTATGTTATCTGTGTATAATATCAACGCTTTTCGTCGTGGAAGTGGAGCACCCTTAGGGGGTGGGTGTGGAGGGGCGTTACAATAAAATAATGCGAAAAGAACCGAGATTGGAGTCGAATCTAGGGGTTGTCGATGTCGCTGAGTTTAATTACAACATCCGGGGCAACGCCGGGACCCCACAGATAGTAGATAATATATCTCGGGGGGGGGGGGGGGGCAGAGACCCTACGACAAGGCGACCAGCTGGCCCGACCTGGGTCACGGAAGCAGCCGCGTACGTGACGAACCGGCCGTGACGTCACTGCACAGCCGGAGACGAGACCAGACACGTGCTGCTGCTGCTGGCTGTTTTGGTTGGTTTTTTTTTCGCGTGACTTTCGCTCGCTGTGACTGGCTGGCTGGAATTTCGCGCTGGTCGTCGACCCGCGACCCGACCAGGCTCCGCCGCGAGTCAGTGAGCCTGTTGTTATCGCCAAAGTCACAACAAAAGGGACCAGCAGGTACCAAAGGTCCTCCACTGCCGCTGATAAGAGGGATAAAGGAGTGAAGCGTCTCTTCCGCATTTCCTCTGCTTTATCCAGCGGCAAACAACAAACAAGCAACTGTCTACCTTGTTTGGTAGCGCGGGAGAGGGAGAGAGAGAGAGAGAGAGAGAGAAAGAGAGAGAGAAAGAGAAAGAACACACACTGACACAGTTCACGTTTGCACGACAAACACAACGCTCAAATAAAGATTAAGTGACATACTTCTTCTTGCACACGGCATTTCCAAGAGGAAATCGTGCCAAAATTACAATGTCTGGCGGCTGTTACACGCTGATTTTACAGAGAATATAAATACATAGTCATAGTCTCTGATTTCAAGGACATCAACTGCTGACGTCACGCTGCACGGGAATTTCCTACTATAATAAATATGTGATTGACTTCTATTGGAATTCAAGTCAAATTAATCGTTAAAATATTTTTTTTGTGATCTTAATAGTTCCAAGATTGATTTCAATTAAGTGATTAGCATTAATTAAACGTAATTAAACTAATTTATAAGTCGAAATTTAGCCAAATCTAATTAACTTGATGTGCAATACCAATCATATTTACAGTTAACAAAGTTTAAGAATAAATAAATATATATATATAAATATTAGAAAAAAATATTCTCAGGACCAGCAACAGAAAATTAATATTATCTGACAATCATCCGGCCGCTTTTTATTTCTATTTATTTTAATAATCAGTTGTAGATTTGAACTCGAGTGATTCAGTTACAGTGGGTTAGCATAAAATAATTATTAATCAATTAAAATCACCCGCCCCCCCCACCAAAAAAGTCAATTTATATGGGCAGTTTAGTCTACAAATTTTAGGGGGTTTCTTGAGATAATGTGAGGGTAGTTTTCGAAACGTCAGTATGAACTGATTTTTTTTTACGGTTTAATTAAATTTTAATGAAGCCTCATACTGTAGGGATTAAAATTAGAAGTTGTCCCCGAGTTTGACTACACGCGGTGGTCGTATTAGACTTTGTAAACAGTAGCGATTGTTCGGCGACGCTGCCTTGTCCCCGCGCCCCTGGGCGCGCCATCTGAATGGTTGTGATTTTTAAAAGGTCACAAACACACCGACTTTTCCCGCTTCTTTGAAAAGTAAACAGCAAAGAGTCTCTTCGTATTTTAATCACAATGTAAGTATACTGTAGTTCAGAGACATTAAGCGGAAAGATAACTCTCTAAGAATTTACTAAATAATATTTTTTCTTTGTGTTTGGACAACGCGTTCCAAAATTACTCCTTGATAACTAAATTTATCTCATTAGCATCGTAATTGGATAAATAGCCGGCATTGCCAGATTTCCACGCACAGTAATAAAAAAAAATAAAAAATAAACACAATACAGAGAGAGAAAAAATTTCCGTGGCGATATTCGAAGCGTGACGTCACGCTCGTTTTGTCAAAACAATGGAGCAGGAATGAATCAGAGCTCGAGGCCAAACGTCTCGATAAAAAAGGCACAATGCATAAAAATAACAATAAAAAAATCCCAAACGTCACGAGAGTGTGATAAAGAATGTAAGGACAGTTACAGATAACGGACCACACAGTGTTTATTTTCCTGTTATTTACCTCGCAATTTTCGTGGCTTGGGTTACCACATACAAGTCAATCCCGACCCTTTTCCTGGTTTATGCGTTCAGAAATAAATTTCCTTAAATGGGATTTTCCTCCATTTTTTCACCTATTTTGAACTCAAAAACGGGGGTTAATTCGCCGTTAATTTCTTTTTCAATTATCAACACGTCAGTTTGACGTCACAATCCTTAATTCCACCTGTTATAACCCCTCCGGGAGGAAGAGGTACAAAATACGGTTGAACGGAATCGGACGTGAGTTCTTAAAAGATGAGACTGATCAAGCGGACGGAAAAAGAGAAACTCTGAATGAGATAGTGAGAGACCTCCTGTGGTCGGACTGTACCTGATGTGAAATCGGTCGTCGTGCAACGTTTCAACGACTGATGCATTGTGGGTGGAACACATTGTTGCCAATATTTTCTCTGATGGAGTTTTTAATTATTTGGATAGGTAAAGGGGGGGGGGGGGTTACATTATCTAAAATTATAAAGGACCTTTAGTCAGAAAAGTTTATAGCAATGAAATATATATATATATATAATCATCAGGCCGTTATTCTGTTTATTAGGCTTCAATAATCTGTTGTAGATTTGAACTCTTAGTGATTCAGTTACAGTGGGTTAGCGTAAAAAAATTTATTAATCAATTAAAACCACCCGGCGTCCAAAATAAAATCAGTTCATGTGGACAGTTTAGTTCACAAATTTTAGGGGGGTTTCGACGTTTCGTCCTCTTGTAGAACCCCCATTAGGGATGACAGTTTTTAATTTACAGAGTTAACCATTTTAGATGAATAATTAAGACGTTTTTCTATATTCATCCGCTCCTCCATA
Organism: Zhengitettix transpicula; assembly: GCA_037074705.1. Classification (NCBI taxonomy): domain Eukaryota; kingdom Metazoa; phylum Arthropoda; class Insecta; order Orthoptera; family Tetrigidae; genus Zhengitettix; species Zhengitettix transpicula. The sequence continues at coordinate 108,377,633 of CM073593.1, read as the reverse complement.
ACACATTAAAATGTAAAATCTTATACCCAATAATTTTAAATATACCCAGTTAATTTAATGTTGTACACATTTTAGTAATTTATTTCTTCATCCAAAATTGTTACTTTGTAGCTTAAAAATTATCATACCCTAAAAATTGTCATACCTTAAAAATTGTCCTACCTTAAAAATTGTCATACTTTATAAATTGTCATACACACCTATATATATATATACATCAATCCCCCCGCCCAACTCACACAAACGAAGAGCCTGTAACCACAGAAGGTATTTTTTGCAGCCCTTAAAGATGGAGTTGCTGAGGTCAACATGACTACAATCACACAACAATTAATATATATATATATTAATTTCTTTGCAATAAACTTTATAGTTACTTTCCTGATTTAAGGACATTTTTAATTTATTATATATATATAATTAATTTAATTTATATACGTTGTACATAAATCAAAGGTTAAACTTACCACCGCGGACCGAGACCAAACAGTGTTTATTCTATCTTCTTTCTTTTTTAAGAGAGAAAAAGAAAGAAAGGTCGCTTTGTAACAAAGAGTTTAATAGAGCGCGGCGAATTGTATAACCTCTTTTCATTACTCCTGTACCTTCGTTATTTACCTCTTTCACATTTAGCAGTAATTAAGGTAAGTTTCTGAATGTGCTTGAGTTGGATTAAAAGAGGAGTTGAAGTTGCGACGAGGTGAGGGGTGGGGGGTGGTTGGGGGTGGGGGGTGGGGGGGTGGGGGGAGAGAGGGAAACTCTCTCTCTCTCTCTCTGACATTTGCAAAACTCCCCACACTAGCTTTCTCCGCCGCCGCCGCCACCAGCGCCATATCGTAAATGAACAGGGATGTGAGACTGACTTGTTCCTGACTCAAAATCTGGCAACGCTGCAAATTTTTAACTTTCCGGGGACTACTAATGTCAAAAAGTCAACTGCCATTGTGAACCCTCTGGCGTTACAGCAGGAACAAAAGTCCTTTACGTCATAAATATTCTGGCGGGCTTAAAAAATGCGTGGGGGGTAGAGAAAAAATTAAAGAGAAATGACGTAGGTGTGTGAGAATTGAAAAAACCTTCCCCATACACACGGTGTTTGTTTCCCGATAGTAAGTAACATGTATACACAAAGAAAGTGTGGTAGAAATTGCTCAACGCGTTTTTTTTTTAATTTTTGTATGTGGAACCTTACATACATACAAACAACCACACACGATTAAAACTAAATTTGGGCTATTTTTCTATTAGTCCTTAAAATTATTGTCCGAGCACATTGAAATAAGGTTAATAAAACTTATGCAACTCAATCCAAAGACGAATGGCTACGATTCATCCAGCTACTTGGATCTGATCCTGAGAACGGAGGCCGTGAAGGTGCTTTGATGTTGTAAATATTGTTAGGTGACCCGCATGACGTCTGAGGGATGGAGGGATCAGGCTCGGGGCATTATGGGAGTCGACGCGATTGCCTCAGTTGCTGCCCTGGAAGCGGATTGTCCCGGGTTTGATTCCCGGTCTGGTCGACTTCCCCCCCCCCCCCCAGCATCCATATACATTGATGAACCTTCAGGAGTTTTTCTGGGACTAATAAAAAATCTGGCTGAATTTTGCTGGAATTGTCCTCTGGTTTTCCTGATCGGGTGACGTCAACTAAACACAACGTTTCGTCGACATCTTCTTGGTTTTCACCGTGAAATCCTACGGATTTTAATTGGCTGAATTATGTTTCGAGAATGTGTACACTTGGGAGGATTTGAAGCTCTTCTGAATGGTGGTTCAGTTGCTGACGATGATCATGAGTATCTTATGACAGTTCAACCTCCATATTGGTGTATCGTAAGTGACTGTTTACTTTACCATTGCGGAAAATAGAAAAATCCTCAGGGTTTTTATGCCGCAAACTTTGATGATTGTTCTGAAACCATGGCAAAGTCCCTTATCATGTCCAAACATCTGTTATCTACGAGTAAAATCTGTCTGGTGCTGACCGCGGAGGTGCTGCTGCGTGCTGTGTCTCTCTCTCTAGAGAGAGTCTCCAAACCACCAGCCCTAATTGGGTAATTGGAGAGGGCGACACGAAGGTTAATCGCCGCCCTGGATCCGCCCGCATCCCGTCACGGATGTCATTACCACACAGAGGAGGCCCTACACGTGTGTACGAACCCGGGACCTCTGTTGTCAGGAGAAGAGCCTCTCTGGCCTCACACAAACTGTAACCACAGAAGGTATTTGTTTTTGCAGCCCTTAAAGATGGAGTTGCTGAGGTCAGCATGACTACAACCACACAACAATTAATTAAATTATTATTCAAGGTCCTGAGAAAACCAGAAGAAGACCAAAGTTCCCCCCCCCCCTTTGTAACGCCGTTGTCAACCAAATGTTACACTGAATTCCGTGAGGTTATCCTTACTCCCATTGGTCTCAGATCTTCGGAATAATATCCACGAAATCCTCGTATCTTTCCAGCGTTGTTTCTTTTTCTTTGGTTGGTTGTCGTCATGCCTCTGGAACATGGACGTAAGCAGGAAACTGGCAGATGCAAAGAGTCTCGTGTGTCCTTATTTAGAGAGATTAAGCACAAAGGAGTAGAGCAGCTGCTTGCCGCTGATGATGCGTCATCATATCTCTGGTTCGTGTGTGTGTGTGCGCGCGCGAGTGTCAGTAACCCCCCGGTGTGCCCAGGTCCGTCATCGACGATAACAAGTCAAAGAATATGCAAAGTCTCCTCTCTGACGTCATGTTACTAAAGAATAATGCGCCCAATGGCGTCCTCAATGTGACAAATAGTCCAGTGATTAAGTTATTAATAGGGGACCCAGAAACAGGCAATTAAAGAAATTAACCTCGTACAGAGGTTAGCCATAAATAGGTTAAAAGTTGTGGACATAATTGTACTGAGATATTAGAATATAGTCAGAGATTGTAAAACACAGAAGATTGTACATGAGGTAATTTTATCTGGTTACCTGGAAAAAGTAAACCAATATTGAGAACCAATATTTTGGTTTAATTAATTAATAATTTGTTTCTCACATACTTGCTGACATTTTCACCCCTTATCTTTTATATTTAATTATGTTCGTCTATTAAATAAATATTATTTTCCAACCTTTTCTTAGACTATTTTGGAACAGTGACCTTGAAATGTGGGTATTGCTTGTTATATATTCTGTGGTTATACGGAGGGCGGTCTTCACCTGCATCATTTAGTATCTAATCTTTGAAAACGTCATTGCGTGTCACATTATTATTGGGTGCATTTAAATGGTCTATTTTTGGCATTTAATTTAATTGTTAGCCTTTTAAATTTCCTATATTTGACCTTGTTACCGACATTGTCATATTTAACTCTCAACAGATTCCTTTAGAATGAAAAAAAATTACGTCTGGTTGAAAATTAATTTCTATTATCACTTATTTTGTCAATCTTTCTTATTATTAGTTTCCTTTGGGGGTTCGAATTTAAAATGTTTTAATTGTTTCTTTCCCGCCTTATTGTAACTTTATGTCTCCCATGATCGTATTTGACCCATGAATGTTAATTCTGGACTTGGGTTGTAACTCAAACACTAGGGGTTCTATAATCATCTTCGATACGAAAACGGAATGATTTTTAGTGTCAATCTACTATAAAATTGCACGTCATTGACTTCAATTGTTTTGTGTGTGTGTGTTTTGAATATATGATACTGGTGTTCCGGTAAGAGGTGTTTGGTTACATAAAGTTTTATTCCACGAGGTGGGGCCGCTAATGACTAGGGGCATGTTCAATGTATACGTATATATGTTACAAATCCCTACATCGAAATGTAATATTGAAGATTTACAACGTTGACAAGTTGTGCAGAGCAACGTCGCCCGGCTTATCACATAATAAACCATCCTGTTTGCGTTTCCCCTTTCAGCCGTAAACTACGGGACTATTTTTAGACAAAGAAATTTTTCATGGACTGAAGCAATTAGTTACTTAAAGTTTTAAAAAAAGTAATTTAAATTAAAAGTTACGTGCGCAACGCAAAGAAGTTTCATGCGGACGGACATCTGACAGTCAAGTATCTGCAATGCAGCAGTAAATCGCTTACGTTGGTTGGAGTGGGAGAATCTCTCTGGTTCACGTCATCAAACTACGTGAAATGTCAAAGACGTTATGCTGCACATCACGCGGTAATTAAACGGTAGTTAAAATTGTACTCTGGTTTTATCTGTAAACGTAAACGTGGTTGGCCGGTTAGTTTCTTCTCTCTCTCTCTCTCTCTCCACACACACAAACATAAATTGCTGGTCAACCTGTACAAGGCTATCGACAATAGCCCAAATTGGGGGTTAACTTCCTCCTTTGGGCATTTATCATTTTTGAAAAAAAAATGAAACTGGTGTTCCGGTAAGAGGTGTTTGGTTACAAGACACTGGTCGACGTTTCATTTCACGAGGAGGGTCGCTAATGGCTCCGGGGAGGGTTCAAAGATGACGTTTTGTTGTTTTTTAAAAATTAATTGAAATGTACGTTTAGCCACGCGAGTCATTTGTTTTCAACGATCACTTTACGCGCGATTACCAACTGTTTTATATGATTACAACGTTGACAATTTGTGCACAACAACGTCGGCCGGCTTATCACATACTAATTATATGATTAAGGCATCTGAAATTGGTATTTGGCGTATTTTACGTCCATTTTTAATCACTTATAAGAACGTTTATTAATTAAATTCATTTTAAAATGACAAAATTTAAATGAAAAATCTATGAATTATTGAAAGTTAATAATAATAAAGATAAATTAATAAACAGCAGCTTATTTTAAATTAATTTCACTTTAATAAAATATTAATGATATATATTCAGACTATCAACAAAAATCTAATAAATAAATAAATATCAGCCAAATTTAAGTCAGAAAAAATAACTAATTTTTTTTATTAACAAATGATTTTTTCTGACTTAAATTTGGCCGATGTTTATTTATTTATTAGATTTTTGTTAAGAGTCTAAATATATATATAATTAATAATAAACACAGCCAACCTGAAGAAAGGAACAAGGCTTCCAGAAACGTTGTGTGACATATATATTATCACTTCTTTCATCTGTATTTGGCTATGTTTATTATTATTATTAAAATAACGACGTTTCGGTACCTCATATTTGGTACTTTCAACAGGTTGTGACTTCTTACTTCTTCAACCCTGCGAAAACGTAATAAAAAATTATTTTTCTATTGTTGTCATGTTTTAATACATTTCTGAATAATTCTCGAGAAATATTTCAGGCAAGACCTTGGTGAAGGTGCAGAGGAAAAATGTTACTGAAACGTCGTAGTCGTCTTTTTCGAGAATTAATTTTCCTTTATTCGTCGGAAAATGCCTGCTTAGAATATATATAAATTATATATATGTATGTATGTATGTATGAGGGTGTTTGAGATTTCCGCAAGCTGACTGGTATTTTATCGAGCGCCAGACACGGAGAGTCTCTGGACTTGCATAATTAATAAGACTGCAATGCAACTGCGACACCCACACCCACCATTGTGGCTAAAATGGCGCAGAAATAAAAGTGGGGTAAAACGACAACAATGCAAACACACATCACACACACATACGACGAAATCCAAGGAAGATAGAGCGAAAGAAAGTGAGGACTCGGCCAGTGATGAAATTAGAAACGTCATATACAGCTAATTAAATAATATATATATGTATATATATATATATATATATATATATATATGTATATGTATTTACAAAAAAAATTCTGAGACAAAAGAATAATTGAAAAATGTACGGATTTAAATTTGTTTTTTCAATCAGTCACAAACAATTAGGAATTTTGTAACTAAACAGCAGCCATTTTGATGCCAGAAAAAAATTAGAAACGTTTAGTCGCGACTTTTCGACCTCTTCGGGTAAGACATTTTACAAGTATATTACCAAAACACATGCAAATAATTTAAAATAATTTTTTTATGAAAGATTTTGGCAGAAAACTTAATAATATAAATCTTTTATTAAACAAAAACTTTAATTTTAATTATTGTATTTGTTTGGTTTCTGTTTAATTTACATTAAATATCTTTGTCTGACGTCAAAGGGCTGTTGTTTATTTTTTTTAAAATTTATCTAAAATAGTCACAATATTTACACGTTATAATTAGGATTTTGAATGTCTTCTCCATCTTCACAATTAAATTTTTTTAAAAAAATTTAATATAAAACCAAATAAAAGGATATTATAATATAGTAAATTAACGACCTTTTTTCAGACATTTTAAAATATTTCATCAGGTTGTCTTGTAACTACGGGGTAACAATCCTCGAGTCAAGGACTACTTCAAATCATTAATTATAACATATTTATTGTCATTCTTCAATTATAATATTTACGACAGTCTTGAAATTAAATTGTAAAAAAAAATTAGGTTAATATTTATTTTATTAGTAACATTTACAAGACAGGAAACTGTATTTCACAAACCCACCGGCATGAAAAATAAGGGGGTTGTATTGTTGAAAGCGAAACAATCCGCGACCGTTGACGGAGTCAATTCTTGGATATCAGAATATTTCGCGTTTGTTGAGACAAGAGTCAATTCTTGACTCGCAGAATATTCCGCGTGCGTTGAATGAAGAGTCAATTGTTGATGACGCAAATATTCAGCGATGAGGAGGTTAAAGAATTTCTATTTCTATTATTATTCCTGTGATATAGTTTAATTTTAGTTATGCTGGACAGGGAAATTTCTGTTTCCGATTCTTAATTATTGTTTATATTAAATGTTAATTGTGATTAATTGTAGCATCCAACAATTGTATTATTGACGTTCGCTGTTTCCTCACACAAGGACTAATAAAATAAATCAAATCAGATAATCGACTTATTGTTTATCGGAAACTAATATCAACGCTGTAAATAAATTAACGTATTAACCCTTCAGTGCGTGATTTTTTTTTCAAGAAAACCAAATTATAAGACGAATTTTTGTGAATCCAATACGGTAAAAATATTCCCGAAACTATGGTCGAAATTTTTATAATATTATTGTTTGAACATTTTTATTACCGTACAATTATGCATTATTAATCTACAACTTCAAGTTTTAGAACCCTTTTTGTATTTAAAAACCCAATTTGGTTACAGTAAAATTATATATAATTTAAATTATAAGAAATTAAAATTTTGTTTATTAAAAGTCAGTCGAAATTAAAAAAAATTACAGCTCTATTAATATATATTTTTAGTGCTACAAATATAATTAGGTCTGGTTTATTAATAATTCACATTAATAAGATGATTATGATTTTAATGTAATTATGATACCCTGAGAATGACGTTTAAAATTTCATTCTTAAAAAAAACATAAAAAACCTTATAAAAGAAATATTTTGAAGAGTAGAAAAATCTGTCCCTTACAGAAAGTTCGGTCAGGCATGTTGTAACCCTTAAGTGCACGTTTGTTTCATATCTGCATCACTTAGAAATCAACAGATTCCTCTGGGGGTGATACTAAAAGTTATATATGCTACACCAGGCTTTAAAGGAAAATATTTTCTGTTCAAAAACAAAAAAACTGTTTTGAAAAACATGGTTGTGTGGTGTTATCCTTCTTTCCGGCGCTAAAATAATATTTACTGCAAAAATACGGTTTCCATCCGAGGCAAATTAACCAACCGGCCTCAGCTCCCAGTATTATAACATCTGAGACGTCGGGGCAAGGACGAGACTATTGTCTGTGAGCGAGGGGGGGGGGGTCCTTCTTCTAATTATATCAGCCAGGTGGATGTTGTAGCGCTCCCACTGTCCTGGCAAATGAAGAGGACACGTCCTTAAAGGACCCACTCACTTTCCTGGCGACAACATCGCAATCCGTGCAGCCAGCTGTCGGCGTTGCCAAGGCGTCGGTTGTCATGGTTACGACGCCGCGGAAACCAAAACTCTCTCTCTCTCTCTCTCTCTCTCTCTGTGTGGCACACGGCAGAGATGATGCGTAATTGGCTGATTGAAGATCCTCTTAAACGGGAATTTCACGCCCAATTTCACATTACAGACGCTCTGAGGGACGCTAATTAGGAGGGTCACTAATTAGGAGAGTCGCTTTCACACACACACACACACACACCAGAGATAAATTTGTTAAAATGGCCTTAAATCGTCACAATTCACCTTAATTTTCTTCCACAGCCTGGTTCATTATCCTTTTAATTCGACTAATTTCCCTCCCTGCTTTTGTAACACATTTTCCAAGTGACTAAAATCGATATTCTCCTTCGACATAGCCTGAGTCGTCTCCCTAATATTTTTATTTATTTTATCAAAGTTGGTAGCGGCGATCTGGAGCACCTCACCAGAACCGGTACCGGACCAGTTCCTTAACAAAGGGATCCTCACGCTGCGCGATAGTGATTAATCAGAGTCGGACCCCACGCCATTACCTGGAGTAACAGTCACTTGAGATAACCCCGGAGTAGATAACGTGAGTTCATTGACCGCCCATTCGAATGAAATGGTAAATGCATAATTGATTTATTACGCTTATCAGGAAAAAAAATTTTAACTGCTTTTCCCTTTCCACATCTCCGCTTTCAACTGTCTTTAACGCACCCAAACCTTTCCCACACGTTCACCATTTTAAACCTTAGCCGACGTAACGCTGTTATATTTTGAGGTGTTCTATAGTCTTAGTAAAGAGGACGTACGCTACAGTAAAATATAGTCAGGTCAGAGAGATCCAAATGGACAAGACAAATAAACCAGCGACGACTGAACACTATTTTTACATTGTTATATCAACTTTAATTTTTTTCTGGACTATTTATTGGTTCGTTCGCTGCTTTCCTCGTCCACTTTCCCGCTTTCAACACTCTTTTTTTGTCTTCCATCCCTGCCTTTACCCAGAAAATAGGTTCTATTTACCCAGAGACACCTGTTGATTCCTAAGAGAGCTAAAATTGGTGTTTCATGTATGAAACAACATGCACTTAAGGGTTACAACATGCCTGTCCAAGCTTTCTCTGAGTCAACAACCGAGGGGGCGGATGTTTCTACCCTGAATAATATTTATGTTCACTGCTTCTGGTTTTTTTTCAAGAAAGAAAATTTAAGCGTTGATCCCAGGGTATTCTATTTACTCTACAATCATAATTATCCAATTAATGTGAATTATGGATAAATCAGACCTAATTATATTTGTTACATAATAAATACAGCTGTAATGATTTGTAATAAAATTGTATTATTCATCAAAATGTTTGTATATTTTCTATGAGTTTTAAGGGAGAAAATTTTTAATTTCTTAAACTTTAAATTATATTTAATTTTACTGTAGCCAAATTTTATTTTAAAAAATACCAAAAAAAATGCTTGAAACCTTGAACTTCTAGGTTAATGTCTATTCATATTTAGAACCTTCATGTTGCACGACGTTGCAACATAATAAAAATGTTTAAATAATATTAAAAAAATTTGGGCCATATTTTTATTGGTTATATTTACTGTATTGTATTCACAAAAAGTACATATTTGATAATTAAGGATATAAAATATATTGTTAAACGTTTAGAAGAAAGGGACGTTATTAGCCATTTATTTTTTATAACAGTTTCCAGAGACGCCCCTATTCAAAACAACTGGTTGTATCAAGGTTCATTAATTTTAAACGAACACAGAGAGTCTTAAAGGTTCGATAAACATGCCAGTCGTGTTCCTCCTCCTCTTCTACCACACTTTCACGACGACCGTGTTTACACACCGCGCCCTGTTCTATTGCACACACACACACACAGACAGAAACAGTTTTTAAAAGCGAGTGAGCCGACTGAAGTCCGGTTACTCAACTCAACTCCCCCTTCCCCCCCCTCCCCCCACTGGGGTCACGAAGTCGTGACTGTCGAAACAACTCGCTTTTCCATGAGCTCCCTTAGCGAGATTTACGACGACCTCGTCCTCCGGTTCGGGTATTCACTCCGCTCCATTAGCGCCCGAGTGGGGAAACAATGCCTACGGTTGTGCAGCTACGCAGTCAGTCGCTTGCGTATGACGGTAAAGACGTGAGATGCCACGAAATTGTTGTGTGCTTCAACAAGGAATCCAACATGACAGTGTTCTACCTTCTAAATTTAGCGCAACGAACCAGGGTTGACAATCCGAAGGCTGGTAAAGGCCTCAGGAGTCTTGACACCCTCGAGATTGTAAACCCCCCCCCCCCCCAGTCGCGCCCTGCCAACTGTTTGTTGCCTCAACCCTGTTGGCGACACTTGTGTCATAAAATGCAGCAGTTCGAAGAACTCTGACAGAGTTAATAAAACAGTTTGCTGGTATACTTATTCTTCTTGTTCATGTTCGATGGGAATCGAAGTAATATACTCCAAAAATTGAAGATTAATACCGTTATCATTTCTTTATTTACTGTTATATCAGTATCTTTAACGTTGCTTTCAATTATATAAAATTATTATGTTAAGTAAATCATTTTTTTCAAGGTTGTAATTGTTATATTTTCTTCTAATCTTATATTATGACGTATCCTTCTTACTGGAGGACTAATGGAATGACTGAGAAATCTATACGCTGCTTAAATGCTTCTGTGCATTGAGACAGATATAACAATATGTATTTTTTATGGCTCTTTAAGACAACTTATAAATATAAAGAACAGCCAATTTTAAGTCAGAAAAAAATATATTTATTTATAGGAAAATTATACTACGTTTCGTCGCTAAATATACGACCTCTTCACATATGAAGTTTAACACTACAAAACCAATTATATGACTAAAATAAAAAAATTAGTCAGAATACAAACAATATAAGTTTTGGTACACTTATAAATTTGATTTAGGAATAAAAACCTTAAGTTTTGTAAATGTCGTTAGACTTACTGACAAAGATAACCGTTAAATGGCGCTAAGAGGTACAGTTAATAATAATAATAAAAATTTGAGCGTATAAATACTGCTGGTGGTTAAACCATTTGTGGTTATTTGTGTGAAAAGAACGCAGTCGAATACAAGCTGAAAAGATAAGAACAACGTTTAGGAGCCGTAGCAAAGTCGAAAAGGGTCTATGTAATTTAATGTTTTAAATGAAAACTTGGCAACATGTATATTGATCGCATGTGATTGGTCCTCCGAACCTGCGTGGCATTTTTTTCCCTCAGTAGAAAACACTTTAGATCCAGTATTGCGACTGACGCAATTAAAGTAGTGGTTGAAATACGTAATCAAGCAATTTAATAACTACATCTAAAAGAGTGTGTGTGTGTTCCTTAGACAGATATAAACCCATGGAGAAAATTTCACCATATTCGTACTCCTGTTCCTTGCGACCAGGAAACAAGCACTGTGGGGGCGAGACGCGTCTACAATCCCCCAGGAGCAGGGATATAAATATTAAAACACGCTAAAACGGCCGATATTTAAGTCGTTAAAATATTTTTAGAGATCAAAGATATTCATAGTGTTTCTACCAATGTTATCTGTGTATCATTTCAACCCCCTTACAGCATGGGATGGGAGGACCCTTAGGGGTGGGCGTGGAGAGGCGTTACAAGAAAATAACGCGAATACAACAGAGATTGGAGTAAAATCCAGGGTTATGGATGTCGCTGAGCTTAATTATGACAGTCAACTTACCATTTATCCCCCGGGTGTTGGGGTGAAGGGGGGTGAAAATTTTGAAACATACAAACACGGCGTTGAATAAATGGTTAATTAGACTGATAGCGTATCTACCGATGTTGTTTGTGTATAATTTCAACCCCTATCGGCTTGGAAATTGGAGTCAAATTTGTGGGTACTGATATCTGACAACCCGGGCATCTTCTACCTTTTTCGAATCCTCGTGATCTTCTCCCAGGTTCTGTAACAATCTCTTCCATCCAAACGTGGAGGACTTTCTCATTCGTGAAACAATTATATTTCTCTGGATACTCAAGACCTTTATGATAACAACAACGTTTGTATATTGTATATTCTCCGCAGGAAAGTCCTTGAAGAAGGTGGAAAAACACGTACCGAAACGTGTTTTCAATTCATTAAATAAATATTTTCTATAACTGGTCAAGAAAAACATCATTATCTGTTTCATATAAAGAGACGGAAATACATAACGTCAAGAACTGATACAAGCAAAGATATTATACAGATGAAACAATATACTACAATCACTTAAAGAAATTCGTATCACTTTTTATGTTTAATTAAGAATAATTACTCTGGAAACAAAACGATGTCCAGGATTTTGACATTATTCCAGTCGAAAATGTGGTTCGTAGATAAATAAATGTTACATCGGGAAGCATTAGTTTGTTACAATGTCCTTTGATTGTTACAATGCTCTTTTATTGTTACAATGTTCTTTGATTATTACAATGCTCATTAATTATTTACAATCAACTAGATTTTACTGTACTTAATTAAAAACCCAAACTCCAAAAAAATAATTATTTCGGCAATTATACTCAATTAATGACTCTTATTTAAAGTTTTATTTTGCTGTTATATTTTGTGTGTGCGTGTTTGTTAAAATCCACACTCACGAAAACAACTTTACGCAGCTACAACAATTATCTTTTATTTTTTAAAGAGGAAACAGTTAATTTAGTGTGTGTGTGTGTGTGTATGTGTGTAATATTCCCTTACCACAGAGACTCAAGGAGACCGTCCGTGATGGCTTCAACATCTTTTCTGCGAGCTCATTTAGACCCGAGCAAACCCGTGATTGCCTCCACGTTTTAACGGCCTTCGATAAGAGAAACTCGTAATTTTTTAAGTTCGTCTTAAAAAGACGAAATTTATGGCGCCCAATCACAAAACAAAACAATAATCGACGTCCATTTTGCCTGCTGGAGTCTTCCTCTGGCAATTGGTTCGTCGTACAGGGTGGCGCGGCCGCGGGGGTTGCAAGGATCGAACCTGGGGTTAGAGGGCGTTTTTATACTTGGTAAATCATCCAAGTTGCTCTGAAATCACTAATGTGAAAAAAATATCCAATTAAATCAGAACAAAAATTTAAAACATCATAATTAAGGAAAAACATTAAAACTGGCGCGACGTTTCGACCCTAACCCTTTTTTCTGGACCTACTCAGCTGTTTTAAAATTTAATTTAACGATATAAATTCAAATTCGTAATCTAAAAGTTCCAAAAAAACCAAATTTATACGAACACTATGAAATTTAATATGAATCAAGATTTAAAACATTGTAATTAGTAACAAATACATTAAAACAAAGCTTGTATTTTCAGCCCTAATTTTTTTTAAATTCTTCAGGTGTTATCCAATTTAATTGAACGATTTAATTTGAAATGAGTAATCTAAAAATTCCAAGATAAGTAAATTTTTACAAACATGATTGATGTAATTTAATATGATTAAAAATTTAAAACGTAACAATTAGAAAAAAACTCATTGAAACAGACATTAAACTACCCCTAACCACTTTTTTATGGGAACCCTTCAGATGTTGTAAAATTTGATTAAGGGATATAATCTAAATATTCGTAATCTAAAAAATTCCAGGGAATCAAAATTTTTACAAACATGACAATTCAAAATACAATTATGTAAAAGTTTATACGACATTATTTACAGTTAATTACATGAAATGTAGAGGAACATTAATTTCGACGTGTGAACATTATTAATTAAATATTTCAATGCACCCCCGGGCCTATTAGACAGAAAAATTTCTGATCATTTAACAACCACAACGTTTCATCAACGAACTCTTACGTTCATGTTGATTTTTATTAAAATTAAGTTCAATTACAATTACCAGAGAGTTACTTACAATTTCTTACAAGATAATTGAAATTCAAAGACTTTGTTTCATAATTTAGTTGCATTTTTTTATAATTTTTGTAATTGAACACCTGAAGCGGTTCCAATCAGGGACAAAACGTTGAGTATGTTAAATGTTAGTGTTTAAATAGGATAATAAATTTTTCTGACTAACATTATTATTATTATAGAATTTAACTGAGTTTTACAACGCCCGAAGAAGTTTCCCCTAAAAAAAAGCATGAAACGTCGTGTCTGTTCAAATGCTTTTGTTTTGTAAGAATATGTTGTAAATTTTTATTCATAAATAAATTCCTGCCTTAGAAGGGATGATTTTTTTTTCATTTTTCTACATTCTTTGAGAAAAAATCGTGGATTGATGGATTTATTATTATTATTATTATTATTAAATTATGGAGGGGTTTAAAAATTCTTTGCTGCCTGGATTTTGCGAAAAAAGTAACGACGTTTCGACCACGGATACCGTGGTGAATTGAAGCTTTTCACTGCGATCCGGATATATTTTCTGATCATCTCCGTTACTTAACTTTATTTAAATAAGATTGATGAGAAAATATCTGACATTAAAAATCTTAATATAAATAAATAAACGGCTTGAGGCATAAATTTCTTTATTAAAATAAATTATATATACCAACGTTTCGTACTGGTTTCGGTCGTTTTCAGGTTGGACAGTTTTGATATCAATTTAGAAATTAATAACATAAGGATTTAGAAAGTTTTTAGAACAATTACATTTGTATTTCAATTAAAATAATTTGTAATTGTTACAATAATTTGAAACTGTTACCAATTTTTACAAATAATTTTAATAAGTTTGTAATTGTTACAATAATTTGTAATTGTTACAAATAATTTTAATCAATTTGTAATTGTTACAATAATTTGTAACAAAACGTTTGTAATAGTTCTTAAAACATTTTAAGTATTTATGTTATTAATTTCGAAAATATATATATAAAAATGTCGAACCTGAAGAGGACCTGAAACAGGACGAAACGTCGTAAAATTAATTATTGTTAATAAACATTATAATTATCTCACTCAAGGCCATAAATTTAAATTACTTGTATTAGTATATAAAAAAAATTCAGTTGGAAGAGGCAAAGCTGGAAAATTTATTTGCCTCAACATATGTTATTAAACCTGAAGAGGTCCTAAATAATTTTTTTACATAAACAAATTTTTTGACCCAAGGCCAGTTTATTTACATTATTATAGTAAAAAAAATGACAGTTTTCTTTCAACAACCACTTACTATTTATTTAAACACATTCAGATAAGGGAAAAATTTCAATTTTGATGTTTATAAACGAAATGGTTTGTTTCATTGACACGCGAGGATGACGAGGACTGTCAGTGGAGTGGAACGCAGGCGATAAGATGGCGTGGGTGGGGGGCCTCAGGGGTTCCGGAACTGTATTACGGGGGCGGGGGGGGGGGGGGGCTCACCTCTGAGGACGTGATAAGCTATCTCGAGGTCGCTGGGAAGTTGATATGCAACGACGTCATGCACGTGTGCGCATTCAACTGCACCGCAGTTGCCGATAAAATGACCGCGCAGAAACAAAGCTAAATCACTTGGCGCAAATATATACATTCCCTCCACACCCCTCCCCACCCTCTTGTTTAATGGCTCGTGTGTACATGGAGAACAAAATAACGGTAGATATTACAGAGTTACCAATGATAACAGCGAAGATACTCACGGTGCAGAAGAAAGTCGTATCAAACTGAACTTTACGGTCGAATCATGGCCGCGGTACATTCACACGAAAGTGACTTAGAAATACGTACCTTGGGAAAATCTAGGAAAATGTGACGCTGGAGAACGACGTTAAAAGAGAAAATATATATTGAAAGTGGCCAGACAAATTAAGAAAACTAAGTTTCATTATTGGAAGAACGAAGGATAGTTCCGACACCATTCAGTTTTCTAATATTTATAAAATAGATTACGTAATATTATTATATCCATTGATCGGGCGTTCCATTCTCAGAGTAAAAAAAGAAGGGCAGAAGAACTGGAAAATATAGAAATAGAACTAAGGAAAACCGATGAAGAGAAATACCTGATAGAAAAATCAACAAGTAAATTAGAGGGAAAAACAGATTGACGAAAAAACCGTCCTGCACAAGAACTAAGTTGAGAAGGTTTATATAAAGCAGTCGATGTCAACTCCGCTCTTTAAACCCCCTGATCAGTCTTGTTTTACCTTCTTAGTACATTTCATCTTTCAGTTTTCTTACTTTCCACTTCTTCTACGTATTGATTTTTATCCATTAAAATATTCTTCGTTTGACAATTTTTAACGTTATATATAATGTATGGAATATATAAGCATGACTTATAAATAGATGAATAAATATACGGCGGAGAGTCAGTTAATTATAATGTATAATTATACTTTTACGACGTATCGTCCTCTTCTGGTTGGACGGTTGTAATGTACCATTTATAAATAAATAAGGTAAGTCCTTACAAAGTTTTAAGAATAAATAAAAATTATTTTAATTAAATTAATTATTGTAACAATTACAAATCATTTCAATTATACGAATAAATTAAAATAATTTGTATTATATTTTAATTTAAATAAATTTTATTTAATTAAGATGTAACAATTACAGATCATTTTAATTGAGATAATTAATTGATATAATTTGTAAATACAAATACCTTATTTAATTTCATTAAATTGTATTTTTAATTGGTCTTAAAATAATTTGTAACAATTCATGATATTGTAACAATTAAATATCATTTCAATTAATTGAAATAATTTGAAAGGTTAGAATAAATTTAAATCATTCACATATTATAATTAATAAATTCGTAATAATCTTTTGTAACAACTGCAAATTGAAAAACAGGGGAAAAAATAAGAAAACGCAAAGATGAAAGAAACTAAGAAAGGTAAAATCGGATGAATTGGATGTTCATTCAGCGAAGGTGGTACCGACGGGAAAATCATCCAGAAGAAGAAATTGACAAGGTTAACCTCTATACATTCACTTTATAAGTAACTTTCTAACTACATCTATAATGCAAACTGTCCAAGAAGGTTGAAATTTATTTTCTATTGAATAAAAAGCCATTTAAAAAAAAATATATGAGATTGAATTTTTTTGAAAAAGAGGTCGTTGAAGACGGGATTTTAAATGGATAAAGTAATTTTCGTAATAAGTATTTGAACCTGTTTGTAAGACTGATTACTTAATAATAATGGTTACATAAGGGATATTGATTAATTGGTGGGGGTGGTGGGTTTCAACGTTGAATTTATTAATGAACAACATTTACTAATTAGATAACACGAACAGATTAGTGGAACAGGAGTTTCCCTTGAGAACTCTATGTGGTGTGTTTATGATATCTGATTAAGTAAGCTTTAACTGTCAACTGTATCATAAAGCCACAGATATTATTTAATCTGGACAGAGAACCTTCAAGTAAAAAAGATTACCACTATATTTATTTAATTTTTCGCCTTGTCAAATAAAAAAACGCTTTTGGTTTTTTAATTCCCGCTTATCGACAAGTTAAGGGTTTAATCACTCTGGAGGAATTTTCTTTTGGGATTGTTTCTCGCGTGCTTGACGTTGAACGTTAAATTAATTTAGGGTAACTGGCTGTATGAGGGTAATCCACATGGTGACAAATCCCCTTTAATAGCATAGGAAGGGATTTGAAAGGGGGGATGCGGAAGGGTAGAGGAAGGTGGCCAAGGGTTAACTAGGGGCTCCCGGGCTATGTTTTAAGGATCCTACCCGGCATTCGCCTAAAAGTAATGCAGGGAAAACCCTAGGAAAACCTGCATCAGGTAGGTCGGGCATTGTGTTCTTGTCCCACGCCCTTCCCTGGATGGCGGGAGAAGAGTTTGCTGTGGGGACGCAGGATTCCCTTCTCCGTGCCTCGACCAGTTTAGGAGACAGCTGGCCGACTGTTCCAATGGGAATAGCGGACAACTCTTACCGTATGCCCAAGGTCTGTGACCCCGGAACATACACCTCTCAGAACAGTCCTCGGCTTGTGGGAACCTTAGTTCAAAAACGGAGAGGAATAGGCACCCCCAAAGGTAGCCCCCTCGCGTCTCTCCTAATAATGTGTTTCAATTAATTCTTGAATTGATTTGGTCAGATATTAAAATAAAAAAGGGGGACCGTTGTTCTGTCCAAAATTTCTTCTCTGAAACTTGAATTATTCGGTTTTTATTTTTTGACTGAGGGAGTCGTTTATGTGCCGTTTAATGGCGGTAAAACGGGCTCGAAAAGGAATCGATTGTTTCTGCCGTCAGCCATTTCTCGGGAATAACTTAAAGGATTTACAATGTTTATGTTGTCTTCATTTTATTCTGTTCTTCTAATTAAATTATTTGTACTTACGGCGGGAAAACATGATTACATTAATTCTCATAAGCTAAAGAATAATAATTTATAAGTGATTGAAACTAGATTAGGCAACATTGTCGATCTTCCTCGTTTAGAAATCGTCATTATTCAATTTTTCTTCTATTAGTTTCTGAGTCGGTTTTCGTCCTGGCTTCCAGTGTCGTTCTTGCGCGGCTCTGACGCATTTTTATTTAAATTCAACCCTGACGAAAGCAACAAAGTCTTACGAAGAACGTTAGTAGTTTGGAATTTAATATTTTTCGTCACTTAAAATGTTAATTGGTTACTTGTTCGTGTAATAAAGGAGATATATATCTATTTTATATGCACTGCAACGGTGCGTAAGAAACAATTTAATTAATGTCACCGAAAACAGGACCCTGAGGTACGTTTCTCGTGTCTTTGAACGCGGGTCCGTGTGCGGGATTTCCTGTCGTGTCGTGTCGACATCGGAATACGACCGTCGTCTTCGTGGTCACGCTTCAGTCAGTCAGCTGACGGAAATGAGAAAGGTCGTGTTACAGTTTCCGCCCTCACGCCCCCGGTGAAGCCCCTAAAGAGTTGTCCAGGGCTGGGCAGGGAGCGACCAGTTGAATCAAAACCTACCAGGGATTTCGGAAGAGGAGAAAAAAAATTTGTCATATGCATTTTGGGTTAGAGACTAGCAGAATAATTCTCAGTTACTAGAACAAGAAAAAAAACCTGTATTTATAGGTGACATCTTCAGAAGAAGGTGAAATACGGGAAGAAAGGTAAACCCCACAAAAACTAATTTTAAACAATAAATTAAAGGGATTATATAAAAAAAACTTATTTTAATTCATGCTGATGCTTTGTTTTCTGCTGAAAAATAAATATTTTTTATCCATTTTTAATTCCAAATTATGAAAACATTCGGAAGAAAAATGTGGGCGATTTTTCAGTCTAATTGAGATGAAAATTTAATAAATTTATTGAGGCTAAAAATTATCTTTTTTTTCTCATTGTAAAAAAATAATTATATCTATAAATTTGAAACCAGTCAGGTTTTATCCATTTCAATTCCACCCCCACCCCCTTCTCAATTTTTTTATCCACGAATATTAAATGTTTTCTACCCACATGACACCATTTGCTGTGTTATTTTTATATAAGATATCAGCTCTAATTACATGAAGACGTAACCAATTAACGGACAAAAAATTTTTAAGTAACAAAAAAATAAAAAAATACCAAACATACAAACGTTCCTCACAATAGGAGACATCTTCAGAAGAAGGTGAAATACTGGAAGAAAGGTAAACCACACAAAAACTGGAATTTTGAACAATAAATTATATAAAATACTTATTTTAATTCCTGTTGCTTTCGTCAGGTATGAATTTTATAAAAAAAATGCGCGGTGAGACGCGCCGCAAGAACGAGACAGAAAAACCAAGACGAAGACAAACTCAAAAAACGAATAGAAGGTAAAACGAAGATAATAGTCGGTCGGTATTTAGTTTCTGACGATGGACTTGTGATGGCCCATGGTCCTCTGGAGGACGTCGTAAGGCCGAGGATCACGGGTTCGACTGCTGTCTCTCAAATTAGATTTGTCTCGGGGAGGCCGTGGATGGGGATTTTCGTCTGTGTAACGTGGTTAAACTGCACACGGCCAGGAAGAGAAAGGAAGAAGCCGTAGGTCACCTTCTCTAACGCGGTTAGCGACGTCGTCCGGCAACGTGACGGATGAACGACCGACCCCCTTTCTCTAACTGCGACGTGCGATTTGCCCCTCAGAAAATTTCCCCCAACTGTTGTCCTGAAACTTTCCTGGAGCCTCCTCCTGGTGTCTTACTAGAAGGAGACGACTTCACGTAGACCCTGGACGACTTCAAGGATGTAGGTTAAGTCATCTTTATCTGGAAATTGTTGCTCGCGTCATAAGCTTTAGCAGAATTACAGGAAATAGTGAAAAAAAATATGGTGTGATACCAAGGAAGAAGGCAGTAAAGAGAAACCGACGTTGAAGGCGACGCATGAAATAAATTTTCTTCAAGTTTTTTAATCACTAGCGCCAATTAATTTATTTCCTGAATGTAAAAATATTTATATTGCCCAAAAGTCAGAGATAATATTAGTGTTAATAAAGTAACTGACCAACTAGACAACGTTTAGTCCTTAACTATGACATTGGAGTATTACAACGTCCTGATTTTTGATTAACATTATTTTTAAAAATTATAAAAAAATGTCTCCTAATGGGGCGTTATTAATTGTTAGTCAAATGTGTTTAGTTTCATAAAACAAAAACCGGCTTTTTAGTAAAATTCACCATTACGTCGTTTCACCCCTAATTGTTTTTTCGGGGGTAGGAGGGGGGCGGGAAGTCATCAACCGTCACATAATCTAAAAATAATGAAGAATCAATATTCTACGGAAAAAGAATAATGATAAAATTGTTCAAAAGGGTAAAAGAATATTGAATTTAAAAAACCAAGAATAATTTAAATTAAATTACTTACATACAAATTAAATTAGGGGATGAAACGATCTATTTTATTCCGTAAAACAAAATTTTGATTTCACGGTTCAGTTAAAACCACACGATCTTGTTTCTTCCCTAATTTTGCGGACCTCCTCATGGGTGTTCAATAAAAATCAAATACACTAAAAATAATGAGAAAATTATTTAAAATAACAACAATGGAATATCGTACAAGGTGAAAAAAAAGAATTTTAAATATTTTAAGAATCAGCTAAATGACATACATTTCAATTAAATTAAGGGGTTGAAACGTCGTGTATTTAATCTAAACACGTTCATTATAAATTATTAAATTTAGAGTTGTAAACATAAGTTCATTGAAATTTTTTTTCTGAATTTTGGGTCGATTTATTTATATATATAGAATTTTTTTAATTAAATTAATTAGCTTTTTGAGAACAACAAATTTGTTTCTGACAATTTCTCGTAAGGAAATACCTGATGAAGCTAAAAACATGTACCGAAACGTTTTTTTAATTTAATAAATAAATATTTTCTGTAATTGGGCAGAAAACAGCATTATCTGGTTCACATAAACGGAACGTAAAAATTACAACCTCTAAAATAATTTCTCGTTCACCGGAGCGTCTTAATCGATTTTCGAACTCGTCTGGAAAAAAAAGGATTTTTAGATTATTAATTTGGCATCGTTTTTGGATTATCTGATTTTTTATATCAGCTCTTGATGAGGTCCAGAAAAAAAAATATCACGACATCGATTTCACCCCTAAAAATATTAACTTTGAAACGTTCAATCCTTAATTATATATTATTATTATTGATAGCGTGATGGAGGATTATGAACGTATTTTACTGCGTAGATTAACTCGTTTTGTCGTAAATGTCCTAATACCCATAATTCCTTGCGACGTGACGAGCTGACGTGACGTTAATAGCTGTAATGAGAACGAACAAGGGGGCTTTACTGTCACGTGAAAACGATCCTTTCCTGTCCGTCCTGCTCCGTCTCGTCCGCCTCTTCCCAGTGTCTTTGTGTGTGGTCAGGTCGAGTCTATTTCTGTACGAAGCCCGAGAAAACAGTTGAATGGTCGAAGCCGCTCGGATGCTTTAAAACTCCCTGGTCTTCGTCGTTTCGTTGACGTCAACCAAAGACCATCCCTCGAGAGTCCGCCTACACGTGACTCACTCAACACACACACATGAACATATTTTAAAATCGGTATTTTACAGTGCCGAAACGTCGAGTGCAAATAAATGCAATCAGTCGTCTGTTTTAACATTCAGACTTATTAAATTTATGTTACTTGAATTAATTAGTAATCGCAAGATTTAACTTTAAAATATTGGATATGTGCACATGTATTACTCTATAAATCATTTATATATATTTGTACAGATGATGTACAACTCATATTTCTATACAATTGCACGTATTATTCATATATATATATATAATTTTGTAAAAAATTATCATGGGTGTAAGATTTGGTTGTCTCTCGTTGTTAGTTTGTCTCTGATTCTGTGTATGTCTTTGGTTGTGTCTCATTGTCTCCGACTGTCTTTCTGTCTGCTTTTCTGTATCTCTGTCTGTGTCTCTTAGATAGTGTATAAAATCAATTAGGGGATGAAACGTTGAGTTTTGCAAAAAAATTTCTTTTTAAATTTGATAAAAATTATTTATGACTTTTCACATCGAATATAATTTATTTGAAACGTTCTTCGGACAACATCATGTAAAAATTAATTTTTTGGAGGGAATTAACTACACATTTTTGGACACCCTGTACATGCCCTTGTCGTCATCCTATGAATTTTCATTACCTGCAAGCGGGCAACAATTGATTTTCCACCGTTATTATTTGTACAACGTACAATGTTATCACTGCATCGTCCAATATCTGACGTATGTGACACATGCATGCGTTCTTTTCGTTTATCGTTCAACACCCCCCGAAAGCTTATCATTATTATTCCCAACCCTCCCTTAAGGCCATTTCGAAAAAACGCAGGGCACGAATGAAAACATGTCAGAAACGTTCGCAAAGAGAGAGACAGACAGACAGAAGTAGCAGACAGGCTCGTTCCATGAGACGTTGACAGTTTTTATTATATTGTCAACGACTCAGTAACGATCCCTTGAGGGTGGCTGGGGTCGGGGTGGGGGGTGGCCTTTGAGGACGGTGGAGGTTAATTTTGTTAAACCTACAACAGCCAGTAATTAAATTCGTGGAATTTTTTTTTTGGTTCCATTTCCTTCCATCTGAGGCGGATGACGTCACAGAGCTTCTTCACTTGTCGACAATCTTTCAGAAGAACAGAAACCCCTTGAAAATTCTCATCTGCGGGGGGGGGGCGGTTTGATTTCAATCGTTGAAACGTGATGACGTGATTAATAATTAATAACCGAAAATAGTTCTGAGAGAAAAATACTTGTGGGAACAGGTCGAGCACAACTAATGCGTCACACTGGTAAAAAATTAATAAAAATAAAGGTTTATATTGAATGTAGATGAAAATATATTTTCTCATTTGTTTTGATAAGTACGGGTGATAAGTAAACGCTATTATTAGTGGGGCTTGATGACGTCGCTGCTGTTCCTAAACTCGTCTTCGGCCAAATATTGTCCGAGGACAGAAGGAAATGCTTTCTTCAATCGGAGCTTAAATCCATCAAAGGTTATAAAAGTTAATTAACACGGACACGGATAGACAGGACCGGGAATATTAAATAATCTGGCCTCAAACGAGAAAGGAATTTAATTAAGCAACTGCCGATTAAAATCCCACTAGACAACGTTTCGTCGTTAATTTTATGACTTCTTCAGCTGGACACTGGATTTGGAGTATTATAATCCTTTAATTTTAAATTTAAAAATTTATTTAAAAAATCCTACTTTCAGAAAGAACTAGCGAAAATGTAACATCACGACGTTTCGTCCTTAATTTCAGGACATCTTCAGGCATACAACGAATTTGGAGCATTATAAATCTAAAATAAAAATAAAAAATAAATATTTGAACTGGTGTTTAATAAAGGCAACTGACGTAACTACACGACGTTTCGTCCTTAGTGTAAGGATTCTTCATGCGTGCAAGAGAGTTATAAAACTAAAATTGAAATAAAAATTATATTTAAAGCCTCGTTCAGAAAAGTAACCGACGTAAACCTACTACACGACGTTTAGTCCTTAATTTTAAGTCTCCGTCAGGTGTACAACGAAGTTCGATTATATTAAAGACTCTGACGAAAATAAAACAAAACAACGTTGCGTCCTTAATCTAGGACTTCTTCAGGTGTACGATTAATTTGGAATCTGAAAATTAAAAATATATTTAAACTGTTGTTTAATTGAATACAACTCACATGGACGTTTCGTCCTTAATGTTGTTTACTTCATCAGGTGTACAGCGGATTTTCGAGTTTTATAATTAATTTTTTATACGTTTCCAATATGTATAAATTGATGTTATAAAAATAGTCAAGGATATGTTGTTTTTTTATGTACTGCCACTTTTCTGACCGAAAATCCAGTGAACACCTGATGAAGTCCTATAAATTGAGGATGAAACGTTGTGTGCTTATAATTTTTTTTTTCTGTCTGTGTGTCAGTTGCTTTATACAAATAAATCCCTTGACTTTGTCTCCGATTTGGTATTGTTAAATTGAAGGCTGGGGGGAGACTTCTTTGGAAAAACAAAATTAGAATGACTGTTCGTGGAGCAAGTTTAAGTAGAACACAAAATGGCGGGTTAAAAGAGAGCTGAAATCTTTGTGGATGTTACCGATGAAGGATTGGGTTTTTTTGAAATTCAAACACCAAGTGGAAAGGCTGTGAAGAGTCACAAATTTAAGGATGATTGATTTTTTAATCCTGTTGTGCAAGGATTAGTAACTTGACAAAATGAGAAAGGAATGGGACAGTGCAGTTGTGGGATAAAACAACTCACGTACAAGGTGGCAGGACGCCAAACTTGTCGTCGGAAGGTCGAATAAACAACGCGCGCGCGCTCGCTCAAGTGAACGCAAAAATAATCCCATCAAGTTTTGATTGGAGACAATGTTTACACGAGGCGATAAAAACCAGAGACCACGTCACCTTCTGACAATTGAAGAACCGATCAACAAAAAAAGATAATGTAACGACACAAGCTACCGTGTGAGGGATTACGACGACGAGGTCAACTCTTGTAATATCCTTGAAGAGGAAAGCGAAGCTGGCTCGCCTTCCACGACACGCACGGAACTCGCCTGCCTCCAAAATACACAAGCAGCCGCAAAACACAAAAGACTGTATTGGAAAAGTCCTTAATCAGAATCCACAGGATATGTTGTTTTATTTACATTGAGATCGCATGGGAATTTTGTTGAACCCGTCTTCAGCCTCAATGATTCAAGTTTCCTTCTAAAAAAATATTTATTCCAGTAGATTTCAACTTGAACCGCGTTTTCCTTAGATTATAAATTCCAATTCCCGTTTTTCCGGCCTCTTTTGGAGTCTGGTTACGAATTAAGGACCTCCACCACCTTTAATTCAGTGTTTCTTCCAATTTTTCCCTTTATGCTTCCCTTCGCCGTATCCGTCCACCTGTTTTCCTCAATGGAACACTCTCACAATTTATTTATTCTCATCAATTGTTTACGGCAAAACACTTGCCAAAACTTATCATGAACTCCCCAGTGTTTTTGTCTCTTTCTCTAATCTCTTTATTTCTTATCTTATCTCTATCTGGTGACTTTTCCTCTCAAAGAACTACATTGATTTGTTTCTCCACCGTTTTGTTGTTGAGACAAGTATAGGACGAGACAGTAAGAGGTTGGTAGAATACAGACTGTGAGATGTTGTCGATAATTTACGGACGTGATTGACAACTGATGTGAACGTCCGGCTCAAGCAGAAGTGATTCTAAACATTCACACGATGATATCAGCAAAGGTCACCCGGAGACACCATTTTGCTGGGATTCTATCGTTTTCCAGACATGCATTTTTCCCGATACACGTTTTCCCGACAACAACATCCCGATTGACGTTTGCCGAATCACGACATTATCCCGAAAGACAATTTAAACGATATTATTAACATTGTACAAGACTTAATATATATTATACCATTTAATTATAATTATCGGGGCTTCCACCCCTAACCCTAGAGGGAAAACCTTTTAACTGAACCCTGCTGGAATGTCATAAATAAACCCATCGTCTACCATAACACTGAATTAGACATAAATCTTGGTCGTTATCGCTATTTTTATCACCCAGCTTTCACCCCCACACCCCCCTAGAGCTGTCCTCAACATCCAGAAGTGACATTATGAATCAGCAGTAAACTTCAGCGCCAGTATCGTTTATTTCCTTTGAACCGCACGAGTGCTAGAATTATATTAATTCCACGGGGTTTGTATCTGGGTCGTAAGTGATTCGTGTACCAACTCTGGTTGAAATTATTCCACTTAATTTATAGTAATAATAATAATGTGTAATAAGATAACTAACATATTAAGTATTCTACGGTATTAATATTATCCCTTTTATTTTGTAAAAACGCACCCTTCGGGATACTGTCCCGTCAGGCAAATGTCATTCGGTGCATTGTTGTCGCGCAAACGTTATTCTGGATCATGGGATGTCGGGAAAACGCCATTCCGTATATTGTTGTCGGAAAAGCTTCATTCGGGCTAATGTCCTGTCGGAAAAACTGCATTCGGTCCAATGTCCTGTCGGAAAAACTCCATTCGGGCTAATATCCTGTCGGAAAAAGTTGAAATTGTGCATTTTGTCCTAGACCCCATTTCTGTTTGCGTATCGAGAGGCGATCCTCAAACTTACTCTGTATCCAAATAGTACAATTTCCGGAATTTGTGATTCTTATCAAAACTTTATCTACAACCCAGGCAAGTTCAACGGGTTGTTTATAAAAGGTTCATTATCAGTTTTTCTTGGAGAAAATTGTTTTGAACCCCTAAAACAGACACCTTTCTAGTGCCTTTTGTAAAGACAAGTATTTATGTCGTTTTACTGGTTTTATAGTCTTATAGATATGTAGATAGCACGCTGTAAGAATACTAGGGGGAGAAAAGTGCCCTTAAATGGCTCTTCCTTACGAAGAAAATTGAAGGAAAAACTTCTTATAATTTTCGGGAAGAATAAACAGGATTGAGTCGATGAGACGGAGTCAGTCATGTGTCGTAGAGTAACGTAAAGCCCACGGCATGAATAAGTGATGCAGTCGCGTAGCGCCTCTGCGATAAATATTCAAGGAGCAGACACGAGGACGGACCCTTGTGGAAATCACGATAAGGACCTTGACGCTCGCTAAAAAAGGACAACGAACCTCCTCACATGTCGAGGCCGCTCGAAAAGAGACAATTAAAAACCCCAGTCAGCGACGACCAAGGGAGGATTTGTTCCTCCGACTTGGAACCAACCAATGGAAATCGTGTTTCTTTTTTTAAAAAAATCTATAGTCTATAAATAGTTATATTTATCTGGTATTAGTTTAATTAATTTATAAAATGGCCGCTATCAATTCCAAATTTGATATTTTAAACGAGCACACGTCAAGAATTTCCACACACAAACTTGCAAAAGAAATTGAACGTAACCTATTGTTATTTTTTGGTCTGTGTCTTGGACGTTTTATTTATTTATCGAAGATACATTTAAATATACGTGACCCTTTAGAGTATGACTTTTAGTATCAACTCCAGAGACAGAAAAACGCACGATATTTTGCACCTCTTTCACAGTTTTTCACTACTAGCAAAAGAATGAAGCATTATATCGAAAATAATGTTCAGTTATAAATTATAGAGGATAAAATTCTGCATGTGATGGTGGACTCGAGGACGAAATTAGGTCGAAGGAAGTGGGAGAAATCCTGCGTCAAAGTTACGACATTCTGACGTCATTTCGGAAAACAATGCAGTTTGAGCTATTTCTAGTGCTGATATCTCCAAAATGGCCGCCGGGAAACTAATTTGTCACATAATAAAGGTTGTAGAGAATTTAATTCTCTTTCCAAGGCATGATCTGATTTTTTTAAAAAAATTAATTGAGAATGGCCGAAAATACACACATGTTGCTGTCTGTGCACGGCTGATGTTGTGGCGCCGAGGATGGGAGTGACGTCTGATTGCTATTCTTCTTTTCTTATGCGGAAGAATATAGATACTCTTTGAAACGCTGGAGTGTTTCTTCCTCTTAATACTCGTAGACACTTAAATATTCTCTGCCACAGACAAGTTTCTTCATTCTCATGACATCAGCCGTGCGCAGACAGCAACATGCGTGTAATTTTCGGTCATTATCAGTGGATTGTTAAAACCAGATCATGTGTTGGAAAGAGAATTAAATTCTCTAAAACCTTTATTCTTTGAAAAATTAGTTTCCTTGCGGCCATTTTGGAGACATCAGCACTAGAAATACGACAAACTGCATTGTTTTCCGAAATGACGTCAAAATGTCGTAAATTTGACGCAGGATTTCTCCCACTTCCTTCGACCTAATTTCGTCCTCGAGTCCGCCATTACATGCAGAATTTCATCCTCTACAATTTATCACTGAACATTATTTTCGATAGAATGCTTCATTCTTTGGCTATTAGCGAAAAACTGCGGAAGGGTCGCAAACTTTGCTCTCCAGGCTGGAATCACACCGATGATGTTATTTGGCATTCGTCTGGATCACAATGGAACCTTAACAGCGGGGACTGAGACACCTTGTTGCCCTTGGACACGTCTCCTTGGCATTTTAAGTCGCACAGCACAGCACACACACACACACACGCTGGCCTCTATTGTGAGGTGCGTGTGTGCATGCGTGAGCGCTGGAATGGGCTGACGTGTCGTGTTGGTGCCCCACGTCGCGCTCTCTGTCTGTCTGTCTGTCTGTGTTATCTCTTCGTGGAGTTGATTCTCCAGCAGCAACACGCCCACCAATCCGCAACAGCTCTTGTTTCAGCCTTGAGAGATCCTCGACAGTGCCGTTGGCGAGAAAAAACACGTGGCTGTTGCTCTTCATCTGAGACTTGCATGGAAAAACGAATGTCCTGGATGACGTCAGCGGTTTACGTACCTACGTCACGGCTGAGAGAAATTACGGAAACCTAACAGACTTTCTTACGAGAGAGCTGAATACTGAGCCCTGATTGGAGGAGAGTTGCTTATCAAGACTGGACGTTGGCAAGTTCAATCCTTCGCGCGTTTCTAAATAATCATTTTCATCATAGAATTTTATTCACTACAACAAATCATTTTTTTTATTATTGGTGCTGAAACGTCTAAGCGGAAATATAAATAATTAAATCTGAAAAAATTAAGGGATAGAAATTAATATGAATTAAATCGTTTCCCTCTGTTTATTTTCAAAGCACCTCAACACCGTCAACTACACAGCCAATCAGGACTCAGTTGATCATCTGTTAGTCTGTCAAGAAATTTAAAATCCAATGGTGAGGTAACATTATTATTACTTAGATTAATCGGGTAATAAATTGTCTTGGAATAGATAGGTGAGCAATAAAATCTGAAAAACAAAGGGCAAAGAAAAGGAAAAAACAAAACAAAAGAAAACAAGAAAAACAGAAAAAAATAGGAATGTCAAAGAGATGACGATGAAGGTCGTCTAGAAGATCAGAAAAAAAAATGCGATGAAAGCGAAGAAAACAAGAAAAACAGAAAGAAAGAGGCAGGTCAAAAAGAAGACGAGAAAGATCGTCTAGAAGATCCAAAAAAAAGATGTAGAGAGTTACTCTAAGCGATGAAAGCAGAGAAAGCAAGAAAAACAGAAAGAAAGAGGCAGGACAAAGAGAAGACGAGAAAAATCGTCTAGAAGATCAGAAAGAAAAAGATGTAGAGATTTACTCCAAGCGATGAAAGCAAAGAAAAAAAGAAAAACCAGTAAGAGAGAGGCAAAGTGGAATAATCAAGTCAGGAAATTGAAGAAGGAAATTAAAATGAAACATAAAAACTAAGTTCCAAAGAGCTTAACTCAAAACATCATATAACCTGTTGTTGAGACTTTCTATGTCGTGTCTTAATAATTACGGTATTTGTATGATTTTTTTATATATACACAATTACGGAAAATTAATTTTTCTCTAATAACAGGGACGTTCTTTGGGTAAAATGGAGGAAACTGTGATTAAATTTTATACAATGTTTGGGGATTTATGTTCTTTTCGTTTGACCTATATAACAGCAGTCACGTACATTTAATCACGTTTTAGATCTTTGACAACACGTCCTCCATTTTAGTCAGCTCCTTCGTCGTGCACGTTCGCCCAAACACGTTAAGCGGCCTCTTACACGAGTGAGTTAAGAACAATTTGGGAAGTTAAAAAAAATTTTTTTTGTGTGTCAACAGTGTTGATTTTAAAGTAGAAGGATTTGCTACAGTGTGCTCCAAAGACGTTCATTGAAGTGACAGACGCGTCCTGAAGGTGCTTGCACCATGTGGAGTGGTTTCCTTGAGTGACTGAGCGTTCCAACCACCGTTACTCTGGATCTCGCTAAGTGGATGTGCAGTTAGCGACCGAGCGAGTGCGCATGCGCCGTGGGTGGGTCAAAGCCCCCCCCCCCCTTCCATTGTACAGTTTTATACAGTTATTAAATTCAAATATTCTTCTTTTAAAAAAAAGATATATGATTTGAAATGAAAATTGTCTTTCAGTTTTGTCAACTGACTGACTGCGGTTGTGTCTCTCTATGCTCTTCTCAGCAGCTGAAGAAAGGAACAAGGCTTCCAGAAACGTTGCAGCATCACTTCTCTTGTCTGTATTTGGCTATGTTTATTATTATTAAATATATATATATATATATATATTATTAATGCAGAAAAAATATCTGACATTTAGAATATTATCAATCATTCAGTCAGAAAAAAAATTATTAACCGAAATAAAATTAAACATATCAAAGTTTCGTTCTTTTTTTTAAACACAAACAATTTTTTTTATCGGTTTAAACAGGCAACGCAGCAAGACCTTGACCCCTCTAATTTTTTTTGAATGATTTATATATATATATTGTAATAAACCAATTGAATTACAAATTAATTTGAACGTTGGGCCCCAATTTTTAATAAATACAAATAAATTCTCAGTTAAACCCCCACGTTGGGCGCCAATTTGTGATAAAACACAAATAACAATTAAATTTTTAATACGTTGGGCGTCAATTTGTGGTAAACACAAAAATAACTTATTCTTTCAAATGTTTTTCCCCACGTTGGGCGCCAACTTGTAATAAACCAATTAAATTATAAATTAATTTAAACGTTGGGCGCCAATTTGTAATTTAATTGGTTTATAACAACATATATAAATAAACATATAGGGGTCCTCAAACGAGGACCAAACGTCGATAAATTAATTTTTTTTGTTAATAAACAATATTCTGATTAAAGGCCGGATTCGAACCACAGCCTTCTAGAACCTCGTTCGTTCGATATTAACTAGAAAAAAGCGTGTTTTTTTTGTCTGTTTAACCGCTAAAACACTGTTATATTTCACATAATTATACATAATAAAACCCTTTTATTAAAAGTCATATATAAATTTTATTTAAAAGTCCGTTTGATGTCGAGAAAAAAAAATTAAAATTGAAGAAATACTCAAAATTTTTGTTTTCAAGTCTCTTCCCTGTTTTTGTTCCTCATCTTTTGTCTTTTATTCGCTTTTTTCGCCTACCCTTGAGGTGATTTCTCACCCTAGGTTATAATTCCATATATATATATATATATGGTCATGTACTAACTTAAAATTTAATCTAATCGTGTATTTAATTTCTTTTTTTGAGGGATTCATTATTGTAATTGTAGAAAGGAAATTGGCAACCTCGCATGACCCGTCGCTTATCGCCGAGGTAAGGAGAACTGTTTGTCGTTGCCGTTAGCTTTCATCCACCGGCGTTTAGTGACTGTTTAGCGTCGTTGCCGGAGGATAACGGGGCGGCTCGTCTCCTTAACAGTGGGAGAAAAGGAAAAAACCAGGCCGATGTTCAGTTTTCCCAATTAGAGGCGAGGACTCCGTTGTTTTTCCCTTCACGGTCTCAGGGGGATAATTAAGAGGACGCGGAGTGGTGGTGGTGGTGGTGGTGTAGAAGGACCACGAACAGCCGCGATTGCGATCCAACCCACGATAACACCCAATTAACGGGTCCTTTCCTGATCCTTATCGACCGGGGTAGCAGGACCCTGCCAGTGTCATCCGACATCATCTGGTGGTCATGTTCTGGAAACAACATCGTCCAAAGAGACGAGCAACGCTTCCTGCTCAAGAAGGCAGACCGTCGTCGCAACTTGTTATCCACGTTAATATCCCCCGCCCCACCCCGCCGCTGCCGCTAGCGCTATCTATTTCTGGATTCAGATAATAAAGAGCCCAAGGTGAACCACACGGACTGTTTTAGTGACACGCCCGTCCGTCCTCAAGCCCAGCGAGACCTTCTGTCTCTTGGTCGTGGATCCACGCTTCAGCCATGATCCCCCCCAAAAAAATCATTCTTATTTTATGAACCCTTTAGAGGGGTCTGACGTCACTACTTTGAAAAATGGGTTCAGTCATTGATTAGGAGGAATAACCATTTTTATTATAAGCAATCTGGGTGCCCGGCGTTTTCCGGGTTGTCGTAATTGAACTCAGTGACATTCATAACCCAAGATTTGACTCCAATCATCGTTGTTTTTTCTTTTAATGATACTCCGCCCCCACCCCTAAGCGTTCTCTCTTCCTATGCGCATTAGGGGTTGAAATTATACACAAACAACATCGGGAGAAACACTATCAATGTCATTTACTCCGAAAAAATATTTATTAGACGGCAAGTTCAATGTTATAATTAAACTCAGTGACATACATAAACCCGGATTTGACTCCAATCTCGCTTTTTTTGCGTTATATACCCCTCCACCCCCACCCTTAATGGTGCCGATAGGGGTTAAAATTACAGACAATCCTCATCGAAAGAAACACTTTCAATGTCATTGACTCCTAAAATTATTTATTAGACTCAAATATCGGCTGTTTTCTCATGTTTTAAAAATCCCACCCCCTCTCTTGAGAGTGGTAGACGTGTCTTACCCCTACAGTGTTTCTTTTCGGTTCTAAAGGAACACGTGTAAAAAATTTGTTCAATTTTTTTCCACGCGTGTAGATTTTGTAAGAAACATACGCCAATTGTTTTCCCCTTCCTACCCCCTGTGGATAGGGGTAAAAGTAAAACTGAACCGGCAAGTCATAATCAAAGTCAGAGACATCCATAACCATGCTTAGACTCAAATCTCGGTTGCTGTTACTTTATTTTTATATAACACCCCCCAACCCTACGTGTGCTCCCCTCCTGTTTCAAAAAGGGGGTTGTAATTGTACACAGAAAACATCGGTAGAAGTACTATTAATCTGATTATCCCCCGAAAAATATTTATCCGACGCAAGTATAGGCCGTTTTAGCACGTTTGAAAATATCCTCCCTCGCCCCTGGGGGTTAAATGTGCAAAGTGAACATCATAAATAAAATCAGTGACATCCATAACCCTGGATTTGATTCCAATCAGGGTTGTATTCAAAACCCTCGATTAACAATAACACTTAAATTTTATTGTTATTTACATTTATTATTGGCATTACTGCAACATCGTGCAAAACCTCCAAAAAATAAATTAGCTGGTTTGGAGAATGCGGAAGAGAGAGTTGAAAGTGGGAAGGTGAACAGGGAAAGCAAGACGGGGAGTTCAAGGCTCTATCATGAGGCCGTTAAGTCAAGGGATAAGATAATTTAATTATAGACTTCAAACCCACCAGTGAAGAATAGTAATTATATGTTATTACAACTAAACTTACGTTTATCGGGTAACCGCAAAGTTCTAGAAACCCCCATCACGGAACTTACCTGGAAAAGAATGAAAAACACAAAATGAGTCACGGAAAATTTTTAAACTCTGTAATTTTCTACGTCAGTACGTCTTATTATGAATTAGTGGTAAAAGAACTTAAAGTGAAGTTTCTTCTCGTGAACGACGAGAGTCTCATTATCGCAATTGAAGGGGTTTTCCCTCTTTTCTACGTGTTTGTCCTTCGTCCACGCCTTACACGAACAGAGATAATGAACAAAGATACTCGCACCTCCGCGTCACTGTGAAGAGGCTCTGAGAGTAAGCGTATTACGTTTAACCATCCTGTGGCCAGATTCTCTTCAGGTCATCATCAGCCTGTTGGCGCAATGGTCTCTCACAGGTGGAACCATCCAGGAAGGGGGGTTTCTCTCTCTAAACTGAGGATTCCGTAAGCCCAGATCTGTTCCGCAGGGTAAGACTTTCCTGCTGTCTCTCTTAGTTCAGTCGGCCAGCTGCCCTCCTCAACTGATTGAAGCATGGAGATGGTAATGCTGCACCCGCAGAGAAAAATCCACCTCAAGTTATCCCCGAAGGACATATATCAAAGAGTCCGACCTACCTTATGCAGGTTTTTCTAATCACCATTTTTATTATAAACCCGGCGTTGTCTGGGTAGTCGTAATTGAACTCAGTGACATCCATAACCCAGGAGTTGACCCCAATCATCGTTGTTTTTTCTTGTAATGCTACTCCACCCCCACCCCTAAGCGTTCTCCCCTCCTATGCGCGGTAGGGGTTGAAATTATACACAAAAAAACATCGGGAGAAACACTATCAATGTCATTGACTCTGAAAAAATATTTATTAGACTCATAAATCGGCTTCTTAAAAAGTTTGAAATTTTCCATCCCCGTCCCTGGGGGATTAAACGACAACTTAAATGTCATAAATAAACTCAGTGACATCCATAACCCCGTATTTGACGTCATGTAACATCTAAGGGGAGTTTTTTTTTAAAAAAAAAACCTATAATTCTTAACCACATTTTTAAAAATGTTTCTCACCCTCCAATACGCGGTTTTTAAGTATATGTGTAGAAAGATTAGTTGCAATTTTCCCACGCGTTTAAAAGTCCATAAGGAATATACAAACACCTTTTATTATTGTATAACAGATAAGTATTTAATTTATTCATCACTGTTCGTCGACAAGCGGCCTGGGAAGTCAATCAGGGGAATGCTTCAGGAAAGGTCTGCTGCATGTTGAGGTTGTCGGTCGAGAGAAGAGACTGCAGGAGGTTGTAGGGTGACAGAGAGACTAACGAGGCACCCACAAGAGGTGGACGAGACGCTCACTGCTGTGGTGGAGTCAAATACAAACCAGGACGGAACAACTTCTTTATACGACGCAATCTCATTATTTTTTGGGGATGAGGGGGTGTTGAAGAAAAAATTGCCGAGTGACAACCGATAGTGGGACACCGCCGAGGAAACAGCTCTGCCTCGAGGATATTGAAGAGGGCAAAAACTTGAAAGGGATGAATATATATAATAAAAAAATGAAAATATGTTTGTATGTTTGTATGTACGATCATCTGTATGACACGTGGACAGATTGCGACAAAACTGTGGTACACAAATGTTCTTAAAAACACGAGAAACGGTAGTGTTTGGGGGTGAAAAATCCATAGGATAAAGGTGGAAAGAATTGTAATTTTTTTAAAAGAATGTGTTAATTTTGTGTTAATTTACTGCGCGGCAAGAGACCGTGACGTCACAGGACAACAACAACAATATAGTTCCCGTTTTTCTCGTAATGAAGAAAAGCGCAACTGGCTGACCTCCATTTTGCCCAATTACATTTTGCAAAACGCTCGGTAGATGGCATAGAAATACATAATATTAGTTAATCATTATAATTCAATAGATTTGGTTTTAATTGTCCTAAAACTGACGAATTATTTCAAGTGAGATTCTTTTTTTTTTAGGTAACAGGCTGCATGAGGGTAATCCACATGGTGGCAACTCGCCTTTAATAGCATAGGAAGGGATTTGAAAGGGGCTATGGTTTAAGGATCCTACCTGGCATTCGCCTAAAGAAATGCAGGACAAACCGTAAAAAAACCTGCATCAAGTATGTCGGGCATTGGGTACTTGTCCCACGCCCTTCCCTGGATGGTGGGAGAGGAGTTTTCTGTGGGGACGCAGCATTCCCTTATCCCTGCCTCAACCAGTTTAGGAGGCAGCTGGCCGACTGTTCCAATGGGAATAGCGGACAACTCTTACCGTATGCCCAAGGTCTGTGACCCCGGAAAAAAACACCTCTCAGGACAGGCCTCGGCTTGTGGGAACCTTAGTTCAAAAACGGAGAGGAAAAGGCATCCTCAAAGGTAGGCCCTTCGTATCCCTCCTACAAGGTACTGCCTGCGAGAGAATAGCCCTCGCAGACTGCTGGTGTGAAGTGAGATTCTTGAAAAAAAAATTCTTTATATTATTATAATTCACATATTTCATTGTAAGCTTGCAAAGAATAAGGGAATAATTTCGAGTGAGAACTGTTGAGAATGAACGACTTAACTCTGAAAGGGATGACGCTGATATTGTCCCAAATATTGTAATAAACTCGTTGAATAAAATGCCTGAAATTTTTTTTATATAGTTTCAGAAGGGTGATAAAGGTTGGGATGAGCCTGATCATGCTGCAGCGGCAAGCAACCGTCTTGATAGGTCGAGGGGGGTTTCTCGATACTTGTCCCCACGCCAGGAGTGCAGCATTGTACTTCTCCATGCCCCGACCATTGTTTGTTATAGGTAGATACACACACACACACACGCGCGTGTGCCGTTGCCAACAAGGCTGCCCGGGACGATTAAGATTTTTATCGTTGGTTCCGGAAACGGCTGAGGTCGGGCCAGCGTTACCAAGGACTGGTCAAAGAGATAGACAAAGACAGAGAGATTGTTGTTGTTGCAGCCTTCGCCTGCCTGCCTCACTTAACAACTCCTGCTGTCACGGACTACTGGGAATTCGCGCAGAGTCGTAGATAGACAAGACGTCGTCACACATATATGAAGTTATAAGACGGGAGGCATAGGAAGATGCGCAGTGGTCCACGCGTGTGTAGTAAGGGGTAGGCCGGAGCGCTCACGAGACTTTGTGTGAGAAACTTGGTTGTGTAAAAAGTATTCAGAAGTCCTCATCCCGCGACTTTCCCATGTCAGGACGTTCGTTGCTTTACACTGCTATAATTCTCATTACTAATTGAAAAACGCTTAAAGAAACTTAATTAAAATTAAAAAAATTATCATCATCCAATTTTAAGTCAGAAAAAAGAAGTTATTAATGTAAAATTAAACAACGTTTCGTCACTTATTTGGTGACTTCATCAGGTTCAAGTTTTTTTAAAAAACATGGATAGCCAAAAATTGATACAAAATTAAATTAAAATTGGCTGATATTTATTTATTTATTAGTTTTCTCAATAGTCAGAATATATATATATATATATCATTATTAATTAAAATCATTAACGATCAATTATAACTGACTATCCAAATATTGTATTCAACGCACAAACGACGTTTCTGTACCCTTTTTGAACTTTTTCATTAATAGTTACTAATTATCATTACTAATTTAAATACATTTAAAGAAACTTAATTGAAATTATTAACGACCAATTAAAGCAGACAATTCAAATATTTTATTCAACACAAACCACTATACAATTTTTGAACTTTTTCATTAATTAATAATTGCAAAAACGTCATGATGAATAATTAGGGACCCAAGGACTGTAGTTAAGGATATATATATATAGTAAAAAAACAATTAATTTGAGGACTGTGGCCAATTACATCAATTTTACATTTCTATAAAAGAAAAAAAAATTGCTCAGTCAAGGACTTTTTAGAAAACCTACTCAGAGCGTAACCTGTTCGGGTCGGGTTTCTACTACGGTTACGAAATCATTTCCCCCCCCTCCTGATTTTACTCCAGATTACCGACGCCGTGGACCTTTGTTTAAACTCCCAACTCTGCGACTTCAGTTGTTTCCCGACGTCGTTTTGACGGCCGCTGTTGATTTTATTTGAGCGTCCGCTCTTCGTCGTCCTGGAAACCTTCGAGAGGCACAAAGAAGCGAGACCTTGTGAACCTTTACGATGGTCCACGGACACGAACGCGCTCTTCTTAACGACTCGCCTTCCAATAGAACGCAACGCAACTACGTTCCTTTTGTCGAAGGTGACTCACGTGAGTGAATGAGGTAATCAACGGTCGGTAGCTGCTGGGGAAACGTACGGTGGTGAAACACTGGAGAAAGTTTGGGGAAGTGGTAACTGGTCAGTCCACAGAGAGAACTAACCTCTTGACCTTCAAAGCATGCAAAAAAGGAAAACTACGCTCAGCTTCAAGCAGGCAAATAAGGCGACTCACTTTGTCACTCACGGGGACAACGTGCTATAGAATAGAAAATAAAACCATTTCAGTAAACGGCATGACGTCACACGGCGATACTCCGTGAGGGCTACGGAAACATAAACTAGTAATAATACCTTTATGAGGGTTGAAAATATTAATCTTAATATAGACAATGGGTGTAAATATATAATATTAAGGCGAGAAGTGATAAAATTGCAAAAGAAATCTGGACGTGGAATAGGCCTAAAAAAAAGGCAGTAGAGAAAATCAAATCTTAGAATGAACGGGCTTGTAAATAATTTCATTTATAGGCTATTAGTAAATTCCAGACCCTTGGAAGACCTGCTTGTCAGTAAAACCTGTGGAAAGATAACCTTCAAATAATAAGTTTATGATCTGGTAAAAATCCTCTTCGGAAAAATTAATTGTAATGGATAGAACGGACGTAAAATACAATATTAATGTGAGGTGTAGTAAAATACAATGAGAAAACAGGACGAAGAATGAAAAACGGCAATAGAGGAAAATCTAATTTTATAATGAAGAAGTATGTTTTAAAAAACCTCTATAAAAAATTATATTATGTCACACGGCGAACATAGTAAATTAATTTATACCCTATTATTATAATTCCAGACCCCTTGCAGACCTGCTTCTCCGTAAGATCTATGGAAATGTAATCTAGAAATAATACGCTTATGAGGAGAGGGAAAAATCCTCTTGGAAAAATAAATTATAATGGATAGAACGGGCGTAAAATAAATATTAAGGCGAGACGTAATCAAAGAAGAAGAGAAAACGTGGACGAAGAATGAAAAACGGCACTTGACAAAAGTTCTAATTTTAGAACAAAGAGCTTTATAAATAAATATTGTCTAAAAATAATATTACCCCACAAAGCGAAATTAATCATTTAATTTAAGGGGATATTATTAATTTTTCCAGACCACTTGTGGATTTCCTACTCCGTCAGGACTGTGGAAACAACCTAGAAGTCAGAAAACTGGACGAAGAATGAAAAAGGCAGTAGAAAGAAGTCAGTGAAGATGTTTCTACATAAACATTCTGTTAATAAATAGCCCGTCACTCCAAAAAGAGGAAAGAAATTCTTCTACGATGAGGATTTTTCTTGAGGGGTGCGTCACGAATGACGTAATCGATCATGTGAAACAATTTTGTGAGGCTACGAGAAGTTGGGCGCCATTTCTTTTCATCTGGAGCTGTTTTTTTTTCTCCGCCCTTAAACACCCCAAGTATTCCTTCACATCTCTCAAAGCATTGGCGTTTTGCCCTCATCAAGAAGAACAGGGTTGGTTTGGTTGTGGCGCCCCTACTCGAAGACTGGTGGAAGTTTGTGACTTGTCTACTCCTTTCCAAGGAGCAGTGGCGTCTGGTGAGGGGGAACAAGGACGAAGGGAAGAAGACCCGTAAATATAGGGACGAGTGCAGCTGCGGAAGATCTTCTCTGCGTGAGATCGTCTCACCACCAGATGGCTCACACCTGCCGTCGACTTCCACACACGTGGCGTGGCGTGGGGACATTTCTCTAACTAGCACAACCATTGTCTCGCATACAACAACCCTTCACGGCCTTGAGTCAACAACATTATCGTGTTCATTAGCAAAAAAAAATAAGTATACGACGTTTCGACCTCTTTTAGGCCTTCTTCAAAGTTTAATCTACAATTAAGAAATTAATAAGTCGATTATTTAAAAAATCCTTTTAATAGCAGTTGTTTTAATTATTTTTTTTATTTTACTTACAATTTTATGTATAAATCATGAAAACCAATTGCAGGCAAGGTTTCGCAAGGGTGGAAATTTTCAAACATGTTAAAACTGCCGATATTTGCGTCGAATAAATACTTTTCTGGATGGAAGCACCCATAGGGGTCGGGGTGGAGGCGTGTTACATAAAAATAACTCGAAAACAACCCAGATTGGAGTTAAATCCGGGGTTGTGGATGTCGCTGAGTTTAATTATGACAACGGAGACGTTTCGGGTCTCGTACTGTAGATGTGAATGTTCTTAGTAACCTGAATCATTTTAATTCACTTCGTTCTCTTTATTTATATATCTTCACTAATCAAAAGCCACCGAAAAATAAATTAATTATTAACCACTTGGCTGAAACTTAGATCCGTCTGTCTCACTTCACTACATTCTCAAGTTTCTTTCCCCCTCAATAATTTTTATTTTCTCTGGCCCTATTACCTCACCTTATCCAACCCAGGCCTTTGAGTCAAGGTCTCGTCATTGTTTTACCATTTTTGTAATATTTTACGTAACTGTCTCTACCTCGACTTTTCTTTTTTGTTTGTAAGCGCCTCACGTAACCACCAAAAACGGACACCAAAAATAATAAACATTACCGCCGTCGCCACCTTGACTTAAATTCTTACGAAATCAAAGTTCCCAATGCCGTTGTCGACTTAATAAAAAAATTATTTCGTCAGGTCCATGGCTCTAAAGTCATATTTCATAAGATTTCCCATACATGCATACACATTCAAACTTTCACATTACCTGTTACACCCGAAGAAGTCCCAAAATTGTGGACGAAACGTCCTATAAACTGATTTTGAGGTTTAACTAATAAATAAAAATTTGTGACTTATTTAGCATTATTATTGAAGATTGGACTCAAAATTTATTTAAAAATATTAAAATTTACAATTAATTAAAATATGTAACGTTTCATCCTAAGGTTAAGGATCTCTTAAAATGAATCTAAAAATTAATTTAGGTATATAACGGAAAAGATAATTAAATAAATTAACTATAAATATGTTTACTAATATTATTAAGGAAACAATTGAAATATGTTGTAAACATGAATAATACAATGTAACATCAACTTCCATGGCCGAAATGAGACTAAACAATGCTAGTAGACACTTTTCCAGAGTTTACATTGTTCTACCTTAATAATTTTTTTTTAAAAAAAAACATATGAATTAAACATTCAAAATTGCAAGAATACATTATTTTTAAAATCATAAATGAAATTTAAATTTTGTTGATCTGTTTCTTTTTACATTAATTGGATTAATCAAACCTGCATAATAATTTTCTCTCTTCATCTAAGAGTTTTACATTAATCCAATCAATGTTATTATTATTTATTTATACATGATTGACTTTCTGAAGGTTGTTTTCAATTATCATCATGTTATTCACTCCTAGTTTTGTCTGACCTATATAACATGCTTTACAATCCAAAAAAATCAATTTTTTATATTTACAATGTGTCTTCTCCATCTTTTGAATTTTTTTGACAAAATTTAAATTATTATATGATTTAAAGTACCGTGATTGGCAAACAGGTAGATTAATTTAAGTTGCATGTTTTCTAGAAATGGTAAAACATTGAAGCCTGTAGTTTTTTTAAAAAATATATTTGTAGTCGTCGGTTATATATTATTGTTTAATCCTTTTTTAATCTTGTTTATGGAATTTCTAACTTTTATTTTTTATTTGAGTTTGAACCAACATTTAACTGTTTGTCAGTATATTTCTTAAATAATGTTTTTAGATACATCTCAAGAGGTTTCTAGATAAAGGAATGAAACGTTGTAAATTTTAATGTTATAAATAAATTGTGACTTTTGGCCAGTTTCCAGTAATTTTATATATTAAACGAAGCCGTACAGGGATTGCAAATGCGCTGTGTCTTCGTATGAAACATCCGTCCGCTTTTGTGTGCCCGGACAAAACCCCTCCGCGACCGTGGCACTCTTTTCTCTCTCTGTCTGTGTGTTCGTTCCCCCCTTTTCGGTCGCCCAATTGCAAATGGGAAGTTTGTAAGTGGCTGTTGAAACCCGTGTAGAGGTAAGGAAGGGGACGGAGACCCAACCACCTGTTTTTTCCAGAGGGGGCGATGAAGGGGGGCGGCGGAGGAAGACGATCCGTTGCGAGGGAGAGACTTCAACATCTGATACTCCGTAGAAGCTCGGTGAAAGGGACAAAATAGCACCAAGACGGCCTTGTAAAGTGACGGTTTCTCAACTGCCAACTGTTGGTTTGGAGGCTGTTGGTGTTTTTCCTCGTGAGGCTGCCGCGTCGTCCGAATATTATGCTCATGGTCGGCCTTGAATGGAGTCGCTGCTCCTCAATAACAGGGCAGGGCAAAGCAGGTGTGTCCACACACATTCACCTTCAAGCGTACAACTAGATATAGAACTTAAATAAACAGGAAAACGCGCCAATTTGTCGGAGAAAAAAATAGTGTATTAATCAACGAAAACCAAAAATCATTACAAAGATACGACGTTTCGTCGGACTTCATCAGGTAAAAGACCCTAAATATAATTTTAAAAATTATACAATAAATTAGAAATGCGCATCTGACAATAATTGAGTTAAATTTACAGATTTGAAATTAATTTCGTTTAATGAAATAACCATCTACCAATTAGTCAAGAGATTTAAAACTATTTTGGGACTTCTACAAGGTGTAACATTTTAATTAAAAAATATCGCTCTTTTCGAAACTTTTATTAACAGTATTTCTCATGTAATTAGTTGTTACGAATTACAGAAAAAAAATTGGTTTAATGAACCAAATCCAAAAAAAAAATTGTGTCAACGAAAACCAAAAATCATTACAAAATTACGACGTTTCGTCGGACTACATCAGGTAAAAGACCCTAAATATAATTAAAAAATTATACAATAAATTAGAAATGCGCATCTGACAATAATTGAGTTAAATTATTAAAATTTATCAGATTTGAAATAAGTTCGTTTAATTAAATAAATTTAAACCATTAAAATTATTTTGAAATTTTCTTCGAGGTGTAAGATTTTAATAAAATAAATATTTCTCTTTTCGAAATTCATATTAATCCAAATTTTTGGATGTAATTAATTAATAAAAAAAATTATATTTCCATTAAATTTTACACCTGAAGGGGTTTCCAAAATAGTTACAGGGTTTTAAATTGATCTTAATTAATCTCTGACTAATTGGGGTTGATGTTATTTCAATTATTAAAAATATCAGGTAAATATAATTGTTAAATTCGTTATAATATAAATTTTTTTAAGGGTAACAGGCTACATGAGGGTAATCCACATAGTGGCAACTCCCCTTTAATACCATAGGAAGGGATCTGAAAGGCGGGGTGCGGAAGGGTAGAGGAAGGTAGCCAAGGGTTAACTAGGGCCCCGGGGGTATAGTTTAAGGATCCTACCCGGCATTCGCCTAAAGAAATGCAGGGAAAACCCTAGAAAAACCTGTATCAGGTAGGTCGGGCATTGGGTACTTGTCCCACGCTCTTCCGATATCGCGAGAGGAGTTTTCTGTGGGGACGCAGCATTCCCTTCTCCGTGCCTCGACCAGTTTAGGAGGCAGCTGGCCGACTATTCCAATGGTAATAGCGGACAACTCTTACCGTATGCACAAGGTCTGTGACCCCGGAACATACATCTCTCAAAACAGACCGAGGTGCCTCGGCTTGTGGGAACCTTAGTTCAAAAACAGAGAGGAAAAGACATCCCCAAAGGTAGCCCCGTTGTATCTCTCCTACAATATAAATTATCGAGGTTTAATGTATATATATATATATATATATATATATATATATCTGCAGTGTATCTGCGAAAGATAAGTTTCGTGTTAATTAATTACATGAGAATTGAGTGAATACGCATTTCAAAAGGCGCGATTTTGTAATTAAAATTTCACACCTTAATAGGTCCAAAAATTATTATAACGTTTAAATTGAACTTAATAAATCTGACTAATTGCCTAATGTTATTCAATTAAAAAAAATTGAATAAATTATTTCTCTACGTTATTCTCCAAGTAATATTCAAAATCTATTGTATCAATTTTGCTTATTTAGATCTGTTAGCTGATGATGTCCTAAAAATTGTGGACGAAACGTCTTAATTTTGCATTGATCTTTTTTGATTTCGTTGATAAATAAACCAATTTTATTTTCTGACGAAATGCTCCATTTTTATGTTTATTTATTAAATGACGATTGTCACTTTATGTTAAATATTTCATTTAGTTCACCAGCCATCAATGGTTAAGTACTTCTATGGTATATTATATTAAATATTTTTGGGAACCTAATAATTTGCAAATCTTGAAAATGTATTCAATTAAAATTAGTATTGAAGGTTAAAAAAAATTAGTTATTAATATCTCAGCTATTATTATGGTCCCTGATGAAGCACCAAAGTAGGTGACGAAACGTAGTGGTTATTTTTATATATATATCAGTATTAATTTCAATGCCGGTGTAACCATTTAATTCAAGAACGATTCCAGAACAAGTTTGACGATCTGGTTTCACTTTCCAGAGATATTCCGAAAACAAAAAGCCCAATTAATCAAATCAAGGGAAGTTTAAACGTAGTCTAACATCAACTCCAATTAATTACCGACGTAAATTTTTGAGTGGGATGACGCACTTATTAATTAGTCTGTCCCGCAGTTACGGACAATTTAACATGAAGATGTCGAGTAATTACCCAGGAATTACAGAAGCTTTACAGGAAGTCAAAGTGAAGCTAATTAATTAGGCAGACGAATGCTCGTAATTGAGCACTTTGCGGGTACGGACGATGTTAACTAATTAATGTA
Organism: Zhengitettix transpicula; assembly: GCA_037074705.1. Taxonomy (NCBI): domain Eukaryota; kingdom Metazoa; phylum Arthropoda; class Insecta; order Orthoptera; family Tetrigidae; genus Zhengitettix; species Zhengitettix transpicula. The sequence goes on along the minus strand of CM073593.1, from coordinate 108,333,118 downwards.
GAAACTATTTTCAAAAATAATACCATATACATGTATTTCCTGTAAAGGGTTTTACGAATACTGAGAATGTAATTGAAAACATTTGACAACACCGTCGAGAATTAATTTCGATCATGACCGTCGAGTGAAATGGACTAAATCATATTTCAATTCACTGTTTTCTTCTTATTTATGAAATTTGAGACTGGTTATAAATGATTTTCGATTTAAAATACATGTATACGTAACTAAAAATTTTATTAACGATATTGTGACACCTGAATGTGTCCGAAAGGTCGAGACGAAACGTTAAATAATATTTTATGGCATAATTGGCCGTAAATCATTATTTAAATTCAATTATAATGTATTTTTAATCAATTGAAGAGTACGCTCATCAAATTAATTTCTGTAAGCTTTTTTTTAGTTGTTAGGCTATTTTATTTATTAGATAAAATAATGAAATGTGGAGCCGAAAACAAGAATTAATTTATTCACTGAAATAATTAAAAGTTGCTTTATTAAGTTAACTAATTGCTAATTTACAGTAAAACACGACAACGTTTCTTCCCCCTATAATTATAACATCATCAAGTAAAGAAACGCGTTCGGAATTTATTCCAAATATCTTAATTACCTAAAGATTGATTAATTTTCGTTTAATGTATAATTCATATTAATCTTCAGGCATTTACGATTGTTTGGAATAAATTTAAAAATAAAACACCTAAAGGAGCCCCAAATATATGCGGAAGAAATTTTGTTGTGTTTCACTTTATTTTGACTGTTTTTTTATAGCTTACTATAGCGGCCAAACTTGTTCAATTTTCACAAACATAATCCCTCTTTTCATATATCTTATTTTCGCCTTTAAGCTTGGAGAGTTCCCTTCTTTTTAGAATTCTTTCTTGTTTTGAAGGTCTGACGATATCGTTCGTGTCCGACTGATACGTGTATTTTATTTTTATTTTCCGAGGAAAATGAAACAGGTTTCCCTAATTCCGGTGTCCTGTTGGGTCACAGCTTGGGCAACGTCTTCAAGACACTGCCCACAAAATAAAAGGAATACGAAACCCTCCTGATGTAATCTTACGGATGTGTGTGTTTGTGTGTTAGCGTCTTCATTTCACGTCTGGTTGCTCAATGTTTTACAACGTGGCAAAAGCACACCGTAATAGAACAAGTTTTTTTTTTTGCGGTGGCGAATAACTTCCGGCTTTAATTAGAGATACTTTTTTTACCCCTCATTTTATAGAACTAATGAGGCTTCTATGGAAAAATTACAATGCCGTGCTTTCAAAAAGGTTAAAAAGCAGGGTTTTTTTCATCTATTAACCCGTCAACGCAAAGAAAATTATCACGATCTCGATATCGAACAAGGAATTAATTACTGGTGTTCGAATTGATGTCATCAAACACGAAAAAATGGCGGTATAATTAAAAAGAATCCCTCCGTGAATCATAACGAATGTAAAGTTCAGTCTTTTAATTATGTAACAATATGTATAAATAAATATACGTACGGCCTTGAGTCAGAAAACTGTTCATTAATCGGGTTCAATCTATTAACTTCAATTTATTAACTTAATTATTTACAAAGTTATTTTTATTAAGAACATTTACAAAATATTGTAATTAATAATTTGTCTTTAATGTTACTAAGTTTAGATAATTAATAATCTAGGGAAAACATAATTGTAGTTTACAAAATTAATTTCACTGATTGCGCGAGTGACTTCATGGAGGTTTAATAACCCAATTAATTCCAAGTAATTAGTAATGGTATTAGTCAACAAGTTCGATCAATTTATTTTGTAAGTCTCCTTGTTACAGTTATTATCCTTACTAATTAACAATCGTTGGCAATAAATATAATTTTTTTTCAATCCTGCTTGATTCAAGTATGGCCTAATTTTGAAACATTATTAATGGAAATAAAGCGAGAGAAATTCAAAATAAGCAGTCTAAAACTAATAAAGAATGTAGTTTTATACGGTGTAGGGAATGAATAACTTTTTCTAGAAGACGAGGGCAGCGAACGTCATCGAAACGTCGCGAATAAAATTCTATAATTATCTGCTTAACTTTTCTCCCAAGAATCTTTTCGAGAAGATGGACCGAATATTGATCTGTCATGAACCCCCAAGTCTCGATATCACGTTCTGAGTCATGAAGACGACGCCCGGTTTCCTACGGAAATCAGTATCACAACTGTTATCTAGTTTAAAGAGAGCGACGTAGTGACCCCGAGTTTACTCGACCTCCAACCGGCGTTATTCTTACTAAATCCACATGACTCACTCCAGAAGGCGCGTTATTGTCTGTAGACGCTCATGGAACTTAAATAATCCTGTTACATCTGAATTTTCTCGTCATCTATAAAAAAAATTATTCCTTCATCCACGTACAGTGTTGAAAATTTAAGTCTCTTCGGCCGTTGATGAGAGTTTTTTTCCCCTTTTCTGTTGCTGGGCCTGCGAGGCCAAACCTTAATATCATTTCCAAACAGTCCACAACTCGCCCCCCGCCCCTCCCTTCGTTGTTGTGTATATATTTGGACACCAGATAAGTGCGCTTTATCAAGACAGGGCGATGCTGGAGAAAATAAAAAAAAAACACAGCTGGAAACGATGAAAGAGAATTCTCACATTTCCCGTACAGAGGAAGTCGCAGTCTCGTCAGGAAGCAACTCAGGCATTGAACCAACCCCCTCCGCGCGTGTACGGGGTGTAAAAGCAGCGAACAGTCACTCGTCTTGACACGAAAAAAAAATATAGTTCCCAAAACTAAATTTCTTGAGAGTATGTACAACTATAGATATTAACTGCCTAATTACAATTAACCCTTTAGTGCCTAGTGTAGAATATACCACCCCTAGAAACATCTGCTGGGGGCACTTAGGGGTTACAAGATGCCTGTCCTGGCTTTCTGTGAGTCAACCCCAAGGTCAACTTCCAAATATTTATTTTCTGTGTTTTTTTTAATGGTATTTTTTTCAAAGAAAGAAAATTTAAGCGTCTTAACCAGGGGTATTCTAATTACACCAAAATAATAATTATGAATTTAATGTGAATTATTGATGTGCAGCATCATGATCCAAATTGACTTTGGGATCGTTTGATATTTTTTTAGTTATTTTTTCCGTATTGTATTCACAAAAGTACATCTTAAAATATTAGTTTTAAAAAATCATGGACTTAAGGGTTAAGTGGAAACAAATTTCAATTTTATATTAAAATATAATAATGTAATAATGTCAGTCCAACTTCTTCAAATGCCTTCGTCAAACTCTCTATCTGAAGTTGTACTGACTCTAATTTGTTTATATTATAATATCATATTACTCATACCAATTATTACACGAAATATTAGTTGGAACAAAACCGCGAGGTTGCTTTAAAAATTTAGGGGATGTTGGGCCGTGCAGCAGTGACTGCTATTAAAACGTTTTCATGACGTGTGAACCCCCAAAAAAAATACTGGCGGTTTCTCTGTATTTTTTTCCCCCATTTCGACCAAAACTTATGTAAGCACGATAAGCAACGACGTAACAACAACAACAACACTCCCTACTGATATGGAATCACTTTACTGACTATGCAATCTTTAGCTACTGTAACACTCACTCGCTGGCTACTGGTTAAAAAAACTGTTTCCTTGGCCGGTGTATTTAATTTTTGAGTACGGGGGGGGGGTGGAATTTCGTCACTCGTTCATCCATTACCATGCTTACAATGTAAATTAAAAGGTTTCTATTAATATTATTTCACTTAACGTCTCTTTTTAACTATGACGACAACGTTTCGTTACCTGATGGAACCATCTTCACTTTGCAATTTGACTGTAAAGTTATAGAACGGAAAATTAGTGAAACTAAAATTGTTACAACCGTAGAAACCACGAGACTGAACATGTAAAAGGTCCGAAAAATAGTGCCTTAGCGAAGAATATATTTTTATAAAAATGGCGGCTGTTCGTATCGTCCTCGAAGAGCTCCTTTTAAAATATTAAATCAAAATTACGCATTTTTATCTGGATTCCGTGACGTCACTCAGGACGAATTCGATAAATATGCAGATCTAAAGTCGACACTCCAAGTCTTATATCGATATAAGTCGATAAAGGCTGCATTACAAGCTCCTAATGACTTGGCGATGACCATCTTGGTACTAGTCGTGGAGGAACGACGTCCAAAATTTTTCTCTACCGTTGTTTATTCACGTTTCAGGAATAAAAACTTATACTCATATCATAATCGACTTATATCGATACAAGACTTGAGGTAAAAATTTAAAAATGAATTTGGAAATAAATTTTGAATAGAATTGATTGAAAATTATAATTCGATTCATGTCAATTAGTAAAAATAATAATCGTAAAAGAAAATTATTTGTTACAAAATTTTTCTACCGATACCAATTATTAAAAAACTGCCACAATCAGACTAAGATACAAAATTAATTTTAATAAATTTGATCGAAAATTAATTTTATGTCAATTAGTAAAAAAAATATCATTGTTAAACATAAGAGACTCGGAAATAATTGACTGCGTTTGGTCGACAAACGCCAATTAATTAAATAACATTGTGACTGCAATTATTAATTGATTTAATGAATTGGGATAGTAGCCACAAGTCGACTTACTAATAAATCGACTGATAACAATTAATAAAAAAATATTCCGACATGCAGGTTAAGCAATGAATGTAATTGGAACGTATTTACATCAATTAGTAATACTAATGATAATTGCAGATGAAAATCATTTTTTGGAAATTTTTCGACTGATGTCGATGATTAAAAATAATTTTTGCAACCCGCTAAAAAATCAGTATAATTTTTTATATGAGTTCTTAGCACGAACTAAATTGTATTTTTTTTATTTGTACAATTTACGGTTATAAAATTGTATTATCAATTTTTTTAATGATATCTATAATTATTAAATTACTATGTCGAATATAAGAAGTTTATATCGGAAAGAAAAAATAGAGATGCATCGCCTGGTTTCCTCAGGGCACGATTTTAGGCCTTAGACGTTTTAAATTGCTGAATTAATTCTTCAAAAATCTGTAATACATTGTAGGTTACATTCCCTAAGGGTTTCGTTAAAACTATTAAACGTTTCAGGTTTCTACATTCTGAAAAATTCTTCAATTCCATTCAAATAAATCGTTTTGCACTTCTCACGGGTTCAGAAACATTTCGTTTTTTCCTCCCCACATGAAGTTTGATAGCTTATCATTAAATAGTCCTTAGGTGATACGGAGCGACCACAATGCATATCGGAACAGGCACTTGCATAAGGACTCGGCGTTGGCAAGAAAAAACACTTACGTCTTAATGTTAATCCTCCATTTTAAAATGGATTTATTTGTGGTTAATGGATAATAATTTTTTTTACTGATCATGTTGCTAAATTAAATGGCGTTGGTCCGGTGTCAATATTGTATTAAAAATAACTTTTCTTACGTCTTGGCTCTACCTATGTGATTATTTTATCACGTTAACCTCACAACAAGGATTTTATGAGTTCTGTACGCGTGTAGTTTTTGGCTAAAAAGTACAGATGCTTGGCATGTGATAGAGGAATCCATTTTTTTAGGGTAACAGGCTACATAAGGGTAATCCACATGGTGGCAACTCCCCTTTAATAGCATAGGATTTGAAAGGGGGGATGCGGAAGGGTAGAGGAAGGTAGCCAAGGGTTAACTAGGGGCCCCCGGGCTATGGTTTAAGGATCCTACCCGGTAATTCGCCTAAATATGATGCAGAGAAAACCATAGAAAAACCTGCATCAGGTAGGTCGGGCATTTGGTACTTGTCCCACGCCCTTCCGATGGCGGGAGAAGAGTTTACTGTGGGGACGCAGCATTCCCCTCTCCGTGCCTTGACCAATTTAGGAGGCAGCTGGCCGACTATTCCAATAGGACTATCGGACAACTTTTACCGTCTGCCCAAGGTCTGCGACCCCGGAACATGCACCTCTCAAAACAGGCCTCGGCATGTGGGAACCTTGGTTCAAGAAACCAGAGAGATGTGAAGGCATCCCCAAAGGGTAGCCTCCGCCAGAGCTCTCTGGGAAGGTTCACCTGCGAGAGAATGTTCTCGTAGGCTTCCTTCCCAGGAATCCATTTATAAGCCAACAAAATAAAGCTATTTGTCTGTATTTAAGCTGAGAGCATTTTTACGTTGTTAGTAAAATATCTGATGACTTGTCAGAGAGCGTCGAACTGGCACGATTGGCTCACCAGGATGACGGGGTGCGGTACCCAATAAGAAAACCCCAAGAAAATTATTCTACGTTGGTGATACAGAAAAATGGCAAACGGAATGTCAAATTTTATTAAATATTGGATTATCAAATATATCTCAATTATCATTAAAGAAATAAACAGAAAAAACAGACCAAATTTGTCAGGGAAAAAAAGGAATATTATTCAGTTAAAACTAAAAAAATTAATTAAAATATTACGACGTTTCGTCACAGGTTTTGAGAACCTCATCGGGTAATAAAGCTGAATCAAAACTCCCCAGGAAATATAAATATTTGAAAAAAATGTTAGATGCAAACATTTCTGTGTCCTAGCACCAGAAGTTTAATATTTAATTAAATCTGACAATCATCAGAAGAATTGACTGTTTTTTTCCTGTTTATTCGTTTTAATAATCAATTATTAAAGTAATTGTACTTCATTGTTTAAAACAATTGCTGAAAAACGTCAGAATAATTTATATTATAATATTTATTTTAAAACAAACTAATATTTAACAGACGCAACGTTTCATCCGCGTTTGGGATCTCTTCAGGTGTTCAATTACGATTAAATTCAGTTTTTTAATAAATTAAAATATTACATACATGATCAATATGAAAATATTCGTGCTGTTTAACATTTGTTTTAACAATCATTGAAGATTTGAAACTCGAGCGATTCAGTTGCAGTGGGTTAGCGTAATCAGGTGTGTGTGTTTGTTTGTTTTTAAATGTTGGGCGATACACGTTGACATCAAGATTATGCGCGATAATTTAAAAAGGGTCTGGCACAGAAAAATAATGATTTGACGAGACTGATGGCGTCTACAGACACGAGAAGCGTTTCCGACACTTTCAGGCGTATCCTTAAACAAGGTGACGCTAACCCACTGCAACTGAATCACTCGAGTTCAAATCTTCAAAGATTATTAAAAAAAGGTTAATTCGTCATGTTGTATTAAGTGAGGCTGATTTCAACGGACAGTGGGCCAGTCAGTATCTTCAACTGACAAGACGATTGACTGATAGTATTCGTCGAGCTCAACTAGAACACTTCTGCCGCATCACTTCTATTTCCAGAAGCTGTCGTGTCACGACGAGGCCAGCTGATTGCCTTTCAGACAAGGAATGCTACTCCAAAGAGCATTTCTATTTCCTGAAAACCTTCGCGTAATGGAAGAACCTCGTCCAGTCTGTATCGTGGTCGCCATTAAAACGTTTGAATTACCTAAAATACCGAAAAATGCGTCACTCGTCGACTGGTAAATAGCAGATGAGGAAAAAAAAGTAGAACGAAACGAGCTGTGACGTAAAATACCAGACGGTTGTCCTTCAAAGAAAAAAATATATAAATACGTACTATGGAAAGTGTAAGACTTTGCGTAACTCAGGTTACAGGAAGGCGGTCGTAAGGATTCTCAGAGGACTGTACGTATTAGGACACCAACATGAAAGTGGAAGCCAAACTGATTCACGCAATCTCAACATCAACTCCCTGAAACCCCCCCCCCCCAAGTCATTCTTCCATCCTGTAGCAAAGCGCTCCGTTTCAACGAGATGCATCACTTCTTTGGTCTGTATTTGGCTACTTATCTTATTATTAAATTTCTACTTCCCTTGAGGAACAACAGAGACCATAAAGTTTCCTCCCCGTCTGGAATTTCAAAGACAAGTCTTAGAGAAACAGCCGAAACTCTGGCCACGGATAACTGCATCGCCTTTCTTCTTCAAGGAACATCTTTGTAGACGAGACGAGTGCAGTGTCTTTGCATTAATAACACTTGAAGACGCGTGACAGACCGAGGATTGCGTCAACCAAAACAATATTAACTGTACTAGAATATTTAACGTCTGTTCCAGGATGAATAATAAGAAAAAATTGACCGTAGTTACAAGACAATAATCAATTAGATACCACTTTAAATACTGCGTAACGTTTCGACCTCAACGTAGGTCTTTGTCAGGAAAAGGATAATACAGAAATGAAATTTTTGGGGAGAGCAAAAATTTGAATTGAAAAATACTCTTCCAACCAATTACATAACTGAAAAAATATATGAACGTTTCGACCTCCTTATAAGCCTTTCTCAGACACTGGTTCATCTAATACTGAAAAAAAACTATACCTCTGAATTTAACATTTGTTCTGAGAAGTTTCAGTCTGATGATGACCTACATTGACGTCGGATGTCAACATGTGTACGAAATTGGGTCGAAAATTGCCCCACGCGTTCAAGTGGAACAAGCAATTTTATTTATTACGTTTCACAGACATCGTAGACCAATGTTGGTAGGAAAAGGCCAACCCTAACCTCGAAGAGAGTTTGTGATTGGTTGGAAATGCTGCGGGCGGGGGGCAGCGTGTCTGTCAATCAGCTGATCGCAAGTCACGTGGATTACTGTCAATGGTCGCCAAATTTGAGCGTTTGTTGTACAAAAAATAACGTTGGCTGGTAAAGAAGCACTTTTCGATGGCGTTGTTGTAAATAAACAATGTTACAATTAATTCTCATACAATTAACTATGAAACAACTTTTACTATAAATTTGTTTATTATTTTAAAAACGTTTTTTCTAAGGTGTCAAAGTTTCTTTATGCAAAACCAAACACAGGAGCTTTCGACCACATTGTCACATTCACCAACCTTCGGCAATTGACAGTTACAAAAAAAGCTTGCGCTAAAGGGTTAAAATAAACTCGTTAAAAAATAATTGTATCTTTTTTAAACTAAATTTTAGGATTTTTGTGAATACAATACGGTAAAAAATAACCAAAAAATTTTCAAACGTGACCAAAGTCAATTTGGATCATGATGTTCAACATAATTAATTAGGTCTGATTTATTAATTATTCACATTAATTGGATAATCATGATTTTAGTATAATTAGAACACCCTTGAGAGTGACGCTTAAATTTTCTTTCTTGAAAAAAAAACACAGTAAATAAATATTCTGAGGGGTAGAAATATGTGTCCCTTGAGGACAGGCGTGTTGTAACCCTCAGGTGCGTGTTGCATCACCATGAAGCTCTCTAGCTTGTTCCCTGGGGTGATAGTAAAGGCTACACTGGGCACTAAAGGGTTAGAATTTCCTGGAGTCTCAGTGGGCTCATAGACTCACCGTGCTGTTCGCTGGTGGCCGCGGAGGCGACTTCTTCGGCGCTGCCGTAGAGCAGGACGGCGGCCGCCCCGGCCCGTCCGAAGACTCGCACCCTTTCCGCGGGCGGACAATCACCCTTGAGCGGAGCCAGCGCCACCCAGGGGTGCGGGAAGTTGGCCGGCGCCACGGGCTTGCAGCCGCCGCCCACGTGCACCAGGCGGGCCGTGGCCACCGTCGCGCTGCTGCTGCCGAGGTAGCGGGCGTCGAGGCGCTTCACGGCGCGGCCGGGCACCGTCACGTTGATGACCGCCTCCCAGCACGCGGTGGCCGCGCCGCTGCCGTCGAGGGCCGTGAGGTCGCCGCCGGCCAGCGCCGCGGTGGTGGGCGTCGAGGACGACTGGCTGAGGGCCAGCAAGGAGAGCAGCACCGCCGCGACGGCGGTCTTGCCCCTGCCACGCATCGCTAGACGTCGTTCAGAGCCGAACTTCTCACGCGCGCATCACTCGAGGGCTTCGCACTGTCACAACTGCCGGGGGCCGGTCACCTTCGAGCCTCAAAGGTCTACGGGCCGTCGCTCTCGAGTGCGACGGAGACCGCGGCGTCGCGACACTTGCTTATATAGGCCGAGCCTCCTGCGAGGGGGAAGACTGTGAAGAGCGTCGTGCGTGGGGCTTCGCGCAGTCGCCGCGTGAGGACTCTCGCTAGCGCGGCCGCTTCCGCCAGACTGTCGCTGCTGCTGTTGTACTGGCCGCACTCGGCGAGAACCTCTCCCCCCCCCCCCTCCACCTCCGCCGCCCGTGCGATCAATCTACCCCTTCCTCGCGCCTCGGCTCGCTTCCTGGGTTAACCTTGTGCCTTTATGAACAACAGTATCCATATCGGCCTGTTCCACTCACAGCTCGTAACGTGACAAATTGAACGAGACGGCAGCCATGTGACACGGCGGCTCTGAGTCACGACGCCCGAAACCAGCGTCCGGTCTCCACAACAGCCATCAGAGTGTTTGTTCACGCTCTGAGAACAGTTTGGCATCTTGCTGAAGAGCCGGAAACTCACCAAGTACACCTCCACACACATCCACCTCACGGACAGGGTTGCAAAATGTACGAGAGCGACAAAGGAAAATCAACGAAACAACAGGCAAAAGAACTGATAATTTATTTTATATTTCCTTCTCTAAGCCACGTTTTGACTGTATTCTGCTATTAAGGCCATTGAACCTGTACTTCAGAAAAACTTAAGCCTATCTGAGATGATTGAAGATTTGCCAACGTAATATATCACTCATGAAGTAAAAATTGTAGTGAATGATGTGAAAAGATTTCAAATAATTGAGTCAATAAATAATTAAGACACAAAAGCAGCAAAATGTTGTATTTTCAAACGTTGATGGAGCAAAAGGAGAGAAGAAACGAGCTGTACAAAGCCATTAAATTAATGATATTATATATAGCACTTCTTTTGTCTGTATTTGGCTATCTTTCTTATTATTAATTTTTAACCAGACGTAAATTTTACGTTATGAATCAAACAATTCTCTGACGTACCAGGCGAAAATTAACCCTTAATCTATATGTTCCTTTTTTAACCCCCCCCCCCTCATATCCGTAGTTGTGTCGAATGAATTCCTCTCACTTTTAAATATTTAGGTACTGTCTGATGATCGGCTTTTCCCAAGTGTTTCATAATTATTAATCTCAGCGACATCCATAACCCTGGATTTGACTCCAATATCGGTTGCTTTCGCGTTATGTTCTTTTAACGCTCCTCCAACCCCGCTCCCTTCAATGTGCTCCCCTCCTATGCCGAAATGAGTTGAAACATCGGGAGAAACACTATCAGCCACTTTAACTCCAAAAAATATTTATTCGACTCAAATATCGGGCGTTTTTTATCGTGTTTAAAATTTTCACACCCCGCCCCTGGGGGCATAGGGGTGGCAGACGTGTCTCACACCCCACACTGTTTGTTTCCGGTTCGCAAGGGACACGTGGATGGAATTTGGTGAAAGATGCTTCACGGGTGTAGAGATAAGTCCCAAATTTATTTTTCCAGTCGCCATTTTAAAAAAAAATGAAAAATGGTAATGGAAAAATATGTGTATATCATACATGTTAAATGTAAATATTTAAAAAAATGTATATAGATATATATAGATATATATATATATATATAACATGTAAACAGCGTATATTGATATGTAAGTCAATGTAATGATAATGTATAAGCGTTTATCTGACAATAGGCGGGTTTTAAATGTATGTTGGTTGTTTTTTTCGGTTACGACCGTCCTAGGGCCT